>OW240917.1:53466006-53534395 GCA_933207985.1 Pelobates cultripes | reverse complement strand
CAGACCTGGAAGTAGCCCTAGGCCCAGGTGCAACTTGACCCAGGTGCAATTCGTGAATGGGCCCAAAGGGGCATTTGCATGCTTGGCAACACCAATGCCACATTGTGCTCTGAAAGATGCAGGACTTCCCTACACATTGACACAAAATTGACGAATATGGCTTTCAAGGAATTGGGCCCATAGACAAATGGCCTATCTTTTGGTGACTCATTCATCACTGAAATTAAAAGACACGTGTCATTATTCATGACCCTCAATAGCACACAGTCATCTCTACGACAGGTGTTCCGCCCACCGGTGAGAGGTGTTTTTGGACGGGCTGGTCGGCAACAGAGCCGGGCCACCAGTCGCTTCTGGCCTACCGGTTCCAGACAAAACCCACAATCATCCTCTTTCTCCCCCCTCCCCCCTCAGCACCGTGGACAACATCATTCTATAGAGGTGCTTCCAGGTCCAGAGGTTCACGGGCAGAGGCTGAGGACACTTTACCACAGGTGGGTCCCTTTGTATTCTGTCAGACTGATACTATCACTGCAGGCAGATTGTCCCTTTTCTTGCAGAACTGGGAAGAGATGCATGGATCCTGCAGATGGTACAGGGATATCTCATTGAATTCTACTCTAGCCCTTGCCAACGATACCTCCCACCACCACTTCGGGTTTCCAGGGATCACGAGACTCTTATAGACGAAGAAATCCACTCGCTGTTCTCCAAGGGCGCGGTACAATACACCAAGGATGATGGCAGCTTCTTCAGCAACATCTTCCTGATTCAGAAAAAGACTAGGGACCAGCTTGACCTATTTGCTTCCCGGACCAACCGTCAACTTCCTAGATTCTTCAGCTGGCTTCCGGATGAAGAATGCGAGGCTGTAGATGCATTTCTCCAGAGATGGTCACAGAACGGAGTCTATGCCTTTCCTCCGTTCTCTATGTTGGCGAGAGTTCTACACCAAGTTTGAGCTCAGGGAACCTCTCTACTTCTCATCACACCGTTATGGCCAAGCCAGGCTTCGTTCCTGGACGTATTGGAACTATCGTCTGAAGAACCTCTCCTCATGCCTTCGTTCTCTCACCTCCTGACCGACACTCAGGGAATGCCTCACCCCCTCATCCTCCAAGAATGTCTGGAACTCATGGCTTGGACGATTTCAGGGGATCCTGGTCGGTCGATGGTCTATCACAGGTCACTAGGGACCTGCTATGGAACTCGTGGGTGCCTGGCATTTGTTTTCATCGGGACCAGCTTATTGCTCTATCAGCGTTTCACATTAGCCATTTCGGTGGCCCACATTCCAATTCAGGGCCTACCAGTTGATCAAGATCGACTGGTTTGTAGACTACTCTACAGGATTAAATTATCATGTTCCCCGGCTCTGAAATATGCACACCTTTGGGACATCAACATTGTCCTACGTTTCTTCTGTGGCTGGCCGGGCAATTTGTCGTTATCATTATGACAACTCTCTGCGAAACTGACACTTTTTTGCTCTGTTTAGTGTCTTTTCGTCGGGTATCCAACGTTTGAGCATTCGACGGGGACAGGGTCTCATTCACTCCGGAAGGGGTCATATTTTCGGTTTCTCAACACACTAAGACTGATTCTACGATGGTTATTTAGCCGTTTTTTCCTTCGTCGCTCCTCCAAGGGCCAATTACTCATATCATATGTCCAACTGCATTGATCGGTCACGGCCACTACTTTGGCTAGATGGGTACGTTGGCTTCTATCCCTAGCTGGTGTTGAATCTTGTTTCGGAGCGCATTCGGTACGTGGTGCGAGTGCATCGCAGGCTTTTTCGTCGGGTGCTTCGCTTGCTGATATAATGCATTCAGCCAACTGGTCATGCAAAGATACTTTCTGTGTTTTCTATTTTCACCCTTCTCATGCTTCTTTTGCTCTTCTTCCTTAAGCGTTAAAAAAATGCAAAATAGGAAGCCTCCTGTCCATGTTACATAGTTACATAGTTACATAGCTGAAAAGAGACTTGCGTCCATCAAGTTCAGCCTTCCTCACATTTGTTTTTTGCTGTTGATCCAAAAGAAGGCAAAAAAACCCAGTTTGAAGCACAATTTTGCAACAAACTAGGAAAAAAATTCCTTCTTGACCCCAGAATGGCAGTCAGATTTATCCTTGGATCAAGCAGTTATTACCCTACATTGAAGATTATATCCTTGAATATTCTGTTCTTGCAAGTATGCATCTAGTAGCCGTTTGAACATCTGTATGGACTCTGATAAAACCACTTCCTCAGGCAGGGAATTCCACATCCTGATTGTTCTTACAGTAAAAAAACCTTTCCTTTGCCTTAGGCGAAATCTTCTTTCTTCCAGTCTAAACGCATGGCCTCGTGTCCTCTGTAAAGTCCGGTTTGTGAATAGATTTCCACACAATGGTTTGTATTGGCCCCGAATATATTTGTATAATGTTATCATATCCCCTCTCAGGCAACGTTTTTCTAAACTAAATAGGTTTAAATTTGTTAACCTTTCTTCATAGCTGATATGTTCCATTCCTTTTTATTAATTTTGTAGCCCGCCTCTGCACTTTTTCTAGTGCCATAATATCCTTCTTTAGAACAGGTGCCCAAAATTGCACAGCATATTCAATATGGGGTCTTACCAGTGATTTATAAAGAGGCAAAATTATATTCTTGTCCCGAGAATGAATGCCCTTTTTCATGCATGACAATACCTTACTGGCCTTGGCCACTGCTGATTGACATTGCACATTGTTGCATAGTTTGTTGTCTATAACAATTCCCAAGTCCTTTTCGTGTGTTGTTATCCCTAATTCGCTTCCATTAAGGGTATACGTTGCTTGTGTATTCTTTACGCCGAAGTGCATAACTTTGCATTTTTCAACATTAAATTTCATCTGCCATTTGAGTGCCCAGTCTCCCAGTCTATCTAAAGCCCTCTGCAGCAAAGTAATATCTTGCTCACATTGTATTGTTTTACAAAGTTTTGTGTCATCTGCAAACACTGAAACATGACTTTCAATGCTGTCTTCAAGATCATTTATAAACATGTTAAATAGAAGGGGGTCCCAGAACAGACCCCTGAGGGACACCACTTGCCACCTCTGTCCAGCTTGAAAATTTACCATTAATGATAACTCTTTGTACTCTGTTTTTAAGCCAATGTTCTACCCAAGAACAAGCATTTTCATCTAGACCGATTTCCTTGAGTTTGAACACTAATCTATTGTGTGGAACTGTATCAAATGCCTTGGCAAATTGTGATAAAATTGTAGATTTTGCTAACGTAGTGTACCTATAATCTTCATTTTAGTAAGGACAGGAGGCAAGTATTTTCCCTCCCTATTCTTTCTTGTTCTGTCCCACCCATCCATGTATCTTGTTTACTCGTAGGGTTATTGGGATTGTACTGTTTTATATAGTGTTTTCTTAGGGATGGATCTTACCATAGTTGGACTTTTGTAGATTTCTACTAGAAGTCTTAAGATGAATTAGTTAATTATAATGGTTGTTTATGTTGACATGACACCAGGGCCCTCACCTTTCATTTATCTCTGTGTAACGGACCGTTTTGCACACAAGGGGTAAAAACCGTTTAGGCGATCGGCCCCCTTTCCAGAGATACAGGCACAGCTACTGCAGAACACCAAACACCCGAACTGGATACAAAATAGCACTCCAACTCCCGAACTGGAACCTCCCAAATAGCTGCTAGCAGACGAACAGGAAAAGCAGACAATCAGCTTACACTCCTGGCAATCAGTCTCTAACAGCATACAGTGAATCCCCCCAAGAACGAGACAAGGCTCTGTGTTGAGGGTCAAGCAGTGGTCTGAGGTGCTGGCACACCCAGCCTGGTTTTTATTACAGTCTTGCAAATACAGGACAGCCCACAGGGAGGTATAAAATATCCAGTAACATATTAGTTACAACCCACAGATTCCCTCCCCCTTATCATAAGAGGTAACCCAATACACATACCTTTTACCACAATGCATCCTGGCTTCCTCTCCTCTGCCCTGGAGATAAGTGAGAAGTAATTCAATTATCTCCCAGGACAGGGACAAGACTCCATTATGCACATGGTGACACAAAGACAGTAAAACACTTTAAAATACATTAAGTCACCTTTTACACATAACACACAGACATTTAACATATCCCCAGATACCTCAGGTCTGAGCGCACATTATTAAGCGAATGGCGCTCAGACCACACAAATACAGTTTAATCGCCATGGAGCCAAAGTCTTTACAGTCAGTTTCATACGAATGGGCTCCATGGGATTTCTATCTGGGGTATAACACATTCAAACAAATCTACCGAACCCGAGGCAGAAAAGCACGAATGAAGCTTTTCTGCAGGTAAAAAATATGTCTTTTAACAGGGGGCCATAGTCCAGAGGCAGCAGGCGAGCAACCAGGCTTCTCCAATGCAATGTGGCGAGATTGGTCTCGTCACATCTCTCCCCTTTTCCAAACAGACTAACAGGGTATCTGACCTCCTGCCGGTCAGTGCCCTTGTTAGTCCAGCAGCCCACCCACAAAACATAATCAACAGCACAGCCCACCCACAATAAATGGTTACTACACCTGGGTAAAGGAGAAGCTTGTCCATGTCCAGGTGCCTCACCACGGCTGTGCTGGGTACAGGTACGCTGACTGGGTGGGTTGTTGCGTGGGCAGAGACCAGCGGCACTCTGCCCTGTTGCCAGCGCTACTGGGAGGGTAGCCTGGTTGAAGCCTGGTTGTTGGAGGGGGAGACCGACTGTCTCCCCTTTAACTACACAGCTCTGCTGCTGGAGACCGACTGTCTCCCCTTTTGTTGCACAGCTCTGCTGCCGGAGGGGGAGACCGACTGTCTCCCCTTTGGATACTCTAAGCTGTCGCTGGGGAGAGGGGGTAACAGGCTCCTCTCCCGATAGAACACTCTGCCGCTGGGGAAAGGAGACTGAGCTCTCTATTCCCTGCCCATTAATGATCCGCCGCTGGGGAGAGGTGGTAGCAAGCTCCTCTCCCATACATACTTTCATCCTCTGTGGAGGGAGACCGACTGTCTCTGCTCCCAATACAGTGTCCTGCTGCTGGGGAAAGGAGACTGGGCTCTCTATTCCCGGTAGGACACTCTGCCGCTGGGGAATGGAGACTGGGCTCCCAATTCCCTGCTGTATCTCCCGCTGGGGAATGGAGACTGGGCTCCCAATTCCCGGCACATCACTCGGCCGCTGGGGAATGGAGCTTGGGCTCCCAATTCCCTGCAATATCTCCCGCTGGGGAATGGAGCTCGGGCTCCCAATTCCCTGCAATACCGGTGGAGAGACCTCGATCCCCTCTCCACCTGCCGCCTGGGGTTCCTCCCAGTAAATTTCAACAATATCTTCCCAGCTGAATGGGTCTGAGACTGGATCTGTCACTCTGCTGTCCTGCGGAGCCTTCCCAATGGAGTGGAAGAGATCTCGGTAGTCCTGCTCCAGTTCCCACTCCAGGGTTGCTAGGTGAGCCAGGTCTTGCTCTACCTCATGGGGGTCATCCCAGTCATGCCTAGCCTCCCTCTCGTAGAAAATTTCCTGAAGTCTGTTCTGCGCAGGGCTCCCGAAGTCAGGCTCTGCAAAGGACTCCCATAACAAGCCAGGACCATCAAACTCCTCTCCCTCTGGCTTGTCATGCTCAGCTGTCCAGGGTATATACTGTGCCATATACCACCAGAGCGCCTGGTAGGCATCCTCCAGCCATAGCTCCTGCCATACCCGATGCTCTAGTTCCTTCACCCATTCCTCCAGGGGCTGCTCTCCCAGGAAGGGCATCCGCAGGGCCACTTGCTTCTGCAACCGCTGCTCTTCACTGGGGAGACTCTCACCCCGCTGGTATTGTACATTATCCAGGGCCTGGTACCAGATGCCTTTCCTTAATGCATCCCGGCCATCCAGGTCCTCCTCCTTGTATAACACTGCTGGTTCCATTCTGTTGCTTTTAGGGTCGCTGTACTGGGACATGCGTTGCCCCCACTTGTAAATCCAAAGAAACGGTGTCTCCTGTAGCTGTCCTTCTGGCTGTAGGAACGATCCCGCCGCTTGCCACCAATTGTAACGGACCGTTTTGCACAAAAGGGGAAAAAACCGCTTAGACGATAATCCCCTTTTTCAGAGACAGGCACAGCTACTGTAGAATCACCAAAACTCACGAACCGCCAATAAGTGAATGCTCCAAACTCCCGAACGGCATACAAGGGAATAAGGTAGCACTTCAAATAAGCGAACAGGAACCATACGAATAGCTGCTAGCAGGCGAACAGGAAAAGCTTCCAAGCGGCTTACACTCCTGGCAATCAGTCCTTAGCAGCATACAGTAAATCCCCCCAAAGACGAGACAAGGCTCCGTGTTGAGGGTCAAGCAGTGGTCTGAGGTGCTGGCACACCCAGCCTGGTTTTTATTACAGTGTTTCAAATACAGGACCACCCACAGGGAGGGATAAAACAACCAATCATATCACAGTTACATCCCACATATTCCCTCCCCTTATCCTGAGAGGAAACTCAATTATACAAACAGTTAAAACATACTTTCTACCCAACTTTCATAACTCCAAAACCATACATCACATTCACATAAAATTACATATTCTCAATCAATCCATTCAGGGGAACAACATATTCAAAAATGGCACAAATCAGACAAGGGGTTCAAAAGTTAGTAAAAAGTCCTTTGTGACTAAATTAAGCATGGCTTTCTGGCCCAAACCAGTTTCAGAGTCTTCTATCCTGGAGATAAGTAATTCAATTATCTCCCAGGACAGACACAAGACTCCATTAAGCACATGGTTGCAAAAGACACAAAACACTTTAAAATACATAAAGTCACCTTTTATACATAAAACACAGACATTTCACATATCCCCAGATAGCTCAGGTCTGAGCGCACATTATTAAGTGAATGGCGCTCAGACCACACGAATACAGTTTAATCGACATGGAGCCAAAGTCTTTACAGTCAGTTCATACAAATGGGCTCCATGGGATTCCTATCTGGGGTATAACACATTAAAACAAATCTACCGAACCCCAGGCAGAAAAGCACGAATTAAACTTTTCTGCAGGTAGAAAAGATGTCTTTTAACAGGGGGCCATAGTCCAAAGGCAGCAGGCGAGTAACCAGGCTTCTCCAATGCAATGTGGCGAGATTGGTCTCGTCACATATAGACAGACATATGAAGATGAATACGTAGATTGGTTGGTAGGTAGATAGGTGGGGGATAGATTAAAAAATGACTATGGGTTCACTTTGATTTTAACTTAAAAAGAAACACTACTGTATGCAGGAATTAGATTCACATTTCAGACACCTTAGGAAATATAGCTACTTTTTAAACTTGTCTCTTTGTACTGAATTCAGATCTGTACAGAGTAATTATGGTTTTTATACAAATATCGCATTAATAAATGAGAAGCTGAAAAGTACACTTGCACAATTTTTTGTGTTTATTTTTCATTGATAGGTTGAATAATGAAACATTCAAAATGCAATTATAAACATTTGTGGTGGTATTATATTTTATTCTAAATATTTAAGCTACACCACTTTTTGTAATATTGTATTTGCACATTGCGATCAACTTAAGTAGTTTTGACGTTGTTTTTTCAGAAATAACATTTAGCTAATTTATTGACATTTTTTGGTATATTATTTTAATTGCTTAATGCTTCACTTAGAGGAACTCTCCAGTGCCAGGAAAACATCAGTTTTCCTGGCACTGCAGGATCCTGCAGTGCCCCTCTCCCTCCTATGCCCCATCCTATGTTGCTGAAGGGGTTAAAACCCCTTCAGTGACTTACCTGAATCCAGCGCCAATGTCCTTCGGTGCATTTACATTCTACTTTGCTCCAGGTCTGGTATTCACCCTGCAGAGAAAAAAAGTTTCTTTGCAAGTTGAGTCAGCCTGCTGATATTCAGGCAAAATTATATTTAGTGAGATTGCTCAAGTTAATTTCAAAAGAAATGTATGAGATATATATGAGGTAAAAATCTTTTTCTTTATGAGCTTTGAGGATACTACAACACATTCTGTTTTAGTGATTAAATGTCGTTGTGCGTTACGCATTTATTTACTTGAAGTAATGATGACTGTTCTCCTTAAAACTGCTATTAAAACAAATCCTATATCCATTAAATCTAAGAAATTCATTTCTGCAAATGTTCTTTCTAATCTGGATATACGTTGATTGTTACTAAAAAGTAGCCAATTATTTTTGAGCACATAAAGAACAGCATAGACCAATTTCTTTAAAGGACCACTATAGTGCCAGGAAAACATACTCGTTTTCCTGGCACTATAGTGCCCTGAGGGTGCCCCCACCCTCAGGGACCCCCTCCCGCCCGGCTCTGGAAGGGGGTAAAACTTACCTTTTTCCAGCGCTGGGCGGAGAGCTCTCCTCCTCCGATCCTCCTCCGTTCCTCCCCGTCGGCTGAATGCGCACACGCGGCAAGAGCTGCGAGCGCATTCAGCCGGTCGCATAGGAAAGCATTTACAATGCTTTCCTATGGATGCTGGCGTGCTCTCACTGTAAAAAAATCACAGTGAGAAGCACGCAAGCGCCTCTAGCGGCTGTCAATGAGACAGCCGCTAGAGGCTTTGGGGGAAGGCATAACCCATTCATAAACATAGCAGTTTCTCTGAAACTGCTATGTTTATAAAAGAATGGGTTAATCCTAGCTGGACCTGGCACCCAGACCACTTCATTAAGCTGAAGTGGTCTGGGTGCCTATAGTGGTCCTTTAATGAATTACCTGTTTTCACGTAAAGCCACGTTTGTGTTTAATAGCAGTAAATATTTGTAGTATCTAAGTATCGTCATTTTCAAAGATCATGATGTCTCTACTCACAATATTCTGCTTATGTTTGAAATATAAGTAGTAGTTGGGTTTATTCACAAACTTAGGAATGGTACAGAATTGACATGGGAATTGCAAAGTTGAATGTATCCAATTTTCTATTTCCTTATCAATTGTCTACAACTCTGAGTTTAAGTGAATAACCCTCGTATGGACAATAACTGTCTCTTAGCATGTGGAGTGCCATATTGGATCTAGCGGTAAACGTCTATCTGCTTGACCATTTAATAGGCCTTTGAAATATTATATCACATTCACTATCCAGTTAATTGACAGCCAGACATATACACCATTAATTATAATTCCTACAGTCACATCCCATCATATTGTAAAAAAAAAAACTGCTTCCACCTTCTCAGCAGTATGTCACTTACTATCGTATGTCAGAGCCAAAGTATTATCCATTAATGCATTCACAAGAAGAGGTTCCAATCATTAATACTGTGTGAGACTAAAATATTATTCCAACACTACTTGCATGCCAGATTCAACATTTACTAATGTCCCATCAGTTTCACCCAATTCCACTTGCATGTGACATTTTTATTTTCCTGTTATATTATTGCTAAGAGAAGGTCAGTGTGGTAAAGAGGTATGTAAAATAAACATATGATATGCTGAATGGACATTACCCAAACCATTTATTTTACCTTCGTTAGTGTTATTTAAATTTAAACTTCTGCCACTAGGATTAAACAATCTATTGTGCGCACACATAGCTTGAACTACGCTGTAGGTGATATTCCCTTTAATAATGTAAAGTGCAGCTCCATAAAAATAAACATAGACATACATCATAAAGTGCAGAATACATTCCTACCTCCTACACGATAATTGTAACTTGTGATGGGACGATGTAGATGTTCTTTATGCATGTTATCGGGGTCAGCTGTTTGTCTCTATTGGAAAACAAAAAACCATTCACTCGCTGCCTTCCACAAAGTGCTCCCATGTGAACACTTTCCTCCTCCTTAATTGCTTATGAAATCTCATGTTCCAATCTCTTAGCATACACCGTGCATTACCCTAAAGTATAAAAATCGTCACTCGGAGAGAATACGGATTTCTGTTTTGTTTCTTCTCTCTATGGGTAACACATAAACAGCGCCGGCATAAAAACTCTGCAGGTTCTCAAACATTTTGAAATCAAGAACATTAACCTAGCGTTCATTACTATGTGGCATGTTATACGAGATATCATAACATTTCTGGCGCTGTAGCTGAAGCAGGTTTAAATGCGAATCCCTATGATGCAGAATTCTGAAATAGTCTCATATTTTTCAGTGCATCCTTGATACCGAAATATGATTTAGAGGTTTAGAATTCTGTTAAGATCATGATAGTTTACAACTAAAATTATACAATGCCAAACGTTTGTGCCCTGTGCAGTGGACTTTATGTGCTAGTTAATTTCTGGTATTAAGTGTCCCTTCTAAGTATTTTTTTGTTAGCCATCCATCATTAAAACAGTTAGAAATTCTATAACAGCAATGTCCTGGACTTTGCATAAGAACAGAGGGTACTCAATGCGCACTGTAGATTGTGGCTTATTATTTGATATAACTTTTTTAGTGGATTCTGTTTTACTGAAAAACTATTTTCTCTCTGTTGATCTCTCTCTAACGCTCTGTATATGTCCTGTAAATGAAGGTTGCTGCTGTAGAAACATATTATAGCAAATAATTATATGCAAAGTTTTGTCTTTTTCTGCCTTTATGAATATGAACTTACTTTTTTTTTATCACATTTTAGTTATTGTGGGTTCATTCAATAAACTCTGAATTTTATTAATATGAAAACTTAATTTCAAACTGTAGTCACAGTTTGGCTATTTTAGCTGAAATTTTGCAATTCTGTTTTCATTTTTCTACAATTTGGTTTTTAGTGAAAAACCCATGCGTGTTTCTTTGTTCAGTTCTATGGTCTTTTTCTAATTAAATCTTAAGAAGGATTTTAAATGACCTCAGTTCAGTTGATGACAACTTATTTTGTGTAATATGACTTTTCAGATGGCCAGATCGTTCTTTTTAGTTAGCTGTCAAAATATAGTAAGATTATCAAGAAATAACTACAATATTTATCAATGATTAGCCTCTATTATCTCTTTTTAATGTCTGTTCATACTGAATGTTTATAATAATATCATTGTACCTTTATCCCTTCCTCTTCCCACCCAACCCTCTTCTTTTTCAGTACCCCTTCCCTGTTTTGTTAATAAATTCATTAAATAAAATTAAAATACAAATAAAACTTATTTTGAGTCCTTTATTTTAATGAAGAGTGAAGGGGCTCTAACAGTGTAATGTAAAGGCAACAACATGTTTATTAAAGAAAACATGTAAAAACAAGTAAAAATGTCTGGAATTATACTACATTGACTTTTACGTTTGATATTTTCTCATATTCTGCATGCAATGCAGTTATCTCCCACAAAGAAATTTACTATAGAGAGATTGTATTGACTTTTGTATAAATTCATATTCCTATTTATTTTTGGATTGAAGCATTGTATTGTTTTATCATATATTTAGTTTACAATGGCAGTGTAACGAATAAGGCAAACCTATCCAGCTGCGAACCGGGCCATTTGAACTCCAAAATCTAGACATTGGTCATGCAATTCGCCATTTCTGGATTTTGTAATTCAGTCCCCAAACAGGGCTAAATTTCATCTAGATTTCATATCGGGCAGGTGAAATCCATACTGAATGATCCAAATCCAGGCTTAGGGGGCTTCACATCCAGGCCCAGCTTTAAAATGCAAAACTATTTTCCCACTTGCTCACCGATGTTTAGTGAATAACTACGATGGTGTTTGGAAGCAGGAATTCCATCATGTTATACGCATTATACAAATTACTTCAGTTCATGGTGAAGTTCAATTTATATTGTTTTGATTGCTGAGAGAATATGCATTGCCATTATTACCATTAGATGAATATTATAATTACTTTCATTAATAATATACGATCATTCCATAGATTATTTGTTGACTGGTAATTTAATAGTGACATTTAAATAGCTTTCAATTATACCTCACAATGTTATTAGTGAATTGGTTTATACTGTTTTTGAAATATGCAGCGAAACTCAGTTTGCCACTTAGATTTTAACATCTACGTTACCGAGCACTTTCTGATTCAAAAATATTAGCAAAGCATTTTTTTTAACTCCTTAAGGACCAAACTTCTGGAATAAAAGGGAATCATGACATGTCACACATGTCATGTGTCCTTAAGGGGTTAAAGTTAAAGTTTTATTTTTTTCAAATATAAATTCATTTAAGGGGGTAATTCTTTTATAGATTACACAGTATGAAAAAAATTCAATATGTAAAAAATATATCTACATATATATAGTAGTCCATATAGAGTAGTATAGTTAATTAAAACCGTTGTAGTATACATGGGTTTACATGACGCATTAGTAACTTTCAAATAAGAGACTCTCTGTACTGATTGAGATTGAGCCCTCCCTTTAGATAAGGGGTGCCCAAAAGATAGATCTCCAAATGTTTTAAAAGTACAGCTTCCATGATGTGCAAAGCATCATTTACAGACATGCAAAGCATCAAACATAGAAACATAGAATGTGACGGCAGATAAGAAACATAGAAACATAGAATGCGACGGCAGATAAGAAACATAGAATGTGATGGCAGATAAGAAACATAGAAACATAGAATGCGACGGCAGATAAGAACCATTCGGCCCATCTAGTCTGCCCAATTTTCTAAATACTTTCATTAGTCCCTGGCCTTATCTTATAGTTAGGATAGCCTTATGCCTATCCCACGCATGCTTAAACTCCTTTACTTTATCAAGGTAGTTAAAGTTCTACAATACCTGGGGATTTACCTTTTGTAAATCCCTTATATGTGAGTACAGGGGGAAAGGGCCGACCATTTTACATCCCATAACAGTCATATATGATTATAGAATAAAGATTGACATATAAATTCTTTACACAGTGATCTTCTTGTCGCGATACCTAGTGACCCAAGAATATGACAATAGATTGACAACATTTACCCGTCCTTAGAATGGCCGTGTTATACGTTGTTAGAGAAACAATTGTCAAGGAAACCAGAAATCAGGGAAACAAAAAAACAAATTCAGTGAGAACAGAACAGAGAGTAATCAGGAGAAAACCGAGACAAAAATACCAAAGTAGACACAGAAATACAACGTACTCTTGGGAACTGAGAACAGAAACCACAACAGGGCAATGATCCATACCCTGAGTGTTCCTCATCGCAACCCCTTCCTTTCAAATCTATTCCTCTCTACTTCACCTTTTACTTCTTCTCGTCTCAATGAATCCTCATGTAATATGTGTTCTCCCTTCCTATTTCCATCTCCCATTTTTATTTCCCATTCTTCTCTTCCCTACATAAAATATCATTTTATAATATATTACCTTTTCATTCAACCCCCACCTCTCCTACTCATTTCATGTTTCCCTTGGTAGTTATTCCCCTCATTTTTTCCTTTAATTGTTCTCTCCCACATGCCCTTCTTAACCTTCTTTCTTCAATATCCATTTACATTCTCCCTTGACACCTCATCCAATCTCCCATACCTTCATGATTTTTTTCCCAGATCGAATCTTCCTTATACCATTTTTTACATAGTAATAATATATGATGGGAGAAAAGACTCACTTTGTGGTTATTTTGTCCGCAGTGTAACAATGCTGTCCAAGATTTAAAATCAAGCCATTTAAGAACAGATTTATATAAACCAGGGCTAGTGAAATGTAAAAATGTGGGATCTTTTTTCTAACACACACTTATCAGTAGTCCTTATAATGCCAATAGAACAGTTGTTTTTTTGGGGGGGGGGAGGGGATGTTTGGAACAAAGTCGGGGAGATGCAACTCCTGCCTGAATGGACCAGACTTCACTGATCATGGCTGGTTTGGACTGCCATATTTCATATGCATTGATAATGCAAAATTAATTATAAATTACTAATGTAATTTTTCTCATACTTGTATGGCATTGATTGGCTAAGAGTGCAAGTCCTCCTTGTTTATAATTTCCCTAACCTAAAACAATTAAAAGTATATATAGCAAATTAAATTTTTCTTCCTAAAATGTACACTTTGCATTCATCTACAATGAATCTCATTAGCTGAACATCATCTTCCTCTATGAACTTTGAAATGTGCCTACAGTGCCCCTCTCATTACCATAAATGAAGGGATTAGAGATGAGAACACCTAGAACATAACCCTGGGGTACTCTTCTTACTAATTTATCCCATTTGAGAATTGTTCAGTAAAGATAACTTTCTGCATTCTCTTTCTAATTCTTTCATAACTTGGTGCTTTTGTTAAAATAAATACATACATACATACATAAACAAACATAGCACTAATTTGGAAGATGGAATGAATAGATATAACTCTACGGGACCCTGTAGGAATATATATCTGTATTTTTAAATTCCCTCTTTAGTTTTAGGGTCACCCCAGTGTTCATTAGAAAACAAAACAAAATCATGACACTTTCTCCAGCGCTGAGTCTCCTTCAGTGCTGCTGCAGTCTCCTCCTTGTCTGGTGTCATTCTGGAGGCATTGGAACTAAGGGTGTTTGCCGCAATGCACCCTATGATTCTGAAATAAAGAATTTTATTAAAGGACACGGAGGCTCATATTAGGCTTCTCTCTTTCTTTTATTTCCTCAGCAGCAAAGAAAAAGCTAAGGTGTTTATTTGTATAGGAAAAAGAAAACATGCATAACTACCCTCACAGGGTTAACATTACATCACCAACTTCCCACCAATAGGAACAGTCCTTCTCCCATATCCTCTCCTGTATCCTCCTCCTCTTCCTCTTTCTTTGCTGCTGCCTCAGCTAAGTACCACTGTTTTTTACTCTGACTCCATTTTGTGACTGTTTAGTTTATATGCTTCACTGTTTGTTTGTACTGATCCTTGATTTGCTGCAGTTTTCTTCTAGCTAGCTGTGAGGGATTCTCCCTCTGTATATTTCTGTTTGCCCGCGTTCCTTGCGGGTGTCCCCCCCCCCCCCGGCGGGATTCCGGCTTCCGTGCAGACCGCTGGGTAGTCTATTACCCAATCCTCCCGGTCGCACAGTGTGGGGAACCCCCTGGGAAGAGCCCGATTTCTTTTCAGGGGCTTCCCCCAGCCACATTACCGCGCGGGTGAACGGCCGCGCGCGCGGTCGCAAGCTCCAGCGGTCATCTTAAAGGGGCGGTACCGAAATTTTGCCGCTCTTTTTTCCAGCTCTGCCCACAGCCCACTATCAGGGCGTGAGCTGATTGGCCAGGTGGCTTGCCTGTCAGCCTGCCTGTGTCCCCCAGAGGCCATTCCTGGGGGAACACTCGGTAAGCTGACAGTACAAGCTGCTGGTTTGTTACTGTATTTTTTTTCTGGTCTGTTTGCCTTGTCAGCCTCTTGTCCAGCCTGCACACTCTAGTGTTCACAGTTCATTTAGTTTACCCTAAAAAAAAAAAAAAAGTTTGCCTCACTCTCTTTTGGCCCAAGATGCAGACCCCTAATGAATGCTCTGCCTCTGGCCCAAGTGGTAAGGGGGACGCCAGCAGGTCCTTGGTGGCTGCACCCCCCACCCAGCAAGGGGACGTGGTGGCCCCCCTGGAGCAGTTGGACTCAGAAGAGTTCCACTCGCTCCTGGACGCCACCATGTCTAAGTCAGTGACCCAAGCTATCTATACCGCAATGGGGGTTATGTCTGACAACATATCCCACTCTATTTCCACTGCTATTAAGGCAGCCAACCCGAAGGGTGTCCTGGGCAGGGTCACAGAAGAGGGCCTGGTACAGAAAGAGGGCCGTAAGGCTGTGAAAAAAACCCACTACATGGGAAAGCACACCTCCAAAACTGAACTGACGGACAGGGTACGGCCTGTCACACCTGAGGTCGTGGGGCCCCCACGAAAACGAGCCACCCGCCGGGCAAAAGCGGCGAGGACATGGAAGTGGGCAAAAGCCCAAACTGACGCTTCCGACTCTGGTTCGGATACGGAGGAGGTTTTGAGCGAGTCCGATGAAGTTGACTCCAATGATTGGGAGGTGTCCTCCCCCGAACGTAGTCCAGCACGCAACCCGCCTAACCCTTTGCATGATGCTGCGGATGATTCCGCCATATTGGATCCGCAGGGTGAACCTCTGTTCGACCCTGATACTCTGCAGAACCCTAGGTCGGCGGAGTGGTACCCAACCGACCATGTGGCACGGTACATTGCGGCCAGAATCCGTAAACCCCTAGATAAGACCGCCAGACAAAAACTGCGGGCGGAGTGCCCGCGCCCGACAGTGCCCGACATGGCCTGCATCACACCAGACATAGACCCCAAAATAGCGCAGTTCCTGGGGAAATCGGGCTGGAAAGCCAAAAAGGGTCTTGATTATTCCCTGCGGCAGTGCCAGGATAAGGTGCTGGATACACTAGGCCCTAGTGCCAAAATATTTGAACTGGTTGAGGAGGCATTAAATGAAGGTACACCCCTTGACATTCTGGCCATTAGGGGCTGGGCCCAGAGGTCCATATGCCTCATCGGCAACGCAAATGCTGCGATAGCCACTGAGAGGCGCAAGACTATTCTGATGAAAATCGAGCCCAAACTGGTTAACATGGCTCTCTCCGAACCGGGACCGCAAGCCAAGGGCCTCGATGACAGTTTCGTTAAGGAATTGGGCACGTACGTGAGTACGTGAGTACCTTTACGGCCCTTGACAAAGCACAGACGAATTTAAAACGAGTGTTCTCCCCCAGAGTTTTTGGCGGGGCCGGCAGACACCGGGGCCGTCTGCCCGGCCGCTCCTCCCGCGGTTCCTACCGGGGATACAGAGGTCCCGCCACGGTTCGACCCCAGCCACCGGAGACTAGAGCACCTTCTCCCTTCTTTCCGGTCAGAGCCAGGCCATGGCAACCACGAGGACCCAGGGGCAATTCTTACGGCCGACGTCCTTATGGTGAGTGTGCTAACCTCCCCCTCCCCGGGTATACCGACTGTGGGGGGCAGACTGTCACACTTTCTGGGGAACTGGCAACGCCTGACGACGGACTCATGGGTCCTCAATACTGTCACGGGGTATCACATAGAGTTTGTACAAACCCCCATCCAAGCAGGCAGGCCACACCCAATAGCTTTTTCAACACAAGACAGAGAATAAGTGGACAAGGAGATTGCCGCCTTACAAGAAAAAGGCGCCATATATCAGGCTCCGTCACCTTTTCCCGGGTTCACGAGCAACCTGTTTTTGGTACCCAAGAAAGGTGGCGGCGTACGCCCAGTCATCAACCTGCGCCCACTAAACGCCTAGGTCGGCGGAGTGGTACCCAACCGACCATGTGGCACGGTACATTGCGGCCAGAATCCGTAAACCCCTAGATAAGACCGCCAGACAAAAACTGCGGGCGGAGTGCCCGCGCCCGACAGTGCCCGACATGGCCTGCATCACACCAGACATAGACCCCAAAATAGCGCAGTTCCTGGGGAAATCGGGCTGGAAAGCCAAAAAGGGTCTTGATTATTCCCTGCGGCAGTGCCAGGATAAGGTGCTGGATACACTAGGCCCTAGTGCCAAAATATTTGAACTGGTTGAGGAGGCATTAAATGAAGGTACACCCCTTGACATTCTGGCCATTAGGGGCTGGGCCCAGAGGTCCATATGCCTCATCGGCAACGCAAATGCTGCGATAGCCACTGAGAGGCGCAAGACTATTCTGATGAAAATCGAGCCCAAACTGGTTAACATGGCTCTCTCCGAACCGGGACCGCAAGCCAAGGGCCTCGATGACAGTTTCGTTAAGGAATTGGGCACGTACGTGAGTACGTGAGTACCTTTACGGCCCTTGACAAAGCACAGACGAATTTAAAACGAGTGTTCTCCCCCAGAGTTTTTGGCGGGGCCGGCAGACACCGGGGCCGTCTGCCCGGCCGCTCCTCCCGCGGTTCCTACCGGGGATACAGAGGTCCCGCCACGGTTCGACCCCAGCCACCGGAGACTAGAGCACCTTCTCCCTTCTTTCCGGTCAGAGCCAGGCCATGGCAACCACGAGGACCCAGGGGCAATTCTTACGGCCGACGTCCTTATGGTGAGTGTGCTAACCTCCCCCTCCCCGGGTATACCGACTGTGGGGGGCAGACTGTCACACTTTCTGGGGAACTGGCAACGCCTGACGACGGACTCATGGGTCCTCAATACTGTCACGGGGTATCACATAGAGTTTGTACAAACCCCCATCCAAGCAGGCAGGCCACACCCAATAGCTTTTTCAACACAAGACAGAGAATAAGTGGACAAGGAGATTGCCGCCTTACAAGAAAAAGGCGCCATATATCAGGCTCCGTCACCTTTTCCCGGGTTCACGAGCAACCTGTTTTTGGTACCCAAGAAAGGTGGCGACGTACGCCCAGTCATCAACCTGCGCCCACTAAACGCCTAGGTCGGCGGAGTGGTACCCAACCGACCATGTGGCACGGTACATTGCGGCCAGAATCCGTAAACCCCTAGATAAGACCGCCAGACAAAAACTGCGGGCGGAGTGCCCGCGCCCGACAGTGCCCGACATGGCCTGCATCACACCAGACATAGACCCCAAAATAGCGCAGTTCCTGGGGAAATCGGGCTGGAAAGCCAAAAAGGGTCTTGATTATTCCCTGCGGCAGTGCCAGGATAAGGTGCTGGATACACTAGGCCCTAGTGCCAAAATATTTGAACTGGTTGAGGAGGCATTAAATGAAGGTACACCCCTTGACATTCTGGCCATTAGGGGCTGGGCCCAGAGGTCCATATGCCTCATCGGCAACGCAAATGCTGTGATAGCCACTGAGAGGCGCAAGACTATTCTGATGAAAATCGAGCCCAAACTGGTTAACATGGCTCTCTCCGAACCGGGACCGCAAGCCAAGGGCCTCGATGACAGTTTCGTTAAGGAATTGGGCACGTACGTGAGTACGTGAGTACCTTTACGGCCCTTGACAAGGCACAGACGAATTTAAAACGAGTGTTCTCCCCCAGAGTTTTTGGCGGGGCCGGCAGACACCGGGGCCGTCTGCCCGGCCGCTCCTCCCGCGGTTCCTACCGGGGATACAGAGGTCCCGCCACGGTTCGACCCCAGCCACCGGAGACTAGAGCACCTTCTCCCTTCTTTCCGGTCAGAGCCAGGCCATGGCAACCACGAGGACCCAGGGGCAATTCTTACGGCCGACGTCCTTATGGTGAGTGTGCTAACCTCCCCCTCCCCGGGTATACCGACTGTGGGGGACAGACTGTCACACTTTCTGGGGAACTGGCAATGCCTGACGACGGACGCATGGGTCCTCAATACTGTCACGGGGTATCACATAGAGTTTGTACAAACCCCCATCCAAGCAGGCAGGCCACACCCAATAGCTTTTTCAACACAAGACAGAGAATAAGTGGACAAGGAGATTGCCGCCTTACAAGAAAAAGGTGCCATATATCAGGCTCCGTCACCTTTTCCCGGGTTCACGAGCAACCTGTTTTTGGTACCCAAGAAAGGTGGCGGCGTACGCCCAGTCATCAACCTGCGCCCACTAAACGCCTTTGTACGGTACCACCATTTCAAGATGGAGGGTACCCATTGCCTTCGGGACCTACTCAGACTAGGGGATTGGATGGTCAAACTGGACCTACAGGATGCCTACCTCACGGTCCCGATGGCGGAGGAGTGCCATCGGCTGCTCCAATTCCAATGGGACAGAGTGACGTGGAGGTTTCGATGTCTCCCCTTTGGGCTTTCATCGGCCCCTTGGTGCTTCACAAAATTAATGAAGCCAGTGGTCGCCTTGCTCCGAAGCAGGGGTGTCCGGATGATCATCTATCTGGACGATATGCTGATCATGGCGCAAGGGATCCCCCAACTGCGGGAACACCTGAAATGGGCACTGACGTTGCTCCAAAACTTAGGATTTCTCGTCAATTGGGAGAAATCGGTACTGACACCGTCCCAAACCATAGAGTTCTTGGGTTTCCATATCAATGCAGTCACGGGGACACTCAGCCTACCAACAGACAAGGTCAAAAGTATAAAAAAGGAGATCCGCAGGTCGCTCGCACGACCAGTGTTGACACTACGGCAGTTGGCCAGGATTATCGGACTCCTGTCGGCCTCCATTCAGGCAATTTTCCCGGGTCCACTCCATTACAGGGCCCTACAACGACTGAAAGCCACACAGCTACGCTCAGGGCACTCGTACTCAGACTCCGTGCCGCTCGATTGCGCAGCCAAGCAGGAACTCACATGGTGGCTGCGTCATATGGAAGCATGGAACGGCAGAGCAATCTTTGGGACGGCCCCGGATTTCATCCTCGAGTCCGATGCAAGCACTCACGGTTGGGGAGCGCGTTGCGGGCCTATCTCCACCGGAGGAATATGGGCGTGTGCAGAAAAAAGCCTACACATCAACGGCTTGGAGCTGATAGCGGGGTCGTTCGCACTGAGGAGCCTTCTCGGGGGCGCGACAAATTGCTCCATAATTCTGCGCATGGACAACGTTTCAGCGGTCCGGTACATCAACCACCTGGGTGGCACGAAATCAGAGATGTTGACAGACCTGGCCAAGGAGTTCTGGCAATACTGCCTGAATCGCAATATTTCAATACAGGCGGAATACATTCCGTGTTTATCCAACGTCGTGGTGGATTGGCATTCGAGATATCTGTACGACGCCAGCGATTGGCGGCTGAACCGCAATGTGTTCTTACGACTTCAGACGCTCTGGGGCCCAATGCAGATCGATTTGTTCGCATCTCGGTTTAACTCCCAATTGCCAACATTCTTCAGCTGGAGACCGGATCCGGACGCACTGGCGACGGATGCTTTCCTCCAACACTGGCCGGACGGCCGATTATACGCCTTTCCACCATTCGCCCTCATAGCCCGGACACTGGTGCATCTCAGACGGACCCAGGCAACACTGGTCCTCGTAGCCCCGTTTTGGACAGCTCAACCATGGTTTCCAACACTCATGGAGATGTCAGTGGACTTCCCGCGTTTACTCCCAGATGCCTTATTCCTTTTATCGGACCCGGAGGGCAATCCACATCCCTTACTGGCTCAAGGGCAGCTCAAGCTTGTGGCGTGGCTCCTTTCCGGGGACCCTGGGTTGTGCCAGATGTTCCACGAGAAACTATTGAGTTATTGGCAGGAGCTTGGGCGCCCGGAACTAGAAGATCCTACCGCCATGCCTGGAACGGATGGAGTCGTTGGTGCCTGGAGCAACGAGTGGATCCCGTATGTGCGCCTTTAGCTCCCTTGTTACGTTTCCTCACTGACCTGTACACCCAAGGCTTCGCATACCGAACCATAAATGTTTATAGATCAGCGATTTCCGCAGGACATAGAGGGATAGATGGAACCCCGATGGGACAACAACTGCCGGTATGCCGTCTCCTACGGGGAATTCGGTTTGCACGGCCCCCGCAACCCAGGTACACGGCATTATGGGACGTCACTTCAGTCCTACAATTGTTGGAATCTTGGCCACACAATGAGGCACTCTCGCTTAAACAACTGTCAGCGAAACTGACCATGCTTTTGTGCCTGATTTCCTGCAAGAGGGTGTCGGATGTTAGAGCACTGGATGTTACGGCACGCTCCTTTACCCCCACGGGAGTCTCCTTCAACATCTCCAGGCGTACTAAGTCGGCAATTACTTCAGTTTTTTATCCCTCGTTTCCACATAACATCAAACTTTGTCCAGTAGACTGCCTACGGGAATACGAGAAACGAACCTTTGGATTCAGGAATCCGATGCACCCAGAATTATTTTTGGCTATCAAACAACCTCATCATCCGGTATCCACGGTGACTCTCGCCCGGTGGGTGAAATGGGTAATGACGATGGCGCACATAGATACTGCTGTCTATGGGGCACACTCTACAAGGGGCGCTATGGCGTCCAAGGTTTTCAGTTCAGGCTGTAGATTGGAGGATCTTTTGAGAACAGTGGATTGGTCGCGTGAGTCGACGTTTAAGGAATATTACTTTCGACCCACAGAGCACGTGTCCAGCGTAGTTATCTCGCAGCTTTAAACTAGCCTAATATGAGCCTCCGTGTCCTTTAATAAAATTACCAGATTTTACTAATAACATGACGTAAAGTCATGATTTTATAAAGGACACGGAGGCGAGTATTAGCCCACCCGGATTAGAAGCGCTTGGAAATGACTATCCCGGCCCAGGTTCGTACTAGGTAAGGTATTTGGTGGGAGTGATCATTGGGCTCAGTTGGGTATTTTCAATTAATATGACGGACGAGTGACGTTTGTAGGTTGATACGTACAAGATTACATGACTAGCTCGGTTTTGTAATGAGTGATGAAACGAAAATAGTTGGCAAGGACACATTTTACCATTGTTTTTTCTTGTCCTTTTCAGCCTGATTGGTCCTCCAGATTCACATCGTTGAAGAAGGCCGGATCACGCAGTTAAAGACAATGTGCTCCGGAAGTTTTTCTGTTCTGTTTCGTTTCTTACAATGAAGTTATAGTTGGTCGCTATTGAGGACATTGTAGCTTCGGCAACACCAAGAAAGAGGAAGAGGAGGAGGATACAGGAGAGGATATGAGAGAAGGACTGTTCCTATTGGTGGGAAGTTGGTGATGTAATGTTAACCCTGTGAGGGTAGTTATGCATGTTTTCTTTTTCCTATACAAATAAACACCTTAGCTTTTTCTTTGCTGCTGAGGAAATAAAAGAAAGAGAGAAGCCTAATACTCGCCTCCGTGTCCTTTATAAAATCATGACTTTACATCATGTTATTAGTAAAATCTGGTAATTATTGAATATAATAATACTATGGCAGACTGTGATGGCACTGCACATGCATGGGTAACATCACTTTATCTTAGGGTATGAGATCCAGAAAGCCTGGAGGCATGGCTTGAAATAGTGCTTCCAAACCTTCTAATTAATAAAATAAAAGGTTTTGGGGCTAGGGCAAAGGCACTATAGCAACTTCAATAAGATGAATTTGTTATACTGTCTACCTTGTTCCTTTAAATGCAAAACGTAGATTGATGTTCAGTGACGCCTAAAAAATGCTGGATGCAGATTTTATTTATTTGCATTTATTATTCATCTCTTAAAATGAAAGTATATAAAGGATCAAAAAAATTATGAAAACGTGATTTAAAGGGACACTTCAAGCACCATTATAGCTTCATCTCAGTGTAATCACAGTGCTTTTTTACCATACTTTGATATATTCAAATGGATTTTAAAAAAATCCAAAGTGCAGATCATGGCATTGATCCTTTTGGCCTGTTCCTTCTCTGCCCAGCTACAATGTAGAAGTCTCTCCGCCATCACCATTAGTTGATGCTCCAAGCCTATCACTGGCCTCCCATTGAGAGAACGGTGTTAGAAAGGTGTACAGGACCCCCATACACCATAACAGGTGAATTGAGATGGAGTCTTTATGACAAGAGTGGTCCTTTAAGTAAGGAAAAATAGGTTATATGTGGTCGTGCTGAGACATGCATGTTCTGAGTGTGCCTCCCAATTCCATTTTTTTCCTGTGTATAACCGGAATGCAGACCAGATTCATTTTGGCTTAAGCATCCCACCCCTCTACTTCAGGTACCCGTTTGGAGGTGACCACAGGAAAAAATGAACTTAAAAAGAATCTTTGGAAGTAGTTTTATTAGTAAGTATTGCAGTTAGCATGTTTATTGGGGTACTGGGATATCATCGTTGTAATACATTTTTCTGTTTTGAAACACTAATATTTGTGTCTACCGGGTAAAACAGTACCCCCCATGTACAGGTTTTATGGTATCTTGGAAAGTTACAGGGTTAAATATGGTGCTTGCGAATTAAATTATCTGCACTTTCTGCCTGGGTTGTCAGGCATGTCAGTCAAATTTAAATTAATAAAATCACATAATTATGCTAAAAGATTACTTAAAAATACACATAGAATTTATATATATATATATATATATACATATATATGTATTTAAATTCTACGTGTATACTTATGTAATCATTAATGTAATTATATATATATATATATATATATATTTGCAGTTATTTGTATTTTATCTATAGCTAGAAATATATAGAATGTCATTCTAAGTGTATTTTGTTACCAATATATATTTATATATATATATATATATTATATATATATATATATTAATAACAAAATACAGTTAGAATGAAATTACATATGTATATATATTTATTTTCATTATATATATATATATATAAATATATGTATTATATATATAATATATATATATATATATATATATCTTATGTATATGTAACTTCATTCTAAGTGTATTTTTATACTAATATATGTACTTATATAAAATATTAAAATACACTACGTATGACTTTACATATATATAAGATATATAATATATATGTATATTTAATTTATTTCAAACATGTTTAATAATTATTTTTTTACACCTCTCACCAGATCCACAGGCAGCTATAGGGGGCCATGTGATCGCTCTTTGAGAGCGATCACATGGCCCCCGGGTTCCTGATTTGCCATGGGAGGGCTGCTTGGGCTGTCATGCAGTCCTCCCGAAGGGGATCGCCGGGAAGGTAAGTATTCCCGAGGCTCCAGGGCGGCAAGCCATAACGGCGTTCTATGCCGCTGGAGCAGCTTCAAAGCCCATTTAAATGGGGACAGCATAGAACGCCGTAACGGCATTAAGGGGTTAAAGTAGGTATAACTGAAAATAAGGAACAAGTGATGAATATACTGGTAAAGGTTATTTGAAAAGAACTTGTTCTCATTCTTGTGAATACATCTCCCCAAATATGCAATCATAATAAAGAATTGCCACACTGTCATTGTGTATTGAAACATCTGCACAGAATATGGATTGGACCTGCCTAAGTCCAGATGGAAGATACCACAAAGGGTAGTTGAGAATGACTTCAAGATCCAGACAGACAAGCAAGTGCTGGACAACCAACCAGCCATCATGGTGGTAGACAAGGAACGAAAGACTGCAGCCATGTTACACAGTGACTATAACATCAGGAAGAAGGAATATGAGGAGGTGGACAAATACCAAGGACTGAAAGAAGAACTAGAAAGGATGTGGAAAGTGAAGGCAGTAGTAATCCCAGTTGTAATAGGAGCACTTGGTGCTGTGACTCCCAAGTTGAGGGAATGGAGAAGAGTGCAGAAGAGTGCAGTTCTAGGATACTGCTCAGAACCCTCAAACTCCCAGGGCTCTGGTATAGGACCTGAAATGAGGAATAAACATACCATATATTGAGAAAATCAATATATATATATTTATTTATATATATATATATATATATATATAAACCTTAATATATATATATATATATATATATATATATATATATATATATATATATATATATATATATATATATATATATATATATATATATATATATGTCTGTGTACAACATTGTGTCCACATAATTGCAATACCATGAATAATCAAAGTATACAATGAGTGGACATCTAACTTTCTGAAACAATATCATTTTCAGGAGTCTGGGGCTGCTACAATGGGACAGCCTAGCAGATAAGTCTGGGTTCAACACATTTCTGGGTATTTTTTTTCTTCACATGGTCACATGTACTGGCTGATCAACATTTTGCCTACCTCTATAACACTTGTTCATTTTGAATTGGAACTTTGAAGCCTGATCTTTATCCACAAAGAAAAGTAAGCTTTAGACACTGACAAATATCAAAATGTCCAATTCACTCATGATAGTGTCTCTTATAAATATACAGGTATTTAAAATGTTAATACTTTTTTAGTAGTAATCTGAAAATGTTATGTGTCTGTGGAACATGGTGTTAGAAATAGTCTCAATTTAATATTGGGATTTAATATTTTTGGCAAAACATTATTTAACATTATGAAAAGTATTTCAATGTTTTTTTATATTTTGTTATTTCTAGTATATTGATATTTTTTATTTGGGATATATTTTTGATATTTTAATATTTTAAAAAAATTGTTAAGATTTGTTCAACATAATTAAATCAATGCCAATTTCAACAAGAACCACTGAAATAAACAATGCGAGAAAATGTATAGAAAAGCTTTTAGCATTTTAAATGATCTATTATTCTATTATAAAATACAGTTTAAGACCATGAACACTGTTGTTACAAGCAATTCAAGTAAAATGGCAAATGATGTACAGCCATGTTCAGCAGCATATTCTATTGTGTATAGACATTGTGGCTAGAGGACATAACGTCTTGTAGAACTACTTTCATTTGTCATTGTCTCATTTGTTACATTGCAAGTTGTCCTTTGTGCAAAAAAGCTCTGCTCTGAGCAAGAATTTCTGGAGTATTATCCTCAGATGTGTTAGGTGTAACTAATACCATTAAATTCACTACATCAATAAGCCATTCTGTCAGAACCTATCCCAAATGTGCCATGACAGTTAAAGAATGATTTACAAATCCTTGTGAATGCCAAAGGGATATGTTTTTCATAGCAATATATTTCTTATCACTCTGAGAAGCAGGGGTTAAATCCTAAACATATAAATAAATTGCATAACATATTATTATTATTATTGTTATGATTTATAAAGTGCGACTAAATTCCACAGCGCTGTACTATGGTATGGATAAAGTTTTGAGTCAGACAAGCTTTGTATTTGTAATACAGCGCATGTACACTGATCAGAGACAATATTAAAACCACCTGCCTAGTATCGTGTAGGTCCCCATTGTAATGCCAAAACTGCTCTGATGTGTTGAGGCATGGACTTCAGAAGACCTCTGAATGTGTCCTGTGGAATCTGGCACCAAGAAGTTAGCATTAGATCCTTTAAGTTCTGTAGGTTGTGAGGTCTGGTCTCCATGGTTCGGATTTGTTGTTCCAGCACATAACACAGATGCTGAATTGGATTGAGATATGGGTAATTTGGAGGCCAATGCAACACCTTGAACACCAATTTTTGCACTTGGGTAGGGTGCATTATCCTGCAGAAAGAGGTCACTGACATCCAGAAACATCATTGCCATGAATCGGGTGTATGTGGTCTGCAACAATCTCTAGCTAAGTGGTACGTGGCAAAGTAGCATCCATATAAATGCCAGGACCCAAGGTTTCCCAGCAGAACATTGCCCAGAGCATTTCACTGCCTCCGCCGGCCTTCTTATCATAGTGCATCCTGCTTCCATCTCTTGCGCAGGTAAACAGCAAACATGCACCCGGCCATCTACCTGACCTAAAAGAAAATGTGATTCATCAGACCAGGCAACTTTCTTCCAATGCTCCATGATCCAGTTCTAATGCTCACATCCCCATTGAAGGTGCTTTCAGCAGTGGACAGGGGTCATTAGCAAACTGTGATGCATTGTTTGTTCTGACACATTTCTATTATAATTTAAGCTACACTAGCTTTTCTGTGTGATCGGTCCAGATGGGTAAGCATTTGCTCCCCACGTGCATCAATAAGCTATTTGTCCTATTCACTGGTTGTCCTTAATTGCACCATTTAAGCACCGCAGGACTTGCCATTTTGGAGATGCTCTGACCCAGTCGTCTAGCCATCACTATTTGGCCATTGTGAAAGTCATTGAGAACTTTCCGATTGCCCATATGATAACATTATACAAATATATTCGGGCAAGTACTAAGCATTATCTGGAAATTTATTCATAAACAGGGCTATACATAGGACACAAGGTCATACATTTAGGCTATAAGAAAGGAGATTTCATCTAAGACAAAGAAAAGGTTTTTTTTACAGTAAGCTTGTTGCAAAATCGGAAGTACTTCAGACTACGTTTTTTGCCTTCTTTTGGATAAACAGCAAAAATATATGTAAGGAAGGCTGAACTGATGGACGCAAGTCTATTTTCAGCTATGTAACTATGTAACTATGTAATTCAATTCACATGTCAGTGCTTTTAATGTTGTGGCTGGTCAGTGTATAATTACAATTTTAATGGTAGTGTAATCTTGGCTGCTAGTGTTTACAAGTTTCATGTTTAATCCTGCACGACCAATCTTACCAATACCTCAACTTCTATCAATTCTGATGCTGGACATTGTCTATCTGAGTCTGTTACCAGATCCGATCCTTGCATAATTCTAATAATGTAAATATATTGGCATACACTGCACAATGCTAGGAGAGGCTGGCAGGGGCTGGAGCCCCAATGCTAGGAAAGGCTGGCAGGGGCTGGACCCCCTAGTGGGTTCCCAAAAAGCCCTAGGTCTAATAGCAGCACCATTTCATCATTAGCCCAGAATCAACTGTAATACTGATAAAGGGAATTTAACATCCAACTACATAATTAGTGACACTTTAATGAACTATGGAGTTAATTATGCAGTGCAGAGTGGGAATATTGCTGTTTGTACAGAATTAATACAGGCCTCACAATTTTTCCAAATTCAGCAGGACAGGGTCCTATCCTGCCATCCCAACTATGTTCCCTGGTGCCCTGCTATTGGGGCAACACCAAACAACTGTCCACAGAAAGCAGAGCACGAGGACATGATTAGATGCGCTTGTGCTATGCTTAGGGAACTAGGTCCCTGCAGAGAGTACTGAAAGGTCTAAAATTAGTGGGCAAGATTTTTAATCTGATGTTCCTTCCTACAGAAGCACAGGTGTCCTGATATGGTTTGTTGGTTATGCTGATGCCACAGACACCAATTCTAATGTCTTATTTTTTGGATTTAAAATTATGCAATTTTTTTTTTCTACTAATAGGAGATATCTATGTGTTAGTGCCAGGAAATAAACAACTATCTATAACTATTTTTGGTAAATATGAACAAGACAACTTGTGTTACATTAACAGGGATTCCTCTTTTCATATTTGTTCGAATGGAACAGGGATATCTACAGAAATAAAAAATGGATGAGTTTGTCTTGAAATTAGACTCTTATATAATTTTGTGATATAATTGAATGCATGGAACGTGTACTTTCTCAATCTTCTCATATTTGAAGAATAATCCCAATAATTTTGTCTGTTGTGTATTTAGGGACTAGTTAACCTTACAGGCCTTTCATCCTGTTAGTAAACTAGGATGTTAATTAGATTCCTCTGCTGTGCAGTTTAATTGATGTCTGAAGAAAGCCAGCACTACATTTATATATATATGATGGCTAATTAACATCTGATGGTGGCTTAGATAAGCTTCAGTAAGAATGCTTATAAGGTTAAATTGTGCCTGGATTTACACAACAGAAGTAGTAGTAACGTAAAAACAAAACATTTGAATGGAATTAGGAGAAGACTTTAACTGTGAAGGCAATGACAAATGCTCTTTCAGTTACAAACCATTTTAGCAGTTCAGTAATAGTTTCAGCGTTATCCATACAGTAACCTCCAGCCAGCTTTGTCAGTTTATTATTACTACGTGGGACTACAAGAACTACAATCATTAGTTAGCCGTGTCATTCATTGTCATTTCCAATAATAACTTTGTTTGTGAGTGTTTCTAGCCATAGATCACAGGATTTTCTGGCCAAGTTATGCTTCCGATTTAAGTATTTAAAGAGGAAGTGCAGGCTTATGAGGCTTCACATTACAAGCTGTTGTTGAGTTGATGTGACCTCAGTAATTCAGTTACCTTTATTTACCTTGACTCATCATTATGATGTTTTACTAAGGAGCAAATTAAGCAGCTTGCTTTTGTATAGAATCCCCATCTAGGCAACGCGCCAGTCATGCTGTGAGGCACAGTTTCTAACAATAAAAAGTAACGGCATCACAAAGACAGTTCTCTGTATTTATTTGGAACAATTCCATTTGGAAATTACTTCCAGCTGTTCATTTAGATCATGAACTGTTTGTCAATGCTGACAATTAGTAGGCTAAAGATTTCATTGACCATGCTACAAGGATCGATGTCAGTAGTTATTGTTCATTATTTACCACCCAGCGTATTAAAGCCTTTAGATTCTCAATAATTCCTTTTGAGCTACTTGCTCAGACCTCTAGAAACATGACACGTCAATAAATCCTCTCTGACAAGAATGATATGTGAAAATCAATACTAGTTTATCAGGGATTCCTGTGAAATGTTAGGCAGGCTGGGACGAGTTGAGAAACATGGCCATAAAGTCTTCAACTGACAACTTTCAGGAACCGTTCCACTGCTGAATATATAGCAAACTAGTTCTGAAAAGAATGAGTCATTTTATTGTCCTTTAATATGATGTTTCGTGACTTTATCCACGATGCAATGAATCTTTTATTTCATAATGTTACCAAATTCTCTTCTCCTTCTCCATTTCACATTAGTTATGTAAGAATATAAATACATGTTAAACAAGATTAACCCCTTAACGCTGTTACGGCGTTCTATGCCGTCGCGGCTTTCAAGGGCTTTAAAGCCGTTGCGGCAGCATAGAACGCCGTAACAGCTTTCTGCCCCAGGGGATCGCAGCTACTTACCTCCGCTGCGATCCTCTTCTGGAGGGCTGCCTAACCGCCCAGACAGCCCTCCTCCGGCGAATGAGGCCCCCGGGGACCATGTGATCGCTCTCAAAGAGCGATCACATGGCCCCCTATAGCTGGCTGTGGATCTGCCAGCAGGGGGACTGTCTGAAATATCAGACAGTCCCCCTGCTGGTGGAAACTGTAAAAAAATAAAATTAGACCTGTTTTAAAATAAATTAAAAACATTTATATATATATATATATATAATATATATACATATTATATATATATATATATACATATATATAACATCATACTTTGTGTATTTTAATACTAATAAGTATATATATTAGTATTAAAATACACTTAGAATGACATTACATATATATAATATGTATATATATTATATATATAATAGATATATACACATATATTATATATATACGTATAATTACATTAATAAATAAATAAAATAATAAAATAAATAAAATATTGAAACAAAATTTTATTAAAATTATATATTCATATGTAATTTCCTTCTAACTGTATTTTGTTATTAATATATATATATATTGGTAACAAAATACACTTAGAATGACATTCTATATATATCTATCTATATATAAAATACAAATAACTGCAAATATATATATAGATAAATACATATAATTACATAAAAGATTACATTAGTATACACGTAGAATTTAAATACCTATAAATGCATACATATTAAAATTCTACATGTATATTTAAGTAATCTTTTAACATAATTATGTGATTTGATTAATTAAAATTTGATTGACATGCCTGACAACACAGGGAGAAAGTGCAGAGAATTTAATTCACAAGCACTATATTTGACCCTGTAACTCTCCAAGACACCATAAAACCTGTACATAGGGGGTACTGTTTTACTCGGGAGACTTCGCTGAACTCAAATATTAGTGTTTCAAACTGGTAAATTGTATTACAACGATGATATTTTAAGTAAAAGTGACATTTTGTGCATTTTTTACAAACAAACGGCACTTTTATGGACTATATTATTGTTGTAATATGTTTTACTGTTTTAAAACACTAATATATGTGTTTAGTGAAGTCTCCTGAAATAAAAATACCCCCCATGTACAGGTTTTATTGTGTTTTGGAAAGTTAGAGAGTCATATATAAGGCTTGCATTTCATTTTTTTGACATTGAAATTTGCCAGATTGGTTATGTTGCCTTTGAGAGTGTATGGTAGCCCAGGAATAAGAATTACCCCCATGATGGCATACCATTTGCAAAAGTAGACAACCCAAGGTATTGCAAATGGGGTATGTCCAGTCATTTCTAGTAGCCACTTAGTCACAAACACTGGCCAATTATTAATTTTTATTGCTTTTTTCACACAAAAACAAATATGAACGCTAACTTTGGCCAGTGTTTGTGACTAAGTGGCTACTAAAAAAGACTACACATACCCCACGTTCAATACCTTGGGTTGTCTACTTTTTCAAATGGTATGCCATTACGGGGGTAATTCTCATTCCTGGGCTACCACACCGTCTCAAAGGTAACATTACTAATCTGGCAAATTTCAATTTGAAAATGGAACGTTCTATATTTGACCCTGTAACTTTCCAAAACACCATAAATCCTGTTAATGGAGGGTACTGTTGTACTCGTGAGACATCGCTGATTACAAATATGGGCATTTGTTTGCAGTAATACCTAACAGTATTATGACACTAACAGCTAAAATGTCAGACAGAAATACAAATTTAAAAAAAAATCTTATTTTCTAAAAAAAAATTAAATTTTATTCATAATAAATGATGTTTCATATATGAATAATTAATGATAAATTAAAGCCCTGTTTCTCCTGAACAAAATTATATATAATAAGTGTGGGTGCACTTAATGTGACAGCGGTGAATTACGGGTGAACAGACATATAGCGCAAATTCCAGTTTTTGTTTACGTTTTGTTTTGATCAGATCGTGTACTATTGACTCCATCCTGAAGGGGTTAATAAGCATACCATTTGTGTTTTGGAAAACAACCACCAATACCCATCAAAATTCCGATGCATACCTGAAGTTATATCTACAGTTCTGTTGTAACAAGCGCTCTTCATGGTCTTTGTTCTCAATTTAAAGGTGGTTGTTCACAGGCGAAATACCTGTTCCTGTATTTCTCATACAATCGTAATAATTATTGCGGTAATTTCAGCACATGGCTTAGAAAAACACTTAGTAGCACCAAAATGTGGTCATTTTTTTGTTCGCTAGTGAATACAATTTCACTGGAATATATTTGTTATCTACCGTGTGTGCTTATTTCTTCATCTGTTTCTGATTTTTTTAATGTCTGTGCGAGCATCTCACATTTCTGTGTTTTGCCCATTTCTCTGCAGACATTTACTCTCTGTACGTGCCTTTTTCTACTCTGCTTTTTTTGTTTATGTTTTTCTCTCTTTAATAAAAATGTATACAACTCTACTCTATCTTGTAAGAAAGGGAGGGGAAGAGCAAGTGTGATGGAGAAACAGTACACTAAACACAGAGCACTTTAGCTCACTGGCAGGGAGTAAGCTTGGAGATCAAGTGGTATCAGAAATGGAATGTTGCCCGCCATGTAGACCTCAATCTATAGGCTATGATGTCAGAAACATGATGTCACCAACTTTAATACACTCAGTATAGCAAAAGAAATGATATAACAAAATAACAAGAGTAGGACATTTTATTACCTGTCCTTGGAATTGCCAGACTTAACAAAATATCTAAAGGAAATGAAAATAAAGACAGTCTGTAAACAAGTATTATATATATATATATATATATATATCAGAAATACACAAATTCAATTTTTTTGAAGAACATAGGATAGGTTAATGCACATACAAAGCTGAACAGCTCTACAGAGGTGGAATTCTAGCCAGGTTTATGGCACAAGAGAATAGCAAGACAAATATGGTCAGTGTTCATTAAGCAGTTCCATCTGAAATGAGCTTGTAGCTACAAACTCTATTTAAACTCTTCAGTTTAAATATTTGAGTTTATAGAACGGGAAAAACCTATTAAAATATATTGTGGCTTATTCACAAGACAGCAGGATATAATTATTTGATCTTTGTGGATTTTTGAGTCATCCACGGTTCTTAATATGTGGATTGTAAAGATTTCAAAGTAAATTAAAAGTGAATTTAAAATTTTGGGCCAAAAGTAGCTAAAATGAAAATATAGCTGACTATTCTATATTCCAACTCGGTCTGAAATATGAAAAACTTTTAGTTATTTAAATGTTCAGTGGGATTTGGGATAGTGTGCAGGTAACGTCTTTGTTCTATGTATTTGGCTGTAGCAGTTGCTGTTGTCCAGGAGTAGTGGGACTTAGGCAAGACCAGCTCCTTTTGACTACTATTTTTTTAACTACTACTTTTTCACTTTTTAATAGTCTAATGTTTAACAAATACAAAAATACAAAAATCAGCTAAACGCATTTCACTATTGTTTTCAGCTACTGAGGAAGCTCATAGAGTGAAACGCGTTTAGCTGAATATTTTGGACTTTTAATTGGACTTCAACTTGATTTTTTATTTTCTAGTATGTATTTATTTTGTTTTTATTGTTAATAAATATATACATTACTATTATTTTATACTTTAGTCCAAAGTCCTTTCTAGCCATCAGGAACTCCATTGGGGAGAGTGCTATTCCCCCCCCAAAATAGCACATTGCTTTCTAACCTCAGAACCGGGCTTTCAGGGCTCTGGAAAAGGTGAGCACTACTATTTATACCTTTTTTATACTAATATAGTATGTGTTTTTCTACACAGTTGCTTCTCTGTTTTCTCTCTCGTTGTATACTCCTGGAGTGATACTGCCTGGGACAAAGGGGTGTTTTCTGCCCAAAGAGCATAAAGGACCTTTTTTACTGAGCCAATACTATATAGGCTCCTGTCCGTGTGAGTGGTTTAAGTCATTTATTATCAACTGTCAATTTGGATAAACCGTCTGCACTATATTTTCTTGTTTTTCTTGTTCCCCTTTTATGTCTATGTAAGTTTCTCAAGATTGTCACTGCACTAAAAGGGGGTGAGTAAACCCCTTCATTGTCTAAAGCGCTCCACTTGTCTGGTAAAACATTTATACCTTATTTTTGTATTTGTTTTTTATTGTGGGTAAGGGGTATTCCACTTTTAGTGTTGAGCAGCTTTTATTTTTTAGGCACTGTTAAGTAACACTTTCTATGTCTTTGAGATGGCTCATTTGTTTTACATTAATGTTTTTTAACAGTCTAATGATTTTATATACTTCAAATTTATTTATTTTACACAAATGGATACTATTTTAAACATTAATTCTTTTTGGCCAATATTGTTATTATTGTTTTAGATGTATGCTATGACTGAGATATTTGACTTGAAATAAATATTTAATGTGTATATATATATGTTTAATATATGTATTTCCTTGCATAAATCCTTGGATCAGTGTTGGCTTAATTACGATACATATATGTATGTATTATGTTTTGCGTATACACATATCACATGAATATCTGTTTGGCTACATCATTATCCTTTATTTGTTTATGTGTATTTTTATGTTGCTCCATCTCATTTATATCATTTATTCATCATTTTTTTAAATTTAATATTACACATTTTTTTATTTAATTTAAGAGCCTCTACTGACGTTTTGTCCAGGTTTTTTTAGACACACGCAGATCTCTGTTGGCTGTGACCATGTAGGTAGTTTGGCGCCTCCACCTTTGGTTGGCAAGTGCATAGATGCCTGGTTGGCAGCAGTGAAGGCTCCATCTTTTAACCATATTTGGAGCTCCTGTGTTTAGTTCTGGTTTCCAGTTGGTTGCTGTAGGGATGTCTGACGATATGGAGCAATTAGAATACTTAGTCTTTTTTTCTCTTTAGTTTTTAAGATGTTTCAGTTTTTTTTTATTATCTGTTATTCGTGGATGTACTATATATATATATATTTTTTTTTTTTCACTAATTGTGTTATTTGTCAAATTAAGTTTACACCCTTTAAATGGGCCATTAGTTTGGTGTGGTGACAGCTTGACAAAGGCCTCTGTGTAGGCCGAAATGTTTCAAATTCAGTTTTCAACAAATTTGCATTTACAAAAAACCTAGGACCTACTTTCTACTAATATCTACTACATTGGGTTTTGCCAGCCTGGTCTTTGATGCACCTGTTTTTTTGCCCCTTCCTCTATTATTAGGATGAAATCTAGTGGGGTGGCTAAGGGATTGGAGACCCTTAGCCACTAGGGGAGGTTACTATTATTTGGGGGGAGTGGACAATGGCATGTTAACACCCATATTTCATAGATGAGTACTGGCCAGCCTCCACATTATTAACTGAGACAGAGGACTTTTTAACTATTTGTCCACTGGCTGCTGGTGCTGCCAATGGGATAATAGTTTTTCAAAGGCTCTATTCACTTGCAAAAAAACAAGTGAATAATAATTGCATTGGACCTTGGTGAATCCACAAATGATTTCAAATAAAAAACAGACTGTTTTATTTTGTAAACACTGTATAAAAACTTTAATCAATATTCAATTCATCAAAAAAACTTATGAAAAAAGTGTGTACACACCACATCAAAATGGCAATGAATATAAATAACAACACAGTAAAATGATCAGAGTCCTAAATTGATCATTTCTAAAGGAGTTCATAAAATGATCAGAGTCCTTACTTGATAAATGCTAATGGAGTTCATAAAATATTTAGAGTCTACAGTTGATAGATGTTGAAAATCCTTAACTGTAGATACAAATTGTTGTACCCACACACAATGTTGCAGTGAATTAAAACACTGGGGTAATTCCTCCGCTGCTGGGACTTGCAGGTAGTCCGATCCAGGTTAGGGTCCCTCATCATGTTCCAGCTTCCTTCTGTCCTAAGCTCTTGTGTGGAAGATACTGCCAGGTAAACTTGTACAACTGCTTCCTGTGGGGTTCTCCTTTAAGGCTGAATAGTCACCAAACACGTTTCACCTCGGGGGCTTTTTCAATGGTAATGCACAGCTTTAGTGTCTTGATGCTAAATAGCCTACCTCAGAAACTAGGTAGGTAGGGATGGCTAAAGGTTGACTCCCTAATTGGTGCTTTGGTTAAGTGGGTGGGAAAGGAGGAGTGTCTTACTTCTCAGACGGCATTTGACCAGTTTTCTTTCAGAAGGGTCATTTGTCGTTTGTTACGCTCACACCAAAATCATTTTCTTTGTTCACAAAAACCATGACTGCCTATCTTTTGTTAGCAATTATTTGACAAGTATACATTGACTAATTTCTTACAAAATGATTGTGCAATTTGATGCAGAATTTCTTCTAATGAAAGATGTTCCAGGTCACATTGGCCAACTGTTGGAGATGGTTCTACCTTTAGACCATCTTTGCTTGTAGATCCACTAAATAATATAACAAATATTTAAACAGCTCTTTTCAAGTATGTCTTGGGTTCTAGATTTTACTCACCTTAATGAAACTAATTTTATCAGCCTTGGACGGATAAAAAGCTTGAAGGACTTTGCCCCAGTTTGAACCTATTACCCATTACATTGAGAACCTACAGTTCGAGCTATCTACCTCACTGACTATTTACACATTGTTATAATCTTGCAGGTATTTCCTGAAACAAAATTAAGATTTCACATAGAATGTGAAATCCAGCAGTTCCTCTTCACCTGGAAATGTAAAATCATCAGTAGTGAATTCTTTCAGGACTAATGAATAGAAACCAAATAGCATCTTTGCAAAGATAAAAAAAAAAAAAAAAAAAAAAAAAAACCACAATCTCCACGGTGAGATTTCTCATTACTTGATACTGCAAATTAAAGTAGGTATTAAAAGTACATGAGTACCCTCTAAAAAAAATACTCATTAATTAAACACATGCTATAATAGGCCAAATATTTCAGCCAACACTTGAGTTAACACAGATACTTAACCATTAGATTCCCTGTATTTTATATATTAAACAACGGTTTAACATTAAAGAGATTTTCTAGGCTGTGCACGTAATACTGACACTGTTACTGAAAATAAAAATTGTAGAACAACAATGGGCAAAGTTCTAACTGTCAAGGAGTAATCTAAGTAATACGTGTTTCTTCCAGTTTGTGCTTCTCCAATTTAAAACGTTGCCCCCTAGTTTTATTTTTGTTTTTTGTTTATTTTTTGCCAGATATAAATTTTCAAGCTTTAAACTTGACTTTGTATTTTAAGTCTATTAAAAAGATAATTACACCTTATCTCCATAAGATGAAGTCATGTAGGCTGCTTAAACCCTGGCCATGTCCATGCTATTCACTAATATATAAGCATGGTTAGTAAATACTGGTTCTGGTAGCTCACGGTACGAATGGAAATTATAAATAGATCTGGGAAACCGTTTATACCAGCGTCAATATTCCATCACATCAGTAGAGTACACTATCCCTATATTGCATTGTATCAGGTTCATGAGCACACAGGCAAACAGAAACAACAACAACAAAAATAAAATCCCCAAATAATCTGACTCATTCATGAAACAGGGTTCACATGGAATGGTGACTCAAATATAATAAATCTTAATTCACCCTTTACAGACCTTTATGGTACATAATTTATTTTCACCAACAAATCAAATTCCTGTCATTCTATGCCCGAACGAATCCATCCATTCTAAATTTACGTGACGGATCAATTCGTTCAAGTGTAGATTAACATAAATTTGATTTGTTTGTTGCAGGTGAAAAGGATTTATGCATAAAGTCTACCAAATACAGCAGTCTTATTTCTCCTACTTTAACCGCTACTGGTTTATGCTGGTTTTATGATAAAGTGCATGAATTACCCATTACTGATAGGGCTATTCACAAAACTGCAACTGTTGGAAATTTTTACTGGAAAAATAAACTGGTTGACTATGTATAATCCTGTACAGAGTCTACTCACCAGTGCAGACTCCCTCCCCTTACAGACTTACCTCTTATTGCTAAGGTCAGAGAAATCCATAACATTAATTGTACACATTCTCTCACACAAGTTTAGCATTCACATAGTAACCTTACCCAGTGGGCAGCATAACAGCAGATAGCAGAATCAAAGGCACTCTCAAGCCTAGTCCCAGCTTCATTTGAGTAAAAAACTTCCTATGACATCACTTGCCAAGCATTTGCTTGAGAAACTAAAGGACTGCTAGGACTGCAGAAGTATCACCCTCCTCGACTGCAGCTTAGAATATTCCTTGAATTTCCTTTAATTTACTTGCAATTTCATCATATTCTCTCTGGCCTGTTAATCTCATTTGTGCAACATCTAGACACTAGGGAGTTTTTGGATATACCCCCCATTGGATTACATGTACAGTGAGGGGAAAAAAATATTTGATCCTCTGCTGATTTTGAACATTTGCCCACTGACAGAAATGATCAGGCTATAATTTTAATGGTAGGTTTATTTTAACAGTGAGAAACAGAATAACAAAAAAAATAAAAAAATCCAGAAAAACGCATGTCAAAAGAGTTATACATTGATTTTGCATGTTAATGAGTGAAATAAGTATTTGATCCCCTATCAGCAAGATTTCTGGCTCCCAGGTGTCTTTAATACAGCTAACGAGCTGAGATTAGGAGCACTCCCTTTAAGAGAGTGCTCCTAATCTCAGCTCGTTACCTGTATAAAAGACACCTGTGCACGGAAGCAATCAATCAGATTCCAAACTCTCCACCATGGCCAAGACCAAAGAGCTGTCCAAGGATGTCAGGGACAAGATTGTAGACCTACAAAAGGCTGGAATGGACTATAAGACAATCGCCAAGCAGCTTGGTGAGAAGGTGACAACAGTTGGTGCCATTATTTGCAAATGGAAGAAACACAAAATAACTGTCAGTCTCCCTCGGTCTGGTGCTCCATGCAAGATCTCACCTTGTGGAGTTTCAATGATCATGAGAACAGTGAAGAATCAGCCCAGAACTACACAGGTGGATCTTGTTAATGATCTCAAGACAGCTGGGCCCATAGTCACCAAGAAAACAACTGGTAACACACTCCACCGTGAAGGACTGAAATCCTACAGCACCTATAGGGTGATGAAAGCACATGTACAGGCCCGTCTGAAGTCTGCCAATGAACATTTGAATGATGCAGAGGAGAACTGGGTGGAAGTGTTTTGGTCAGGTGAGACCAAAATCGAGCTCTTTGGCATCAACTCAATTTGCCATGCTTGGAGTAGGAGGAATGTTGCCTATGACCCCAAGAACACCATTCCCATCGTCAAACCTGGAGGTGAAAACATTATGCTTTGGGGTGTTTTTCTGCTAAGGGGACAGGACAACTGCACCGCATCAAAGGTATGATGGACGTAGCCATGTACCGTCAAATCTTGGGTGAGATCCTCTTCCCCTCAGCCAGGGCATTGAAAATGGGTCGTGGATTGGTATTCCAGCATGACAATGACAAAAAAAAAAACCACAGCCAAGGCAATAAAGGAGTGGCTCAAGAAGAAGCACATTAAGGTCCTGGAATGGCCTACCCAGTCTCCAGATCTTATTAATCCAATAGAAAATCTGTGCAGGAAGTTCGAGTTGCCAAACGTCAGCCTCGAAACCTTAATGACTTGGAGAGGATTGGTGAAGAGGAGTGGGACAAAATCCCCCCTGAGATGTGTGCAAACATGGTGGCCAATTACAAAAAATGTCTGACCTCTGTGATTGCCAACATGTGTTTTGTCACCAAGTCGAAGAGGTCAAATACTTATTTCACTCATTGACATGCAAATCAATTTATAACTTTTTTGACATGACATGTTTTTCTGAATTTTTTGATGTTGTTATTCTGCCTCTCACTGTTAAAATACACCTAGCATTAAAATTATAGACTGATCATTTCTTTGTCAGTGGGCAAACATTCAAAATCAGCAGGGGATCAAATATTTTTTTTCCCTCACTCTATACATTTTGCATGTATTCATTAGGGGCATATCTTAGAAGAGCTTCCAAAAGCTGCAATCCTTATGAACTGCAGCCTTTGAAGCCCTCACCCTTTTTTTTTACCCAGAAGAGACTTTAAATCTCTGAAGCTATCCCTCAGTGTGTTCAATAGAGTCTGAGAATCCCTGCACAGTGTCCAGAAAGGATTCCTCACCTGATCTGAGGTCGGTGAGTAGGAATCTGGGGGATTCAAAAGAGCTAACAGAAGCAGGAGCAAAACCTTAATGGCTGTTTGATTGACAGCACTGGGGCATTTCATTATTTAATGATGAAAGTGCCAATTTCTCATAGAGGCCACTAAAGGTGATTCCTAGGTCAGGGCTGCACTGACTTTCAGTGTCTAAAAATTAAAATCCCTTATCTACTAAACAGCTACTTTGGTGCTGACAGATTTTGCTAGTTTTATTAAAAACACCTAATCTAGGCAAAAATAATGGGGGTTTAGTTACATTATATGATCATACATTGCATAAGCCTGCCACAACGTCAATGTACCCCATCTTTGGCAGGTCCTACTCTAACAGCCAACTGTCTATTAAATGAGCTACTCACTTGGGGAAATCCTTCCATCTCGAGTTCTCTGCAGTACAAGGCTAAATAGGGTCCTAAGATGAGACACCTGTGACAGGGAGTGACTTTCAGTGTCTGACATCTGACATCATCAGAATTTATGATCTCAGCCAATCCAATGTTTTCCTATAGGATAGCATTGTGATTTATCTGACATGATCAATTCTTATGATGTCATCCAAGAAGGCGGAGCCAGCAGATTAGCACTGGAAATAAGGTGAGATTTTACTATATTTAAGGGGGTAAGGGTGAGCCAGGTGGGCTAAATAGTGTTTTAAGTGGACCCTATAGTCACCAGAACAACTCCAGCTTAGTGCAGTTGTTCTGGTGAGTATAGTCAGTCCTGCAGGCTTTTTGCAGTAAACACAAACTTTTCAGAGAAAAGGCAGTATTTACATTACAGACTAAGGACACCTCCAGGGGCCTCTCCACAGGTGGCTACTAAAGGGGCTTCCTGGGTCAGTGCTGCACACTGTGCAACACTGACATTCAGTGTCTCCACCTTCTGCATGGAGACACTGAACTTTCTTCATAGAGATGCATTGATTCAATGTGTCTCTACGAGGAGATGCTGATTGTCCAAAGCAGCATTTGGCTCTGCCCCTCAGCCCACATCCTTGACTGAGATAATCAGAATTGGCATTCTGAGCCAATCCAATTCTTTTTATGGCAAAGCATTGTGATTGGCTGAGATCATCACTTATGATGCTCTCCGCCAATGAATTGGGTTGGGGGGCAGAACCAAATGCTGCCCTGGCCAATCAGCATCTTCTCGTAGAGACACATTGAATCAATGCACCAGACCATTCTGTGTATTGATAATGAAGATCTTCCCTTGATCCTTTTCCCATTATTTCTTAGAATCTTACCCACATGTTTTGAAAATGTATGTAGGCATATCTTTCCTATGATGTAAAAAAAATAAATAATAGTAATTCCAATATTACTATATTCAAATTATATTAACCATATTCTTAAGACAAAGGCTGTATATGTCAAAGTGATCAAATGCACTTTCCATTAAAACAAAAAAAAATCATTGTTGACATCCGGAGTTTTAGTATATTTTGACCGATCATGTACTGGGTATTGTTGGCTAATGCAAAACATTTCTGGAGCCTGCATATCAGTAGGAACCCTCAAAAACCTGACAAATGTATATGTGTAGAGTATTGGCTTGTTTTAGGGAGAATACAAATCTGGGGAGTTTGCAGTAGTAGGAAACACAAATACTGTGAAAATATTATTGAAAAAAAATTGTTAGTGTCACCGCCACGTAAAAAGACTTTCAATAGCTTATATTACATATTCCAAAATATTATTGAAAAAAAATTGTTAATGTCACCGCCACGTAAAAAGACTTTCAATACCTTATATTACATATTCCAAGTTGTCTTATCTAGAAAACGGCATGCCCAGATGATGATACAGAACAATCTGGGACTACTATTTTGTCAGAAAAATAACATTGGCCCAGAAAATCAATCCTTGAAAAGTGTAACGCATTACATTACTCTATAGAACACACATACCTAAAGTGCCAAACAGGCCTTGCTTACCAACACACAGAATCTTGTAAATGCCTCAAACATGATGGGGTTAAGCTAGCAATATTCATTTTATGTCAGGAGCATGTAAACTGACATTCATGACGAGCACATGAACTGGCTTGGATCCAGTACTTTGGTACAGCTATAGCTTTAATAGCAAGTTTGCTCTCTATCAAGCTGTACTCAAATGTATTTATCACAGGCAGGGTGAGTCATTCACAGCAGCAGACTTTGCAATCATTTTTTTTCTTTAATGGATTATTAATTTCTAGATTTTTTTTGCCCTGGATGACTTAAAACGCACACAATTGTAAGTCAGGTATACATTTTCCTGCAGCACTGAAAGAGTTTACTTAGTACTCTCTACAGAGGTTATACTTTTGAAACAAATGCATCGGGCCTTGAAAACTGGTTCTTTTTTTTTTTTTCTTTTTTTTTTTTTACTCGTGAAGTTTGAAGTAGGTCAAGTAGGCCAAGAACACCATTGAAAACAAATAGATGTATATAAAATCTACGTAAAGTGGGAGGGTATGCTGAGCACATTCAAACTGTGGGCCAGTATAGGGATGCCGAGTGCTAGTGGCTAAGTTCGATGACGCGTTTCGCACATAGTGCTTTCTCCAATATTTAGATGTTTTTAACAAGAGGAAAAATTATTTTACTTGTAATATAGAGTAGCTCAAGCTTCATTATTTTTTTTTACCTGAAATTAAATTCCCTAAAAGAAATGTTTGTTTGTTTTTTGTTTTTTTTTCCTCATTTTTGCTGGGAGGAAGACTTCTGTTGTTTTTATAGGGAGTAGAGGGTTGGAAGAAAAAATGTTTATAATATTCTGGGGACTTTTTGTTACTGATTACAGTTTAGCAGCATAGCCAGAAAACATATCAATGTTTGAAAACCACGTTTAAAAAATGTATATACCATCTACATTTCAGCAACATAGTTATGTAAACTGAAAAAATAGCCCATCAAGTGTAACCTTTCACACATACCCATGGCACGACAAATACAAATGTATTTATCCAGACCAAAAAGCACGGAAAACGTTATTGACATTTTGGAAATGTTTTATAAACATTCAATTTGCATGTAAACTGCTCTTTAAAAAAAAAAAAAAACAAACAAACAAAAAAAATCCATTTTAATGTGTCCAATTTGCTATAAAAGCCCTATTTGTCTAGCACTCTTAAATACAGAGCAATAAATGGTAAATGGCAAATAAACAAATAATGTGGGTGTGAAATACAGCAATATGTTTATTTCTACCCGGTACTGGTAACATTATTTTTCTTTCATACCATACAAAACAAAGCACGGACATATATCCTACTGGAGACTAGACATGCTGAACATGCGTTTGTGCATTTAACCCTTTGTGAATCAGAATGGCGAATGACCTGTTGTCCCGAAGAGGCTTGCACTGCCCTGTTGCACGTACAGTGTTAACACATCTTATTTCCTAATTAGATGGGAATTGACAGCTTGTCTGCTTTGATGAAGTGTAAGATACGATATACTAGCCCGAGTAGACAGATGTCAGATGTACAGTAGCCTTTAAAACTTTAAACAAATAGACACTTTGCTAAACTAATTGGCAGTGATGCAGCAATTGATGACAAGTGAAGCACTTTTGACATTTGAGCTCTTTAACAAAGGACTTCAAATCTCTTCCGACGCTGACTCACGGTGACAGAATATTTGAATGGAGACAATTACATTGAGAATCTGAAGACGGTAAAAAGAAAATCAGGATAAAATGCGCATGATAAATTGAGCCCTGTCTTTTTTTTTTTTTGCTTTTTCATAAGGAGAGAATTCTAATGTATCAAAATATATATTCCAAAAGTCATAGGAGCAGGAGACCTTACAAGGGCTATAAAGAATATTCAATAGTGAGTTTATAAAGTGCATCTTCAATGGCAATGTGTTTTTATGCTATTGTGAACCCCTTCTGGAATAGAAAAGATAGACATTGATATATCTAAGTGGAATACTGTTTATTCAGCATTCTATTCACTAAACATTGAGCAGTGGTGACATGGGAATTTTAAGAACCGACTTTGAAAATTTAAAACAAACTAGGAGTGTTAAAAAATAAATATCAGACTTTGCTTATCCAGATTTTGTTCTAAATATATCAAGTGTTATCTGACGTTACTACAAATTGCTGCTTAGTGTGCAAATCCACCAGTATTGGCTTTTGCTATGTAATTTATGCTTGGGCAAACAGTGAATTAAACCGATTGTATGAGACAGGGTATCTCCAGTTTAATGTCTTACAGATCATTATTTAGTACTAGTGGACCAGTAATCTCTCTCACTGAAAAATGAGAGAATATACATATCCTGATATACCGAAAACAATAGAAAAACGTAAATACCAACCAGGTGGTTACACTTCAGAATGACAATGGTGATCTAATATTTTAAGAAGTTTTACTCACATTAAGTTGTTTCCGAATGCGAATTGTTTTGGGCCGCCACTTATCATCCCAACTCACAGTTTAATAAATGAATACCTTGAGGGAGATTTATCAAGTCCTAAGTACGTGCTATTGTGAGTCAAAGTGCTGAATAACAAGCAAACCCTATATAAACCTATAGAATGTTTCAGAATTTACTCAAAATAGCAACGGTTTTGCCTTCCTAAATCTTCCAACTGGTTTCTACTTTTACCTAGCTGCACAAATATAAGTAGATAACCAGTTGGACGATTTAGCACATTTACTCAAAATAGCACCTGCTTTGCCGTGCTAAATCTTCCGACTAGTTTCTACTTTTACCTAGCTGCACAAATATAAGTAGCTATAACTCCAATGGATGCTGGGAAATATTGGGGCAGATTTTTATCAAAGTGTCTCTTTCACTTTTATGTCTTATTGTCGTTTTTTTCATCCGTTGTTTCTTTTGTGCCCTAACCACCATCTTGGATAAACGCCATTTTTTTGGGTGACCTAATAGATTTAGCAATCTTTCTTCCACTTTCTCCAATACAAAATTGTTTTGTTTCCCTTCTTTTTTTTTGCCATTGTAAATGTATCAGTCTTCTAAAATGGAAAGTCTTGTAACTATACGTTCGCTTTTCCGATCACTATTAGGACCCTGTAACAATTACAATTAAAGTGATGATGACATTTAATAATAGATAAAAATAATACAATGAATATTTCTTAAAATATTGTCTGTATTACAGTCTGTTCAATGTTAGCCTTGTGACTGTCATCTGTATACCATAATCGTTACAATGTACATTGTTAATGTGCGTGCATTATATAAAAAATATTATCTCTACTTTGTTAATAGATCACAGAGATTAAAAGACAAATCAACAAAATATAAAAGTTGTAAATCAGCGAGTCTGGCCTCAATGCTCTGGGAATATATTTGGCAACTCAAAAAAAATAAATACATGCATAAATTAAGAATATCAAGCAACTGACGTAGTATAATTTAACGCCAAACCGTATGATATTTGTTCTATTATTTGAAATGTCAAGTTATGATGAAGTTTCATGATATGAATATGCCATCGTGTTTTTCTCTACTGTAGATCTTATTTTTTTCCATAATAAATATGAGTCTAGAAACTGACAGGTGTAAATGCTTTAAAATATTTCTTAAAAATATTCAAGAATATATCATATGGTATGAGATGCCAATACAAGTAATCACCTGTACATCGAGTTGTCAGGTTGCAATTAAATGTCTGTTAGTCCACCCTTTCTACAGCGCTATGGAATCTGATGGCGCTATATAAATAAAATAATAATAATAATTTCACTAACAATATATATTTTGTTATACTCATTAAGGTCCTCTTCTAGATCCTAAAAAGTATCTGTATCAAAAAGTATAAACAAATAACTAAACAAGCTTTGCATTATTATAATTTCAATATTATAGATTTATCTATCTGTCTGTCTATCTATCCCAGCTACAACATTTAAACCACTGGCAGGTGAAGTAATTAACATTGATTGTATTCTTATAATGGTACCTATCAGGGGGTGGGATATATTAGGCAGCAATTAACCAGTCAGTTCCTGAATTTCAAGTATTAGCAAGCAAATGGATCTGAGTGACGTTGACATGGACCAAATAGTGATGGCTAGATGACTGGGTCCGAGCCTCTCCAGAACAGCAAATCTTGAGGCGTGTTCCCCCGGCATCCAGTGGCTAATGCCCACCAAAAGTTGTGCACGGCTGGCCAACCGGCAAACCGACATACTGGTCATGACCACTTTTAGGTTTAGTTGTTCTTTAATGCATTCTCAAGTTTATCCAGGAGAATCAACGTTTTGGTCTGAAGACTTTTATCAAGGCTTGGTAGATGTCTTTGGACTGAAACATTGATTCACTTGCATGGATCTGAGAATGCAATACAACACTAATATATATTTTTTGAAGATGAAGACCCATGGGGCCTGACATTATTTCTTGCTTATGATCCGGATGAACACCTGGGTGTAAACAAGCTATTAACGCCATCAAGTGCAAGGTTTCTATTTGTATATATAAATATATATGTATATTAGAGCCGAAGTATTCCACAGTGCTTTATAATATTAATGTGAAGATATCACAGTAAATTAACAAGGTACTACAAATTTTAACAGGAAACAATAGGTTATTTAGGAATCAATAGCACCAGTTTCGGAGATGGCCTCATCATTCTCATGTTTTGATTTTTTTTTAAATGCATAACATACACTTGAACTAAATGGCAACATACATAGAGACCTAACCTAAATGACAGCTTTGGTCACTGTTAGTAAAACATATTTAAAACTGAACTTTATTTATTATTCATTTACAGAAATATTGGAACAAAACATCAAACATATTTATCATAAAAGGGGCCAGAAAAAGCCATCTAGTTTGTTCAGCGCATTATAACAACCCCACCTCCTCTCCTCCGTACCAAATTAGTGAGTTGCTGTGTTTAGTAGATAACTCCCTTATTTGATATTCTTAAATATGCCAATGTGGATTGCCATAATACAGGATACTAAATTAGGGAGCTATTTACTAAACAGGTAAAAGAACTAAACAAAGAAAATGTGTTTTTTTAATGTTGAACATTCTGCTGCTTAGTAGATAGCTCCCTGATTTGGAATTCTTAAATATGGCAATCCACATAAGGGTGCCAATTAAGTAACCTATCTTCTAAACAACTGAAAGACCAAAACTAAAATAAAAAATGTATTTAGGGAGTGGATTGGCTGAGATCATCAAGACACAGACAAAGGCTGAGCAGTACAGCACGGGATAAAAGGTGAGTAAAAGTACCTTTTAAACCTTGCCGAGGGTGGTGGTTACCTAAACGGTGAATAGCACGTTAGTAATACACATTTGTTCCTTTAAAGCAGTTGTAAAACTGTTTCTTTAACAAATTTATGAATAAATTTTGCATTTTATGTGGTCCCCCTTATCTTTCCTTTATCGTTGATAATTTTTAACTAAAGACTAGACAAATTGGGAAAATTTGGTTTCTCTGAATCACTTCAGACAAAATTACATATCGGCCCAAATTGAATTTCGGCCCAGCTGAAATTCAATGAACGAAATTCAATTTGGGCCGATATGTAATTTTGTCTGAAGTGATTCAGAGAAACCAAATTTTCCCAATTTGTCTAGTCTTTAGTTAAAAATTATCAACGATAAAGGAAAGATAAGGGGGACCACATAAAATGCAAAATTTATTCATAAATTTGTTAAAGAAACAGTTTTACAACTGCTTTAAAGGAACAAATGTGTATTACTAACGTGCTATTCACCGTTTAGGTAACCACCACCCTCGGCAAGGTTTAAAAGGTACTTTTACTCACCTTTTATCCCGTGCTGTACTGCTCAGCGTTTGTCTGTGTCTTGATGATCTCAGCCAATCCAATGCTTGCCCATAAGAAAGCTTTGAAAAGCATGTGCACAGCAAAACACCACACTGCGCCAATCAGATCATCTCTATTAGACCAACTGGTTGAAATCGCTACTTCTGCAGAAACGCTCTACAGTGGCACCTGCTAGAGGCGTTTAAACACTGCCATATGCAAATTGTGATTCCTGCACAACGACAATGTTTTCACTTGCAATCAAATAATTCAGATTTACCCTAAGTTATAGTGATAGTAGGTACAGTTTAAAGCATATTGAGTACAAATAGCTGATGGAAGTACAATGAGTTGTTCTTTAGACTACAACTACCATAATTATTACCACCGGAGAATGCTTTTAGGTATAGACTTTATCATCCTCTGTACTGTTTTATTTAGAGAGATATTTGTGGTCGAAATAAAGCCATGTTTTTCAAGTGCCTGATCAAGATAAGGAGTAGAACGATAATTATTTCTGATACAATGTCTCAAAATTCTGGATCCAAGCACCAAACTGTTATATAAAATGTTTTGTTCCATCATTCTCAAGCAATAATTGTATTTATATTATGGCTACGGTGATGTTTTCATGAGATTTCCCATCTTTAAAAAAATAAATATTATTCAATTATTTCAGTATGATCATTCATGAGGATATGGAGAAATGCTATTAATATGGTACTTGATTTATTAGTAACCTAAAGGGACTGCCTTGGAATTCTCTATTGCCAATCATCTGTCCTACTCTTTACAAACTTGGCACCATTCCCAACCATTTGTGGGATTAATTGGCCTGTGATGTTGCCTGAACACAAGCTTGACAGCTACTCTGCAGTCAGGGCTGCGTGTCATGACTTGTTCTTGTGCATGCACTTGATGTGATTGGCTCCCCAAGGCATATTGACAGCCAATAGGAACTTGTTTGATGACAATCATTAGGATATTTAAAGAAAAGAGCAGGGAGACAGCCTGGAAGTGCTATTAGATTAGCATTTGTTATTGATCATTTTTTTCCTTTTTACGGATTCCCATTTGTATTATATTGTATTTAATATGAATAGTAATATGATACGATTTGGAGAGTTGTTTTAACATAATGAAATGGACACAAGATAACTTGCTGGAAAATTGTATGCATTAAGGGATAAGGGAAGTGTGAAGTTTAGGCCAACATTTTTCAACTTGATATAACCAGTACCACTGTTTTGGTATTATCCTGTTGAAAGAGGCCACTGCCGTCAAGGAATACTATTGCCATGAAGTGCCACGAGGTGTATATATTGCATTTATATATTTTTTTTTTTCAATCTTTTGTTCAAAAATACACAAACATACTGGATATCAAACAATTGCAAATACAACACAAGTTTCTAAAAAATATATTTGCTTAATGTGTGTCTGGCAGAATTATTGGCACCCTTTTAGTCAAAACTTTTTGCTACCTCTGTTTGTCAAGCCTACAGCTCTGAGCCATCTCCTATAATGCCTGGTGAGTTTGGAAAATACATGGCAAGGAATCTGAAACCATTCCTCCATACAGAATCTCTCCAGATCTTTCAAATTTCAAGGTCGACGCTGGTGGACTCTCCTTTTCAGTTCACACCACAGGTTTTCTACGGGGTTCAAGCCATGAGACTGGGATGGCCATGGCATGGCCTTGATTTTGTGTTTTTATTTTTATGTATGTTTTGGATCATTGCCCTGCTGGAAGATCCAACCACGGCCCTGTTTTATATTTGTTTGAAATTAAGAACAAAACATTAACAAAGTGCAGGTGGTGAGTGTCAACCCAATGAAGTGTGGGTGGTCCATAATTACAGTTACAATTGAAACAGGGTGGGGTAGTCTGGCTGGTGCTTAGAAACATAGAAACATAGAATGTGACGGCAGATAAGAAAAATTCGGCCCATCTAGTCTGCCCAATTTTCTAAATACTTATGCCTATCCCACACATGCTTAAACTCCTTTACTGTGTTTACCCTTACAATGGGTATAGCTCCATCCAGTAACCAAGGCTCCTTCTGGTGGTGGTTTGCCTGCCCTGGTCCTGGGGGGGTTGGTGTCTAGTGTGTCAGACTATATAACGTGGGTTAAGTGTAACTATCCACAATGTAAGGATGTGAGAGGGGTGAGAGTCTCCATGAGGTGTCGAGGGTTTAAGTCATAGTTATGTTGACCTCGTTTTCTCGGTTCTACAGTGATTGGGGTGTTTGGTCGGTGGACTTGTTGAGTGTTTCCAGTGTGTTGTCAGCTTGAGAGGTGATGGCAGTATGGTCACTGGGTGGCGGAAAGGTATAGAGTATAAGGTAAGAGAAGTTAGTTTAGAAAGAAAGGGTAAGGGTTTAGGGGGGTGGACGGCACACCTGTGGGTGAAGGAGGAGGGGGTGGGAGCAGGGTCTGGGTGGGTGCGAAGATGTCGTTCTTGTTAATGGAATAATGGACTGTTAGCAGGGGGAGCGTCAATCACCTCTACTGATTCAAGACGGAGTGTTACCATGGTATGGTGGTGTCCAAGGGGCACATATTTTATGGAAAGTTTTAGGGGTATCATGGGTTTGTGCTGTGAGCCTGTCCATGTCTATACTTTCTAACATCTTTTTGGTGATTTGTTGTTGGGAGGGTATTTTGATGGTGGACCATACTTCCGCTATGGCTCGTCTGGTGGCAAAGGCGATGCAGGACTACCAGTTTGTTTTCATTGCGGGTGAATGTTTCCAGAGGTTTAGAAAGCAGCAGGGCCCATGGTCCTTAGGGAATATTTCCCCACACAGTTTCTAGCACAGATTGTTGGGCTTGCGCAGCATTGCTGCCAGGGGATGGGGGATTAAACACCACTTGAATAGCATTTTGTATGCTTGCTCCTGGTGGGTGACGCAGATGGTTATAAATTTTGTAGCTTCCCAGTTGTCAGACCAGTCTGTGGGGTCCCCCGGTGGGCCGAGATCGCACTCCCAGGCTGAGATGTAGGGGAAAGAAATTTGGGATTGGTGCGTTGCTAGTGAAGTGTATAGGTTGGATATCTATCCTTTGCAAGATGGTCAGCCTACGCAGTCCCTTTCAAGACCTGTCAGGGTGGAGGTTGCTGCTAGCATGACCATTGACGATGAGGCAAACCTTCTGAAGGCAGCGGAAGTGGTCAAAAGTTGTGAGGGTCTGCTGGTAAGGGAGGTCAGGGTATTGGAGTGGTACTCTGTTTGGGTACAGATGATCTAATATTGCTACATTCCTGTCTTCGAAGTGCACGTAATGCTTTGAAGTCATGCCTGGTTGGAACAGCTTGTTGCGAAGAATGGGGGTGAGAGGAGAGTGACCCGTGGAGAGGTCATATTTTTCCTTGAGGCGGTCCCATATGTCAATAGAGTAAGTGATTGCTGGGGGTGTTTTGGGGGGAGAGGTCTATGTAGACGGGGTTGCCATATATATAGGGTGGGGTGGTCTCGGCCAAAGATAGAGTGTTCTAAGTCCACCCATCTCTTGCAGTCCGGTGGGAAATGCCAGTGTTGAATTTGAGTCAAATCGGCTGCTTGTTGGTAATGAAGGGGGTTCGGGAGGCCTAGACCCCGTAGAGTTTGAAGACATAGAGTGTGGTTCTTCGTCGGATATAATTACTGGGAGTAGATCTGATTTAAAGGCGTTAAGTTGGTAGCCGGATATTTCCAAGTGTTCCTTTATTGTGGAAAGAAGGGTTGCCAGGGAGGATTCTGGGTGGGTGATTGTCAGTAGGATGTCATCCACATATGCGGAGAGTTGTAAGTGTTCCCCTCGAAATGTGATTCCTTCTATGTCTTTGTTGCATCTAATGGTTTCTAGGAGTGGTTCAAGGGAGAGGGCGAACAGTAGGGGGGATAGGGGGCATTCTTGGTGGATACCGTTGAGGATTGGGAAGGTGGCGGTGTTGGGGATCAACAAGTGTCCGGACGGTGTATTATACATTGCTGATAAGAAGTGTTTAAAGTTTTGGTGGGAAGCCAAATTTATCGAGGACCGCGTAGAGGTAGGGCCACAGGACGTGGTTGAAAGCCTTCTCAGTATCGAGCGAGACCATGGCCATCAGAAGGCGTTTGCAGTTGGCTAGCCAGATCAAGTCTATGGTTCATCTGGTGTTGTCTTGTGCCTGACGATTAGGGATAAATCCTACCTGGTCTGGTCCTATTAGTTTTTTTAAATATGTGTTCAATCTGTTTTTCATAACTTTCGTCATCAGTTTGAGGTCTACGTTCAGCAGCAAAATGGGGCAGTAGTGACCGGGTTCGTCTAGGGGTTTTCTAGGTTTGGGTATGAGGGTGATGTTAGCTTGGGTCATGTCTGGTAGGAGGGGGTCGCCCTTTAGGAGTGCATTGAATACATTGCATCATTTTAGGATAAGTATGTCTCCAAAAGATTTATAGTATAGGGCAGTGAGGCCCCCCGGGTCCAGGGCTTTTGTTAGGCTTGAGAGTGCCGAGCGCTATGGATAGTTCTTCGTGAGTGATGTTCGAAGATATCGCTCCCCGAGCCTACTCCATTAATGCGGGGAGGTTAAGATCGTGTAGGAATGTGGATGTTCACGCTTTGATGTGATTAGCTTGGGTGTTGGGGCTGTGGTTATATAGTTGGAAGACCTCACCAATCTCTTTGCTTATGGTGCCGTCAGGGGTGCGGATAGACGAGATTTGTTTGTATTCGATAGTGGTTTTAAGGTGGTTGGCTAGCATTGTGTCCGCTTTATTTCCCTTTTCGTAATATTTTTGTTTGGTCCACATCATGGCCTTAGAGGTGGCACCAGTGTGAGGCTTTTAAGGAGGTCTCAGGCTGCTATAAGTTGGGTCATGTGTGTTGTGGAGAGATCGCGTTTGTGGAGGGCTTCTAAGCATCTAAGTTCGGTCATGGCGTCGATTGGCTATGGTTTTTTTTGCGTGCTGTGGTTATCGCTATCATTGTATGACTGTTTTGTTTGCAGCCCAAGATGTGATCAGGGAAGAAACAGAGGGTTCCTTAAGATCGTTGGCTAGGGTGGCTACTGTTGCTTTGTCGTGGAGTAGGTGTGGGTTCAAGCGCCAGGTCCAAGGTCTTGCCAGATCGTGGTTTTAAAGTGGAACGTTTTAGAAAAACATCATGGCTGTTCAAGTTAAAATATATGCCTGAAAATACTCTTGAAATTGCTTGTAATTCCAATATTGATCTAACTCTGCTATTGCAGTCTTTGTTATTTGATCTATACTAATGTGACTGTGTGGTTGTCTGTTTCAACATGTAAGTCAAAGGACTCTTTCAGTAGCTTGACTTTTCTGTGAAATAACTACCATTATAATACAATATTTCCCTGGTGTATTGGTTCTTCTCTATACTCTGTTTCTATAAATAAAAAAAATTATATTCCAGTAAGAACCTTACCATGTCTTTTATTTTTTGCCGCAAGTGCTCAAAACATAGCTAACTGTGTACGGCACACCTGCTATGTCTCTGCAAACTTACTGTATCAACATGCACTTTTAATAAATAGTATAGGTAACAATAAGTAAACAAATATATAAAAACAACAAACTATGCCACCTAACACAAGAACATGGGATGCTGCTTTATTTTTAATCTGTTCGATTTAATATACTAACAATTGTATTTCTTGTTCCCAAAACACACATTTTTAGTATAAATTATTATCATATATTATAGAACAACATTTTGAGTTTCTTATAAAAAACTATTATTAATTTAGCACTCAGTAGGGTTGTAGATTGTGTGTACTTGCAAATATAAGGGTGATTTAGGGTGATATTTAACAAGCAGTGAATTGACATAAATTGACAAAAGCATATGGAAATTAAGGACAAAGGTTTTATTTTCTCCATCCATTTGTAATGGTGAAATATTTGTCATATTCTGTTTTTGGAAATAGCATAATGTGACTTATTCAGATTGGTACATTTTGTTAATATTCAGTTTGCAGTGTAACCCTAAAAGTATTCATGTATGTAATGTTTTATAGCCATTTAGTTATACATTTTAGCTCTATTACTGATTGGAATGTACTGTACTACATTGAAAAGAAGTAAACATTCTGTGAATATGCATTTGTTCCTTTTTCATGGTTCTGTGTGGGGCGCACATATACCGTACGCCATGTGAGAAGTCAGTTACCATGGCAATTTCTCATTATCGTTGAATAGCAAAATAATTAGTCTGGTAAAACTCTACACTACCTGTCAGTCCATAACTTAAACCTGCCTAGGGCAGTCCTTGAATTTCACTTTTTAATCTTTTTGTTTCTTTCTTTTTTTTATTTAATGATTCTTTTTTCTTCTTCTTTTTTTTTTTTTTACAGATGTCTAGATTTTTAGCTGAGTAGTTCTTTTGAATTAAATTTTCTAGTTACTTGGACTTCAGATTTGTTTGCTTTAAAAGCAATTTCATGTTCCCATTTTTAACTATCAATTTGTTCATCTCACACTTTTCCTACTGGTCCCTGGCATGAATCGGCAACAACAACAACAACAACAACAAAATACCTACTAGTGCTACATGACACTTTATGCAATCAGCTAAAAATCATAAAAATAACCATAACGACAATAATAATAAATGGGCTTTTCTGAATTTTGCACTTCAAAATGTTCTTCAGAAATCCACACAATGGAAGGTAGGAGTGTGAGCCTATCTGTAAGTGTGTGGGGAAAATATCATCTTTAAAGGGATTTTCAAGGCACCTATGGCATAATGTCACAGTTGACAAGCAGCATGGAAATAATCAGAGAGATTTTTTCCATGATACCAGATACACATAGAACACTTGCACCATTTCATCAACCCCCTTTGTCTTTCTGTTTCTCTCCTCAAACTGGGGGGGGAACTGAAAACTTCTAGATACTTGTGCATGCATATAAAATGCCAGTTGTACACAAATTTCTAGAAAGGATGTCACTTTTTTCTATAGGAGGTTGCAGGGCATTGGTTTCATCCATGCTGTCTAACTAGTTCATTTTTCTTAATAAAAAAAAAATAAGTATAATAATGAAAATTACTTTCCCAAATTGGGTTCCAGTCAAGTTCAGTTCACTTGCTTAATTTGTTTCTCCTTCATATATTTTATCAATGAGAATTAACCCCTAATTTAGTACATGTTGCTACATACTGGTCATACATCATACTGTAATATATTGAGTTATGGGCTCCACAAGACCTCTGAATGTGTCCTGTGGTATCTTGCACCAAGATATTAGCAGTAGATCCTTTAAGTCCTGCAAGTTGTGAGGTGAGGCCTCCATGGATCAGATTTGTTGTTCCAGCACATCCCGCAGATCGTTAATGGGATTGAGATCTGGTACATTTGGAGACCAAGGCAACACTTTGAACGCTTTGTCATGTTCCTCAAAACATTCATTAACAATTTTTGCAGTACATTATCCTGTTGAAAGAGGCCACTGCCATCAAGGAACATTATTGCAATGAAGGGGTTACATGGTCTGCAACAATCTCTACGTAGGTGGTAGATGTCAAGTAATGTCTAAATAAATGCCAGGAATGAAAGATTCCCAGCAGAACATTTTCCAGAACACACCACTGTCTTCACCAGCTGGCATTCTTAACATAGTACCCTAGGGCAGCATAAGTTGTGTGATTTAATTCCTAAATTTCATTTAATTGATCAGGGAGATTGCAGGGGCACCAAAACTGCTTCATTTATCTAAAGTTATTTTGGTGACTATACTGTTCCTTTAATGTTGTTTCTGATCAGTGTATGAATCTTTGTAGGTGTGAAACAATATTAATCCTGTTTGTAGCTGCTGTATATATCCCTTAAATTGCTACTTTTAAGCAGGGTGTTATGGTAAGGTTGTAACACTTGTGTTACCATATGCAACTTTTAGGCTATTTCTGACAATGTACACTTTCCTCCTGGACTCCATAATCACGCCTTCATCATTGCTGTCAATAATGCCCCTGGTTGTGTCTATTGCGAAGCCACACTCTGCAATATTACATCCATTTGTTTTCAATCTGGCATTTTTATCATTTTATGCACAGTTGTACTCTGGTGTGAACCCTGTCTTGATGCACACTGATGTCTTGGAGAGGCAGGAATGACTTTTAAACCAATATTCGGTTTGGTACTGAGCCTTTTTGTGGATCCTTCTTAATGTTCTTTGTACTCCATTGTTCATCTGGTTTTGACTCAGATTTTTTTTTGTGTTCTTGGTCCTCTAATATCCTTGACCTGGCTTAAATTGTTTCCTTGGACTTAAATCTGGTTTCTTTAGGCCTAAACTTGGTCTCTGACTATTTTTCATCTAACCAACATGTAGATCTTGTGTGGTAAGCTCTGAAGCTCATTAATATGCCTCTAACTTATCCTTCCTTCTAATACTTTTGTTCTTATGTCTCGTACTAATATTTTTGATCATCTTTTATCTTGACCCATGGCCGTGTGTGACAGTGAGTACAAGGGACAATTTATGTTCTTCTGTTCAAGAGGTCATTGCTCATTCTTACCAAAACTTCATACTATGCTATTTTACTGAGTAGAAAAGTCCAATGTTGTTGATAGTTCAAAGCCACTTTGTTGTTTTTTAATAGTATTTACCATCGCTAATCGTAATCAAGGTAGAAAAATTATTCAAGTCCTTTGAGTTTAACCTTTAAATATGTTTTTATGCTGTTGATCCAAAAGAAGGGGAAAAAAAAGAAGTTCTAAGCAATTTTCAGTTATGCCACAAAAATTCCTTATGTCACATATTTCTTCTTGTCTCCATGACAGCAATCAGGTTTCTCCTTACATTAACAACTTCTTTAAATACATATTAATTATATTGTTGAATATTCCATTTTTGAAAAAAAACAAAAACTTCCTTTGAATACTTACTTATAAGTACTTAGTGTTCTATGCAATGATAGTGGTTGAATATATGTATATAGTTAGTAAAGGAAAAAACTTTAATTAAGTTCTCAGCAGAGCACGGAATGAAGTATACTGACTCGAACAAAACAAAGGACCAAGTGGCAGTATGCTAAGGACAGTAGTAATAACAGAAGTGTGGTAGTGCTGACAAACAAAATAGGTAGAAGATGTGCATCATATAATGACGCTGAATTATAATTTGTCAATATTGATCTGAGCCTAAAATTGTAGAAATTGACAAAGTGTTATGATGCAGAAGCATAATATAATAAAGGGAATGCTCCCGAAGTTGCAGCAATTGATGATGTGTTATGATGCAGAACAAAAATGACGATTAATTTAAAATAGAAGCTTGGCAGCGCAGAAAATGAAACTAGCTGGGAGAAGTGCAATATGTAATGACAAAGAAGACTAATGAGGGGAAAGAGGGCTCAAAACTGTAACAGGTGTATACAATGCAGTAAAATAATTTATAATAGGAGCGCCAGGAAGAAAATAAATCGGTAGAAGATGTGCATCATTGGATTCAAAATTAACATCAAGTGTTATGTGACATTAATTGTGCAATGTGTTGAAAGCGATATTTTGGCACTCTACATTGTTCCAGATTTGGGAAAAACTATATTAGCAGGGTTATTCACTGAAAGTGAGAATTCAGAGTGAATTTAAGGTGAATTCTAACTTTGGTTAATAACCTTGCATGTTGTTATGTTTCTTTTTGACACACATTGAAAAAAACTTTGATATTGTAATAGATCTATTGCTCTAGAGAATTCTGTAGTTAATGGAGAAAATTAAGTAAGCAATACTTTTGCATACACTGAATTCATTAAATGGATATAGGAGAAATAGATAATGCTGTACTTAGAGAAAAAACCCAATGTTTTAATACATTGTTTTTAATTGTAGAGCACTTGCCAGAAAGGTGTTGGTAAAGGAAAACAACTCCTGCTGGGTAATGCATGGGTTGCAAAAGATGTGAATCGTTATATTTATTCTTTTAATGGGGGTTTTCAAAAAACTGTTTAATTGCAACATGTTCACATCACATGCCGATGCTTGTTCTATGTTTACACACACAGTTGTTCTATAAAATACGATCATATTGCTAATCAAACTGGGATTTTTGTTGTTGCTTTTTGACTGAAAACTTAAAAAAAAAAAAACACTGAATATTAAATAATTGTCAATCATGGAAACCTACCAGACTGAACATTCACAATCTCACTTAAAATGACACTATAGTCACCAGAACCCCTACAGCTTAATGTAGTTGTCACTGGAGTACATACTGTCACTCCAGGGGGCCCAACCGCCCTGCAGACCCCTGTGACCGGGTGCCCACCACCAGGGCCGCATGTTAAGGGGTCCATCGGGTGGCCCATGCTGTCAGGGCCACCCGATGGACATGGATTGTCAGAGGGCCCGGTCAGCGTTGCGGCGCTTTAACAGCGCGACCGGGCCCCCTGTGATGAGATCATCACATGCTAGGAGGAAGTGAATGCACATCACTCCTCCCAGCATACACAGAGCCTGCACTGGAGGAAGCAGAGGAGGGAGTCAGAGTGGGAACTCTGACTCCCATCAACCCGAGCCACCACTGGACCCCAGGGAAAGTCACCCTCCTGCACCTAAAAGGTAGGAAACAGGAGGGTGACTTAAATATTATGTGTGTTTGTATGTATGTATGTGTCTGTGTATATGTCTGTATGTAAGTGTCTTTGTATGGATGTCTTGTGTGTCTGTATGTGTCTGTCTATCTGTCTGTATGTGTGCCTGTCTTTTTGTATGTATGTATCTTTGTATGTATGTTTGTCTTGTGTGTGTGTGTGTGTGTGTGTCTGTATGAATGTATGTATGTCTGTATGTATGTGTGCCTGTCTGTTTGTATGTATGTGTCAAAGATACATACATACAAACAGACAGGCACACATACATACAGACATACAGACAGTATGTATGTTTGTTGTGTGTGTCTGTGTGTGTGTGTGTGTGTGTGTGTGTATGTGTGTCTGTCTGTTTGTATGTATGTGTCTTTGTATGTATGTGTCGTGTGTGTATGTATAATGGATCTCTGTGATGAGATGCTGAATGGTGCAGCAAAGCATTTTTTTACTATGGAAAAGCATTGGATTGGATGAGATCGTCAAGTTTGATGATCTCAGCCATGAAGGTGGAGTAAGCGAGACTGCACAGTGTTGAAGAAAAAGAGAGTAAAATCAACTTAATAGTTAGTTTAACACTATATTATCAGGAATTCATGTTTGTGTTCCTGACACTATAGTGTTTCTTAAATATCCACCTTAAGTAATGGAAAATGAATGAAGACTAAGAGATGATCCCCAATTATCTCTCTAAAATAATAAAATGATAAGCTTTAATCTAGAACAAACGTTATAAAGCCTTTTTCTATGAAAAGCAATTAGGAGCACTCTTAGAAATGTTCTGGTGGTTATTAACTGATCCCTATCCTTATTCAAAGCCACAGCGATCGTGAAGGCTTGCCTAATAATCTAAAAGGGGCAATCTATTGTAAAATGTATTTCTGCAATTTATGGGATTAATTAATAAAGTGCTAAACTTTAAGCAATCCCTTAACATTTTTAAATGATCAAACTGTTTTTCCTTAAAGTATTATATGTATGAGGTATCTTATTTGTATGTATGTTGTTTATATTTGATGATTTAATAACCCCTGGTGTATCAGCTCACAAGATTCAGTTCAGTAACTATTGTGGCTATATGATATATTTTAAACTTTTGGATCAAACCTGCTATGTAAAAAAAGGTATGGAACACTTTAATTGGATACTATAGTGTTAGAAATACATACGTGTATTCCTAACCACTTTAGTGCCCTCTGGTCCTCTCCTGCCTCACGTCCCTCTCCATGCAAAGGGTTAAAATTATTTTAATCACTTACCTGATTATAGCCGATGTCTCTTGGCGAAGTGTCGGCTCTCCGCCTCCTCCAATGGGATTTCACTGACGCTGGATGTCCTCATGCAGAGCGTGAGGACTCCCAGCATCATTTAAGGGAACTGGAGTCCGGTAAACTCCAGCAAGCACCTGATGTCTGGTAGACAGCCACTAGAGGCAATCTTAGTGCTGCAATGTAAACATTGCAGTTTTACAAAAACTGCAATATTTGACATTGCAGGACTAAAGGGGGCAGGGACACTGCACCCAGACAACATCAATGAGCTAAAGTGCTCTTGGTGCCTATAGTGTCCCTTTAAATGCTATTTTTAAATAACACAGCTTATCTCACAGCAAAAATTATGGGTATTATATATAATGAATGTCATGAATCAGAAATTAATTAATTAAATTAATACAAAAAAAAAAAAAAAAACTAAAAAAAAAAATTAAAATGGTGAATAAAAGAATGATGGGGTGCCAGTGTATGTCATGCCCACTATTCAGAATTTCAGCTAACAGGGAACGTATAACTATGTCTTGTTGAATAGAATGAGGGTAGGGACATTGTGTGCTCTAATTCAAATAATATTACTAGTCAAGTATGAAAAGTATTTTCTGAAAGATATTAGGTCCACTACCGTAACAAAATATGTATTGTATTAAAATATCTAAAAAATAAATTGTTCAGATAAATTTAATTTGAGATGATTTTGGTACCATTATTTTACTGATCAAGAAAGCTGCACAAAATATACAGGGTTCTTTTTTTATATATATATATTCCCGTACTGTTCTATTTAACTGGGATGCCGCAGGCAAACTGTATAAATGTAACTCGTACCTGTAATTGCCAAAGTTAGCATTAATTATCTCTAGTGAAGCTATCTTTCGATTTAATTACAACAGTTACATGGAGACAAATGGTGAGAGAGCACAGTGTTTGAAGGGGTTTTACACAGCTTATCACTGCAGTCACAATGAAAGTCTGATAGTGATTTGTGTTTAAATGTACAGTTCCTTGTGATTCACGCTCACAAAAATTCACAAAAATGCATTAAATTCTGAGACTCTCTCAAGAAGTGGGCAGACATACTGTTACAGTGCAGAATACTGTAAATGGTCTAAAATAATAACAGATATTAGTAGTAGAAATAGTGAAATCCTAATATATATTACAAAAAGAGAAGTCCTGCGCTCACTCCCATCACTACTGGGCCGGCAACAATGACTACAGTACACATCAGCCCCAATATATAGTAAAAACCAAAGAAAAGAAAACGTTACCTGCGCTCTCTCCTTAATCCCTATGTATATTTAGACAAATGGAGGTCATTTATTTGCTCCAATGGCCATTGGAGGGAATGCCCGCCTGCCAACGTCAAGGCAGACCCCCCCTAATCCTGTCCTAACACTGACCCTTCAGCCTGCTTCCTTGAGCTTCTGGCAAAGATATATCTAATGAGACAGAGGGGTATTTTTTATATACACCCCTATATACTAATATTAACCCTTAATAGGGAACACATGGGATAGGCGGCAGCATTGTAACAAGGCTGTGTGATACAAAGTAAATACAAATACAAAAAGAGAAGTCCTGCGCTCACTCCCATCACTACTGGGCCAGCAGCAATGACTACATTATACATCAGCCCCAATATATAGTAAAAAACTAGGAAAAGAAAAATACATATAAAAAAATTTGACTTCAGGTGAGAGTTCAGCCACTGCAATCCTTACCAAATTCTATCAACCGGCTTAAACCAATAACTTTTTATGAGCTGCTTATTTATTCCATTTAGCATCGGAATAAATATAAATTGATGTTCATTGAAAAGGTTTAAATGTATTATAAAATAGACTATACAATCTTGAAGACATTATGAATATTTTTTAATCTTTCCACTCAGTACAAGAAAAATAATTAATTTAAACATCAATCAATACACAAATAGTGTTTGATTGGTTCCAGATAGACATTACATTAAATTGTCCATACTTGGGTTATTATATCCTCTGATGCTATTGAATGATATAGATACACTCAACTCTTTTAAAGTATTTTACAGGTATTTACTATGGTGAGAATTCAAAGTAAATTTCACCATCTGTATTTTTTTCCAGTTGGCTATTTTGACCTTGGTTTGAAATCCACTTTGAATTCTCACTTTAGAATTCAAGTGCTATTATTTGTGAAACTGAAAATGAATAATCTCAGGAAGGTAAAGATTATTGGCTATTTTTAAGCAGGAAAAGGAATTAGATTGCAAATTATAGTTCATTACATTTCAGCAATCACTTGTACCAGCTGTTTATCAGCTTTCGATTTAATTACAATCATAAAAGGCTATCAAGAGGTGATAAATATTGGATCGACTAAGATTAATTTGTGGAAAATATTGAAAACTGATCATCTACTTTTTTCGTTGCAGACAAAAGCTGTTGAAAAATGTATCTTTTTTACTATTTGACTGCTAGCAGAACTAGCAGTCACCATTTAAATAAATAGTTAAAAGCCTGTGTGGGGCCCCCACAGGAGTACTTCCCCCTTGCCTCCACTCACTATGACACAAAGAGCGCATGCCCAATAAACAGTCAGTAGCCAGTAGAAGACTAACAATTGGGCAGTTTTTGCTGAGGCTACTAACTAAATTAACAATGTGGGGGTGGCATAGTGTGCCCCCAAATACCTCCACCCATGGCTAGCAAATGGAGGCTCTAATTAAAATGAACTTACTGTTCCCCTGGCCATCAACTGTGGTCTGCTGATGGCAGCTTTAAAGACCCACAGATGAGTGGCTGGTGGGGGATCTAAAAACAACTTTCAAAGGCAGTAGATCTTGTGTCCACATCATTTGCAATCCCTCCCCTTCTTCCCTAGCCCAGACTCTTTGTGTCTGTCCAGTCACAGAATTCCCCATTTGCAATGCAGGTGCTCTGTGCAATTGCTGCCTCTTGAGTTTAGCGCCACAAAGCTTAACAAACCAGGAAGTAAAAGAACTGATTGTTTGATTGAAAGCTGGGGGGGGGGTGTAACAAGGTTCATTTAGAAAAGTACCAATTTCTAATGAAATCTACACTTTTAGTAAAATAAAAAAGAACACACTCCCCACAGAAATCATTTCAACAAATTGAGTTTCTTCAGAAGTCGGGAGTGTCTCTTTAAGAGTTAGATTTTTTTTTAAAGAATTTCAAAGTGTGTCTATGCAAAATAATGAGGTAGTTTCTATATATGTGCCTAGGTCGATATTGAGATTGTGAGAATGTTCTATGGGAAGGGAATCTGATGCTCAACAGAGTTATTTTCAGAAAATAAAAGATCGTCCAGACACTCAAGGTAAATCCAAAGTGAGCAGGTCTATTGGAGCAGATTAAAGTAACAATTAGTCCCACAATAGGGCCTTTGTCAAGCTCACTTTGGATTTACAGCGCAATGAAGGCCCTGTTGTAGGCCTAGAGCTAGACCATTATTTATTTTCTGCAAATTACATTGTGAGGATTGGCCCGGTTACACCCTGGGATCCAGGACAGAGTGGTATCCTTTACAGTAATTAAACAGAGAGTTGTGGCTGTTTTAGATGAAGATGTAGTTTGGTAACTATGGTATGGTATAACATGCGATATGATATGATATGATATAAGTCACACCATTATAATAATGTAGAAAAATAGAGAAAAATGTTAAATAGAAGGAAAAGAAAGATAAAAACAGCCTAAAAGACAGGCTAGTGAGAGCAGGTGATACATAAATCCCTCTGAACCCTCCCAAATTATGTTTATTTCACATAAAACCAAATTGAGGAAGGAAGATTTTCATATGCATGCCCTTTTCAATAAGAGTAAAATTCCGTAAGATTATCCCAAAGAAAATACTAAATCTGCAGTGGAACTAACATACTTCAAATGTTAGTTTACCATTTTGAAAATAAGCAATACACTGACCACTCTATATCAGTACCTTTAGAAAACTAAAGCATATGTTTGTGATCTATAAACTAACAAATACAGGGTTATTCACCACAGTGAGAATCCAAGGTGAGTTGAAGGTGAATTTCAAATTTAAGGTCAACTTTGCATTTAGTTTGGCTCCTTTGACCTTCATATTGAAATTCACTTTGAATCTTCACCAGAGTAGCTGATACATTTATGTTTACATTGATTTTGTTATATCACAGAATACATTTGTCCAAGTTTAAGTTTTATTCTGATCCCCAATATGTTCCTGTTTGTCGTTGCAGGACAGTGACAATCTTTGGTGGGATGCCTTTGCAACAGAATTTTTTGAAGATGATGCAACATTAACATTATCATTTTGTTTAGAAGATGGACCAAAGAGATACAGTAAGTGGTCTGACTACAGAAAGATATAAATAATAACAATAATTAGATACATCCAATCTGTAATACCTCTCTTTGTGAAAGTGAAAAAATGCAGTAAGTCATAATGTCTTTGTGTAATGATTCTGGTTCACCTCATTCAGTAATGCACATGCATAAGATTTAGGAAAAACACATTATGTTTGTAGGATAATGCCATAGACATGTACAGTATAAATGCCTAATTTAAGTGCTTATTCAAAATGAAATGCCTATTAAAAATATATTGCCTTCCATTAAAAAATAGAAGATTTAAGCAATAGAGGCACTTTGCTTTAACGCATCAAACAACCTAAATACAGTGCAATGTATTATTATAAATAAATATACATTGAAATTACACCAAATATAAAGAACAGCAAAACACAAAAATGATGTCAATATTTAACAATATAGCCTTAGTTCAGATTCTGGGTATATAGTCTTTCAACGGTTCTATATGTAGAATTAAAAAATAGAAAAAAATAACCAAATATGGAGAGTTTCAGGGTTAACTACTAAGGTGAGAAGTCGATGTGAATTTAAAGTATATTTCAAATTAAAAGTCAAAATAGGCAAACAGAAAAAATGCTCTAAGTCAACTTTGTTACCCTGGCCTTAAATTTGAAATCCACTGTGAATTCACTTTGACTTCTCGTGTTAGTAAATAGCTCTGTTAGTTCTGATTCTGGATATAAGTGGTCCACAAATAACATTACAAAGACCACTACTCAAAATTGGAAAGTCCTACGAACATAAGCACTGAAAGCTTATAAGAACCTAAACATAGTCTCTGGTCCACAAACATATGTTAAAAAGGTTTGTTGAGAATTGAAAACCAAATTGAGAAATTCAGGCAAAAAAAAGTCAATCTGTCACCTATAGTTAATTGAAGAATTTTTTTTAAAACAATTTTGGCTTAATTATCTCAATTTGTTTTTAATTCAAGAGGAATTTTGTATTTGATGAATAAACAGATTTTCTTATTTAAGAACTCACGATTTGGTCATTTATTTGTATTTTTTTTCTTTGAGACAATATATTGTTCTATTTTCTCGTTCTACATTTTGTAATTGCTCAATTTCTTCTGGATTTTTACTAAATGAAAAGGAAAAATATAAATAAACAAAAAAAAAACCCACCAACATCATTATTGATGTTACAGTCATAGTAGACATACATTGAAAGCATACTGGGTTTTCTAACAAGACAGCTTAGCAAAGATAACCACTTTGGCTTGACATAGGATTTAAAATTATACTAAGAGACGACAAGCAAACAGCATTTAATAGTTGTTTTCATGTTTGTGCTGTCAGTGTTTGCTTCACGTACAAGATAAGTCTGTCTAAGTTAGATTCCATGTATAACATTGGAAAAAACAAACTGTGTATTTAAGAGGGACTGTATAAAAGGAAGATAATTATGTATTAACAAAACGTTATTTGCCAGAATCCAAACTTTCCCAATGTAACAGTGTTCTATGAATTCAACTAGCCATTAAAATTCACATGGCAATGCCTTCGACTCCAAAGGCTTTGCCATGTGAATTTTAATGGATGGATAAACCAATTTGCATGTTGTTGATTAAGACTGCCGTCTTGGAGAAAAATATTCAATATGTACAATATGGCCAATGATTAAAGGCAAGCTGGTTTCAAATGTAGCCCGACAACTCTTAATACATAACAAACATGTTGTACAATTATAGCAAATTGCCAATTTTGTAGACACCACATCGTAGCTGAATCCTGAAACCAAGAAGGACCAGAGATGGATAGATGGATGGAGGAATGGATGGATAGATGGATAAATACTATATAATGTATTGAAGATTTTATTCTATCACACGGTAGGAAAGAGATCCTGAAGTCAGAAAGGCATTTTAACTGAGATCTGGCAGACGAGCGCTTACTCTTATGTAAACTATAGAGAAATTAACATTTTAGTCTGCACACCATCTATACCTTGCAGATTTTACTGTTATTGTGTGAACGTACATTGAGCGATGATTGCTTTCACTATAACATATCCCAAAGTATTCCTTGCTACCAAAAAAAGAAACTAGCTATTTAATTTAATGTAATATTTGGCAAGTGTTTTTAAAAAAAAAAAAAAAAATCTATGTGGAAAATGTATGACTTATTTTTAAACATCATCTGTAAGATTTAAGAAAAATATCATATATAAATCTGTGAAAATGGTGAATATGTGTATAAAATCACGTACATCAGAAATCACTTGACATTTGTTTAGAGGGACACTATAGCTCATTGAAGGGGTCTGGGTGCACTGTCCCTGTCAGTATAACAATGCGGTAGTAATTATTGCAGTTATTGAGAAATTACAATAATTACATTACAGGCAGGGCCGGACTGGGGATACGAAGCAGCCCTGGAAAAAAATCTATGCCAGCCCCATAAGTCATTGTGCTATGTAGGGTGTATATATATATATATATATATATATATATATATATATATATATATACATACAGAGGCGGCTCTAGACTTTATGAGGCCTTAGGCGAACTTCAAGCATGAGGCCCCACTTACACCCAAAGTATAAAATAATAGGGTTGTATTTTGTATAAGTGTAAGGAGCATTCGCTATATCGAGAGGCGTGCTTGCAGCACTGGATACAGAGAGTCAGTCTCTGCATTCATTGTTCAGAAGCTTGCAATGTCAGAGCTTCCTGTGCCCCTGCATTGTGAGCTCTCTGGCTATAGTTGTAGCACATTTTGCAAACAAAATTAATTTGCAATAAATAAATTTAATTTGCAATTATGCCAATCGTTTATACACAATTGTGGGGTATGGTCACATAGCCCGGCAGTCGTGTATAAATAAGTACTGGTGTGAAGGGGTTCTCGAAAACAAAAATGAAAATTTAAGATTTAAGTGACGGTAAGTGTGGCATAGTTGGGGTGGGGTGAGTATTACAGTTTTGGAGTGAAGGGTGAATGTGGCATGGTTTGAGGAAGGAGTGTGCCAGGATTAAGGGGGTTAATGAGTGTGGCAAAGAGAGGGCAGGTGAGTTTGGAGGGGGTAAGATTAACAGGACTAGGAGTGGTTAGTGAGTGTGGATGCATGAAAGGGCTGAAAGTGTGGAGGGGGTGACAGTGTGGTGTCGGGTGACAATGTGTGGGAATGTGACAGTGTATGAGTATGGTGACACCACATTGTAGGGGTGACAGTGTGTATAAGGGAGAGTGACTGTGTGTGAAGGGGATGATACTGTGTGTGTGAGGTGGTGACAGTTTGTGTGTGTGGAAGGGGTGATCTGGTGAGGGAGGGGGTGATAGTGTGTGGGATATAGGGGTGATAGTGTGTGGGAGGGGGTAATACTGAGAGGGAGGTGATATACTGTGAGGGAGGTGGGTGATGGTGTGTAGGAGGGGGGAATACTGTGCAGGGGCAGATCCAGAGCCTGATCTCGGGAGGGGCACTTGTAGATAATTTAAAGAAATAATCCAGGCACAATAACCACTACAGCTCAGTGTAGTAGTTATGGTGCTAGTAGTGCCAGGATCCCATCTCAGAGTAAGTAGTCAAACAGTTTAAGAACAGTTTGACAACTTACCTGGGGTCTGCTGGGATATAGGGTATAGGAGCAGTGGTATGTGTTAGGGGTGAAGTGTGTGTGAAAGGTGCAGTGTGTGTGTGTGTGAGCGGTGAAATGTGTGTGCGAGTGCGTTAGGCGGCAGTTTATGTCAAGGTTCCAGTGTGTGTGTTAAGGGGCAGTGTATGTGTGGGGCAGTGTGTGAGCGGGGCAGTGTGTGTGTGAGAGTTGCAGAGTGTGTATGGGGGGGAACTGTATGTGTGTTTGGAGGAGTGTGTATGGGGGGGCACTGTATGTGTGTGTGGGCAATGTGTGTATGTGTGGCAATGTGTGTATGGGGGGCAGTGTTTGTTGGGCAGTGTGTGTATGGGGGCAGTGTGTGTATGGGATGCAGGGCAGTGTGTTTAGTGTGTGTATGGGGGCAGTGT
>OW240917.1:53427251-53465906 GCA_933207985.1 Pelobates cultripes | reverse complement strand
GGGGGGTATAATGGAGGGGGGCTACTGGGAGGGGTTATAATGGAGGGGGGGTTACTGGGAGGGGGGTATAATGGAGGGGGGTTACTGGGAGGGGGGTATAATGGAGGGGGGCTACTGGGAGGGGGGTTATAATGGAGGGGGCTACTGGGAGGGGGGTATAATGGAGGGGGGCTACTGGGAGGGGGGCTACTGGGAGGGGGTAATGGTGGTGTGGGAGGGGGGACTAAATACCTGCTTTCCCTGGTGGTCCAGTGGCTTCTTTCCCTGGTGGTCCGGTGGTGATTTCTGGTCTGCAGCTCCGCGCAGTGTGCAGAGCTGCAGACCAAGTCTCTCGCGAGACCCGGTCAGAGCGTTGCCACGGTAACCCGCGGCAACGCTCTGATTGGCCAGATCTCGCCAGACACTTGGTCTGCAGCTCTGCACACTGCGCGGAGCTGCAGACCAGGGGTTGCAGGCGGTCTCTCGCCAGGAGGGGCCTCGCACCCGGCGGCATACCGGGCAAGCCGCCGGGCCCCCTCCTGGTGTCAGGTCCTCGGTCACTGACCGAGGACCTGACACAGATTGCCCACAGGCGGTTTAGGCGGCCGTGAGGCCCCAGCCGGCGCGAGGCCTTAGGCGGCCGCCTAAACCGCCTAATTAGAGAGCCGCCTCTGTATACATACATACATACAATTGAAATAGTTGGCTGCACTCTCGGATTTCCTGAAAATGTAACTTTTATTGAAATATTTAAGAGAAGATCAATGTTTCAGTCCCTCTTGTGGACTTTCGTCAGGATCATGACGAAAGTACACAAGAGGGACTGAAACGTTGATCTTCTCTTAAATATTTCAATAAAAGTTACATTTTCAGGAAATCCGAGAGTGCAGCCAACTATTTCAATTGCATATATATATCTATATATATATATATATATATATATATATATATAAAAATATAAATATAGGCAATTTAAATAGTTGGCTGCACACTCATGCTTACTACAGACAAGCTCACTGTACACACATGCTCACCACAGACAGGCTCCGACACACCCATGCTCCTTACAGACAAGCTCACTAACACACACACACATATGATCCCTACAGACAAGCTCACTGACACACATACAAGCTCACTCACTAGCAGGCACACACACACACAAACTCACTAGCAGGCACACACACACACACACAGGCTCCCTCACTAGCAGATGCGCGCACACACACACAGAGGCAGACAGTCACTGACACCCAGGCAGACAGCCACACACACACACACAGGCAGACAGTCATTGACACCGAGGCAAACACCCACACATACAAAGGCAGACAGTCACACACGCAGTCACACACAGGCAGACAGTCACACACAGGCAAACAGTCACACACTCACAGGCAGTCACACACAGACAGTCACACACTCACACAGACAGTCACACACTCACACAGGCAGTCACACAGACAGTCACACACTCACACACTCACACAGGCAGTCACACACAGACAGTCACACACTCACAGGCAGTCACACAGAGACAGTCACACACTCACAGGCAGTCACACACTCACACAGAGACAGTCACACACTCACACAGACAGTCACACACTCACACAGAGACAGTCACACACTCACACAGACAGTCACACACTCACAGACAGTCACACACTCACAGGCAGTCACACACAGAGACAGTCACACTCACACAGACCTCCTTCTTACTTCCTGCTTGGAGTTCCTGGAGGCTGGTTGTTGGGGAAGCCGGGACTCCTTCCTGCTTCCCATGCTGCAGTCAGCCGGCCCCGCCCCCGCCGCACGCTAAGTCCCGCCACCGTCGCACTAAGCTCCGCCCCCGCCGCAAATTTTTTCTTTTTTTTTTTCATGATCCCGGCCGGCCGTGTGTGAGCTGTGCCGGCCGGCTCCCCCTGCTCCCATGGGGCTCTGTGCGGCCGGAGCTGTCAGCCCAATGATTAGGGCTGTCCGACCGGCCCCAGGTGCCGCGGCCCACCGGGAAATTTCCCGGCATCCCGGTGGGCCAGTCCGGCCCTGATTACAGGGTTAACTCCACCACTAGTGGATGACTGCCAGACAGCCAGTGGAGGTGCTTTTGGGTCATTAGGTGACTTTTAGTCACCTAATTGACACTGGACATCCTCACACTATGCATAAGGACATCCAGCGTTAGCTAAAAAAAATTGCTTTGCTGCGCATGCGCATTAGGTCTGTGCCATCAGCAAATGTCAGGGGAGAAGCGAAGGCAGAGCCTGACTCAGCGCCAAGGGACATCATCGCTGGATTTAGGTAAGTGACAGAAGGATTTTTAACCCTTTCTGCAATGTGATGGAGAGAGGCGTGAGCAAAGGGGGTACTATAGTCTAGGAATACAATTTTGTATCCCTAGCCTATAGTTTCCCTTTAAAATCTGTTTAAAATCTTTTCCCTTTAAAAGCTGTTGTAATTAGATATTAGGATTAAAAATGGATAAAGAGATATGGCATTACTGATGTTCATTCCTGATGTTAATTATTAGAAAGTCAAAGTATGCATTTTTGCAGATTGCATACAAATTTGAACGTAATATTTGTTTTTGGGTGTTAACTGAGTAATTAAATTAAGCATAACATGTGCTATAATATTTGCCTCATTAATTTATTGTTTAATAATTGTCTAAAAAATAATAAACTATTTACAACAACAATACATTCACTTTACTCATTTTCAATATCTTTCAATAATATCTTTGACAGTTTCATTTTAGCAAGAAAGGGCTCTACATCATGTTACATTAAGCAGCCAACCTTAAGCTATCACTCCAGATAAGATTTATCCACACGATAGCTCAACCAAACGGATAATAACAAATACACCCGTCCACGCTAACTAAAATAACGGCTTTGAATGTATACACACAAATAGAATCATCGACTTGGAACACAACAGGTTAATGCCATACTTATCACCTATTATGATGCCTAATTTCATGTAATTGGAGTTTTTTTGGTCGATAACTGCAATCTTGACATATTGATCTCCGGGTCTCTTGATAAAAAACAATGACTAAGTTAACTTAACTTCAACAGACATTACTGGCAGAAAGTGGTTAAGACATTTTGGAATTGTGATTGTGTTGAAAAGAAATAGACAATTAGGACCACAACTCAGGAACCATTATTAACGGATATATATATATATTTATGTATTTATTTTAAAACCTATGACATTACTTAAATTACTTACAATCATTCTAATGCCCCATTTTGAGTTGAAACAAATTTCTGTTTTTTTGTAGCCTGTTTATTTTGTAATAATATTATTGTGCATTATATACTTTTTTATAGACAATAAGAGGAATACAATTTCGCACAGCAAGACAATGCTAATTTTCATTATTTTGCATTATGGAGTTCATTTATTTTGGTATTTCCTTATCTCAATAAGTGATGAATAAGTAAATATCCTCTTTTGATTGTGGATATAGAATTGATCATAGGTGTTTTTTCTAAAATACACCCCACTGTACAAACACACAAACATGTTTTTAGATTTAGTAGATATATACTAAATGAAAATGTGCATAGATTTAATGATGCATTTTATTATTTTTTTGGATTGGGTATATCTAAAAATAAAAGCTTGCAATAGTTGCAGATCTCTTATCTACAGCCTTTGCAAGCTCTCAACTTTTTGGCCAACAAGAGAAACATTTTATTGTAAGCTGAGCCTGTGTGTGTGCTCAGATGTGTGTGCGCGCTCTTACATGCACACGCAGAGCTAGGAAGCTAGAGTGAGCCAGGGAAGAAGAGATAAATTAGTCTTCTGGATGTGCCCTCTAACATGCTCACTGTAACTTTGGGGAGAAGGCAAGTTTGCTGTAGACCTGCACACATCAGTTAACTCTGTGAAGCAAATGGAATTGGGAAGATAATCTCTGACTGATAGCCAGGGAGGTGTTTCTGCAATTATTTATAAAAGGGCCAATTTCAAGTTCAAATCAGCATTTTTATAAACTGTAAGTAAAATTAGCATATCCTAACACATCAAGCGGTGGATGTGTGTGGAGTGTTCCTTTAATTTCTTCACTACCACGCTTCTTTATTTCATTTTACATAGATCAGCTTATCATTTGTTTGAAATATGGAATGTACAGGCAGGACTTAAATATAGGTTACAACAGCAATTCCGTGTATAAATCACTGTTTACAGATACTGAAAAATAAAAATGATTATTATTATATAGTATACAATCTCTCTTAACTTACATTATTGCAAACAGGATCCAAATTATAAGCATAGAAGCAAAAAATATTTTAAAAAAATCCTGGCACATATATTACACGCTGTTCCAAATTATTATGCAAATTATATTTTTCTCCTTTACCTAAATAATTGATGTAAATAACAGTCAGCATAATTCTCATGTTATCAACTATTAAGAGTACAATTAAAATTTTATTGAACAAACCTCCTAGTGATAACAGTATTTTTTAAACATAAAAACTTACAATGCAGTTTTCCAAATTATTATGCACAGTAAGTTTTAAAACACTTTATAGGTTGTAAAAAACTGAAAATTGTAATTTGTTGTGTTTGCAGCATATTTACTGAAATCAAAAGCTATTTCAATCAAACTTATACCAACATTTTAACTTTTTAAACATTTTAACAGGTCACGTTACAGCTTAACATAGGACCCCTTATTTGATAGCAGCTTCACAAGTCTTGCATCCATTGAACTTGTGAGTTTTTGTACAGTTTATGCTTGAATTTGTTTGCAAGATGTCAGAATAGCCTCCCAGAGCTGCTGTTTGGATGTAAACTGCCTCCCACCCTCATAGATCTTTTGCTTGAGGATGCTCCAAAGGTTCTCAATAGGATTGAGGTCAGGGGAGGATGGAGGCCACACCATGACTTTCTCTCCTTTTATCCCCATAGCAGCCATTGATGCAGAGGTATTCTTTGCAGCATGAGATGGTGCATTGTCATGCATGAAGATGATTTTATTACGGAAAGCATAGTTCTTCCTTCTGTACCAGGGAAGAAAGTGGTAAGTCAGAAACTCCACATACTTTGCAGAGGTCATCTTTACACCTTCGGGGACCCTAAAGGGGCCGACCAGCTCTCTTCCCATGATTCCGGCCCAAAACATGACTCCACCACCGCCTTCCTGACGTCGCAGCCTTGTTGGAACAGGGTTGCCATCCACTACTCCATCCATCTGGACCATCCAGGATTGCACGGCACTCATTAGTGAACAGGACTTTTTTAAAATTAGTCTTCATGTATTTTTCTGCCCAATGCAGCCATTTCTGCTTGTGAGTATTGGTTAGTGGTGGCCGAATAGAAGGTTTATGCACAGTTGCAAGACTCTGGAGGACTCTACACCTTGATGTCCGTGGGACTCCAGAGGCACCAGCAGCTTCAAATATCTGTTTGCTGCTACGTAATGGCATTTTAGCAGCTGCTCTCTTGATCCGTTGCATGGATCTGTCAGAAATCTTCCTCAATGTTCCTTTATCTGCACGAACCCATCTGTGCTCTGAATCATCCACAAATCTCTTAATAGTGCGATGATCACGCTTAAGTTTTCATGAAATATAATAATATTTTCATACCTCATCCAAGGCATTGAACTATTTCACTCTTTTCGGCAGCAGAGAGATCCCTTTTCTTCCCCATATTGCATGAAAATGGTGCTCTGCTTAATAATGTGGAACACACTCCTTTAGTATTTTTCCTTAAATTGGGCTCACCTGGCAATCTAATTATCAAAGGTGTCCAAGATTGTTTTCAGTGATCAAAAGAGCCCTGAGACACAATACCATCCATAAGTTAAACTGAAAAACAAAATATTGAATCTTTGTGACACTTAAATAGAATTTGCATAATAATTAAGAACAAGGTGTAGTTAGAAAATATAGAAATAGAAAATTGTCAAAAAGAATGCATATGGGTATTTATGCAGGTCCAGAAGGCATTATTAGCAACATTACTTCTTAAAATTTCAACGTACAAATAGGACAAATGTTGGTAGAACGTACAATCATTTTAGCAAGTTCAACTGCTTGAGCAATTCAAAGGTTGGATTTCTTAAACAACATTTAGAGTATTGCCATATAGATTATTATCATTGGCTAAATTTCAAAAACTTTTCTTTTTGCATCAATTAGCGGGCCAGGCATACTGTTAGGTGCGTACTGACGAACCGACTTCCATCTAGTCTTCATAACCTTAGAAAGTGTGAATGATCATAGTTGTTTAAATAGTTTGTAATATTTTGTTATGTTGCTTAATGTTCATTATTTGTGAATTCATTTTGAAGCCATTGGTGTTGGCATTATGTACACAGAACAGAAAGTAAATTAGAAATAAATTTATTTACAATTGTTTGTTTAATGGATTAATCACGTTTAATGAGCTTTTTGACAGAGTGTCAGTCCATAGTCAATAGCTTACGTGACACATATGGTAATTCTGTGCTGCTATTGCTAGGTACTCAATTCATTACATGTTAATTACATAACATTTTAATGTGATGATTAGAACACAGATAAATAAGATTGTAACACCCTACTTGGGTCTTCAAAGATGGTCAACTATATTACGACAGATTCAATTTTAGAGAAATAAAAATAACAACTGCTTTTACTTCTATTTATATTTCAACATTTAAAAATTGAGATTGAAATACAATGGTTTTGCAGGTAAGTCATTTATGCATTTCTTTTTCTATTGGTCCCTATGGGAATATTTTCGTTCTCGGAGACACAGGATAAGAAAAATACAGAGAAACATTATCTCACCAGACATAAAAAATGCACACTTTTCATTAATTATTTCCGAAGCTCAAGAACATATAAATAGCCTGAAATGAAACCTTCAAAGATCTCCATTCTTTCAGTTCAGCTTTAACTCTCCTTATCAATAGGAAAAAAAATATGATAATTCTAAATTAGTCAATGTGATGGGGGATGTATATAAGGACTATGTGCTAATATTTTCCCACTTTTCTTTCCCAGTTTAGAAACATAGAAACATAGAAACATAGAAACATAGAATGTGACGGCAGATAAGAACCATTCGGGCCATCTAGTCTGCCCAATTTTCTAAATACTTTCATTAGTCCCTAGTCTTATCTTATAGTTAGGATGGCCTTATGCCTATCCCATGCATGCTTAAACTCCTTTACTTAAAAGTAATACTTCCTGATATTATTTTTAAACCTTTGTCCCTCTAATTTAAGACTATGTCCTCTTGTTGTGGTAGTTTTTCTTCTTTTAAATATAGTCTCCTCCTTTACTGTGTTGATTCCCTTTATATATTTAAATGTTTCTACCATATCCCCCCTGTCTCGTCTTTCCTCCAAGCTATACATGTTAAGATCCTTTAACCTTTCCTGGTAAGTTTTATCCCGCAATCCATGAACCAGTTTAGTAGCCCTTCTCTGAACCCTCTCTAAGGTATCAATATCCTTCTGAAGATACGGTCTCCAGTACTGTGTACAATACTCCAAGTGAGGTCTCACCAGTGTTCTGTACAATGGCATGAGCACTTCCCTCTTTCTACTGCTAATACCTCTCCCTATACAACCAAGCATTCTGCTAGCATTTCCTGCTGCTCTATTACATTGTCTGCCTACCTTTAAGTCATCAGAAATAATCACCCCTAAATCCCTTTCCTCAGATGTTGAGGTTAGGACTCTATCAAATATTCTGTACTCTGCCCTTGGGTTTTTACGTCCAAGATGCATTATCTTGCACTTATCCACATTAAATGTCAGTTGCCACAATTCTGACCATTTTTCTAGTTTACCTAAATCATTTGTCATTTGGCTTATCCCTCCTGGAACATCAACCCTGTTACATATCTTAGTATCATCAGCAAAAAGACATACCTTACCATCAAGACCTTCTGCAATATCACTAATAAAAATATTAAAGAGAATGGGTCCAAGTACAGATCCCTGAGGTAGCTATTTTTAGTGACAAATGATCATACAGTACATATAATGCTTTGTTCATCTCCGGCGCGCGAAAAGTTAATAAAAAGATTGTTTAATTTGCACCGCAAATCAATGGCTTCCTTCATGTGAAGCCATCGTCATGATAATCTGCTGACAATATCTGGTAGGCGTTATAGCACATAGCAACTGGAGAGTAAAAGTTTGCTTTTCACAACTATATGTTGTTGCTGTTCTTAAAGATTTGTACAAAATACTACTGGATGGCCTTAATTAAAGTATGACTCTTGCACGTTGGGTCTTTGCATTTCTTGCAATGAATAATCTAAGCTTCCCTAATCCTTAGACACCCTAAGTCTTTCCCAACCAGCCCCAACCCTAAGTTTCCACATCACCAGGATTTGATTTTTTTTATTGAGAAATCCAGTTACAATTGAGCTACGTTTGCTTAAGCTATTTTGAAATAAATCGCACTGCAGCAATGACATCCATCTGAAAATAGCCGAGATTCATTTGGTTTCATTTTGTTAGCATTCGGTTCTTAGTAAATATTGTAAAACACAAAGGATTTTTAACAATTGAATGCAGGGGGTGTAAGTTAAATGAAATTAGCCAAATTTATAAAAGCATGTTTGGCAATAGAATCTTTAGAAGTGACAATGTGACTTCAAAAGGACATTCTAAACACAAAACTAATTCATCCTAATGGAGTGATTTTGTTGCTTAGATCCTGTCCTTTTTTGTATCCATTTCAGAGAATCGGCTATGAATATTTTGCCATAACTATTCCTCTAGTAGATGTCAGACTGACTGTCTAGAGGCACTTTTTAGTGAAGACTTTAAATAAAATCTTCACATTATTCAAAAACAACACAATGCCACCAAACACCATGAATGCTTCTCTTTGAGAAGCCTATGTGAAGCATCCAATTGACTGAGTGATGTGATTGGTGGACATGCCCTGGGAACCAGGGTGCTTCTCTGTGAGAACCTTTTATCCACTGGATGATCTCAGAAGATCAGGGGCAGCTTCTTGGCAGAAACTGTCCAGTGCTGGTTTAAGATGAGTAAAAAGAAAATACTTTTTTTTATTTTGAAGGAGTTAAGAAAATAAAGTTCAGGAAATAAATCTGGAAGGAGTACACTGCATTACAAACAATGAAAAATAAATATACGGCAAAAGGTACTTAATGTCCAATGAGATGAAGCTTCCCAGGTTGTATTCACAAATTACCACCCTTTTTCACATGCAAACAAAAGCAATATGTGGGACTCAGCTAAACATCTAAAAAATAATAAATAAACCAAACATAGTGTAATACAGTTGGATACAATGTATCTGCACTTTTTTGAAATGCACCCAAAATATGTTGAGGAAAATGCGCCTTGGGGTGCCTCCCCTGGTATAGGCTAGGGGGTTATCACCTTCTTTAGATTCCTCCAGGTGCAGTACTGGTCCACAATAAATTTCAGAGAGTCAAGAAATTCAAGTCCGTGAAAAAAAATTTGGTACAAAAATCATAATAAAAACAATGTAAAATAGCTGTCCAACGCGTTTCTTCCACTTTAAGTGGACTTCCTCAGGGACAAAATTAGTAATACATTTATACAAAAATGTAAAAATGCATCAATACACCCTTAGGTGTCAAGCTGCCTATCCCTCCTAAACCCCAAGTCCTTTAAGTAGGGCTATTCCCTTACAGTCATTGTTGATTCAATGGTCACTGGCTCTTTCTCTTGTTGAGATTGGATAATCTTCGTCCAATTACTCTCTTTCCAGAGTTCTCAGCTGTTTCAAGCTTCTCTTGAGTATTCCGTGCTGGCTTGCGCTCCAGCGCCATTTTGTTGTGTGTCACCGCTCGTAACCACATACGTCCGGGTTGTCTTTAACTTCTAAGTTCCAGCGCCATAATGTAATAGCGGATCAATCTCGCTTAAAGAATACTTAAATGGCTCTAATTATAATTCGCTTAGGTGTTGGGGGAGTACAATGTCTGCAAAATAACCATAATTGAGAAAGAGGTAGATTGGGGATTTAGATGATAGATATACCAAGAAAAATAATTAAGTACTTGGTATGAAAAAAAAGGATTGTATATGAAATTTATAATCTAGGGAGATGACTTAGTTGAAAATATGAATAGCTGAAATAGGTTTATATAGATACTGTATCTGATTGTTGCTGGTAAGGCAGGTTAAAAACAGATGTATTTGAGCTTTTTATAAATTGTTGAAAAAGTGGATTATACACTTGTTACTTGGGAGAAGTGCTAAAGCTTTAACAGAGCTTTAGGAAACATTATTAATGCTATTTTCTGGTTTCTGGTGGCTGTCTTTGCTGTGCTTAGCAGAGCATGGAATGGGCCAGCTATTAGTGTCTATAAATGTGTATCTCTTTTTTTTCAATTAAGAACAAACAAATGCGTGTATTGGAGGTAACCTATAGGGACATTGTGTGCAGTTACGTTGCATGAAGATTATTCTAAATATACATTGGTGATGTACTCTGTCTGTTCTCATACTCTGCTTTTATTCCATATCTCTTTGGAATTAATTTAAATTAATTTGATCACCAACGCAAAAGAAAACATAATTCATTTCTCTGATTGTGGTTTGGAGAAAGCACTTTAACTAATGCAGGTGAAGACTATAGAATAGAATGAACACAGATTCATTTCAGATGCTGTAATGGTTTTCCTGATATACAAAGAAATGGTTTTTGCCAGGTGTGATAGCTATCGTATTTTTGGCAATGCATCATGGGAGTTGTAGTTCTGTTAAAGCCGGTAGTCTGCCTCCTGGCCACCTCTGTTTTGTTGCACAGTATCCATTTTTATTAATACACTTTTAATAAATAATTATTTAAGTGCTAGGTACTACAGAGCTGTCACGGATTTCACGTCCCTGTCTTTTAAACCAGAAGAATGTAACTGTTGCCTCTTTATGTACAGTCTGAGATGTCGAGCTGACAGTATTGCAGTGCACATGCTGTTGATGTGTCAGAAAGCGACAAGTGATTGACAGTTCAAGAGTTTCGAGATGAGTAAGATGAAACAGACTTTATCAGAATAATCCTCAGCTGTGCTACGGTGGCAGACAATATCTTAAACAGAGCGAACTTTCTCCTATGCAATAAGAGGAGACACAATATATATAGCATAGGCAAAGATTTAATGATGATTATTAAAATAATCACACTTTCTTATATATGCACCTAATTATTTGCAAAAGCGTGTGGTTGCATTTATTATGCAAGATATTTGTACATAAATGAATGCTTCACATACTCATCGTTTTTTAGATTTAACATTTTGGAACACAATTATATCTAAAAATTATTTTTGGATGAAGTGAGATATGACTATTAAATTGATTTATATTTATTAAAGTGCTGGTTCATATACATTTTCTATTAACCCCTTAAGGACACAGCTTCAGAAATAAAATGGAATAGTGGTGGAATATTTCCGTCATGTGTCCTTAAAGAGTTAAAAGTAAATATTACCAACAGAAATCCAATCAATAATATCTTTGCAGATAAAAGAATGTTATCCAATGTAACAATTAATTTGTATCAAATTAAATATTATATTCAATTGGCTTCGACAGAGACCATGAAAGACTGTCTAACAGACTTCCATACCATAGGCGTAAACAGAGTCCACATTTGGTTCAGTGGTGAACGTGTCTATCCACACATGTTCCTAAAACACATGTGACTGATGCCATGGATTCAGTTTCCGACATTTCACTAACAAACTTTGTCACTGAAATTCTTATACAATGCCATCCTCCTGAACTAATTACATAGATTAGCAATAATGCATTCACGTTGTCTCCTGCAGGATTTATCATAGACTATGTCTTGCAACCCACAGCTGTGGGAATTGCAAAGACTTGCAAGCTCAGTCTTTTGTCACATTTTGTCAAGTCCCTACTTTGTCTTATGATATCTTTTGTCCCAGTTGAAATTTCAGTGAAATCTCAACACGGTCAATATGAATATTTTATAAAGAGTCTATCACTACGAAATACTTAAAATCTATGGTCTGGTGGCAGAGATACTTTAATGTCATCTGTATATTAAAACCATAATACTTGTTATATATAAAATCATGCTTTTAATACATACACACACACGTATGTTAATATACGCATGCATCTATGTATACATGTAAATTAAGGAAATTTTAATATTTGCATTTGTCTTTTTAATATGTACATTTCTTATTCTAAAAAAAAAGTTTGAAATATTTCATACTGTTATCACATGGTTAAGAGACCTGACCATGGTATATTATTGATCATCATATGTCCTTTACTCAATTCCAAACCATTTTTTTTCTGTATCTGGAAAACTGTCAGTGTAAGCGTTTAAAAGAAAAAAATCAATAAGCAGGCTTTTTGAATATATTTTTTATTTTACATTGTCATCTTAAAGGAACTATTTGAGTACGGTAATTATTTCACTCAGTTACACACACTCACTGATGCTCATTTGCATACTCACAATCACATACATACACACAAACATGAAGACTGACCCATACACTAACTGAGCAGTATGCACACATATACCCTCTGACCTACATACTGACCATACACATAAATACTCACCCACACACACACAAACACTTGGACCCATACACTGACACAAAACCTTGCTAACACACAATCACACATTGATTTTATATATATATGTAATCAAAAAATTATTGCACTCCAACACAATGTTTAAAGACCCGGTGCTCAGGTAAAGTATCAAACAGAACAGGGGTCCTCAAACTCCGGCCCCCCAGATGTTGCCGAACTACAACTCCCATGATTCTCTGGCTATCTATGTAATTCAAAGAATCATGGACCCCTGAAATAGAAAGTTCAAAAAATACCAGCACTCTGTGAGTTCTCAAGTCTTCAGTTTTAATTATACATCCATTTCAACGTTTCAGCTCCTGTACGGAGCTTTTGTCAGGACAGCTACAATATACACTTGTCAAATGAAGCTTTATATAGGACAATAAATGAGGGTACTTACCCGATCAGCTGCTTCCGATCGCACCGACGGATTGGCGTGTACCAGACTCTCCTGCGCATATGCAGAGCCAGAAGGTCAGAGGGCAGGTTCAGAGCCAGAGTACTCAGGTTTCATTACGTAACCAGAGATAACAATGGCGCCATTCAGCCATTGGCCAGTACTCCTTGTACGGAAGCCGTTGGGAGAATTTCTCCTCAGTACTAAGAAAGAACCACCCACCTCAAAATGTAGGCTCTGGTGCGTCTCCATAGCGACCAGGATGCGCCGATCAGTTCGCAACTTGTCGAAACAGCTGATCAGCACACAAACTCAATCAATACAAAGATATTAAATCTCTGACAATGTCATTGGTATCTAAGGTTACGTGAGGAAACCGGAGTACTCTGATTGGCTCTGAACCTGCCCTCTGACCTTGTGGCTCCGTGCATGTGCACGAGCGTCGGGTATACACAGATCCGTCGGCACAATCAGTAGCAGCTGATTGGGTAAGTACTCGACATGGATGCATAATTAAAACTGAAGACTTGAAAACTCCCAGAGTGCCGGTATTTTTTGAACTTTTTGTATATATATATATATATATATATATATATATATATATGTTTAAATTCTATGTGCATCTTTATGTAATCTCTTTACATCATTAAGACATTTTATTAATCACAATTTGAGGGACCTGCCTAACACCCCAGGCAGAAATATTATGTGCAAGCCCTATATCTAATCCTGTAACTTTGCAAAACACAAGAAAACCTGTATATGCGGGGTACTGTTTTACTCTGGAGACTTCACTGAACACAAATATAAATATTTTTTTTTACAATTTACATTTTATTTGATTTTAGACAGGATTTTACATATTCAAGTAAGTTTCTCATTAAACTGCATGATAGTACAGCAAAATATAATAAAGAACATGCCAATACTTAAATTAAGTGGTTATATGATTATCATGTTAAAATATTACACGTTGGACGCATATTACATATTCAGAAACATTTGTAGCGGAGCGCTAGTTTAACATAGACTTTCTCCGCTGGTATTCCAAAAGTTACTCAGGATCAAGTAGGTTGTCATAGGAAGAACAGCATAAGCAGTACATAAAATAATCCACAAATATCCCATAACCTTTCCCAATAACTGGACGACATGCAGTATGAGGAGCAGAACTGAATTGTAATGCCACATAGCTTTTATGCAATTCTCCCATGCAAGGGAGACGCCCACAGAAAATTAGGCATTACCCAATCATTAGCTGGTTACAGCCCACACATTCCCTCCCCTTAGCCTGGGAAATAACATAATTAACTGTACATTGGAAACACATATTTTTACCCAATTCCTGGATGTACCGCAAAACTGTAACTTACACCCATAAATTATATATCCCCTGATAGTCCTGATCTGGGTGAGCAACATACTTAAAAATCACCCAGATCGGTTAAGGGGTTCGGGAATTTCTTGGAGGTCTTCGTTTTACCGTTTGTGAGGTGAAAAGCATGAAATACTACAATATAATAGGTTCTGCCTGGGTTCGGATGATTCCCGCCATTCGTGTGCATCTTTTCACTGAACGCCGTGCCGTTCGTATGTTTTCCCACAAACAGGTGGAAGTATGGAGGTCTCTGCTGTGTTTGCATGGTCGAGTGTCTGATTTGGGTTCCAGACACTTGATGACCAAACACCTCTGGTGCATTCGTATGGCAAGATGGCCACTGCCATGTGTTCGTCTGTGGAACGGCAGCCACCCAGGGAATATCCATTGCATTTGTGTAATTGTCAATTGAGATAAAGGGAAATAACGATAGAGGAGGTCAATTAGTGCTACACTCCTCTCCGGGGTGGTCTGGTTGTTCGGTATTTTGTTTGTTTGTCGAATGGTATAACTCCAGATCGTTCACAGTAAATCCTTACCGAACAACCAGACGAATTACACAACATATAGACTGTAACTGGGCTCTTTTTCCAGGGTACTGAACCGTGGACAAGGGAATAAAATATTTCATCAATTAGGGGTAGGGACAGCCAACAAGAATATGATGAGTAGCAACGCAGATTTCCGCTACAACATTTATATCTGAACATTAACATAAAAGACGCCACAAGAGTTACACATAAACATAAAGTGCTGAGACACATATAGGAGACTAAGAAAAACCAGAACTCAATCAGTCATATCTTCGCACCAAGAAAAAAAGGAATATTAGTAAAGAAATATCCAGGATAGCATCCTTGATTATAAGATCATCTTCTGGGAGAAGGTAAATAAAAACCAAGATAGAAAAAGAGAAGTAAGATGTTCATCAACATAGACAGGGTAATATATAATATATGGGAATAGTTAACTCTTGTAATATGTTAACCAAACATCCCAAATCGTATTATATTTAGATATATCATTATCACTATAAAATATTGCTTTCTCCATTACTCCTTGGTAATTAATCTGAGCTTTAATTACTTGTATATTGGGGAGTTCCTCCGTTCTCCAGTATCTGGCCATACAAAGATTAACAGCCATTAATATCTGTACGGTAAGATATAGGGATGGTTTCGACAAATGAAAGAGCAGCATTTAATTTTAAATCTCTTAAGATTTTAGTACCTTCTGATTTAAGGATGTTCAGTATGTTTCATAGCTAAATATTTGATGTGAAATGAAAAAACCCTGTTTCTCCTGATCAAAATGATACATAGTAAGTGTTGGTGCAATTAATATGAAAGGTAGATTATGGTTGAACAGACACATGGTCAAATTCCAGGTTTTGTTTTGTTTTTGTTTTGATCAGAACTTGTACAATTGTTCCCGTCCTTAAGGGGTTAAATCCTAAGTGGCAGATAATTTAACAGTGAGACTGTAGGGACATGATCTGTACACCAAAACTGCTTAATTAAAGGGATGCTATAGGCACACACAACAAAACACCTTTATCTTTATCTTACACTTTGTGGTGTACAGATCATGTCCAGAATAACTATACAAACACAAAATACTTGATTTTCTCCTTAAATGCTTGGAAATGAAGGACTTTATAAGCTTAGTAAACATACATACACAAAAAAACAAGCATTAACAAAACCAAACAGCAGATTGTTAATGGGAAGATCATAACTTGAACAATTTCAGATATAAAAATACTTGAACGTCTTTGATTGCCTTTCATGTTTATTTGACATGTTCTTTGAGTCATACGTAAATGCTATATATGCCGTTAAAAGTGTTATTTGCAATTATTTGCTATCATTATAGAAATAAATTACACAAGTGATCATGTTCATTGGTGAAAAAGCATAGTATAACAGCAAATTTGATTCTATTTATATTTTATTTTACATTCAATCTACATCCTATAATTTAACGGGATATATAAAAGAGCTGGTAGCACGCCATGATTGGCCTTAGCATGTGGGGTCCATGTTACATCTGTATTTGAAGAACTGATTTGATTTTACTATAATATATAGGATATGATATTAAGTGGTTTGTTCAAGTGTTGAGACAGATCTCGTCTGATCTATTCTAATACCTTTAATTATATAAGATATAGCAGGTTAGAAATGTTCTCCATTGGGTTATATGACTTCAATTCTTTGTTCAACAATATTTTTAGCCTGGACTAATCAAATTAAATCATCTTATTCTGAATAATGTAGATTTGAGGGTTAGAGATTTTTCGGGGTTAGAGATTTTCTCTATGAGGTTATGTGACTTGTATTCTTTGTTTAACAATATTTTTAGTCTAGCCTATTAAAATTAAATCATCTCATTCAGAGTAATGTAGATTTAAGGACCCTTGTATTATCTGTGATGTATTTAATTGAATTCAATTGTCCAGTGCATTTCAGTGAACTTGGAGTATTGCTGGAGCTATTCAGCATGAAAATGACCCTATCTTCAGAAGCTAATTCTAGCTATTTAATGGAACCTCATCACAAATAATTCTGGGACACAAAGAAAGTGCTCTGTCTGGTAGTCCAATCATAATGAACCAAACTGCAAATGTAGAGTGGTGTTTCTTACTGTCGAATATTGACATAGATCATTAGTGATTTATAATCAGAGCTGTGCACGGAAACAATTTTCATTTTGGTTCATTCATTTATTTATAAATTGCTTATTTTTTTTCATTCGCAAAGATTTTACATAGAAACATTGAATGTGAGGGCAGATGAGAACCATTTGGCCCATCTAGTCTGCCCAATTTTCTAAATACTTTCATTAGTCCCTAGTCTTATCTTATAGCTAGGATAGCCTTATGCCTATCCCACGCATGCTTAAACTTTTTTACTGTGTTAACCTCTACCACTTCAGCTGGAAGTCTATTCCATGCATCCACTACCCCCTCAGTAAAGTAATACTTCCTGATATTATTTTTAAACCTTTGCCTCTCTAATTTAAGACTATGTCCTCTCGTTGTGGTAGTTTTTCTTCTTTTAAATATAGTCCCCTCCTTTACTGTGTTGATTCCCTTAATGTATTTAAATATTTCTCTCATATTCCCCCTGTCTCATCTTTCATCCAAGCTATACATGTTAAGCTCCTTTAACCTTTCCTGGTAAGTTTTATTCTGCAATCCATGAACATCGATATCCTTCTAGAGATACGGTCTCCAGTACTGCGTACAATACTCCAAGTGAGGTCTCAGCAGTGTTCTGTACAATGACATGAGCACTTCCCTCTTTCTACTGCTAATACCTCTCCCTATACAACCAAGCATTCTGCTAGCATTTCCTGTTGCTCTATTACTATGTCTGCCTACCTTTAAGTCATCAGAAATAATTACCCCTAAATCCCTTTCCTCAGATGTTGAGGTTAGGACTCTATCAAATATTTTGTACTCTGCCCTTGGGTTTTTATGTCCAAGATGCATTATCTTGCACTTATCCACATTAAATGCCAGTTGCCACAACTCTGACCATTTTTCTAGTTTACCTGGAACATTAACCTTGTTAGATATCTTAGTATCATCAGCAAAAAAGACATACCTTACCATCAAGACCTTCTGCAATATCACTAATAAAAATATTAAAGAGAATGGGTCCAAGTACAGATCCATGAGGTACCCCACTGATGACAAGCCCATGCTTTGAATATACTCCATTGACTACAACCCTCTGTTGCCTGTCACTCAGCCACTACCTTACCGATTCAACAATATTGGAAACAAACTTTAAGATTTCAGTTTATTGATAAGCCTTCTATATGCAATAGTGTCAAAAGCCTTACTGAAATCTAGGTAAACAATGTCTACTGCACCACCCTGATCTATTATTTTAGTTACCCAGTCAAAAAAAAATCAATAAGATTAGTTTGGCATGATCTCCCTGAAGTAAATCCATGTTGTCTCGGATCTTGAAATCCATGTGATTTTAGATGTTGAACAATCCTATCCTTTAACATGGTTTCCATTACTTTCCCCACTACTGAAGTAAGGCTTACTGGCCTATAGTTGCCCGACTCCTCCCTACTACTTTTCTTGTGAATGGGCACAACATTCGCTAACTTCCAATCTTCTGGGACTACTCCTGTTAACAATGATTGGTTAAATAAATCTGTTAATGATTTTGCTAGTACACCACTAAGCTCTTTTAATAGCTTTGGGTGTATTCCATCAAGTCCCATTGACTTATTTGTCTTTACTTTTGACAGTTGAAATAGAATCTCTTCCTCTATTAATGCACATGCAACAAATGACTCATTTGTCCTTTTTCCCAACTGAGGCGCCTTTCCTTCATTTTCATCTGAATTTTGTTTGCATATCTATTTAGTTTGTCTGAAATTCAGTAAAATGTTTTATTTAACTAATTTCTATGGAAATGAATGAATCCTGTTTGTAAAACAGGATTAAAATACATTGAAAGCAAAGTAATAAATTACTTTTAAAGACAAATATTCTGTTTATGCATACGCTATTGCATGCACACACTCATTGCCAGTTAATATGAACGTGGTCCTAGGGAAAAGGTGACAACAATCACAGAAAGGGAATGTTCAGTCAAAACAGCAGGAGCTGTTCAACAAATGAACAAATGGCCACACACAAAATTCGTTCAGTGACCCATTCAGTTGTTTAATAAAATTTGCCATCGTAATTTGTTTTTAGATAAAATGAAAGAAAAACCTACTTTTGTTTAATTTTTTGGTTCATTGGAAAACTAATGCACATGATGCACGTATCTATTTATAATGTTCAGAATGCAGTATTTATAACAAGTAAATCGGTCATTGCACTTAAAAACTTGAATGAGTTCAACTATAACCTTATAAATGTCAGGTGATTATTCAACAAATGTTCCTATCTGGAGCAGATGCTAATAAGATACACTGATCAGCCACAACACTAAAACCACTGACAGGTGAAGTGAATAGCATTGATTATATTGTTACAATGACACCTGTCAAAGGGACGGGATTTATTAGGCAGCAAGTGAGCAATCAGTTCTTGAATTGTATATGTTAGGAGCATGAAAAATGGGCAAGCGAAAAGATCTGAGTGACTTTGACAAGGGCCAAACAGTGATTACTAGACGATTGGGTCAGAGCATCTATAAAATGGCAAGTCTTGTGGGGTGTCTTGATATGCTGTGGTTAGTGCCTACCAAAAGTGGAGTGAGGAAGGTCAACTGGTGAACTGACATCAGGATTATGGGCACCGAAGGCTAGCCCATTTGGTCTGATCACACAGAAAAGCTACTGTAGCTCAGATTGGTGAAAAACATAATGCTGGCCATGATAGAAATGTGTCAGAACACCAGGTGTGTAGCTGCAGACCCGTCAGAGTGCCCATGATAACCCCTATCCACCACCAAAAGAGAATTCAATAGGGACATGGTCATCAGAACGTGACCATGCACCAATGGAAGAAGGTTGCCTGGTCTGATGTACCATGTTTTCTTTTAGATCAAGTGAATTAAAAGAGTGCATGTGCAGCGTTTACATGGGGAAGAGAAAACATCAGAATGCACTACTGGCAAAAGGAAGGCTGGCGGAAGCAGTATTATGCTCTGGGCAATATTCTGGTAAGAAACCTGGGGTCCTGGCATTCATGTGGATGCTACTTTGACACGCACCACATACCTAGAGATTTACAGATGTTGTCCCAATGGCAATGGTGTTCCCTGGTGACAGTAGCCTCTTTCAGCAGGATAATGCGCCCTGCCGCACTGCAGAAATTATTCAGGAATAGTTTAAGGAACATGACAAAGAGTTCAAGATGTTGCCTTGGCCTTCAAATTCCCCAGATATCATTCCAAATGATCATCAATGGGATGTACTGGAACAACAAATTAATTCCATTGGAGGCATCACATTACAAATTAAAGGGCTTAAAAGGATCTGATGCTAATCTCTTGGTGTCAGATACCACACATGACATGTTAAGAGGTCTTGTGGAGTCCATGCCTCCATGCATCAGAACTGTTTAAGGGGTATCTACACTATACTAGGCAATGGGTTTTAGTATTGTGGCTGATCAGTATATGACCTTTAGCAAGTGAGTTTTTAGAGATGAATGCATGCTGCCTTGCATTTGCATTATTTTTTAAGTCAAATTTTCCTCCTTACCTTCCCTTTGTTAAAATCAATAAATAGACAATTAAACTTTCCCCTGACCCAGTGCCGGGACAGGCTTTGCTCTGCAGTCTGATACACCTTCTGTGAGATCATTAGTTATAAAACCAAATCCAATGCTTCTTATAGAGAAGCAGTGTACATATCTATTGCATGCACGACTATTACTGCAATACGTCAAGTTAATGCTTTTCATTGAGAAAGGTTTCAACAGTTGTGTAGCCCCATGGAGAAAGCGCAGCTTACATGAAGATGGCCTTGACATGGCTTGGTGGCAGGTTTAAGTGGAGCTGAATGATGATTCAGTGAGTATTGCTACGGGGCTGGTATAAAAGGTCAGTCATTTTAGAAATTCTATTACTAACTAACTTACCAGGCAGAGTTGGTCCCTCCCTGCCTTCCTCCCTTAGTTTTTGAGTTTATTGCTTTTCTCGTTTGGTCACAGCGGCGAGCTGGTATAAGGAAGGTTAATTAATTGGTTGATTACTACGGTTGGCTATCTGTTGGTAAAATGTTGGTGGGTTCCAAGCTCGTCGATGGCTCAGAATGTGAGTGTGGGGGCATCTGGGCATACCCCTACCAGGACTGTGCGGAAAAATGTTGGCACTTTTATGTTGTGTTTATGTGATTGTTATGCTATGTTAATGTTTATGCCATGGGACATTGCCTTTTGTGCTTTGACTTGTGGTAGATGCTATAATGTTGGATAGCTGGGGGTTGGGGTGGTCAATGACTTTACATTTGTTTTATATATATAAGTTATTATTATTAATGCAGTTGTGGACATATTGTCCCGTACCTAAGAGTGTCAGTGTCTGGATGGTTGGTTTTTGGTTTGAGTAGGTAACCTCCACCTGCCCATATAGCGACAATGCAGCTGTCACATACTGGATTAGAGCATAATCAGACTACATATGTTAGCTACTGGCTGTGTTAAAAGCTCAATTTTTATTTTTACATGTATTTAAAACACTTTTATCTGCAAAGTGGTAGAAAGCCACTTTACAAATAAAAGTGTTTATTTTTAGCATATAAATAAGTTATCTGATTCCTGGTTTGTGTGGATGCACACAATTCTTATTCAAATTTTAAGAGTTTTGCTCACATGCTTGTAGATAGTCATAGGTTAGGACCTAATCCTTCAGATGGTATCAGGGCCGGTGCTTGGATTTTTAGGTACATAGGCGAAGATGCCTTTTTCCGCCCCCCCGCACCCTCCCCCGAAAAAAAACATCTTCATCTATGTGCCTCTTAACCAGCCCCTCTCCCCTCCCTGACCATTAGTAGTCCCTTCCCTTCCCTGTCCCTTAGTGTTCTTCTCCCCTCCCCCCTCTTTTCCCTGTCTCTTGGTGTTTCTCTCCCATTCCCTCCCTGTCCCTTGGTGCACCCCACACCCCTTTAGTGGTCACACTCCCCTTCCTGGTGTGCCTCCTACCTCTATTGTTGCATTGCCGAGTGGAGCAGATCCCCTAAAGGAGCTTCAGTTTTCTGTACCCGGCCGGACTGACAGGGAGTGCTCTCTCTGTGAGCACCTCCTGTCAGTCTGGCCAGGTACAGGAAACAGAAGTTCCTGTACCGCGCTCTGCTCCGCTACACTCTGTACACACTGACAGTCACACACTCAATGACAAACACACAGACGTCACTGACAGACACAGACTCATTGATCTGACACACACTCATTCATTGACACTGACAGACCCACACTGATTGACACTCATTGACAGACACACTGATAGTCACACACAGACTCAATGACAAACATACTCTCACTGATTTGACAGACAGACACACTCATACACTCGCACACACACTCATACAATCACTCACAGACACACACACTGTCACTCACAGACACACACACTTTGTCACTTACACACACTTTGTCACTTACACTCACAGACGTACACACTTTGTCACTCACACACACTGTCACTCACAGACGTACACACTTTGTCACTCACACACACTGTCACTCACAGACGCACACACTTTGTCACTCACACACACTGTCACTCACAGACACACACATTGTCACACACACACTGTCACTCACACACACTGTCGCTCACAGACACACACACTCTGTCACTCACAGACACACACACACTGTCACTCACAGACACAGACACACACTCACAGACACACACACTGTCACTCACAGACACACACAGTCACTCACAGACACACACCCAGTCACTCACAGACACACACCCTGTCACTCACAGACACACACACACTGTCACTCACAGACACACACACTGTCACTCACAGACACACACACACAGTCACTCACAGACACACACTGTCACTCACACTGTCACTCACAGACACACACACACAGACACACACTGTCACTCACAGACACACACACTGTCACTCACAGACACACACACACAGACACACTGTCACTCACAGACACACACACACAGTCACTCACAGACACACACACTGTCACTCACAGACACACACACACAGACACACACTGTCACTCACAGACACACACACTGTCACTCCAGACACAGACACACACAGTCACTCACAGACACACACACAGTCACTCACAGACACACACACACACACACACACAGACACACACTGTCACTCACAGACACACACACTGTCACTCACAGACACACACACACAGTCACTCACAGACACACACACACAGTCACTCACAGACACACATCACATGCATTCACTAATTATTTTATAAATTCATATTTTCCACCCAGCCTCCCTACCTGGAGAGCTGGTGTGGATTATGGATCGGTCCCTGGGGCTGCTGGGAGGCGTGCGGCAGTGCTGTGAACAGGCGCGGCGAGGGAGCTCTAATCTCCACCCTCTGCTCCCTTGCGGGCTGCCTACTGATGCCGCGGGAGCCGGGTTGATGACGTCATATTCCGGCTCCCGCGGCATCAGCAGGCAGCGCGCGAGGGAGCAGAGGGTGGAGATGGTGGCCTGGCAGGAGGGAGAGCTTCCCTCCTGCCGGTCACTGAAATATTGCGCCCCCAGAGCCCGTGCGCCCTAAGGCGGCCGCCTGTGCCGCCTTATGGACGCGCCGGCCCTGGATGGTATTGCCTGCAACACTGGCAGAATTACAATTATTTGTATAAACCAGATAATAGCTACGACTGACAAGCTGCTTCTCAGATTTCTGTTGATATTTTTATGAATCTAAAATTTTTCACAAAGAACATCTGCACGTATGTCTAATTAACAATTGTTTTTCCTATGTGTCTGTGTAACTTGTCTCATGACATAAGTACCTTTCACAAACATTAAAATCCAGAAACGGTACAGGTGGCCATGAATGGATGACGTAGGCACATGTTGTACGTCTGTTCTCTTTGTACCATAGCAGAGGCACCATCTGTACAAACACCACAGTAAATGGAATTACAGGATCTTTATGTTATTTGTGTAACGCATTCAGACTTTTTCATCATGGGCTCAAAATAGACAATCTTAATTCTTCAAGCCAGAAAAATCATGAAAAGATGCAGGGGGGGAAATTGGCATCATTAATCCTGCATTTTCTACAGTAAAATGTAAATTAATTTTATGTACTGCACAGCGCAAAATGAATCTAGCATAATAAAAATGTGTTGCATTTAATCTACAATAATGTCAGATTATTTTATTTTATCCATAAGAAACACAGCTCCCTCTTCGCCAAAAAAATCCCCGTTAGAAAGAAAGCTTCTTTATTTATTTTTGTATTCATTAAAAAAATAAATGCATTAATATATGGATAAATAGAGGCATGTGGGTAGATTTAAATTTTAGTATATACAGATGGGGTGTGTAGGGAGACATGGAGATATACAGATTATAGAGATTGCTGGAGATTTTCCTGCTATGACAGAAGCAATAGGGAATAAATCTAATCTAGAATAGACATAAACTGGTATGGGTTTTTAAATAAACAATAAAGATAGCAAGCAATAACTACCTGCTACTAGCAGCATGAAAATACATTTTATTTCTAGTTAACCCTTTCACTACCAAGCTGTTTAGAATTAACTTGAAAGCTGGGTAAAATAGTTTGTGTTTAAACTAAGGATAAGACATATATAGATTACTATTAATGAGCATATAAAAATAAAAAAATAAAAAATATTATTTGTCCTGTGATATTTTAGACGTCTATTTTAGAGACGTATGAAATGTTTATCACGTACAGTAAGTATAGTAAAAATAATTATATAAAGATGGTGTATTAGATGGTAAAATAATTGTATATATATGCAAAGGATTATCAGATCCACCATGTTTTAAGGGACACATATAATTTTGTTATATTTATGAAAATGCATGGAAAGGGTTGCCCTGCTGTATGTATAATGCATACGCTGCAGGATTCTTTATTGCTTAATTACTTAATCTTACAAACCTTCTTCTGAATTCTACATACTACAGGGCAACCCTTTTCATGTGCTGCCCATCAATATGTATACGTGATATGTGTCCCTGAAAACATGGTAGATATGGTAACCCCATGTATGAAGTCTGCTGCTGTTTTGGAAATGGAATATCACAAAAATGTAACAATCAAGCATCTATACTATACAAGGCGTTGCAGTGGTCTGCCAAAGCAAAAGTCATGTACGAGTGTCTTCCTCACTGTACATGGCTTCTAGTGACTCATGCGTTCTCCACTAGAAAACCTCTGGACTCTATTGCTCTTTTTGCTCCCAATTCCTTTTAAACATTTTTTGGTATATGATCTACTTTTGGTTTCATTTATTTCCATTCTTACATTGTTGAGTCCTGCAAGTAGTATTGTGCATTTTTCTATTTGGCTATGTCATTTGTGGGATCCGTTTTTGTGTAAATTATAATGTGCCTTAGAAACCTTCTTTCATGCAATTGCTTAAACTACTTTTAGAACACAGATATAGACACTGTGCTTTTTGCAAAATTAAGATCCTGTGAATTTTCTATATTGTAACTGTATGCTGTACGATATTATGTGCCTTTAAATAGTTGTTATGGGCCCATACTTTCTTTAAGATCTATTTAAGTTAGTTAATTGTTTCATTAATAATACACATGTTTAAATAGTAATACAACTTTAAGATCACTGGCTACTGTCTCTTTAAAGCAATTCTTAGCTTACTTGTCCCTTCCAAGCACAAGTCAATGATTACCTTCACCTCTATTATGTCTGTTGTCAGTAATTTTGCTTTAAACAATTATTTGCTAATGTTTATGCTTCTGACAATCTAACTTTATTTTTTCTCTGTTTTTTTTTATTTGTGCAATTTTTTGTTGTGTGTTTGTTATGTGACGATAGCTAGACTATGTCTTCACTGCTGCCTAATTGTAGAGCTCCAATGTTGGCTCCCTTGCAAACAGGACTGCTACCCATTACCATGGTCCTTTAATGACAGAATTATCAAAACAAGTTTAATTGATACAACAGGGGAGGTTTATTAAAGTTTTCTGAAAAGTGTCTTTTATTTTTGTGTCTAATCTATTCGTATTTTTTATTTTTTTTTCCTCTACCCAAGCTCCTCCATTTTTCTCAGAAATACCCATTTCAGGAAAGACTGCCGAATGTGTAGTGTTGGACAAAAAGAGATGTAAAACAGAACAATTTTCTTTTGGAAAGATGAATCAATCTATTACATCACTGAGAAAAATATGTACAATGAAAAAAAATGATGGTTAGGATGCAAAAGTAGCAACAGACAAACCCCCAAAACATTCAATATATTGTGCAAACAAAATATGCACCATAGACTGTATTATTAAATATATTATGCATCCACATTACTTGTGGTCTTATTATGCTGCATAATTCGGTCACATATTGGGTTTTGTTTCAACTAACGGGTCAGTGGCGAACTACCGTGGTCGCAGGGGTCGCAGCTGCGACCGGCCCGTCACTCTAGGGGGCCCGGTTGCCCTGCGGACCCCTGCGACCGAGGTGTCCACCAGATATGTAGCGCAGCCCCGGCCCACACGTTCAGGGGCCCTTCAGGTGGCACATGGTGTTAGGGCCACCCGATGGCAATGAATTTCCAGGGGGCCCGGTCAGTGTGACCGGGCACCCTGTGATGATGTCAGAGCTGAGAGGAAGTGACTGCCTCAGTATTGCGGTTACTTTAATTTGCATACCAGGATAATTGGGGGTTCACCCATTTCAATCTTTTACTATTTAATGAGGGAGACGAGCCAATATGTCTGTGATCTAGTTCCTAAATTGCATTAAACGCTTCAGGTGCTTGAGTAGCCTGTATTATTTTTGTTCCTGATACTGTAGCCAGGCGTGATATATTAATTGTAATGGTTATCTTCAAATCATTTTATTTCTGATGCAAGGAATTCACTCTTTTTCCATTTTATTGCCACAAGCCGGCATCATCCACTATGCCAGATAAACCCCTTTCAGATTGGAGCTAAACCACAAAACATATGACTACCGGGACTGCTAAACCAGTTTATATGTACTAAATGGATTCTCAATCTCCCAAGTGTAAAAAAGACAGTTGTTGTTTGTTTGTTTTTTGCAGAAATCCTACATATAGTTGGGCCAGACATGTCTGATGTCAACTTGACTAAGTCTGCTCAGTTATCCTCAAAGTAACTCTTTAAGTTCCACAAAGTGATGTTCTCATCTGTGGTTCTGAATGGGCTAAATCACTGAATTAAAAATACACTTATGTGGGTAAGTGTATTTTCAAGAGAGCCAAGCCTCCATCCATGCACTGCCCTGCATATGTGTAATTAAACAAAAATGATGTAAAAAAATATGGGCTCTAGTGGCTGTCAGACTATCCCAATAATAATGTCCCTAGAGGAGGTCTAGTCCCCTGGCTTCAATAACTTTAGTATCCAGACTTCAATAACTTGAGACTAGAGTATTCCCAGACCAGCATTTTCATATCCCACAATATAACACTCCCATGTATATATAAGCCATCAACAAATATGCCGGTCATCAGGTATCCAGCTGGAATAATAACCTGGTCAAGAGAAAAACTGGTCACCATGGAAGTCAGGACCAGGAAACTATGAATGGAGGATTCCACCTGAAATCCAGCACCCAGAGACTGTACACCAGCCGGAAGGGAGGAGGTCAGAGCCTGATGAGTGTCAATGCCACAGTCCTGGATGAAACACAGAGCATCCACAAGTACATCACAAAGATGGCTCCCTAAGATGAACTGCTAAGGGAATGCCTGTGACATCCAGAGATCGAGGATGCAAAAAAAGAGGAGGTTCCTTGACAAGAGAAACCTTTCCATGGGGTGTACCACCGGCAGATAGTGGATGTGGCTCACATGACAAAATCCTACCAGTGGTTGGAAAAGGCAGGACTGAAAGACAGCACTGAGGCACTAATCCTAGCAACACAGGAACAGGCACTCAGCACCAGACCAATAGAAGCTGGAGTCTATCACACCAGACAAGACCCAAGGTGCAGACTGTGCAAAGAGGCCTCTGAGACAGTCCAGCACCTAGTAGCCGGATGCAGGATGTTAGCAGGAACTGCATACACAGAGAGACACAACCAAGTTGTTGGGATTGTGTACCGAAACATCTGGACAGAATATGGATTGACCTGCCAAAGTCCAGATGGGAGATACCACAAAAGGTAGTTGAGAATGACAGGTCTAAGATCCAGACAGACAAGCAAGTGCTGGCCAACCAACTGACATCGAGGCGGTAGACAAGGAACGGAAGACTGCAGTTGTGGTGGATGTGGCAATACCCAGTGACTATAGCATCAGGAAGAAGGAACATGAGAAGGTGGACAAATACCAAGGACTGAAAGAAGAACTAGAAAGTATGTGGAAAGTGAAAGCAGTAGTAATCCCAGTTGTGATAGGACACTCAGGGCTGTGACTCCCAAGTTGGGATAGTGGCTTCAACAGATTTCAGGTGGGACATCTGAGATTGCTGTCCAGAAGAATGCATTCTAAGAACAGCTAAGATACTGCTCAGAACCCTCAAACTCCCAGGTCTCTGGTAGAGGACCCGAGAATGAGGAATAAACATACCACCCAGGAGGGGTTAGAAAATCTATTTTTTTTTAATTCCAAATCTACTATTCTCTAAATAGTTAAAAATGTACCCCCTAGAAAAGTGGAATAAAAAAAACAAAAACTCAGAGCTCTTAGGCAAGGGTTTTAAGGGATATACTGTGCTTGTGCAAAATCAATTAACTAATTACAGCCTGTGTCCCAAATTAACTACTGTGTTTAGATAATTGTACTCAGCCCTGGAGGACATGCATTCCACATGCTGATGGACAGCACTTTCTGTCCCAATAGCAGTCATACACATCCTGCCATAAATAATAACGATCTGGCAAGTCGAAGTTCCATTATTTTCTATAACTCCCTATATCATTTGGGATCTAGTTTCACATTCGAACAGCAAACAGAATGCCCAATAATTAACAGATAGAATTCTGTAGTTGGTGAATTCAGAGAAGCAGTTAGAGAGGGTAATAATGAACAGATAGAATTCTGCAGTTGTTAGAACCTCCAATAATTAACAGATGTCTGCGGATGGAAAATTCTGACAGTTTAGAGAAACAAGACTGCCATACGGATAGTTCCAGCAGAATGATCACATCGCTGATTTTATCGTACTTCTGAGCTGCGAGCAGTTTGCAGTCTATTATTTATCTAATGCTGCCCCAAAGTATGTATTTTATATGCTACTGTGATAAAATCACTCATGCAGCAACCAGAACGCAAAGGGATATTGTGTGTGAAAACAGAAAGGTATAGCTTGCGATTATCCCTCTAAGCTTTCCTTGTTTGTAAGACAAAAGGGTAGCAAATCATCAGATAAAAACAGTGAAACATTAATTAAAAATCAAATTGAACAAGAGGATTGCTGGCCTTTACCCGATTCACAGAAATAAAGATAGGATAACTGAAATAAGTTGAATTAACTCTGTAGCCATGGTTTTAAGTTTCACTTCTCAGATATAAATTGCTCATTAACAAATATCTGAGTTAAAACAAAAACACTGCAGATTTATATGCAGCAGACATACGATGCTGTCCTTACACTGAGCCTGAAGACTATGTGGTCTACCCAAAGTCAACTGCTTATACTAAACCATCCTTTTATGCGTTTGTTTTTTCAAACCTGGCTTAAATAACATTTTATTAAATCGACTAGATTATACTACTCCCATGTAGCTAGGCAAAAATAACAAGCAGTCCCACAGCCGTCACAGTTTCTAAAGGTTTGGCCACACAAGTAACCTTAAATAGTATATGTGGAACTGCACTCACTCCCACAAATCTGAGCCAGGGTGCTTGCTGAGCCGGAATCAAACACCAGATTTCTAATCATTAGTAAAGTAATAGAGGTCCAGGCACTCCTTGGTTCAAGACAGACACTTTATTAGGAACCACAAGAGCTGTTGTGGTTCGTAATAAAGTGCCTGCGTTGAACCAAGGAGTGCCTGGACCTCTATTACTTTACACAAGTAACATTAGGCAGCCCCACTGCAGATACTTTTTGACTTTATCAAAGCCTTCTCATGAAAGAAAGGACTACATGACTTGAACTACATTTCCTGGTACTGGTTACTAGAGGTTTTAAAGAGATGACACGGACTGGCTGGGGGTATTCTTATGATTACCGATTCTTGGAAAAGATGCAAAACTAAATTATCTATATCTGTCTATATCTATCTCTTTCTTTCTCTACACTTGTAAATGTGAATGTAATTTATATTTTGGTAATCATGTCTATTACAAAGGTCATTGTTAAAACATGGAATGACTCCACATTAAGGATTTTGGGAATAATATAAATGTGTCCCAAGTGGGGCACATAAATATTATAATAAACAAGTCAGTAATTTATTTTGAGTTCTCAGCTGCTCCGATTGGCACTGCTATGGGAATTTTTACTTGCCAGTTCTAGAAATGATTCCATACTCCTTTCAAATGAATATTATCAATAAACGCTCTGGCAGATGAAGACATGCTAACAGTACCTCGACTGAGAATTTTTATGATTTGACTAGAGGATTGGCAGATGACACATCAAAGAGGCCTAATATCTCCAACAAGTAAATAGACTCCAAAATTAATTTGTAGGAAAAAAATTTGAACTGGTGAGTGACAAGTGAAATGTATTCAAGGTAAAAGCTTTGTAATGCACCTGGGTATTAAAAATATTTAATGACTATGTAGATTCAATTTCTTAAAATATGTAACTATTCAAATAAAATCGCTGGGTTATTGTAGATAAAAGACTAGAACTTCAGTACCTGCACTATGTCAAAACGCTCTTGGATTTCTGACAAAAAGGACATTTCTTCTAATAGATTTTGCCATGTATAAGTATAAGGTAGAATGTCCATTAACTATGTCTTGCAATTTGTGTTAAGTTATAAGTTAAAGTTGTTCTTAGCTGCAGGACTAAAAAAAGCACACACTTGTCATTTAAAAGCTCAGAAGAGTGTAGAAAATATATGTTTCTTCTCTCAGTGGGGATGAAATAGTGGATAGAAACATAGAAACATAGAATGTGACGGCAGATAAGAACCATTCGGCCCATCTAGTCTGCCCAATTTTCTAAATACTTTCCTTAGTCCCTGGCCTTATCTTATAGTTAGGATAGCCTTATGCCTATCCCACGCATGCTTAAACTCCTTTACTGTGTTAACCTCTACCACTTCAGCTGGAAGGCTATTCCATGCATCCACTACCCTCTCAGTAAAGTAATACTTCCTGATATTATTTTTAAACCTTTGTCCCTCTAATTTAAGACTATGTCCTCTTGTTGTGGTAGTTTTTCTTCTTTTAAATATAGTCTCCTCCTTTACTGTGTTGATTCCCTTTATGTATTTAAATGTTTCTATCATATCCCCCCTGTCTCGTCTTTCCTCCAAGCTATACATGTTAAGATCCTTTAACCTTTCCTGGTAAGTTTTATCCCGCAATCCATGAACCAGTTTAGTAGCCCTTCTCTGAACCCTCTCTAAGGTATCAATATCCTTCTGAAGATACGGTCTCCAGTACTGTGTACAATACTCCAAGTGAGGTCTCACCAGTGTTCTGTACAATGGCATGAGCACTTCCTTCTTTCTACTGCTAATACCTCTCCCTATACAACCAAGCATTCTGCTAGCATTTCCTGCTGCTCTATTACATTGTCTGCCTACCTTTAAGTCATCAGAAATAATCACCCCTAAATCCCTTTCCTCATATGTTGAGGTTAGAACTCTATCAAATATTATGTACTCTGCCCTTGGGTTTTTACGTCCAAGATGCATTATCTTGCACTTATCCACATTAAATGTCAGTTGCCACAATTCTGACCATTTTTCTAGTTTACCTAAATCATTTGTCATTTGACTTATCCCTCCTGGAACATCAACCCTGTTACATATCTTAGTATCATCAGCAAAAAGACATACCTTACCATCAAGACCTTCTGCAATATCACTAATAAAAATATTAAAGAGAATGGGTCCAAGTACAGATCCCTGAGGTACCCCACTGGTGACAAGTCCAAGCTTCGAATATATTCAGTAGTTTGATAGTGGTTACAATGTGAGACAAATTGTTTACTGCCTGGGAACAAATTCTCTTTGATGATATTGGTGCTTAATGGCTATTCATTTTTCAAGTCATCTGTTAAAAAAAAAAAAAAAAACCTGAACACCTGAAATGCATTAAACTGAGGATCAAGGTTGGTTGAAGGTCATAGGTGCACCTAGGTTATTTGACACCCAGGGTTGCATTGTCTGTTTGCACCTCCCCAGTTTCTTATAAAAAAAAAAAGTGTCAAATTAATTTGTCTCTCTACACCCCTCATCCCTTGTCTTTCTGGTCTTCCTTACCCTCTTCTGTGTCATCTTATATCTTTACATTATTTTGTATCTCCCCTTTCTCCCTTATGTGTCCCTCTATATATCACTTATCCTGCATGTGTGTCTTTTATTATGCTCTTCACAACGTGGTGCATCTGTTCTTATCACATATTTCCTCTTGTGGTTTTTCCTTACAACTTCATCTCTCTATGTGTCTTACTTACCCTTCCGTCCCCTTTTTTGACTATCGCAATTGTCCCCATTATGTGTCTCTCGTCACTTACACTGTCCCAGATTGTATTGTGGCTGGGCAGGATAGCAACAGAGGAGCCCTGGTGCAAGAAAATAGTTTGGGCTCCCTCTAGCACAAGAGTGGTAAAAATATAGATCCCCATCTGTGGTACAACTCCCACAACGCTATGCCAGTTGGGGTTCTGCAATTTGCCCATTCTTGCAGGGTTGCATTTGTGAGAAATATTTGTGCATTAGAATGTAAGCATGTTTATGTATGGAGTATGTGTGTGTAACTAGGGGTATATTTGTATTTACTGTTGACATTGGAATGCGGTGGTGTACTTGCGTGTAGTGTTGGCTTTTAAATGCCGATGTGCTTTTGTGTGTAGAATTGGTGTTTTTATATATTTTAGCATTTTAACACAGGGGTGTGTTTGTATGTATTGCTTGCATTTCATGAAGGGGTGTGTTCGGTTGAAGTGCTGGTTTTATGCAGATGTACATTTGTGAGTAGTATCGGTGTTTGAGTCAAGGGTTGTGTTTGTATATACCTTTGAAGTCTGAATTCAGGGATGAGTTTGTATGTAATGTTTGTGTTTGCAGGGGTTTGTTTGCATGTTGTATTGGTGTTTGCTGGAATGAATGCACTGCCACATACATACATACATACTTACACAGATATACATACACATTAACACAGAGATATACACGTATAAACACACTATAGAATAAACAAAAACATGTTGCACCAATGAATGGATATAAAGACAGTATGAGTGAAAAAATGTATATGGAATAATAATAAATAAACGTATAAAGTCCAGTTTCACAGTCCAATGATCACAATTCCAGCTGCTTTTAAATACTTGATAGGTATCAGTTCTTGATTAACGTGCTTGTCAACATATGTAAAGAGATACAAAATGAAAGATAATAGTGCAGACTGTTTAAGCAGGAAGATAAAACTCAATAATGGTAATTAGAATTGCACTCATATTTCGTAGAGCTTAAACTAGCTCTAAATAAAATTGCTTGCAGTGGTACAATCCCCACTGATGGAAATAAAACTCTGAAGGCCAGTGTCTCAGCATACAGACGGTTACATAAAAAACAAATACCAAAAATAGTTGGATGTGCCAGAAACAAATAAAATAGTTAAAAACTATAAAAAAACATAAAAAGTGTAATAAATGGTCTAACACATAAAATAAGTGAAAATCAAATAGTTTTTAACTATTTTATTTGTTCCTGGCACATCCAACTCCAATTTTGGACAACTACTCCAAATCATATCCCTGGTGGGGATTATACCACCCATGTGCAGATATTTGAGCGATATGCCTCTCTTTTAAATGTGAGTAAAATACATAAATACATTAATTTATTTTACTATGAATTGTACTTACAGTGAGCACTATTGTATATCTCTTTGTTGTTTATATTACCATCTGTACTGTGAGACACTGGCCTTCAGAGTTTTATATGCATCAATGGGGATTGTACTGCTGCAAGCAATTTTATTTAGAGCTAGTTTAAGCTCTATGAAATATGAGTGCTATTCCAATTACCATTATTGAGAGTTTTATCTTCCTGCTTAAACAGTCTGCACTATTATCTTTCTTTTTGTATCTCTTTACATATGTTGACAAGCACCTTAATCAAGAACTGATACATATCAAGAATTTAAAAGCAGCTGGGATTGTGATAATTGGACTGTGAATATTGGACTTTATACGTTTATTTATTATTAATTCCGTATATATATTTCTTTACTCATTTTATCTTTATATCTATCCATTGGTGCAACCTGTTTTTGTGTATTTTATGTTGTTCATTTTTTAGGGTTTGAGGGTTTCCCTTATATCCAGAATTTCCAGCCCATATTTTGTCAGTTGTTCTTCTAGCGCTTATCCCTACCTGTGTTTTTTACATATAAACACACTGACACATACATACACATTCATACACACACTGACACATACATACACATAGAAACAAAGATACACACATTGAGACATGCACACACCTGAACACATGCACATAACTTGAAACATACACACACCTTGACACACAGATGCACACACCGGCACACACACATTGACATACAAATACACCCACGGGCACATACACACACAGACACACACACTGGCACATACACACATAGATACACACAGGCACATACACACACACTTACATAGACACACTGATACACAGAAACACATACTGACACACAGGCACATAAGCGCACTCAAATACATACACTGGCACACACACGGATACACACTGACATATACACACACTGACACACAGACAGATAGACAGGTGGATAATAGAGATATAGATAGATAGATAGATAGATAGATAGAGATATAGATAGATAGATAGATAGATAGATAGAGATATAGATAGATAGATAAAAGGTTACATATTTGCATATCTCCTTGTTTGCTGCATGTTTTCCAGGAAATGTCTAAGAATGAATGAATCGATGGCTGAGGTGATATCCGAATGAATAGAGAGGTGATATAGGAAATACATACTGTATATATTATACACACACACACATATATATATTGTGTGTGTTTATGATACTGTGTACCCTGCAGATTTTCCCTGCCTTTTGTCTGTATTTGTATCTCTGTGTTTCTAGATTTAATTTGTCAGAGTAAGGCACTAGGAATGGAAAATTCCCAGCTAATGAGAGATTCAGTGGGTTTTTTTCTGCACTGCAGAAATGAAAAAAAAAAAAAACTGTGTTCTCTGCTTCCTTGGCATGGAAGAAAAATTAAACTTGGATGAGTTCTATAAATATTATATGCTTGGGGTGTCAGAGGTACCTGAAGTACTCATGCTTTGGTGGGTGGTTTGAAATTAACTCTTTGTAGATCATCTACTACTGGCAAAAACATTATAAATATTAAATCCATGACAGGTCCTGCTCTAGCAAATCTGTTCTCTCATACAGTAACATTCATCTTAGTTACAAAAAAGTTTTATATGCTTAAACACAGAGCAGGATTAACCATAAGGTGACTTTGGGTGGCTGCCTAGGGCCCAGGGGTTAGACTGGGACCCATGAGTTTGCCTATGTGAAGAATAAAGGGGAGCTTAAACCCGTTAATCTGCCTATTACCCAATGGGATCTTACTCCTTCTCTATTTATAGATTACTTCCTTTTAGCTCTTAATTTTTTTAGGGGGTGTTGTAAAATCTTTAATGGAAGGGGTAAAAGGGTCGCAGCAATGTGTCTGATACATATATCCAATCAGTTTGGAAATCTGATTTGAAATATTGAATTCAAATCGGAAATGTATCATTTTTTTTCAATATAATGATGTACTTGTTGATGAGTAATATAAATTAGCTATGTTGAACTTTCTTATTGCTTTTTTGATTTTATTAAAACATGGAGGCAAGTATTATGCTGTACTGTTTCTTTATTTCCCTCAGCAGCAAAGAAAAATAACATTAAATCAGTATAAAAAGAAACCAGTAAATAACATCGGAGGTATATCTTCCTAGCAACAGGAACAGCCAATCAGCATCCTCTTCATAGCATAATAGGCGGTGTCCAGTACACTACATCCTCTTCCTTTGCTGCTCCCTCAGTTAAGTGACACTGGGTCCCATGTTTTTTAACTGTGGGATCTTTTACTTTTATTAATATTATTACTGTGGTTAATATAGTTATTATTATAATTAATACATTTTAATTGTAATATTTTCCTATTTATAATTATATAAATATATTTAGTTACTTCATTTTAACCTAATTTGATTTGTTTACATCATTTGCTTCAGTTATCTGCTTTTTTGTATATCCTTTTTTAATTTCTTTCCCCTCTGACCTCCCTGGCCCCAAGATTACCATAACTTGGGGCTCAGGAACATCTTTGATGATCTTTATCCCCTGCACAATGCTATTGTGCTGTTTTTTCCCTTTATTCACCTGTCTGGCCACTGCTCTGCCCCCAACCGCCTGAAATCTGAGTTGGGGTTTAGTTATAGTGGCGGCCAGACAGCTTTTGCATTTTCCTATTACAATTGCTATTTGTTCACTATTGTGAGTATTTTCATTCCCTTATCCTGTTTATTGTTTTGTTTTGTTTTTTTACTTGTGGGTTACTCCACCCTTTCCTTTAGGTATTATTTTACTTTATTCATTCCCTTAGGTTTGTCTGTATATTTATGATGCAGTCTGACAGGGTGTGTCTGTGCCTTCCGGGTCTACAGTAAATATGCAGATTACTTTCGAAGCCTCTTCAGGTATCTCTGGGATCTCTCTAAACACTCCTCCAAAACAATAGAGATGGACAGTACCATACGTGTTACAGATGGCGCGATTAATTAACCACTGTGCAAAAGAGCCACTAGTTAGGCAAAATTCATTAGACTTTGGAAAAGGGCAAAAGCCCAACTAAACTCTGAATCTGAACTCAATGATATTGAGGAGGAATTCCCTAAATCCTATATAGAGGAGTGCCTGTACTCACACCTGCTCTGCTTCAGCCTGGCCGCAAGGCCTCATATAAGGCTAAGCACTCCTCCAAAACAATAGAGAGGGACAGTACCATACCTGTCACGGATGGCGTAATTAATTTATTACCGCGCAAAAGAGCCACTAGTCGGGCAAAATCGACTAGAGTTTGGAAAAGGTCAAAAGCCCAACTGAACTTTGAGTCTGAGCTCAGTGATATTGAGGAGGAGTTCCCTTAGTCCTATATGGAGGATTCAGAGGATCTTTCTAAACCTGATTATGTAATTACTTATGCAGAGGATGCTAATCCTGTGCGGGATACATGTCCTATTAAACCTACCAAGATTGGGGTAGATCATGCGGCCTCAGGGGACACCGATAGGATCTTGGACACTAAAGGTGAACCCCTATTCGAACCCGACGACCCAGTGGTCTCCTCAGACCATGTAGCCAAGTATATTGCATCCAGAGTACGCAATCCCTTTGAGAAGGTAAAGTTAAATGAATTGCAGTCTGAATGCCCACGCTTAACAGTCCTTGATGACGCATGTAAAACACTATCAGTCGATCCTATGATCATTCAATTCCTGAGTAAGACAGGATGGAAGCCTACTAAAGGCTTAGATTTTTCATTGCAAAACTGTCAGGATAAAATCCTGGACATCTTGGGCCCAGCAGCCAAGATTATTAAAGCAGTAGAGGATGATCTAGAATTAGATTGCGCCACCTTAAGTGCTTGGATCCAGAGAGTGATCTGTTAAGATCCAAGCCATCTGGGGATAGGTTGAATGTGGGGGTTCTGTTCAGTATGATAGGATATTATGTATTTTTGTGTAATTTTGCTGTTGTTGTGAATAGAGACATTTTCTGTACCTGGAGATAGTTGACTTACCACACCCAGTTAAGCCAATTATGTCCAGGATAGAGAACTGTGGAAATGGTTTTGGCTGGAAAGCCATGCTTCAGTGGTCACAAAGGACTTCGACCTAACTTTTCACCCCTGAATAGAATTGGCTGAATTTTGACTATGTTTATAATTAAAGTGTGCTGAATAATAATATGTAATTTTTATGAAGATTGAATGCATATTTTTAAAGTTACAGTACATGTGTAAAAACTGTATTTCTCTGTCTGTGATAATTACATTAACCCATTGTGTAAGGTAATTGTATCACAGGCAGAGGGGAGGATTTTGTGTGGGAGTGTCTGTGTGTATTGTACGTATTGATTGGTTGTTCTGCAAAACCCTGTGGGCTGTACTATGTTTGTAAAATGGGCATAAAAGCAGAGTGTTTGATTAAAAGCTTCAGTTCTACTTCACCCTCAATTTGGAGTGCCGTCTCTTATTGGGGGAATCTGCTACAAGGGATTGCTATGCTCTGCATATTCCCTTGCTATAATCACTCCTAAGCTCTTTTAAGAGCTTGTTCCTGCTTCGCTCTGAAGGAAGAGAAGTTCGGTCTGCAGTGGTTGTGATGTCTGCTAGAGTGCTTGGAGCCCTCAGGAAGTGCTATGAGCATACTTCAACGGAGGTACCCAATCTGGGTGCCCGTCGATCCGTTACAGTCCATTCTTACCAACTGATTGTAGGTGCAGGCTC
>OW240917.1:53387207-53427151 GCA_933207985.1 Pelobates cultripes | reverse complement strand
GTCAGTCCCTTCGGGATCCATCCTCATTCATCTTAATAAAGGTGAGGTAATCTAGACTTTTTTGACCTAGGCGACTTCTCTTCTCAGTGACAATACCTCCTGCTGCACTGAAGGTCCTTTCTGACAGGACACTTGAAGCGGGGCAGGCCAGAAGTTCTATCACAAATTGGGATAGCTCAGGCCACAGGTCAAGCCTGCACACCCAGTAGTCAAGGGGTTCATCGCCCCTCAGAGTGTCGATATCTGCAGTTAAGGCGAGGTAGTCTGCTACCTGTCGGTCGAGTCGCTCTCTGAGGGTGGATCCCGAAGGGCTGTGGCGATACGTAGGACTTAAAAAGGTCTGCATGTCCTCCATCAACAACACGTCTCTAAAGCGTCCTGTCCTTGCCGGCGTGGTCATGGGAGGAGGAGGATGACTTCCACCTCTCCCCCCGTTAGATTCCCGTTGTGCTGTGACATCACCCTTATACGCTGTGTAAAGCATACTTTTCAAATTTATTTTAAAATGCTGCATCCTTTCATACTTGTTGTACTGCAACATTTCCTCGGCCACTTTCTGCTTATATACCGGGTCTAGTAGCGTGGGACAATCTGGTACAGGTCGCTTCCTCCTTCAGCCTTTTTATAATGGTGGTCCCCAACAGGCACGACCGCCTATTTAAAAAGACCTTACTTCATCAAGTGTTGATGCCGAGCTACTCATTTCCGCTCCTCCTCCCTACAATTGATGTCAATGAAGGTATTTCTTCCCCAGCCACGCATACAACAATTGCAGGCTCAGATAGGTGACAACGAGCACCTGGGGATGCCTCGTTGTGGTTGGTCTTGCTCCTCCCTCTTCCTCCTCCTCAAAGCCACATTCCTCCTCTGACTCCTCTTCCCTCACAATCCTCTTCCAGCGTTGCCGCAGGTCCAGCAAGCGATGCTGATAAGGCTGTTTCTGGAGGTGATGGTGACCACAACTCTTCCTCTTCCTCTTCACGCTCATCTACGCCTGATCCAGCACTCTTCGCAGGGCACGCTCCAGGAAGAAAACAAATGGTATGATGTCACTGATGGTGCCTTCGGTGCGACTGACTAAATTTGTCACCTCCTCAAAAGGACGGATGAGCCTACAGGCATTGCGCATGAGCGTCCAGTAACGTGGCAAAAAAATTCCCAGCTCCCCAGAGGCTGTCCTAGCACCACGGTCATACAAATATTCATTAACAGCTTTTTCTTGTTGGAGCAGGCGGTCGAACATTAGGAGTGTTGAATTCCAATGTGTCGGGCTGTTGCAAATCAAGCGCCTCACTGGCATGTTGTTTCTCACGCTGGATATCGGCAAAGTGCGAGCCATGGCCGTGTAGGAACGCTTCGAAATGGCTACACACCTTCCTGGCCTGCTTCAGGACGCTGTCCTGTGTTTTCCGTGTGTACTTATGCACAAAGCGCTGTAATGACAGATTACACACATGTGCCATGCAGCTCTGGCCATGTGACAACTTGCCCAACTTCAATGCCGCTAACAAATTTGTTCCGCTGTCACAAAACCACTTTGCCGACATCCAGTCGCCAAGCGGAGTCGAAATACCTTTCCACCTGTGCTCAGGGTCGACAGGGAGTGCTTGTCCGTGACCTCGCTTCAAGCAAGTCAAACCCAAGACGGCGTGACACCGCCGTATCCGGGATGTGGAATAGTACCTGGGAGCTGGGGGTGTGCCGTTGATGTGGAGCAAGACGCAGCAGCAGAAGAGGACTCAGCCGAGGAGGTTATGGAAGAGGATGGAGTAGGAGGAGTAGAGGAGGTGGCAGCAGGACTGCCTGTAAGTCGTGGCGGTGTCACCAACTCCTCTGCAGAGCCATGCATTCCATGCTTGGCAGCAGTCAGCAGGTTTACCCAATGCGCAGTGTAGGTGATATACCTGCCCTGACTATGCTTTGCAGACCAGGTATCAGTGGTCAAATGGACCCTTGCCCCAACACTGTGTGCCAGAGATGCTATTACTTCCTTTTGCACAATTGAGTACAGGTTGGGGATTGCCTTTGGCGAAAAGTAATTTCGGCCGGGTACCTTCCACTGCGGTGTCCCAATAGCTACAAATTTTTTGAACGCCTCAGACTCCACCAGCTTGTATGGTAAAAGCTGGCGGGCTAATAGTTCGGACAAGCCAGCAGTCAGACGCTGGGCAAGGGGGTGACTTTCTGACATTGTCTTCTTACGCTCAAACATGTCCTTGACAGACACATGACTGTGGGAAGATGAGCTTGAACTGCTCAAGGCGGGAGGCGGAGTGGCGGATGGTTGAGAGGGGACAAGGAGGACAGCAGTGGTTGACGTGGCTGAAGATGCTGGACCAGGAGGAGGCTGGCGGCTTAGAGTAGGCGGGTTGCACATGTACTCATGTGTTGATCCCATAGGCGTTTGTGATGTGAGATCATGTGCCTACGCAAAGCAGTTGTACCTAGGTGGGTGTTGGACTTCCCACGACTCAGTTTCTTTTGGCACATGTTGCAAATGGCATCGCTGTTGTCAGAGCAGACACACAAAAAAAATTCCACACTGCTGAGCTCTGCAATGACGGCATTCTGGTGGTGGCAACAGCATGCGTTGATTGGCGTGCTGTCTGGCTGACCCCGGGTGCGGATGCATGCTGTCTGACTGTGCCACTAACTCCTTGCGACGACCTCCCCCCTGCTTCCAACTCGTCTCCTCCTCCTCCTCTCTGTCTCCCCATCTGAACTTTCCCCCTGTTCTTCTTCTCTTCTAGCGGGCACCCACGTGACATCCACGGACGCATCGTCATCATCAACCGCTTCACTTGTATCTGACAACTCAGCAAAGGAAGCAGCAACGGGTACAACATCATCATCATCACACCGTACATCCATGTGTGTAATGCTGCCTGACTGAGACATATCCCTGTTATCTACATCCTCTGGCAATAATGGTTGTGCATCACTCATTTCTTCCAACTGATGTGTAAATAACTCCTCTGACATACCAAGTGAAGCTGCTGTGGTGCTAGTGTTGGTGGTGGCGCAGGCAGGCGAGTGGTAACTTGAGAGGTGCCCGAAGCTAAGCTGGAGGAGGATGGTGCGTCAAGGTTCCGAGCGGAAGCTGTAGAAGATTGGGTGTCCTGTGTTAGCCAGTCAACTATGTCCTCAGAACTTTTCGAGTTCAGGGTACGTGGCCTCTGAACACTGGGCATTATTCTAGGGGCCAAAGGGAATCACAGCACCATGACCATGACGGCCCTTGCGGGGTGGCCTGCCTCTGCCTGTCATTTTGCTGATTAGTGGTACCTGGCGCGTGCCGTGCTACCGTGGCAATCACAGATATGGTGCGGTAATGTGCACTGGCACAGTTGTGCAGAGCACAGGCTGGTGTAGCCTCTGACACCGCTGAAGAGCAATCTCAACTGCTATTCAATCTATAACAGTAAAAAGTTTTTTGTTTTAAATCCAAGCTATTGTGACACCAGATCTAATTAGTGGCACTGGTCAGCGTATCCACTGTTAGCGTAACACACCCGCTTTAAGGACACTGACTGCTATTCAATCTATAACAGTGAAAAAAGATTATTTTTAAATCCAAACTATTGTGACACCAGATCTAATTAGTGGCACTTGTCAGCGTATCCACTGTTAGCGTAACACACCCGCTTTAAGGACACTGACTGCTATTCAATCTATAACAGTGAAAAAAGATTATTTTTTTTTTAAATCCAAACTATTGTGACACCAAAACTAATTAGTGGCACCTGTCAGCGTATCCACTGTTAGCGTAACACACCCGCTTTAAGGACACTGACTGCTATTCAATCTATAACAGTAAAAAAAGTTTTTTGTTTTTAAATCAAAGCTATTGTGACACAGGATCTAATTAGTGGCACTTGTCAGCGTATCCACTGTTAGCGTAACACACCCGCTTTAAGGACACGACTGCTATTCAATCTATAACAGTGAAAAAAGATTATTTTTTTTTAAATCCAAACTATTGTGACACCAGATCTAATTAGTGGCACTTGTCAAGCGGCTCAACATCCACTGTTAAGCGTAACACACCCAGCTTTAGGACACTGACACTATTCAATCTATAACAGTGAAAAAGTTTTTTTTGTTTTTAAATCCAAGCTATTGCTTGACTATTGTGACACCAGATGTAATTGGTGGCACTGACTGGGGAAATGGGCACAGTATGCACTGTGAGCCTGACACAGAAGCCGGCAGCAGTGGCAGACAACTGACTGCTATTCAATCTATAACAGTGAAAAAAGTTTTTTTTTTTAAATCCAAGCTATTGTGACACCAGATGTATTTGGTGGCACTGATTGGGGAAATGGGCACTGTGAGCCTGACACAGAAGCTGGCAGCAGTGGCAGACAACTAAGTGCATTTACATTAGATAGAAAAAAAAAATCCAAAAAAAGCATACCCTTATCCCTAACCTAGCTTTGCTTTTCCCTATCTTATGAACAGCAGCTACACTTTCCCTCCTCTTACTAAGCATGCAGCTTGAGAATGAATCTAAAATGGATGCCGTCCGTGTAGGTGGAGTGCGGTCTCGCTAGGGAGGGTGTGCTGCTAATTGGCTGGAATGTGTCTGCTGACTGTGAGGTACAGGGTCAAAGTTTACTCAATGATGACGAATAGGGGGCGGGTCGAACCGCGCATATGTTCGCACGCCGTGGCGAACGCGAACATGCTATGTTCGCCAGGAACCGTTCGCCGGCGAACCGTTCGGTACATCACTAATGGTGTTGTAATAGGTGCTTGATACATTGCTAAGATGGTGTATTATATAATCATTCATCTCTCCTGTATTTATTTTATTATTTCTGTACTAGGAGATGTATTATGGAATATCTCTTTGTTGAATATTTTAATAGAATTTAACTTATTAAGTCTATTACAACCTAGAGTTGTTTTTAATTTTAAAGTATATATTGTTCCTTTAAATTTAGGAACAATATTCTCACCCACAAAATGCATATGGACTTTGACTGTATAGTTAGCTTTCCACTTAATATATATTTATCTAAATTCAATAGAATACTGTTAGTCCAAATGTGAACCGTATTAAGTTTTAATGCATATATACTGCTGATATAAGATCTTAACCGTGATTTTCGCGGAGATACAACATCCTCCCAGTGGAACGCAGAAGTCACACGACATGTGTTCCAGTGACGCCAACAATGCGCCCTAATCTGCACAGGCTTCGCGACCCAGAAATAAAATGCATGACGTCTGTATTGGAACGCATATTGTGTTCCAAGTGCGGACAGCCGGACCCAGAAGTACCCACAAGAGACGATTTAAAAGGACGCCAAGGAGGCCCCCCACATCATATACCGACTGAGGAAGCCTCCACCATAGGGCGAAATGCGTTTTGGATTTATCAGCCACCAGGCAGTATCCATATTGGACTTATCAAGACTGACTTGAACTTTTTTCAATTACTTATTCATATTTTATTTTTTAGCACACACTGCACTTTGTTTATTTTATTTTATACAATAAAGTATTTTTTATGGGAGCCCAGCTTTCCATCTCGCCTTTACTCCAGAAACCCTAAAGGCCATACAACGACCATCAGTAAGAAGGATGGGGACATCCTATTAAGAGTCCCTCTACATTACCCATGAGAGCCATATGTTATTATTTGGCTCCAGTCTTGTGAGTACTTGATATCCACACTATCTGTACGTTATTTATAATGGCAATATTGCACTATATTATTTTGTCTTTGTTTTTAGAACCTTCAGACGTGTGTTCAACCTATTGTTTGTATTTTTATAGAATTTTTGGTGCCTAGTACGGCTTAAAGATTAATTAAATCTATCAGGATTATTCACTAAAGGGAGAAGTCAAAGTGAATTTAAATATAAAATATTCGAACTGAAAACATGCCCTAAGTTAGTTATACTTTCAGTTCAGCTGCTCTGGCCTTAAATTTGAAATTCACACTTTGAATTCTCACTTTAGTAAATAATCCTGAATGTCACCAAAACAGCCTCTTTACCAAAAATGGTGCATCTCTACAATTTATGACTGTATAGCTGCTTAAAGCTTCCAATGCCAAATCAAAGTGTACATTCTATGCTGATACAAGATCTGCAGGGAACTGCACAGTGTAACATCCTGTCTTTAAGGAGTTAACAACCACTTCATATTTCAAGTACAAAACAGCAAAGTCTCACAGAAGATCCCTTGAAACACAATTTTACCTTCAGCAAAGTAAGAAAAATAAATAGATGTAATTGATTGTGTAAGAGTTTAGTTGGCAGGTTGCAAATACAGTATATTACATTATTTTTACGCTGTGAAATTATTTTATTTCTTTAGAAAACAAAGCTATTATGGGTTGCATCCAATATAAAATGTGTCTGTATCTTAAAAACAAAAAGCTAAACAAAGCAAGAACGGACATGCACGCTTGACTTCCGACAAGCAATTGAGATAGTTTGATCTTGACTGCAATATGTTATTTCTTAATTGTTATATCCTCTGTTATATTAATTACTACATTTATGAAGTAATTCAGTATGAGCAGCAATAAAATAACATACGTTGAAAGGTTATTTGTGATATACTTACAACTTTAAATAGAATTGACTAAATTAAAGCAATACTCCAGAGACCAGCGCAGGTTGTATTCAATTTAAAGGAACACACAAAGAACCATAACCACTAATGTGGTTATGGTGCCAAGAGTGCCTTGGCGACCCTCGTAAGTAGTCAAACCCTTTTAGAACTGTTTGATGTCTGGTCTTACCGTACGTTTTCTGGGCAAAGCAAGAGCGAGGAGAATTGACAGCTCCTGCTTCGGAGCATTCCATTAGCTCTGCTGAGATAAGCTGTGTAGTACGGGGCTAGATCATTGGATAAGAGAGTCAGATGATTGCTCTCAGCCAATGAGCTAAGCCTTGCACTGTTTGGCTTAGCTCAGAGAGCTTCTGGCTCTCTGTTGGCTGTAATGGAGGAGGTGAGCAGAGCCTGTTGGACCCCAGGTTAAAGTCAATCCATTCTAAAATGACTTGACTACTCAACTTGGAATGGCCCAAGGGCGCTACTGACATCATAACCACTACACCATACCGCAGTGATTATGGTGCTTGGAGTGTTCCAATAAATCATATATAATTAGCAGTATGTTTGAATAGGTTTTTTTTTTTTTTTGTAAATTTGTGTTGCTGCATTCTTGATCCTAACCTTATTTCCTCTACCACTGTCTTCCATTTTCAAATATTTCCTTTCTGCTGGTTACTGTGCTGCAGTACATGATATCACATAATGTTATCACTGCCCACAGCAAGAATAAAAAAAATAAAAATAAAACACAGCTGTTACAATTGTAAAGGGAAAAAAAAAAATGAAAAAATAATCCAAAACAGATGCCTACCAGGCCTACACCCTACACGCTGCCCTTTATAGTTAACTCTTTTTGTATTTTTTGTTATTCTATGAGAGTCTGTTACTAATAAACACTTATCTTTACTTAAAACAGTGATCAGTCTATTAAACTGCTGTGTATCCCATTTATAGGAATCTGACACTATTAATCTTCCACCACTTACTTCAAAAAGGATGTAGTGGGAGATATAAGACCAAGATTTGTTTTTGTACAAAAGATAAGAATCGTAACATCCAAACTATGCACTTGGATAATCTGTTATGGTTTTGTTTTTTGCTTTAAAATGTGTGATTGAAAATCAGTCTTTTTTTATTGCAAATTACCCTTTAGCAATAATCAACTCAGCTCCGAAATGGCAATTGGTGAGATACATTAAAATATGAGGTCTATTAGCTAAGCAGTGAATAAATTGAAACCATATTTGTTAAATTTAGGATAAAATACCTGTGTTAAAAAGATAGATAGAGAGATAGATAGATAGATAGATAGATAGATAGATAGATAGATAGATAGATATTTCTCAAGATGTTGTCAAGGGAACTCCAATATTTAGGCCAGAATAACTGATTGCAAAAATATCCAAATTATTTGTTTTCCTAACGACTTTTTTTACCTGCATGCAGTATATCCATTGTTATTTCAACAGAGATCATTGTTTAGTTAAATAAATATAAATGTTATTGAGTGTAGACAGTGGAACCAACTCAAGAGCAGAAACATTCATTAGTAATAAACATGCATTACAACACTGCAAATAAACAAAGAGGGACACTTTAATTTTAAGGGTGCGAGTGGGGGTGTGGTCGGAAGAAGGGCTGTTCTGAGAAAATTTGGTGACTTACTAACAACAATAAAAGCAACCAAAATGTATGTACACAGACTGATTTCTAATTCTAAACACGTTTTGTAGTTTAAATACACATTACTGTGAGCGTTATTGCTGTGGAGCTCTATCATACACTCAGACACACTAACAATATCCAGAAAAGAGGGACATTTAGATATAAAAAAGAGACATTGGTATTGGGTCCAAAATAGTGACTGATCCTCCTAAATAAGGATACTTGGGTAGTGTACTATTAAAAATATTAAAAATATTAGCGTACATATTAAAGTACATAATACATGTCACTAAAGAGTGTTCCCCAAATAAAGGGGATCGGGGAAGAATTAAGTAAAAACACACACTCTCTTGGATGTTTCACGTATATGTATATATGACATATTTACCCTTTAATATGTGTTGCGTTAAGCCCAAAACCATTAATAATACTGTAAATTATACTCCAAGTAGGTTATATCAGTGGAATTTATGATTCAGTTTTATAAGCAAGTAGGTAATTGACCACATATAACAACATATTTTAAATGACTGTAACATCATACCCTCACAGGGAACATTACGGACTTCTTTCATATTTTCCTGAACGTATAGCGCACACTGTTATTTATAAACATACTTTTATCGACCAAGTATTGCAAATTTTATTGAAGGATCCTATGCCTTTCCTCCCACATGTATGAGGTTTTAAAGACCCAACCAGCTTATATTGCAGATTGGGCAGGTTCCTGTGGCTGGTAGATAGTGTGAGCATATGGAGATTAATGATGCAAAGAGCCAATGTCAGCGTCTTTATTGAGTCATTTCATTAGCAATACAAATTTTGCTTCTAATTAAACTTCAAACCTTTTTATACCATTATTCAGAAAACAATCTCATTTTAGACTTATTTTTTATACAAGAGGTAAATTAAATCATTATTTTTAACCCCTTTCCTATCCACCTTCCCCCATACCCCCCATCGATCCTCCTCCTCCTATAGAGCACCGCAATTGTGGAATGACCTCCCGCACAATTTAAAATCTTCCCTAAGCCTAAAGTCCTTTAAGAGATCCCTCTCTATATACCTCAAAACAGAATGCACCTGCCATGGTTGATTATATATTTCCTACCTATTCTATGCATATATTGTGTATTAATATTGTTTTTGTATTTTATTGTACCCTAATGTAACAATGCAATGATTTGTGGACCCAGGACATACTTGAAAACGAGAGAAATCTCAATGTATGTTTCCTGGTAAAATATTTTATAAATAATAAAATAATAAATAATAATACCCCTTGCAAACCAGATAAAGCGTGGCTGATCAACACTTTTCTAATTAAATCGTTTTTCTGTGAGTTGCTTATTTGGGACCTGCCCAGGTGATTCTCAGTAGATTGTTTCACTTTTGTAGCGATAGTCAAGGTGCAAGTATATTGGGAGGGATTTGGCAGAAATGGGAGCAGATAGCGATTAAAATGATCTGATTCCTAAACGTATTCTTGCGTTGTGGAGACATGGGAAAACTTTATGTCCTTTGCAACTTATGTGATAAAATGAAACCAGGATAAGCCTTATGCAACATAATACAGACTAAACTGTTAAAATATAATTAATGTGCGATGCAAGAAAAAAATATTTTTCTGACAGCAGTATTTATTAAAAACTGACTGATGATGAGTATAGTCTTTCAAAGTTTGAGCCAAAACGTTAGAGCTGGAAAACAATGGATAAACAAAGTGATTTAACTCGCTTAATGGCAGGGAGTTGAGCAATGGCCGGAGAGTCATAACCTACGCACCAAAACCATACAGTTAAGCAAGTCTAAATACACTTCAGCTTTTTTAGCACTAGCACTGTTCGATTTGTCTCCCACGTTGGAAATAGTATAGAATCCATCGATATTGGGGTACTGTGAAGTTGTGGCCATATGGTGGAACGGAATCCCCATATTTGTTTGCTGAGATAAACTATGTTAAATGGACACTGTAGTCAGCAGAACAACTACAGCTTAATGAATTTGTTCTGGTGAGTAAAATCATTCCCTTCAGGCTTTTTGCTGTAAACACTGACTTTTCAGAGAAAATGCAGTGTTTACATTACCACCTAGTGATAACCTCACTGGCCACTCCTCATATGGCTGTTAGAGATCCTTCCTGGGTCATGGCTGCCTAATATGCATTAAAACATTCAGTATCTCCTCCCTCTGCATGCAGACACTGAACTTTCCTCATAGAGATTCATTGCTTCAATTCATCTCTATGGGAAGATGCTGATTGGCCAGGGCTGTGTTTGAATCATGCTGGCTCTGCCTCTGATCTGTCTCAGCCAATCCTATAGGGAAGCATTGTGATTGGATCAGGCTACCACTTCTGATGATGTCAGCAGACTGCTTGTTTTTCTGAGTCTAACAGCATGCAGAGTTACAGCTTGAATACAGTAAGATTTTGCTATATTTATGGAGGCATGAGGGGCTCAGGGGAGCTATATGGTGGTTTTAACTAGGGTCAGGAATACATGTTTGTGTTCCTGACCCTATAGTGATCCTTTAAGTAACCATATAGAATTGAGAAAGGTGTTTTATGAGTTTACTGTTCCTTAATCTTTATAATATATTCAAAAAAATATTATAACATATTCTAGCTATGCATTTCATAGTTTCAGCTAATTTTAATTATTATTTTAACATTTTAATTTTTCACTATCTGCATTTAATTTTTGCAGAAGAAAATGAGTAAATCGTATTGACACAATTTATCATTTTGTTTCCAAGGTGACCAGCTAAACTATTCTCTCTTGATACACACTGTTTTTCTCATTTAGTAGAACCCTATGTACCTACTCTTGATAGAACATTAAACTTTTTAAATACATTTGTTACTGGTATTTATAAAGCGCCAACAGATTGGTTAAGATATCAGCAGGAATTACATTCCCTATTTGTGACTAGACTCCAAACCTTATCTGCCCTTGTTGTAATAATCCTTTGCTGTGCTGAATATACACGTTTGTTTACTCCAATACAATCTAAAATTTGTATTTGTGAATATTTATGTAAAAAAATATTTGTATTGACCTTACATGTGATATTTTTATCTCATGTAGAATCATTATTTTCAGTGGGAGAACACTTGAAATATTTAAATTCTTGTAGTATCTTGTCTTTTTTTTCTGTTCTCCAATTTTCAGTTTCATAATGTATTTTTTTAATTTGTGCCCAAAATTTTAATTTTTTTGCATTGAATGTCACTATTGTCTTCTAGTCAATCTCTAGAACAGGGCTTCACAATTATTTTTTCCCGTGGAACCTTTTGACATAATGCGCCAACAACGTGGAACCCCAGAACATTTTTGGCGCCATAGCGCAGATAGTAAACAGATAGTAGTACTTTGGAGCAGGTGTGCTTTTGTGTGTACAGTTGGTGTTTGTATATAATGTTAGCGTTTTGATACAGGGGTGTGTTTGCATGTAATGTTTGCATATAATGTTTGCATTTGCGTGCAGGGGTGTGTTTGTATGTAATGTTTGCATTTCCGTGCAGGGGTGCGCTTGGATGTAGAGTTGGCTTTTAAATGCGAATGTACATAGAAACATAGAATGTGACGGCAGATAAGAACCATTCGGCCCATCTAGTCTGCCCAATTTTCTAAATACTTTCATTAGTCCCTAGCCTTATCTTATAGTTAGGATAGCCTTATGTCTATCCCACGCATGCTTAAACTCCTTTACTGTGTTAACCTCTACCACTTTAGCTGGAAGGCTATTCCATGCATCCACTACCCTCTCAGTAAAGTAATACTTCCTGATATTATTTTTAAACCTTTGTCCCTCTAATTTAATGTCCTCTTGTTGTGGTAGTTTTTCTTCTTTTAAATATAGTCTCCTCCTTTACTGTGTTGATTCCCTTTATATATTTAAATGTTTCTATCATATCCTCCCTGTCTCCTCTTTCCTCCAAGCTATACATGTTAAGATCCTTTAACCTTTCCTGGTAAGTTTTATCCCGCAATCCATGAACCAGTTTAGTAGCCCTTCTCTGAACCCTCTCTAAGGCATCAATATCCTTCTGAAGATACGGTCTCCAGTACTGTGTACAATACTCCAAGTGAGGTCTCACCAGTGTTCTGTACAATGGCATGAGCACTTCCCTCTTTCTACTGCTAATACCTCTCCCTATACAACCAAGCATTCTGCTAGCATTTCCTGCTGCTCTATTACATTGTCTGCCTACCTTTAAGTCATCAGAAATAATCACCCCTAAATCCCTTTCCTCATATGTTGAGGTTAGGACTCTATCAAATATTCTGTACTCTGCCCTTGGGTTTTTACGTCCAAGATGCATTATCTTGCACTTATCCACATTAAATGTCAGTTGCCACAATTCTGACCATTTTTCTAGTTTACCTAAATCATTTGTCATTTGGCTTATCCCTCCTGGAACATCAACCCTGTTACATATCTTAGTATCATCAGCAAAAAGACATACCTTACCATCAAGACCTTCTGCAATATCACTAATAAAAATATTAAAGAGAATGGGTCCAAGTACAGATCCCTGAGGTACCCCACTGGTGACAAGTCCAAGCTTCGAAAATATTCCATTAACTACAACCCTCTGTTGCCTGTCACTCAGCCACTGCCTTACCCATTCAACAATATTGGAATCCAAACTTAAAGATTGCAGTTTATTGATAAGCCTTCTATGTGCAACAGTGTCAAAAGCCTTACTGAAATCTAGGTAAGCAATGTCTACTGCACCACCCTGATCTATTATTTTAGTTACCCAATCAAAAAAATCAATAAAATTAGTTTGGCATGATCTCCCTGAAGTAAACCCATGTTGTCTCTGATCTTGAAATCCATGTGTTTTTAGATGTTCATCAATCCTATCCTTTAACATGGTTTCCATCACTTTCCCCACTACTGAAGTAAGGCTTACTGGCCTATAGTTGCCCGACTCCTCCCTATTACCTTTCTTGTAAATGGGCACAACATTCGCTAACTTCCAATCTTCTGGGACTACTCCTGTTAACAATGATTGGTTAAATAAATCTGTTAATGGTTTTGCTAGTACACCACTAAGCTCTTTTAATAGCTTTGGGTGTATTCCATCAGGTCCCATTGACTTATTTGTCTTTACTTTTGACAGTTGAAATAGAACCTCTTCCTCTGTAAACTCACGTGTAATAAATGACTCATTTATCCTTTTTCTCAACTGAGGTCCCTTTCCTTCATTTTCATCTGTAAATACAGAACAAAAATATTCATTGAGGCAGTCAGCTAGACCATTATCCTCTTCTACATACCTTCCTTCTTTTGTTTTTATTCTAACTAATCCTTGTTTTACTTTTCTTTTCTCATTTATGTATCTAAAAAATGTTTTATCCCCCTTTTTTACTGACTGTGCTATTTTCTCTTCTGTGTGTGATTTGGAAGCTCTTATAACTTGCTTAGCCTCTTTCTGCCTAATCTTATAGATAATTTTGTCTTCCTCACTCTGTTTTTTTTTATAATTCCTAAATGCTAACTTTTTGTTTTTAACTATTTTGGCCACATCTGCGGAGTACCACAGTGGTTTCTTTAATTTTTTGCTTTTACTGACAAGCTTAATGCAATTTTCTGTTGCCTTCAATAGTGCAACTTTTAAATAATTGTGTATAGTATTAGTGTATACATTTGTGTATAGTATTAGTGTTTGAGTGTTTGAGTGAAGGGTGTGATGTAATGTTTGTATATAAATTTGAAATTTGAATCCAGGGGGTTTTGTATGTAATGTTTGTGTTTGCAGGAGTGTGTTTGCATGTTGTGTTGGTGTCTGATTGCTGGGATGTATGCACATATATGTGTTTGATTGCTGGAATGGGGTTTGATTGTTGTGATGTACGCACATTTGATTGTTGTATGTATGCCACATACGTACATACATACACAAACAAATTAACACACAGACACACATATAAAAACATTGACACATATACACACATTCATATACACACTGACATATACACACAGACACAAAGATACACACCTTGACACATGCACAGACCTTGACACACAGATACACACTGGCACATACACACACACACTCACCCTAATACACACATACTGACATACACACACACACTCAGATGCATACAGTGACACATACTCAAACCTTGACACACAGATACACACACTGACACACACACAGACACACATACAAACACATATACACTCTCACTAACAAGCACACATACATTCTCACTGACAAACACACATACACTCTCAGGGACAAACACACATACACACACTGACAAGCACACATGCACGCTCAGCGATGCCAGGGCCGGAGTGACATCATATTCCATTCCGGCATCACTGCGGTGCGTGCGAGGGAGCTGAGCAGGGGAAAGTGCTCCCTCGCCGCCCATCTCAATTTTTAGTGGCGACCATTTATTTTCCCGAAATTGTAGCGAAACTTCATTTGTGTTCTTGCCGAACCCCAGCGTTCCGTGGAACACCAATTGGGAAATAGGCAATATGATGCTGTAAATATCTATCACTGCACCTAAAGATTTTCAAACTATCTATGAGATAAAAAAGGGCATGTATAGCCATGCCCTAAGCTATCTGTATACAGACACCACCTCTCTTTCAAGCTCAAACTTAAAGGGACACTCTGAGCACCATCACAACTTAATCTGCATAAAGTTCGTATGGTGTGAAGAGGTCTGGAGTGTTGGTTTACCTGAAGGGGCTACAAATGCTAACAAATGGTTGAACCCCAACATCTTTAATTCGGCACCTATATACTCTACACTTCTACTTCTGATCCAGTCTTAGGCTTCAATCGGGAAGCTTCAGACCATGTGGTACAGATAGGCTGAGGATTCACTAAACAGAGTGCAAAAGGTACGTGTATTTTTAAAATGGTTTAACCCCTTAGGTAAGCTTGAGCCATGGACCCTCTCACACAATTACAACTTCACTCTTATGAAGTTGCAGTGGTACCGAAAGTGAGGGTGCCAGATGTGGTGCTTTAACATTTTATGTGATGAATCCAAGAGTTGTAAAGTAAGGTTCTCTACTGCTGCGCTGAAGTTTACTACACAAATAGATTAGTGTGCTCTGCAGGATCTGTAAATTCTGCAAAACTGGACAAAGGTTGACAAATAGCTCTACCCAAAAATCAGTAAATGGAAAGATCCAGAAAATGCCATTAACCGGGGAAGCTTGATGAGAACTCCCCATTCCTCCTCCCCATTTGTGGAGGTGACAGATAACTGAGCAGAAGTCCAAAAATGGTGAGCTTCTCCTCTCCACCGTGCTTGGTAGACTTGATACTATAGTAACTAATAAAGGAATACTAGCAGTCAGGCAGAACCTGATAATTCCACAGTTGTTCTAATTAGTTCTACCCATTTTATTGCGAAGAAGAAATGCATTGCTTGAATTATCTAAAGCTGACCAAGGCCTTTCAAGTTTACATCAAGTTCGTTTACGTTAAAATGACTCACATAATTTTGAATAACAAACAAACAGCTGAATAGTCATAGGCCAACTTAAAGGTAATCTATAATGTGCAATTGTATTTTCTGACATAGTCCCCCCTTTTATGTCTAAATCAGGGATAGGCAACCCCCCGGCAATCAAGATGTTGTCGACTACCTCTCACATGATCCTCTTATAGTTATGCTGCCAAGAAAGCATCATGGGAGATGTAGTCCGCAACATCTGGAGTGCCAAAGGTTGCCTACCCCATGTCTAAATAATTAAGTAACCATTTACTTACCTTTTTATCAGCACCAAGACTCTGGCTGTTGCTCCGCCTCCCGTTTCATCTTCTCTTCTCTTCGAATTCACATTTTATCAAATACTTCTTGTAGAGAAGCAATTTAGACAAGAAGTTCATGCACAGCAAGCACATATATGGCAAGTGCCATGTTCGCCCAATCAAAAGCTTCTCATAGAGAAGCATTGGATCACGTAGAACGTCAAGAGCTGAGTCTGACTCTGTTTTCAAAGAGAGAGCACCATCTAGTAGTTGTCAGTGTAACAGCCACTCATCATTCTGTGGGGGGGAGGCACGTCTGCTAACCAGCCCGTAATCAGGAGTTGGGTGGTTTAATAAAAAAATAGCTGATGACATGATTTTGGCTCAAGGTTCGGGAATTACACCAATCATCCGGTAAGTCCAAATTCAGATGGACTGCAGATTGTAAGACACAAATCTCCATGTGATTAATGAGGAATTGTTAGTATTCTCATTGTAAGATTTATGACACTGTTTGCAAACAGTTTAGGGGAGGTGTTAGTGATATTTGTTTTTTAGTGACACTGTTGTTTTGTTGGTGCTGAATTTGACGTTTGGTTGTTCCATCAATGTGTGAATAAATTGTCTTTGGAATGATTGTGATCACTCTTGGCTGTTTAACCCAAGGCCCTTTAGTACTGAACTGATTGTGATTGTGTTGACTTTGCTAATGGCTCATACATATGTCGATAGATTGTGATCAACATTTACATTTGAAATTTGAAAAATAAAATTTGTTTTGCTGATCAAGGGGCAGCACAAATATAGTTAATGGTTTGCTTTGCCACATATAATCATCTGATTGCAGTTGGCTGTTTGCCAGAAAACTGCAATAAGAAAATGTCCACAGCTGAAATGTGAAGCTTGTGACATCATTTATATAGAATGTGCTCGTTCCAAATGGAATTATGCCCAAGAAATTATATCCCATGGCATACGTGACATCTGTGCTAGCAGAAGGGACATCGACATTGCCAGTTACACAGACAGTTGGCTACTGCAGGATAATATTTACATTTTTATTGATTTTTATTTTTGAAGGATTGGTAAATGGAACAAAGGTAAAAACACAGTTAGTAACGGTCATTGTTTTAGATATAATTTAATTAATTGGAATGAACAGTACAAACATTTTAACAGATATTTTTACATTTTCTTTTATTACATATTTAAATAGGAATTGAGTTTAGAAATATCTTGCTTGAATTACTAAATGTTGATAAGATCCAATCAAAAGATATCCAATCATATGACTGTATCACATTCCATAGCTTTTTACAAAACATTACAATGAAGACTAGTCCCTTCTGGCTGATATTAAAATAGGTATAAGTCCATTAAACATGAGGCACTACTATCAAACCTTATTTATTAGTTATGTATTCCCATGGCATCATTGGGAGAACACTCTACACCTCAATTTATGGTGATTGGGGACCTTAAGAAACAACATAAAACAGGGGTCCCAATGACCTTCTATTAGTTGAAAAGGAAGCAAATAAGTGATGGCTCCAAGATCACAAAACAAGATAGCGGTGATGGATAGACTCCCTCACGTATCATTATAGAAAGTTCTTCTAGGGCACCATACCTTCTTCTAATCGGTGCTGGGGCACAGGGGTGTATTCAGCCTAGCTTTCATATTAAAGTACCATGGGATGCCAAGAAGCATGGTTCCCCAAACTTTTAGTTCACGTGGTCTAACATCCACCTTGCTAAATTATTGTGATTACGTGAATCCCTTAAGGACTAGGTGATGCACAGTTCTCTGGTCATAAGGGCAGGATTAAGAAGGAAATAGAGAGAGGGAATTCATGAATTCTAATATAGGATTTAATTAATCAAAATGTTATGGCATTGGGATTGCCAAGAATGCAAAATGCTGGTGATGTAAGTGGAAATTTAATATTTAGAAAAAAAACATCATAAGCAAGCTGGGAAATCAATGAAAACTACTTTCTTATGTTCCATTTCTATTCTTTTCATAACTCATGTTCATTTATATGTAATTATAATTGCTACCATTGACACTGCCGAGTGCCGTTCGGTGTGAGGGAACAGTAATGAGAACCTGCATCCAAACCTGGAGCACTGATAGGGAGTTTTCCTTACTCCGTCAGCAGCAAATCTTACAATGGGAAAAGTAATGACAGGAGTTTTCATTGCTATGTCTTATACAATGTACTGAATGAAATTGCAGGGGAAGTCCAATCTTTCCCTTAGTATGTAATTATTCTTTCAAAGGCACCAAGGGTTAGGTTCCTTGCACGGTTTATTTTGAATTTGCACAGTTAGTCACATTTTTGATGCTTCATGGACCTAATGGAATATGTGCTATGTATAAAAAGAACACCCAATAGAATTATCAGGAGTAGCTCGATCCGAATGGCACTATAACCTCATTCCTTTAAAGACCCCAAGGGGAAATACACATTGATTGCATATTGAAAATTATACATTTAAAGTAACTTTTTTAAAAATCCATTACTTCATATGGCCAACTGCATTCCACTTTCTAAGCGCTATACATCAAATAGTTTTTTTTTAAAATTTTTTTGTTTTTTTTAATGAATTGTACTTTTTCCATGAGAAATAAGGTGATTAACCCATGTTGCCACACGAGTAAGATAAAAGTATTTCTGGCACTGTTACAGTTTTATTAAGGCTTCATTTACTGAACCGAAGGCAGGAGTTTCAGTCAAGTAAATTTAGTGCTTCACATTATCATTTTCTGGAACAGATTTTGAATATGTTCTAAACACGTGGGATTTTTTTTCTGCTTATATAAACTTTATTTTAAACTGTTCATATTCAATGAGGACATATTGCACCAATATATATTATTTTCAAATACTAGAGCCCAATTGTTTGTTAAACAACATCATCAAATTATGTGTATTATGCAGATTTCATGTAATGGCACATTTTATATAAGGTGGAGTCACAAAGGTTTATTTTTACTTTTTTGTGGGATCATTTGAAATGGTATATAGTTGGGGGTTTTGCATTTTATTGTATTACCAGCATACAAAAATGGGTTTTCAAGATTGAACTTTAATGGACGTTAGTCTTTTTCCAACCTAAACTACTATGTAATAGATGTAAAGTTTCTACATAAGACATTCAAAGCACCTACACCACTACATCTAAAATCATCTTATGAAGTGCCAAGAGCTGAAGAGATCCAACCAGATGCTGATGGTGGTGACAGCTAGGGACATCTTCAGGTAAGTAAAACTTACCTTCCCTGCACCCCCAGACCACTGCACTGCAAGCAGAGATGTCACAATGAGGGGTTTTGCATAAGATGCAAAGACCCCAGAAAGTGACAAAACCGATTTAATGTAGTGGTTTTGGTTCATAGATGAAGCACTTTTTCTGATCAATGTTTACATTTGAGCAAAATCAAAGCTCTGCTGGAGCCACTTCCTCCTTACATATTGTGAATTTTACATTCAACGTTATCAACATTTAAAGAGAAACTTTAAATTCAGTGCTTCTCGAGAAGCATTGGATTGGCAAATCACAGTGTTTGCCACACGTGCCATGTGTCCTCAATGATTTTCTAGGAGAAGCATTTGATTCACCAAGAACATTGACTCAGGTATTCTAAAATGAAAAGAAATGCATCTAATCATGAAAATAGTATTGCTGAAGAAGTGGTCTGGGGTTTTGTTCTAAGCTCATAGTTTCTAGAATTCACATAGTATTCCTATATTCAGTACAAATGGTTGCATACAGCATTTTATTGACACATTAACACTCACAACGTGGCATGAACAGTGATGCAATATCTATGAGAAAACCAATACGATATTTTACTCAGAATGACAACTCAATCTGTGTGCCAATGTATATATTATAAAAAAGAAGCAGGGTTAAGTAAAACTGCAAGATTTATATGTGAAATACTGTTTCGAACCCTAGATCCCTGAGCGTTAAATGATTTTTTATCACTGATCCCATGATTTTATTATTTTACTTACTGCTACTTTAACACAAACACAAATGTTTACTATAGCCATTTAAAGTGTAGGGACTTGCAATGACCTATTTAATTTGTGGATTTTTCTCAGTCACAATTCACAATAAGGCTAGAGTAAATGATCTGTTTTTTCATTTTGGTCCGGAAACCCGTCATCTCATGCAAGCACACTATCCATGCTGATTGCCACATCCTTACAACATCCAACATTGTCTAGATCAGGGGTTCTCAACCCAGTCCTCAAGGACCCCCCTGTACTGTCCAGGATTTAGGGATTCCCCTGCTGTGTCTCGTGTGTTTTTAGGGGAGGGGAACAAACACTTTAGACACAACAGGGTAATCCCTAAATCCTATACAGTACGGGGGTCCTTGAGGACTGGGTTGAGAACCCCTTGTCTAGATAGAAAAGTCATTTTTTTTACTTAACCGATAAGTGCAGTGTCATGATGAAAGCAACAGTTCCACGATCGCTAGAGAAACACACGTTAGGTTAGATGATAAACAGATTTATTATTTATAAATCTGCATTTCTGGCACTATCCGATTTATCTAATTAAGACAAATGTTCCAGTGTTGTAATACAGTATGTGCCCTGCCAGCAACAAAACACCAAGAACCCTCTATGATACGCAATCAGCATTCATAGGCTTTTCCCTCTCTCCTGTTCATGCTGTGTGTCACAACACGTCTAATTCTTCTACTGAGGTTTGGCTCCAACATCTGGCACGATTCCTGAGGGCTATGAGAAAATAATTCCACAAAGTGGCATAAATTAATGTAACTAATTAACATGATGTTAATTATTTGTAAATTGTATGTTTGGATACACATTACTTGAGAGGCATATGTTACATTCAATGTTTATTGAAACAAGTGACTGTTAATCGGATCTCCAGAGCGTTGGCTTTTAGAACAGTCAGCAAACAGCAGGCTTGCTTAAAATAAAAATAACCTCCAAAGGGAATGCATGAATTATTGCACATAATGAAATGAGTAACTAAAACAGCAGACTACCTTGAAACGTCAGCTGGAATGAAGTTTTAAATTACTCTCATAGGTAATAAGTGTTTGTGCGAGATTTTTCATAGAATAATGTTGTATATAGATCTTGGTAGGGAGGCTTCCATTGTATCGAACATGATCGAAAGACCATCAGACCATGTGAGGGAATTTTTAGGGTGGAATGTTTATTAATTGATTACGACGATACCCATTTACATTTTTCACATCGTTGTTCATATCAGAAAGGAATTAATTTCAATGTTTTACAGTTTATATGTGTGACCTGTCCAAAGCAGAACTTCTAGTCTTTCCTCCCTCGAGTGTTGCTACTCCTGTGTCTGCCTCCTTCCAGGTCAATGGCTCGCTGCCTAGGTGTTCACTTTGACTCCAACATCTTATTTACCCCTCATGTCCAGTTACCTGTCATAGCATAGCTCACATCCACCCATAGCTAATACTGGATTTGGCTAAGGTGCTGTACCTTCATCATCTCTCACATTGATTACTGAAATCTGGTTCTTAGTCTAACACGTTTGCAGCTTGCCCCGTTACAGTCTATAAGGAATGTGGCAGCAAGGCTCATTTCCCTGTCCGCTTGCACCTCTCTACCTCGCCCCTCTATCAGTTCCTATACTGGCTTCCCGTAAGATGCACGGCTCAAGTTAAAATTCTGGTGCTTGCTTACAAATCTCTACATAACACAGGTCCTACCTATCTATCACCACTAATGCACAAGTATGTCCAGTGCCGGCTGCTACGCTCTGCTAAAGATCTTGCATCTATCCTTTCTTCGTCCTCTCACCTCTGATACCCACCTTCAAAACTTCTCTAGGGCTTCCCTATTCTTATTGAACTCTCTTCCCTGCATCAAAATATCATTACACACTCACATCCTCGGGAAAGCACTTAATAAATAATAATAAATAATAGTTTTCAAGCTGTTATTCATTACCCACTCTTTTTGCATTCCATTCTCATTTCAATAAAACAGAATTTCACAAAACAGCCCGACTCCTTGCCACACCTCTAAAATTAAAGTGCCCCACTTTGACAATGTCAAATGGCAGAAGGTAAGCATTTTCCTGTTCAGTTTCCCTCCCCAAGAGGTTTGTGCTGCTGAGGTACAGAGGTATGGAGGTACTGACAGATACAGAAACACTATAGGCACCCAGACCATACCAGCTTATTGAAATGGTTTGGATCCAGTGTCCCTGTCCCCCTTAGTCCTGCAATGTAAAATATTGCAGTTTTAAGAATCTGCAATGTGTACATTGCAGTACTAAAACTGCCTTCGGTGGCTGTCTGCTAGAGATTCTTCCAGAGGTTACCAGACTCTGGGTCCCTTAAATGACTCTGGACATCCTCAAGCTCTGCATGAGGACATCCAGCCTCAGTGAAAACCCCATAGGAAAGCTTTGGCTTAATACTTTCCTGTGGGGAAGGCCTAATGCGCTCACGGCGCTAGAAGAACATGCATAGTAGGCTCCTCCGAGCATGCGTATTAAGGTCCCCCATCAGATGAGGGACATCGGCACTGAAATTGGGTGAGTAAATAAAGGTTATTTAAACCTTTATTTCTGGACAGCGGGGCTGCAAGGAAAGGGGGGGCCAAAGTGCACTATAGTGTTAGGAATACAGCTTTTGCTTTCCACAATGAGATGTCCATAAAAATACAATGTTAGATTTAAAGATTTAAATGATAAGCAGTACCTGTTGATGCTATCTGACAAATATTACACCACTAAAGATTAAAATAAGAGTTAGCAACTGCAAATTATCGATAAATCAAAGTACCAAAGTATCAAAGTAACATATATTTATTCTATGTTTCAGTACACTTAAACACTGTAACATACGTTTATAAGCATTGTGTATATAGGTTTCAATAAGCACCGGCAAAATTTGACACAACCTGTGAATAAAAACACTAAGGAAAAATTTCTCTGACAGCCTCAGGTGAAATGCTTACCAGCTGATTTTAACTAGCGAGCATGGAAACTAGCCATACGTTTTATGTTAACAAAACTGTGTTGTCCATCATTGCAGATGCTCCTTAATATTCAGAAATTAAAAGTCGGTAGAGTTATAGATGTACTCTATAGGAATGAGATTAAATAATAAAAATCATTGTTCCCTAGAGGGTCTGCAATGACATCAGAGTCTTCATTAGATTAGCCGTATTGTATGTGAAAGCGTTACTCCAAGCATCATTTACACTACTGCCCGTCGTAAAGGTTATGATGCTATTAGTATCCTGGTGTTATTCCCTGGTAATGGTGCAAACTGTTTGCCCTCTTACCCAGGTCCCTGCCAGGCACTGATCCTTCTCAGAAACTCAGTAAAATGCATCCAACTTCTACAGAGCTGCTGAATTTGAATGCCGATCCCGCCAGTCATTCATTCCCTGAGAGCATCAGCTAACCACTCTCAGCCAATAAATGAGCCTCTGTGTATGGAATACAAACAAAATTGATGCTTGTCACACCTACGGCAGCATTGTTAAATATCTTTGTACGTGCAGTGTTTTATATGGAAACGGTGCACATACAGACTCCAAGCACCATCACCACTTTGAATCACTGAAGTGGTTATGATGCCTGGAATACGCCATTAACTAAAATACTTCTTAAATATTTATCTCAAACAAGTGGAAAATCCAAATTTCCTGGTAGAAAAATTCAGTCTGATTTCTCACCGGATCAGTTTTCATCATCCGCTTCATCTGCTTGTTGCTATCAGTTGCTGACATACTGGTAATGCTGGAAATGGCTGTAGGTAAAATTAGCAACACATAGTTGCTGTTTCCTCAATACAGATTTTAACTGATAGCAACTGGTAATCAGAAGCTGCTGTTAAGTTTCAACATATCCCATAGAGAATAATGGGAGAAGAGATATATTAACTGACAGCAGGTTTCCTAGCGAGTTTGTAAACATTTCCACGGGGTCAGATGCTGTTATTAACTAATTCAACTTTACAACTGCTTCAGCTTGGGTCAAATTGGAAAAGACAAGTTGCTTGCAAACTTCCAATAAAACCCATATGGAAAAAATACATGTACTCTATCTTTTAAACACTAAAGACTATCTGGAAGCCCGGTGTATGTACCGAAGTTTTCAATGAATACAGTGAGGGAAAAATTTATTTGATCCCCTGCTGATTTTGAACGTTTGCCCACTGACAAAGAAATGATCAGTCTATAATTTTAATGGTAGGTGTATTTTAATAGTGAGAGACAGAATAAAAAAATAAAAAAATCCAGAAAAACGCATGTCAAAAAAGTTATAAATTGATTTGCATGTCAATGAGTGAAATAAGTATTTGACCCCTTCGACTTGCTGGCATAGTCCTTGTTGGCAATCACAGAGATTAGACGTTTCTTGTAGTTGGCCACCAGGTTTGAACACATTTCAGGAGGGATTTTCCTACTTCTCTTTGCAGATCCTCTCCAAGTCATTAAGGTTTCGAGGCTGACGTTTGGCAACTCGAACCTTCAGCTCCCTCCACAGATTTTCTATGGGATTATGATCTGGAGACTGGCTAGGCCACTCCAAGATCTTAATGTGCATCTTCTTGAGCCACTCCTTTGTTGCCCTGGCTGTGTGTTTTGGGTCATTATGCTGCAATACCCATCCATGACCCTTTTTTCAATGCCCTGGCTGAGGGAAAGAGGTTCTTACCCACGATTTGATGGTACATGGCCCTGTACATCGTCCCTTTGATGTCAGTTGTCCTGTCCCCTTAGCATAAAAACACCCAAAAAGCATAATGTTTCCACCTCCATGTTTGACGGTGGTGTTCTTGGGGTCATAGGTAGCATTCCCCCTTCTTCAAACACGGCGAGTTAAATTGATGTCAAAGAACTCGATTTTGGTCGCATCTGACCACAACACTTTCACCCAGTTCTCCTCTGAATCATTCAGATGTTCATTGGCAAACTTGTGCTTTCTTGAGCATAGTGTGTTACCAATTTTTCTCTTGATGACTATGGTCCCAGCTGCCTTGAGATCATTAACAAGATTCTCCCGTGTAGTTCTGAGCTGATTCCTCACCATTCTCATGATCATTGAAACTCCACGAAGTGAGATCTTGCATGGATCACCAGACCGAGGGAGACTAACAGTTATTTTGTGTTTCTTCCATTTCCGAATAATCACACCAACTGTTGTCACCTTCCAGGGGCGGACTGAGAACTCTCAGGGCCCCTGGGCAAAATAAATCAAGGGCCCCCTTACAGGCCTCACCCATGCTTCGCAGCAAGCCACACCCTACACAATCTTTAGACACAAGGAAAAAAAAGTGCAATAAATTCTAAACAAGTGCAATATAATTAACAAATGCAAAAAACAAACTGTGCAAAATAAATAACAATAATCCCCTCAAGGCCCCCATTAGAGACTACAATTGAGGGCTAATGGGCCATGGAGGGGGGTCTTCTAGCAGAGGCTATCTCAGTGTCCTTTAGAGAGTGTGTTAGAAAGAATCCCCTCAAGGCCTCATTAGATATTACAATGGAGTCCAATAGGCTTGGAAGGGGGTCTTTCTAACAGAGTCCATCTCAGCGTCCATTAGAGAGCCTCTGTTAGAAACAGTTGCCTCCAGGCCCCAGTAGAGACTACAATTAAGGGGTTATGGGCCATGGGGGGACGGGTCTTTCTAGCAGAGGCTCTCTCAGTATCCTTTAGAGAGTGTTAGAAAGAATTCCCTCCAGGCCCCATTAGAGACTACAATGGAAACACTCTGGTTCTTATTCACAATATAGGAACACAGCATAGCTCGCTGATACCTAGGCCAAGTTGGCTCCTCTAACCTTAATTACTGTTGCTGGCTGGCAGTCTGTGGGATTTCTGGTTACGGCTGGCAGGCTGTGGGCTTGCTGGCTGCGGCTGGCAGGCTGTGGCTTGCTGGCAGGCTGTGGGCTTGCTGGCTACTGCCGGCTGGCTGCGGCTGGCACACTGTGGCTTGCTGGCTTCAGCTGGCAGGCTGTAGGCTTGCTGGCTGTAAGCCTGTGGCTGGCTTCTGGCCTGTGGGCTGGCTGGCTGCTGGCCTGTGGGCTGGTTAACTGGTGGCCTGTGGGCTGGATGGCTGGCCTGTGACTGGCTGGCTTGCAGGCCTGTTGGCTAGCTGGCTGGCTACTGGCCTGGCTAGTCTGTGGGCTGGCTGGATGGTGGCCTGTGGGCTGGCTGGCCTGCGGGCTGGCTGGCCTCTAAAGATGGCTGACAATGGTGTGGCTGAGCCTGGCATCTTTGGACTGCTCTTTGGTCTTGGCCATGGTGGAGAGTTTAGAATCTGATTGATTGATTGATTGATTGCTTCTGTGGACAGGTGTCTGTTATACAGGTAATGAGCTGAGATTAGGAGCACTCCCTTACCTTTTTACATATGGCCTCCCTATTTAATATAAAACAGATTACAAATGACACAACACATTATAATTTTTTTTCATATTCAAAATACCCACCACACTATCAAATTCTTGACCCCACCCCCTTATATTGCCATTGGTATGCATACTTTTTAAAATAGTTCAGTAGTCGAATAAATATAAACTGCATGAGAATGTTTTTTGTTTTTGTTCGTTTTTTTTCTGGTTTTTGTTTATTTTTGTTACCATGGCAGTGGACCTAGTCAATGACTTATGGGCAAATGTTTGTGTCATTCTTTTCACATGACCAATAGACATCTTTTGAACAAAACTCCCTGATACCAGATTTATATCTGTACTTTAAACAGTGCAAGAGAAAAAGATTTAAGAAAATATAGAGTGAATCGGATGCCAAAGCCAACATAGCTGCCAGAACATGTGACCTATTTTGGTTTACTTAGCATATGGAACACTATGGTTCATAGGTCATCATTCCAAGTTTCAAGAGCATTACATTTTATAGACACTGGCAAAAAAAGTGTTGGGATGCCCACATTTGCATGTGGAGTGTATTAAATTCAATTCCATTTTTAAATTAAGTATATATGTACCTCTGCATAAATAACAAACCAGTGAAATGCACAAACTTTTTAATTTATTTTTTATTTTTATTTCCTTCTATATAAAGATTAAATGCACAACTTCAAGCAAAAAAAAAAAATCGTAGCAATTAATAAGGGCTGTAAGATATTTGTTTAATCAGTACAACTGGAGAAAAATTGTCTTATATATAATAATATATATGACCATCAATGAATTAGCCAGCTTCCCATCAAGCAGTTGTTGTTTCTACATATAAGTACTACAAGATAGAGCTTATTACTGTTTATTTCATTTTGCAAAAATCAATCTTTTTCATTATTCTGGTTTTTCTTTCCTGCCGCACCTCTGAAGTGCCATTTATCTGCACACGTAACAGGCCAATTAATAGGTGATAATATTTGGTGAAAGAAAGATTGTATCATTAGAATAAACTAGGGAGCTAGAAATCTTTAGATTCTTATTGAATGCGTAGTGCACATCTTAAGCAGATCAATATTTAAAAAAAGATCAGTATTAAAAAAAATATATCTTTGAAGGTTAAAAGCGATCGTAAGTCTACATATAAATATATTACTTGTAGATTTTTATTTATTTTTTTTAAATTAGTTTTGAACAAATAATTTTTTGCCAAATTACAATGCGTAATACAACCTAATAGCTACGGAACAATGGAATCCGATTGGTTATTTTGTGTCACTTGCACAAACAAATGTATAATGAGCCTGTAAAAATGAAATTATAGTTATGAGTTGATTAACCAGGCCTGGCTTGCCATAGCTCTTGTCCTTTTAATATACTATCACCACTTTTTCTGTATATGTAAGTTGCATTGTAGAAACATAGAAATATAGATTTTAATGGGAGATAAACAATAGACCCACCTCACTTGCCTGTCAAGAAATTTCAGACTGATTTGGATTGTTTTCATTAAGCTTCACAAATCCAATAAATATACTTGCCTTCCACTAAAAGGCTGGCTCATATATTCACTACACATTCTAGAACGTGGCATTTCCTTGTGTTATATAAAATAATGTATTATATTATTCTTTTCATTGTATGTATGTATTTCAGCGATTGAATAAATGTGAATGACAAAAATACAGTTACCATAAGGCATCAAAGCTTGAGGGTCCACAAAGCAACAAGTGCTGAATGGTATATGTATACCAAATATACATATACATTATTACATTAAATATTAGATTTTTATATAACAGTCTAACTTTTACCACTCTCGGTTTGCATTGCAAAGCAGTGAAAAGCCAAATGTCTCCCATAAAGCCTTACTTATCTTTCCCTATAATCCAGATGAAATCATTTATCTGCCAGTGTTCCCTTGTGTTTCTCTGCATCTCTGCAGAGGAACTGTAAATGTTCACAGCAATCTTTGAAAATGAGCCTTTATTCTAGCATTCTAGCAGTCTAGGAAGATGAACGTGGAAGTGCTCTGAGCACTCTGGCTAATTATTCACAGACTACCATAGCTGCCAGCAATGTTTTACATAATGTAGATGCGTAATTGTGGAATTGTATGGCCTTCCCTACCAACTTATTTGATCTAAATTCCCCGTGCTTTGCATGGCTTAGAATCTCCAATGGTCTGACCCACAGTTTCTTGGGTTTAATAGCAATTCTTGGGTCTCTGTCAGACCACTCTGCACAAGTTCTGGCATCAAATTCCTCTCACTGTTATCAAATGACCCACATTTGTGAAGATGAACATTGAAGAGTTCTATGGGGTGTTCGTTAATTTCATTTTCCGGGTATGAATGTTTGGAAAGTGTAAATGTACATGTATATTTCCGTGGTGTTTCTGAAAAATCGAAGTACAAAACCTGCAGTATTTAAATCAACTTTTTAAAAAATCATTATTTAAGATAACAGAGAGAGATCCTGCTGAAACAAATGCTCATATGTGTCAGTCAAGGGTTTAAATAGTAAAACAATGTGATCCTCCTGCTGTTTAAAGGAATTGAATGTACAATATAACCGTGCAAATTTTGCTTTAAACTGTAGCAATATATATAAATATATGGATTATTTTAGATGTATTACTATTTAAAGTAAATAGCAGTCATGTGCTGCTCATACTTTTGAAAACTAGGAGGTTAAACATAGCATTGCACTAGGTAATCCTTTTGCAAAATATATATTGTATGTATATATTTTGTAGTTATGTTTCAGCTTGCTTGACAAGAATACATGACAAGGCAAAAGCGAAGCATCTTCCAGTAATTGACCTTGGGGAGCTGGTAGAAAAACATAACATTAGAAGGTTCGAGGAGTGCAAGAGTCCCAGGAAGACCAATTATACAACCATACATTTCTTTCAATAGGAAACAAAAATAAACAGCTCCGAGCTTAGACAAAACAGGCACATAGTCCTATTCCAAGGGAGAGATAAATTATAGTCAGTCATCGGGGTATAAAATAAAACAATACAGTCCTATGCATGCATTTCTTGCTTCCAGTTGCAGGGCAAGGATAAAAAAGGAATGTAGGTACAAAAAAAAAAAAAATAAAACACATTATGGAACACAGTGTTAATATTTTAGTTATGAAAATAAATCACGTAATTGGTGAGTGGATGCATTGCGTGGGTTTTATAATTAAAGCCTTCGCCCTTCCACTCCTACTAAATAATACATTCAAAAATATCCAGTTTTAATAAGTCAAGAAATGTGCAAAATATCTAAAGACAAAGTGTGATAGACTGTGTTTATTCAAAAAAATTAAATAAAATAAAGAACGAAAATAAATAATGATGTATTATAAGTTTGTGTGTGCAGCCTTTTAGTTAAAAAAAATCAGGGCTCGAGTCCTGCAGGAACGCATGGGAACGGCGTTCCTGCACTTTTTCAACAGCAGGAATGCCATTCCCATTAGTAGTCCTGCAGAACCAGGGCTGGTCTTAGGGGTGTGCGAGCTGTGCGGCCGCACAGGGCGCCATGCCAACAGGGGCGCCGACCAATCGACACAGCTTTCACAACCAGATCCTTCCCTACCTCAGAGCGCCCTGGTGGGTGAAATATTGCGCCCTGGCCCTTAGAGAGTGAGCTCTGCTTTGTTATTGGCCAGTGAGGAGATTGAGGACTTCTCTCATGATGGGGAGGAGCGAGCAGTGAGCGCTTTGATTCTGCCCTCCTCTCGCGAGCTCGGCATTCGGAGTGTTGCCGCGGGTTACCACAGCAACGCTCTCATACTATCAATGCAGTGCTCACGAGAGGAGGGCTCCTGTTCTACAAGATGCAGAACATCAAGCACTGGCAGAGAGCGCTGGACCACCTGGTCATCAGTATTCCCCCATCCATGAACACAGGTATGCAAGAGGGAGGAGGCCAAACGGGGGAATCAACATGAATTAATTTAAGAAAACAAAACATGAAATTGCTCTCCCACCTCCTCATTTAAAGCCTTATGTCACCCCCTCCTACCCACAAATCATAACTATCCAACCCTTACTGTGTTACCTACACACACTCCATAACACACACACACTACATAATCTACTCACACACACACACTACATAATCTACTCACACACAACATCCCCTATACAAACACAACATAATCTACACACACACACACACTACATAATCTACTCACACAGACACACTGCATAATCTACTTACACACAACATCCCCTATACACACACTATGTTCTCTACACACATACACACTAGATAACTCACAAACACTACAAAACCTACCGACACACTATGCTCCCTATCCATACATACTACGTAACTTACACACTACATTCCCTATATACATACACTCTGTTCCCTGAACACATACATACTACATCCCCTATACACACATGGTTTCCTACACACATACACACTACATCCCCTATACACACACACACTACATAACCTACACACTACATCCCCTATACACACACACACACACTACATCCTTTTCCCACACCACACTGTTTTCCCAACACACGCCTTAAAATGCCCATGCAACCTATTATATATAGGTAGAACAATTCTCCCACTAAATATCAGAATTGCGGAACATATCCGCAACATTAAAAAGGGCCTTGACACACATAATGTCTCTCAGCATTTTAAAACAACCCACAACCAAAACCCCAAAGACCTTTTTTTCTGCGTCCAAAAGTTGTACAAAAAGATTGGAGAGGAGGGAATTTTATTAACTTATTAATTGGGTAAAGAAGAGATGAAATATATTTGTAATTTCAACACTCTCATATCATATGGTCTAAATTCAGATTCTGAACTTTGCCACTTTTTATGATTTTAAGATTTTATTCATGAAAGATTAAGATTCGGATTCAGAGGTTTTTAGGTTTTAAGATTCTCTTTTTAGATCTCTCATCTTGTTTTAAGGATTTTAAGAATCTACATTTGGCTATTGTATTAATCTAGCCATAAACAAATTAATATCTTTTTTCAAAATCATTTTGCCTATTTGTTTTTCTATTTTAGTATATCCCCAATGAATACTTGTCACACTATGATTCTGGGCACAGTATACATTTCATATGTATATGGTTTTTATTACTACACATTTCATATTTATATGTTCCTTTTATTTCACCATTCTTTTTCCTAGCATCATGGTAATATTCCAAACTGGGAGAAAGTGTTAATGATGTACGATGTATTTTTAATATGTCTCCTGTAACTCAGTATACAGCACATTCCTCGATAAGTATATGAACGAAAAGATTCACGTGACGATGTTCCTTTCTCTTCATATGCTCATGTAACATGCAATGGTTGTACAATGGATAATAAAGTTGAGCTAAACTGTGGAACGCCAGTGTGCGTTCAAAATATAGAAGGACTGGGATGACGTCATCAAGAAGAGACGCGTCACTGAAAAAAAGACGGAAGTAATCAGCAGGAACAGATGATCGCAATAAGCAATTAAGCAGGAGGACATATAAATCGATCGGATAAGAGAGAAGAACAAGCAGCAACTGAATAAGCCTTTTTAACAGGCGAAGCGCGTCTTGCAATTATTTTAACATGGACTTTATTCAATATTAAAAAAATAAGTTTTTTGTTTTATACTTTTTTGTACCAATCTTGGAAATTACGCCCAGTGAACTTATTGGTGTCAAGAAGGAAGCTTCTACAGCATCACAAAGGGAGTGGGGTCCCTTCTAACTTCCCCACCTGTCCATGTGGTGAGCTTCTTTTTTGTGTGTATAGAGAGGTGAACACACAGGTGTTAGAGTGTGTTGGTGGATTCTAAATCACACAGCAGGACTTTGTATTTATTTTGAGTTGTACAAGTTGTGATCAAAACAAAACATAAACAAAACTTGGAATTTTTCTATGTCTGTTCAACCGTAATTCACCTTTCATATTAAATGCCCCCACACTTATTATATATCATTGTGTTCAGGAGAAACAGGGCATTCGAGTCACATCAAATATTTATATATTAAACATAATTTAATATGAATAAAATATAAATATATATATAAATGCTCCGCATGGCATTTTAACTGTGAATGTCATAATAACGTTAGCTGTTACTGCAAATAAGTACACATATTTGTATTCAGCAATGTCTCACGAGTAAAATTACCCCCATGATAGCATACCATTTGCAAAAGTAGACAACACAAGGTATTACAGATGGGGTTAAATCTTTTCTTAGTAGCCATTTAGTCACAAACACTGGCCAAAGTTAGCGTTCGGGCAAATTTCAATGTGAAAAAAGTAAATGCAAGCCTTATATTTGACTCAGTAACTTTTGAAAACACCATAAAACCTGTACATGAGGAGTACTGTTGTACTCGGGAGACTTTGCTGAACACAAATATTAGTGTTTCAAAACAGTAAAAATCAGTGAAAGTACAGTTTGTGTGTGGAAAACGCAAAAAAACTGCATTTTCACTGACGATATCATCGCTGTGATATGTTTTACTGTTTTGAAACACTAATATTTGTGTTCAGTGAAGTCTGCCGAGTAAAACAGTACCCTTTTTGCACTATTCAAATGCTTCTTCTCTCTCATAGCCCAACATTCTCCTTCAAGCAGGTGGCAGTGTGGTGTATCACCTTTCTGCTACATTCACTCCAAGCCCCACTTTTTCTCTGTCCAGGCTGCATAGTATTTGCCCCTTCCCGCCCAGCTGTCCTTCTATTGTCTCAATTTTGGGCACCAGTTCCACTGTCATAATTTTGTTCCCTGGTATCCTGTAACACCAGGGAATGGACCTCAGCCAGCACAGCACAGCACAGCATAGCACAAGGACATCATTAGACTCATTCTCTGTGTACTATGGGCCCTAAGACCTTGCAGAGAGTGCTGCTGCAGCATTTTACTCTTTGCTGTCTATAATATTCTATAATTAGTCCCATTATAATCATCAGTACCAGGCCCATTAGTCTTAATGCAGAAATTACCAAGTTGCGCTAGTCATGAGAGGTTAACTTTAATGTGAAATGTGTCTGTTTGCTGTCCTTTAATGTACTCATCCATGAAATTGCTATTGATGTAAAGTGTATGGATATATATTTTTTATTTATAGCAAGCAGGATTGGAGCCTCTCACGATTACAGTCAGAATCGTGGAGCAGAGGTGTTTAGTGATCCAACCCTAGTGATTGTTCAAGGCATGCGATCTCTGGCATTTTTAAAATGTTTTCTGTAGTGGCCAATGGCACGGGGTAAACCTGACAATTAAGCTAGACAAGCAATTAACTATTTCCAAACAGAGTTCCTGCACATTATTATCTATTATCATTTTAAGGAACCATTTATCTTGGGTGTCAGCATATCTGAGTTTTAGGGATATATTTTTTGCAGAATGGAAGCAAACTGGCTCTTCATGTAAACACATCTGAGGAAAGGGATTTAGGGGTGATTATTTCTGATGACTTAAAGGTAGGCAGACAATGTAATAGAGCAGCAGGAAATGCTAGCAGAATGCTTGGTTGTATAGGGAGAGGTATTAGCAGTAGAAAGAGGAAAGTGCGCATGCCATTGTACAGAACACTGGTGAGACCTCACTTGGAGTATTGTACGCAGTACTGGAGACCGTATCTTCAGAAGGATATTGATACTTTAGAGAGAGTTCAGATAAGGGCTACTAAACTGGTTCATGGATTGCAGGATAAAACTTACAAGGAAAAGTTAAAGGATCTTAACATGTATAGCTTGGAGGAAAGATGAGACAGGGGGGATATGATAGAAATATTTAAATACATAAAGGGAATAAACACAGTAAAGGAGGAGACTATATTTAAAAGAAGAAAAACTACCACAACAAGAGGACATTGTCTTAAATTATTGGGGCAAAGGTTTAAAAATAATATCAGGAAGTATTACTTTAGGCCGCCGACACAAATCACATAACGGCACTGCACAAAAGGGCAGACATACCCAGAAATGGGGTTGTGTCTGACCGAATAGTGGAAGGTCAGCCTGGTGTGAATGCATGCCAGGATGTCTGTCAATCATGCAGGCTGGCTAACTAAAGTCATACTTTGTAGACAGCACCCTAAGCTTGGCGTAAATTCATCTAATCATGTGCTTCTTCTACACTCCGGGGAGTGTCCCTTAGCACTCACTTATTCACTCCTCTCCTTACCTTCTTACTAGAATGCAGAAGCTCCTGGTATGCAGTGTGGGATGGAGAAAAGGAGGATGTAGTGAGTGTAGAAAAAAGAGGACATGCCACAGTGTTAGAGAGAAAGAAACAAAACCAGCTTTACCTTGAACTAATTTATTTTGTCAGCCAGTCCACACAAGTTTTGTTTCCCTATATCCTTGTTAAACTTCCGTACTTAATTCCCTCTGCACAACACAAGAGAAAAGTAGTGTAAAAATGGGCCTGAAGTGTAATAAATGGGCCTACTCCATGGCTATAGTCCTAGAGCTTCAGCTTCAGCCTGTATGTTAATCCAGCCCTGAAAATAAAGGATGCATGACTTATTTTGGGCATGTTGCTAAAGGGAGATATATAGCATTCTGTTACAATCTTATGTCCACATTTTACGGACCTGTGCAGAATGCTAACATTAGCAATCTCCGCCACCTATAATTTATGGTTCACTGCCAGCACTTTACTTGTCATCTCACAATACAAAACGGAAATGGGTCATGTATCTGTTTCCTACTGAGCTCAACCTTTCCACTTTTCAAATCATTGAAAACATTTACTTCTTTATAACTTCAACCAAAATAAGCATGTATAATGTCAATGTACATGCTCTCAAGCACTTACTTTAAAAAGCAAAAAACCCACATGTAATCTTAATGTGGCAGTACCAAAACCACTTCATCTTAAAGGGACACTATAGTCACCAGAACAAGTATAGCTTATTGTATTTGTTCTGGTGAGTAGAATCATCCCCTTTAGGCTTTTTGCTGTAAACACTGTATTTTCAGAGAAAATGCAGTGTTTACATTACAGCCTAGTGATACATTTACTGGCCACTTCTTAGATGGCTACTAGAGGTGCTTCCGGGGGCAGTGCTGCATAGTTTGCAGCACTGACATTCAGTGTCTCCTCTGCATGCAGACACTGAACTTTCTTTATAGAGATGCATTGATTCAATTAATCTCTATTAGGAGATGCTGATTGGCCAGGGCTGTGTTTGGCTTGTGTTGGCTCTGCCCCTGATCTGCCTAATTGTCAGTCTTAGACAATCCTATAGGGAAGCATTGTGATTGGTGTAGACCCCCACTTCTGATGATGTCAGTAGAAAAGGCAGTTCAAGGGCAGAGGCAGCAGCTTCAGACTTTAATATAAGTAAGATTGTACTATATTTAGGGAGAAAAGAGGGGGACAGTGGGGCTAGATGGTGGTTTTAACACTATGGTTTGTTTGTGTTCCTGACCCTATAGTGTTCCTTTAATGTAGAGGTTTGAGTGTAGAGATGCTGTTTTTTTCATCTGACATTTGAATTGGATTGGTGGATCCTGGTGATTGCACGTGCCATGTATCTTCAGTGCCTTAAAGAATCTGATTGAACAGAAGTCACTAGTGGCCAGGTTACTTTCACCACAGAGTGTTCCTAAATCTATTTAGATTTCTACGTCCCCTCCATTTCTGCAATGAAATGAGGGTTGAGTCAAGCAAGCTACCTTTTATTCTAAATCTGTGGTAGTCTCCTCACCGCAGCTCTGTTCCTCCTCCAATTAAGTCATCGTTACTGATGACTTGTGTCCAATCAGACACAAGAAAAGCATTTGCATATGCATTGCAATCGCCTCTATATGAAGCCCTTTGATTTGAGCTACAGTGTTACTAAGGGGATTTATAAAAGTTATAATTTCTCTTGAAATTGGCACATTAATAAAATAAGCTAAAGTAGATATGCAGCTATCGCTAGGACACTTCAGCAAGCTGCAATACTTTAGGGCATCCCTTTAAAGTTTAGATTTCCCAATTATTATGCAAATCAACGTACTTTTCTTGTGATTTCTGTTGTTTTTCAGTCCGTTACATGGAAAGATGACGTTACACTGACCTACAGGTCCTACTGGTCCCACATTTGTTTATTTAGTTTATCTAAGATGATAAATATAAGATGTTTTCATTATATGCCTCGTCTGTGCCCTTTCAAAAGATAGTTGCAATATATATATAAATGTGTATATACACTATATAGGCAAAAGTATTGGGGCACCTGACCATTACACCAATAGTGACCTTAACGACATTGTATTCTAAATACCTAGACATTAATATGTAGTTTGTTCCCCCTTGGCAGCTATATCAACTTCCACTCTTCTGGGAAGGCTTTCCACAAGAACGTGGAGTGTTTCTGTGGGATTTTTTTCCCATCCATCAAGTAGAGCGTTTGTGAGTTCAGGCACTGATGTTGAGTGGCCTGATTTGCGATCTCTGCTTTCTGTTCCAGTTCATACCAAAGGTGTTCGATGGGGTTGAAGTCTGGGCTCAGTGTGGGCCAGTCTAGTTCTTCCACACCAAATTTATCCAACCATGTTTTTAGAGACCTTGCATTAAGCACTGGAGTGCATGTCTATGCTGGAATAGAAATTTCCTTCCCCAAACTGTTCCCACAAAGTTGAAACCATGGAATTTTGCAAAATATCTTGGCGTGCTGAATATTAAGATTTCCCTTCACTTGAAGTAAGGGGCCTAGCCCAACACCTTCACCAAAATTTACAGTTGGCACAATGCAGTCAGACAGATAACGTTCTCCTAGTATCTGCTAAACCCAAACACGCCAATCAGTATGCCAAACAGAGAAGCGTGATTCGTCTCCCCACAGAACACGTTTCCATTGCTCCAGAGTCTAGTGGTGGTGTGTTTTACACCACTCGATCCAATGCTTGGCATTGTACTTGGTCATATGAGGCTTGCATGCTGGATACCCATTCCATGAAGTTCCTGCTGCACAGATTTTGTGCTGATTTTAATGCTAGTGGAAGTTTGGAACTCTTCAGCTATGGAATCACTCACCATGTACCTCAACACTCGGTGGCCCCACTCTTTGACATTATGCGGTCTTCCGCACAATGTCCTATCCTATTTTTTTTCACAAATGTTTGTAAATGTAGAATGCATGGCCATGTGCTGGAATTTATACACTCGTGGCAATGGGTCTGATTGAAATACCTAAATTCAACAATTAAGAGGTGTGTCCCAATACTATGTCCATATAAAAAAATGGAAAGGCAAGATTTATATATGTATTTATTAGATTTAAAAATGTCTTCTCGCAAACATTCATTATTGATTTTATCAATCAGCTGCTAAAATTAAAAACCCAACATTTATACAGTGATAGCATGTATTTAAAAAAAATCTACCCTCCCACCACTGTACACCACCAAGCCAAAAGATGGTTAACACCATATGTAAAACTCTTCCCTAAGACAGATGATAGTGTAATGGTGTGTACCTGTTTATTTTACGAGACCTTAGCCTCCGCAGAGTGGGAGTAACAGGACAGAAATCAAGCTCAGAAGGGATGTCTGTTTAAAACAGTGCCTCAACCTAAATGGGACACCTTATAATATTATGGTGTGAGATCCTCTAAGATTCTAGAACATAAAATGCAATTAACGACACATTTCAATCTTCAAATATAATGTTGTATTGATTATTTGAATTAGAATAACCAAATAATATTCAGCATAACATACAATTAATAGCTACTCATATACAATAGCATTGTTCTTAATGAGCTCATGAAATAATAACAGCTATTGTTGAAACAATCTTGGAGATAGCGCTAACGAACGTAGTTCCCTATGTTTGGTAGATTTTAGCTGAGTAGATAAAATCCCCTTTGTTGTTTGAGAATGATGCAATGCTCAACAGCTTCTCCTCAGAAATACAGATTTCACTGTTTGAACAATTACTTTTGTTTGTAATCCAGAACTGAGAGTCACTTGTTACTTCAACCTGTTGCAATAGACTCACTTTGTTTCCTTTGAAATCTCACTGTGGGATCCAGTTAGTGTATTTGTGTTAACTGTTCAGAAAGGATACACTGCTAGAATCTTAAGTTGATTATTTAATCTTCACACACTCTGCAGCACATTAAATATGTCAGATATAGCTATTTTATTTAATTAGTTACTTTGGAGTTGAGGGAGGCCTCATAAAATGGCAGACACATGCTCACTCTACACGTAAAGTGCTCACTGGTATCCACATTCAGTCTGCATAACTACTTCTGCTTGGAAACAGCAGCATTCTTGTCCCATCCCCAAGTCTGTGCTGACTTCATACTTTTCTTAGCCCCCATTTGCTTCTCCCCAGGACAATTTCCTCCACCATCTTCCCAGAAGACATTTTTCTCCCTTAATACAGTTAATTACAGCAGCCATTTTGGGTTAGGGCAAGACCCTTACACGTACATGGTATTTCATATTTTGGGCCACATACAAACTTTGTCAGAAGCATCAAGCTCACATTTCTATCACTGAAAGAGTTAGGCGTAGTGAACTGGATCAGGTTTCACTGTTTAAATTGCGTGACATCCCAGCGCATTGATAAACAGTACCGTCTGGCCTTTAAATGTACTACTTGATCTTTGCAAAATGGCCAACCTCTAACACATGAGTAATCCTTTGGAACCGATCCATCATGTAATTCTAGGATTTAGCGTTTAATCACTGATAGTGTGAAAGATTGGTTACCTTTGTACTGTAATAATATGTTCTTCAGTATTTTTTTCTAATTTGTAAAACACAATATTATAGAAGCGCAGTTATGCTATTGAGTATTGCATAGCGTAACTGGACAAGACAAATGATGTCTGGCCATCAATGTACATTGTTGTTGTAGTGATTTATTTATGAATTTGAGCCGTTGAGTGAAAGGTTATAAGTCAGTTGTGTGATGTGTAACATAACAGGACAAATCTCAAATCAGCACCATTACTTTGATGCCCTCTTGATATACTGAAACTTTTCTACATAATTTATATCAGACTAGTTTTCATTGAATGTCAGATCTTGTACTCCAATGGACTGAAATCTGCTTTCATAGATATGTTCCATGGCACTTATGTTCCTTGTAAGGATACAACTGACTAGATTAGCCCTGTAAAAAAAATAGAAATAATAATAATTTAAAAAATAATAATAATAATAATAAAATATATATTACTATCTGTGTCCACTTAAAACAGGGGTAGGCAACCTGTTAGGTGTCAAAAATAGACATCTGGCGTGCTATTTTTTTTTTTATTAACTTGTGTGTTAAGTAGAGATGTCCCGAACAGTTCGCCGGCGGACAGTTCCTGGCGAACATCGCATGTTCGCGTTCGCCACGGCGGGCGAACATATGCGATGTTCGGTCCGCCGCCTATTCCATATCATTGAGTTAACTTTGACAACCCCCAAAGTTAACTCAATGATATGGGGGGGGGGACCTACTGTCCTCCCCCCGGCCCCCACCCCTGAGCGGTGGGTGGGGGCCCTAAAAAAAACAATAGGGGGGAACTTCTGTCCCCCCCCGGCCCCCACCCCTGAGTGGTGGGTGGGGGCCCT
>OW240917.1:53359183-53387107 GCA_933207985.1 Pelobates cultripes | reverse complement strand
GCAGGGCGGGGGAAGGCTTATAAAGCCTTGCCTCGTCCTGCAATTAGGCTAAGAGCACTCTGATTGGTGGGTTTAAGCCATCCAATCAGAGTGCTCTGACAGGTAAATGAAGAGACTGACAGGCAAGTCTCTACATTTACCTGTCACAGCACTCTGATTGGTTGGTTTGAAATCCACCAATCAGAGTGCTCTGTGTCATTTTACACAGCGTGGGAAAGTTCTTTGGAATTTTCCCACGCTGTGCAATTTGACTCATAACACTCTGATTGGTTACTTAATCCACCAATCAGAGTGTTATGAGTCATACAGCTGGGAAAATTCCACAGAACTTCCACGCTGTGTAATGATAGAGCACTCTGATTGGTGGATTTCAAACCAACCAATCAGAGGTAGCAGACAGGTAAATGTAGAGACTACCTGTCAGTCTCTCTTCATTTACTAGAATAGAGCACTCTGATTGGATGGCTTAAACCCACCAATCAGAGTGCTCTGAGTTTGAATTGCAGGGCGTGCGTTGCTTTTAGTTTCCTTCCCTCTGCAGAGCTCAGTCTGCGCGGAGCCCTCGCCGGGTGAAGATGGATTATTTTTTTTGCACTCGTTTTTTTTATTTATTTATTTTTTTATTGCGTCGGTTATTATGGTTTTTTATTTGGCCTTTTTTGGGGCTGAAAAAAGAAGATTTAGAAGAAAGAAAACATCGAATGGTAAGTTGTTTTTTTTTCTTTTTACAGGTACTTAGTTAAAGGTGCCCCCCTTATTATTTTTAGGGTGAGGGGGGTAGGTAGGGGGATAATGTTTTTTTTTGGGGGGAGGGGGTGACTAGGGGTTTGGGGACCCCTAGTCACCTGGGGGGTGGGGGTGAAATTTTTTTTAGGGCCCCCACCCGCCGCTCAGGGGTGGGGACCACGGGGGGAGGACCTTAGGTCCCCCCCTTTTTAGTATTTAGGGCCCCCACCCGCCGCTCAGGGGTGGGGGCCAGGGGGGAGGACCTTAGGTCCCCCCCTTATTCCAATTTAGGGCCCCCACCCACCGCTCAGGGGGGGGGGCCAGGGAGGAGGACCTTAGGTCCCCCCCTTATTCCAATTTAGGGCCCCCACCCACCGCTCAGGGGTGGGGGCCAGGGGGGAGGACATTAGGCCCCCCCCCTTTTTAGTATTTAGGGCCCCCACCCGCGCTTAGGGGTGGGGGCCAGGGGGGAGGACCTTAGGTCCCCCCCCCTTTTTAGTTTTTAGGGCCCCCACCCGCTGCTCAGGGGTGGGGGCCGGGGGGGAGGACAGTAGGTCCCCCCCCTCATTATTTTTATGGCCCCCACCCACCGCGCAGGGGTGGGGGCCGGGGGGGAGGACAGTAGGGCCTCCCCCCCATTGTAATTAATGGCCCCCACCCGTTGCACAGGGGTGGGAGCTAATAGTTTTGTTTTTTTTGTTTGTTTGTTTTTTTACAGTGAGCAGCCACTGGCTGCTCACTGCTTACTAGACATGCCCCTACTCGCTGCATAGCGAGTAGGGGCAGATCATTTACTAATACTAAGTAATCTTTACTTCGTATTAGTAAATGTGGCTGAAAGACCAATTTAGGTCTTTCAGCCTTTTAGTAGATAACTCCCTAATACCGTGGGAATTAGGGAGTTATCTACTAAGCGGCTGCAAGATGCAGCCGCGGATCGGAGTTTGCATGCCACAGTCCAGGTGTTAGTCCCCTTGAAACATCTTGTGTGTTTTAAAATTCGCCTGTCTATTGAAGTCTATGGCGGTTCGCCCGGTTCGCGGGTTCGCGAACATTTGCCGAAATTCGCGTTCGCCGTTCGCGAACCGAAAATCTTATGTTCGCGACATCACTAGTTTTCTGCCTGTGTTAATTGTATCACAGACAGAGGGGAGGGTTTGTGTACATTATCTGGGAGTGCCTAACTGTACAAGAGTGTTTTGATTGGCTTTGTAACTTTATGTCCTGTGTGCCACAAGGTCCACGTGGGTGGTAACCTTGTGGGAAAACCTGTGTATAAGAGACAATAAACCCTCAGTTCATCCTGTTCCTGCTTAACCTTCAATCTAGAGTCTTGTCTCTTATTGGGGGAATTGCTATATCACTACAAGGGATTGCTATGCTCTTCATACTCCCTTGGATAATCACTACTAAGCTCTTTTAAAAGCTTGTTCCTGTTCCTGCTTCGCTCTCTTGGAGGAGAGGTTCACCCACTGGAACCTGGAGCCTTGTCGTAGGTCCAGGGTGGGTAGGAGACGGCGAGACCCCAACCAAGCTGCGGTTGTCTGGTGAAGTGCGTGGAGCCCTCGGGAAGCACTAGGAGCATCCGTCAACGGAGGTAACCAGTCGGGGTGCCAAATGGTCCATAATAGACGTGATTTAATGGGAAATGTTGTTATTTGAAGAGAGATTAAGCTGCATTTAATCTGTGTGTTCCTCTCTAAGTGTCTCATTTGCTCTTTTTCTGTGTCAGTGAAATTACATTTTTCACACATTATTTATTTATCAGCTGAGCTTTGATCAATACTACCTGTCTCCATTTGCAGACTATGTATTGATATCACGCTTTTGTTAACTTGTAGCCTAAAGTATTATACTACTATTGTACAGCGCTACGGAATCTGATGGCGCTATATAAATAATAAAATAATACTTTAGGCTACACAGTATATGAAAGTCCACTGATGCCACCTTTAGCCCATAATTGTTATTGCAGAATACTTTCAAATGTTCCCATTCAAGGAAGAAGTTCGATATTCTTCAGTTTTTTTTAGGGTTTTATATTATCTGATTAATGTTTCTATATTTAGCTCTTTTTTTATCACACGTTTATTTTCACTCGCATTTTCCTTTATTTTTCCTTGGCGTCCAATTTGTTCATACCAAGAAAAAATAGTTTTTGTTAACTAATATACATCATAAATAAACGTTGCCTTGTCTCCCCACCCATTCCTTGTTAGATGTGTTTCATTGCATAGTCTGCAGGTCGTATGTGAAAAATAAGACATCTCTGCATATTGTTCATATTCTGATATGACCTACTTTCTGACCATATCACATATCTCGGCAGGTGATACATTGTCATCTTTGTTTAAGGTTTCATCTAAACGTTTTCACAGTTGTCAGTAGCTAATCATTTCTAATCATTTTATTAACATTATTAGCTGTTATAAAACATCTCTGGAGTTGTATAATTTATGCCAAACCATAAATATAAATGTGTTTTTTTCTTAGAATGGGCTATTCAGTGGTCAGGGGATTGTGCCAAATTAACAGTTAAATTGCCCACTGTAATCCAAAATAACCAAGATTAGCATATTTACTAATTTACCTTGTTTTGCCTAAACGTTAGAATTTTGTAGATAAACATGTAGGAGACTAACAGGGTTATGCACTAAAGGGAGAATTTAAAGTGAAATTCAAATTCAAGGCAAACATTTCAAAACTGGAAAAAAAATCTCTAAATCTCTAAAATTCACTTTAAATTCTCGCTTTTATGAGAAATACCTTGTTTAACACAAACAGCATCCTAACTCGACAGAGACACATTCATTTATGGGGTCATGAACCTTAATATTGATCTGAAAACCTTTATAAAATATTTATGGTGGCATTTAACAAAGTAAAAGTAGTGCCCATTTTACTGTCAAGGGGCAGACTAGATGTTTCACTTAGCACTCTTTCTTTGTCTAATTCTCTGTTTTTATCACCTTTTTTTTGTGATCAGTATTATTTTGGCTACAATTTTTTACAATTAATAATTACTTGCAGATTTACAAATACATATCGCTGCTCTGTGCTTTTAACTTACCAGGAATGAGCAGAAAGAATACAGATGTCACAGACGCTATACCCATTGGGCCTGCCATTATTCGGAGTGGTTCTGTATGGGGTTACTCAGTGTGTTCAGTATCACCTGCTTCATCTAGTGACTGCGCTCCTAGTGATTCTATGACAGCTAGCCACCAGGCATGCATTCAGCAAAGTACAGGCTAGGCGGGGAGTATTAAATAACAATACAATCTCTCTCCCCTTCACCACGTATCCGCAAAGCATAATTGTGTTAAAATGTACTTATCTGATGAGTATAAAACAGCTTCCCACAGATTATTTCCCAGGTAGGGCTCTTTAACCCCTTAAAGACACAACTTCTGGAATAAAAAGGAATCATGACGGATTATTTCCGTGATGTGTCCTTAAGGGTTTAATACTCACATAGTTTTATAAAAATAGTTAGGGTACAGCTGATATTTTCTAAGGGAAAAGTAAACAAAGTGTAATACAGATATGGTAGCGTATAAAATTGAGTGTGCTCCAAGGGTGCCTCCCCTGAAGGTGATGGGGCGCTATATACTCCTTCCTTGTTTGTAGTCACAACCGTTAGTCAGGAATCAACCAGGACTACGAGTAATAGACAAAATGAAAAGCTTTATTGTGGCAATAAAAAGTAAAATAATACAATTTGAAAAAAATAAATAAAACGATATGGTCCTACACGCTTCGTTCCGATAGTGGAACTTTGCAATATTAAAACAATAACAGCCAAATGCCAAATAAAGCCTAATACCTCCCATCCTGTAGTCCCCTTAAACAGGGCAAAGCTCAAAAGTCTATTGGTGGTCTGGTCGGTGTCTTCTTTCCATTCTTCATTGGTTCGACGATCAACAAAGTCACATGTTCGGCAGTTAAGGTAATGAATCCTCTCCTCCCCAGCCACAATCAATTATCTGTCTATTCTAATTGGAAGCGCGTTTCAATGCGCACTTTCATGTGTTCCTGTGACTGCTTCCTTTTTCGTCCAGATACAACATGACTGTGCATTCCAACATGGATGTAAATACATATAATACAGCTAAATGAAAGCTTTGTTTGCTAAAGACATCCCAATAGTAGAGCAATGGGGCGTGAGAGGCAACACAGAGCCTTTTGGTCAGCTGGTGTTGTCAGCTCCACCAAGGGCTTGGACCCTAATGATTTACAAAATAATAGATGTGATCTCCATCTAGGGAGATCATGAAATGCTGACAAAAATAATAAATGGACAAATATGAGACACTAGTGCACAAAATAGTAATAGCGATAACCAGTGGGGTCTTTTAAAGGGGAGGAGAAAAGAACAGGGTCTAAAGACAACTATACCATTTATATTGAACAAAAGACCCGTAATTATTCTAAAGAGGCTAGATCAAGAAAGTAAAAATAAAAAATCTTTATTAAGTCACAAGAAGGGACTAGCCAAAAAAGTGAGCCACCCCAAAAACAATAGGGGGAAGGCTCTATTTCAAAATCCCCTTAAATCAAAAACTCATAGTAGAGATAGAGCTGGATTCTTAGTATAAACATCCAAAATGGATTGTATAGATATAGCTCAATACTAGTAGCAACAGGATTAATAGGGCTTAAACATTCTAATAGAAAAATAGAAGAGCATAGATCCCTATTAAGGGTAAAAGTGAAGGGAGAAATATAATGGGACAGAAACAGGGGAGAGGGGAGGAGAGAAATGCACACCCTTCCTAATATACTAGGTACATAAATCAACCTCAAAAATTAAATCTGTCCCTAAACTCCGTAAAACACCTTCGTGGGTGTTCTAATCTGAAAGCTCATTCTAAAGAATTATCGCCCACTGCCTGTTACTACAAGATCCCCACTGGCTAAAGTTAAATAAAAAGAAAATTACTTTAAGTGTTCAACCCTATTGTGCCCAACCCATTGGTGAAAAAAGTAAATAAAAATAAAAAGCAGTCGACTGACATGCCCTGACTGCTTTTTATTTTTATTTAACTTTTTGAAAATTGATTTCTCTCATTTTTCATACTGGTGTGAATTTTAATTTTAAATAATATTGATTACCATTGAGGTAATTCACAATCTCCTGACACCAATAAATAGACCCTTTCCAAATTATAATAGCATTAATAATATGTCTCCACCTAGCACCAAGCTCTCCCTCCAGTCATGGCCAGACCACACAAAGAGATCCTGTCATCTCCTCATTTAGGTATTGACGTAACTCAGGGCGAACCTGGTGTTCATTGTGTTACCCATTAGCTAGTAAAACTTACCATTAAAGAAAAAATAATGGTGTTCTAAAATAAATTCAACAAAAGACAAAATAAATTCTTTTAATCTCTGAGATTTATTAGAATTCAAACTCATAGAAAAAAAGGACAGCTTCTAAACTTAAACCCTGTCTACATTGAGTGTGGCCCAACTATAATTTGAGTCCCACTCCAAATTTTCAATTTCCTGTAGGAAAGATTTCATGTCTTTGATATCTGATGGCGCCTCCTGTGCTTACTTTTGCAGATAGGAGTCAACAAAGGCAGATAAATTATCGATAGTAGAGTCTTTACCAGAACTAAACGGAAAAGGATCAGCGCTCTAAAAACCAAACACAAAACGTAGAATATATGTAAATGAGGGAGCACACCTAAAATAGTAGGGAGTAGAGGAGCCATTACCCTAACTGACAAACAGGTGATTTTGTTGATCGATGAACCAATGAGGAACGGAAAGAAGAAGACACCAACTAGACCACCAATGGACCTATTTAGGGTGAAAGGTGTTAGGCTGTATTTGGCTGTTATTATTTCTATTTTGCGTTCTTAAAGAAGTTCCACTATCAGAACGAAACGTGTTGTACCATATTGTTTAGGGTTTTTTTCATACATTTTATTACTTTGTTGCCATAGTAACGCCTTTCATGTTGCCTATTACTTGGAGTCCTTGTTAATTCCTGACTAACAGTGGTGACTACGAACAAGGAAGGAGCATATAGCCCCCATCACCAATTTTATACGCTTGTGAGTGCAATCTGTTTCAGTGTTACTTGTTTATACCATAACTGTATTACACTAGCTATTGCTAATTATTCTTAAAGAAAACATCAGCTGTACCCCAATTTTTGTATAAATCTAGGGGAGTATTAAATGGCTGGAATTTTTTGCTTTTTAAAGAGATTATAAAAACAAGCTTGTAGCGGAGTGGTAGTATTATCCACAATATCTCAGCTGGTAGACAGGATAATCCGATCCAAACAGACAAAATGTAGGTAGCGTAGTTACAATCCCTTCCTCCCAAGAACTAGATGACACATAGCTTGGAGGTCAACTGAGGTTTTAATTACAGGTCACAGTATTTATGGGATTCCCCATGCAAGGGGTTTCCCTACTGACATTCCAGGGGTGGTACAGTAGGGGACTACATGGGGAACTGAACAATACATGCATTTTTCCCACCATGTACTGCTGCACGAGAGGGATACTCCCACTAGAATATACAGCTAAGTGGATTATCCCCCCTGTGCAGCAGAACTTACATTTCACATTAAAATACATAATTCCCATAATAATCCCCTAATTTAAATGAATGGAGGTTCGGTAGATAGCTGGGGTCTGAGTGCACAGTTCGTGAGAATACCGCTCAGATCCCAGCCTAACTAACCGAACGCCGCACGAAACACACATTAAATTCAAGTTCTACTCAAAATACCGATTGACATCAGGGGAACAACCTACCGAATGGCCGGGGCTCCCGAACGGCCTGGAAGTCCAGCGCTCGACGACCAAACCCCGCTGGGCTAACAAAGGAACCAAGATGGCCGACCGCCGCATGGTCGGTAGCCGAACGACGGCCACCTAGGAACACACTTAACTACCGATTGCAATCGGTTAATGGGCGCCAATGTGTGTGGTCGTCCATTCGGTAGGTTATTAGTTTCACGAACAGTGTTGAAACTCACTGTTCGTGAAACTACAGTATGAATGCTGGGGTTTTCGTGCCGCCAGCATACGAATGCCCTCATTCGCCTGAAATGCAATTACAATCCTACACTTGTCTCTACAGCCTTAGAAAGAATACAAACATACTCATACATTGATAGTCTCCAGTGGCTAGTATTGCCACAAAGCTTATATTTAATCAAGACATAATTGCTGTAAAAATATATATACCCAGAGCTAGGCTGGCAGTTATTCACAGTTATAAGATATCCCTTCTGTACAAAGCATAGACCCTGACTAACAGGAAATAATAGAATCTTGTAAAGAGTATTTTTCTTTCTATATATTTATTTTGTGTTAGTTTTAATGCATTGTCTTCATGATACAGTAAACTATACTTGGTAAACAGGTGTTCTCTATATCATGTGAAAAATAAATTGCAGATCCATTGGAACAACACGGATCTCGGAAGGGATTTCAGAACCACATGTATTCCTGGATCAATCACATTGGATGAAAGTGTGATTGAGTGAAACGTCACTCAGGACTTGCACCTGGTGTAGTACAAATACGCTGATCTATCCCGGATGCTGGAGTTTGTTGTATCTTTTTTTCTTGGAGAATTCGTAAAGGTAAGTCCGCACCTAGGACCGCCAGGCACCACAACAACTTCATTAAGATGAAGTTGTATGGTGCCTGGAATGTTCCTTTAAGCCCTGCTTTAGAATGTACGGTTATTTAATAACTGCCTTATTACCGCTTGTACCTGTGTGTCAAATGTGTCTTGTCTTCTTGTCTTTATTACGTCTAGTTACTGCAAAGCGCTTAGACACTATTATTATTATTATTCATGATTATTATGATGCAGCACTGTACAATTGTTTACCAGTGTCAAAACAAAAAAAAAGTACATCAACTGCATCTTACCCTTATTGCACAAGTGAAGTTATATTGATGGCGTTTCATTCTTATCCATTCAGTCTTGTTTAATCTCAATCATTTAGAATTTATGGATTTTCAGTGGCACACCGTCTGCCAATCGACAAGACTGTGTGCAAGTCACAAACTGCTCCTACCCAACTCCATACTGCGGCCACACAACATAACCGAGGATTGGGTTCTGCAGTATCTAAAACAATTCAAGAACAAATAACAACTGTCTGGGTTATCCACAAATCACAAAAAAACACAAATCACAAAAAAAAAACAGAAATCAGAGCACATAGATTTGCTGAAGAACTGTAGTGATTTTAGATACAACTCCAATGAATAAATACATTATTAAATGCATGCATGTTTTCATTGGGGGTATATATCTACTAAACAGTATCTTTGATTTATTTTCTATTTGGGAGTATCCGTTTAATGGACGAACAAGAAAGGGAAGCTTAATATCCCGTACAGCTTAATAAGCTTAATATCCCATTTACCAACAAAATATTATTCAAAACAATGCAAAAAGCTTGCAGATCGGCAAATATTAAAGGAAAATAAAATTATGACAAATAAATATATGAAGAGGAGAAATTCTGAATAATAAACATAAGAAATGGAGAAATTATAACAAATAAACGTTCGAACAGGAGAACAAATAAAATGAAACAGGATATTCAAAGCAAGACGTATAATATAGTTAAAAAATCTACATTGTCAACTGAAGGATTTTGGCAAATAATAAATCAAATACGGGCTGTAAGGAAAACAGGAAGAACTCCATCATATGTGACTTACCTGACAGTTGGTAGTGGAGCTAGGTGACTGCAGCTACAGGATCCAGTGCCACTGCAGCTTCTCACTGAGACCACGAGGTGACACTGTATCCAATCGGTACATCGTGAGGTGACACTGTATCCGATCGGTACATCGTGAGGTGGAACTGTATCCAATCAATACATTGTGAGGTGACACTGTATCCAATCGGTACATTGTGAGGTGACACTGTATCCAATCGGTACATTGTGAGGTGACACTGTATCCGATCGGTACATCGTGAGGTGACACTGTATCCAATCAATACATCGTGAGGTGACACTGTATCCAATCAATACATTGTGAGGTGACACTGTATCCAATCAATACATTGTGAGGTGACACTGTATCCAATCAATACATCGTGAGGTGACACTGTATCCAATCAATACATCGTGAGGTGACACTGTATCCAGTCGGTACATCGTGAGGTGACACTGTATCCAGTCAGTACATCGTGAGGTGACACTGTATCCAATCAGTACATTGTGAGGTGACACTGTATACAATCGGTACATCGTGAGGTGACACTGTATCCAATCGGTACATCATGAGGTGACACTGTATCCAATCGGTACATTGTGAGGTGACACTGTTTCCAATCAGTACATTGTGAGGTGACACTGTATCCAATCAATACATCGTGAGGTGACACTGTATCCAATTGGTACATCGTGAGGTGACACTGTGTACAGTCGGTACATCGTGAGGTGACACTGTATTCAATCGGTACATTGTGAGGTGACACTGTATCCAATCGGTACATCGTGAGGTGACACTGTATCCAGTCAGTATATTGTGAGGTGAAACTATATCCAATCAGTACATTGTGAGGTGACACTGTATCCATTCGGTACATCGTTAGGTGACCCTGTATACAATCGGTACATTGTGAGGTGAAACTGTATCCAATCGGTACATTGTTAGGTGACACTGTATCCAATCGGTACATTGTGAGGTGACACTGTATCTAATCAGTACATCGTGAGGTGACACTGTATCCAATCGGTACATCGTGAGACGACACTGTATCCAATTGGTACATCGTTAAGTGACACTGTATCCAATCGGTACATCGTGAGGTGACACTGTATCCAAACGGTACATTGTGAGGTGACACTGTATCCATTCGGTACATCGTGAGGTGACACTGTATCTAATCAGTACATTGTGAGGTGACACTGTATCCAATCAGTACATCGTGAGGTGACACTGTATCCAATCAGTACATCGTGAGGTGACACTGTATCCAATCGGTACATTGTGAGGTGTCACTGTATCCAATCGGTACATCATGAGGTGACACTGTATCCAGTTAGTACATTGTGAGGTGACACTGTGTCCAATCGGTACATTGTGAGGTGTCACTGTATCCAATCAATACATTGTGAAGTGACACTGTATCCAATTGGTACATCGTGAGGTGACACTGTTTCCAATCGGTACATTGTGAGATGACACTGTATCCAATTGGTACATCGTTAAGTGACACTGTATTCAATCGGTACATTGTGAGGTGACACTGTATCCAAACGGTACATCGTGAGGTGACACTGTATCCAATCAATACATCGTGAGGTGACACTGTATCCAATCAGTACATTGTGAGGTGACACTGTATCCATTCGGTACATCGTGAGGTGACACTATCCATTCGGTACATTGTGAGGTGTCACTGTATCCAATCAATACATCGTTAGGTGACACTGTATCCAATCAGTACATTGTGAAGTGACACTGTATCCAATTGGTACATCGTGAGGTGACACTGTTTCCAATCGGTACATTGTGAGATGACACTGTATCCAAACGGTACATCGTGAGGTGACACTGTATCCAATCAATACATCGTGAGGTGACACTGTATCCGATCAGTACATTGTGAGGTGACACTGTATCCAATCAGTACATTGTGAGGTGACACTGTATCCAATCAATACATCGTGAGGTGACACTGTATCCAGTCGGTACATCGTGAGGTGACACTGTATCCAGTCAGTACATCGTGAGGTGACACTGTATCCAATCGGTACATTGTGAGGTGACACTGTATCCAATCAATACATCGTGAGGTGACACTGTATCCAGTCGGTACATCGTGAGGTGACACTGTATCCAGTCAGTACATCGTGAGGTGACACTGTATCCAATCGGTACATTGTGAGGTGACACTGTTTCCAATCAGTACATTGTGAGGTGACACTGTATCCAATCAGTACATTGTGAGGTGACACTGTATCCAATCGGTACATTGTGAGGTGACACTGTATCCAATCAGTACATTGTGAGGTGACACTGTATCCAATCAGTACATCGTGAGGTGACACTGTATCCAATTGGTACATTGTGAGGTGACACTGTTTCCAATCGGTACATCGTGAGGTGACACTGTATCCAAACGGTACATTGTGAGGTGACACTGTATCCAATCGGTACATCGTGAGGTGACACTGTTTCCAATCGGTACATCGTGAGGTGACACTGTATCCAAACGGTACATTGTGAGGTGACACTGTATCCATTCGGTACATCGTGAGGTGACACTGTATCCAATCAGTACATTGTGAGGTGTCACTGTATCCAATCGGTACATCATGAGGTGACACTGTATCCAATCGGTACATTGTGAGGTGTCACTGTGTGGCGAAACCAACCTCGCCACTGTGAACTGGAGAAGCCTGGTTGCTCGCCTGCTCCCTTTGGACTATGGCCCTGCAGGTTAAACTGTTTATTTCCCCTGCAGAAAGGCTTATTTGTGTGATCTGAGTGCCAATCATCTAATAATGTGCACTCAGATCCCAGCTATCTGGGGATATGTGAAATGTCTGTGTGTTATGTGTAAATGTGACTTTATGTATTTTAAAGTGTTTTTGTGTCTTTTTGCAACCATGTGCTTAATGGAGTCTTGTGTCTATCCTGGGAGATAATTTAATTACTCTCCAGGATAGAAGACTCTGAAACTGGTTTGGGCCAGAAAGCCATGCTTCATTTAGCCACAAAGGACTTTTTACTAACTTTTGAACCCCTGGTCTGATTTGTGCCATTTTTGAATATGTTGTTCCCCTGAATGGATTGATTGTGAATATGTAATTTTATGTGAATGTGATGTATGGTTTTGGAGTTATGAAAGTTGGGTAGAAAGCATGTTTTAACTGTATATATAATTGAGTTTCCTCTAGGGATAAGGGGAGGGAATATGTGGGATGTAACTGTGATGTGATTGGTTGTTTTGTAATGCCCTGTGGGCTGTACTATGTTTGTGGATTGGGAATAAAAGAGACTGTATGTGACAGTACAGGGAGTTCCTGTTTTAACCCTCAAAGTGAAGTGTCGTCTCATTATTGGGGAAGGATTTATTGTATGCTGTTCCAGTTTGACTGCTAGGAGAGTAAACCTATTCGTATGGTTCCTATTCAACTGTCTGCAGCATTCATATGCTTGAGAGAAGGTATACGCTTCTCTGGTTCGGTGATTGTGGCGTCTGCTGCAGTGCTTGGAGTCCTCAGGAAGCGCTAGGAGCATCTTTCAACGGAGGTACCCAGTCGGGGTGCCAGGCGATCCGTTACATTGGTGGCAAGCGGTGGGATGGCGTCCTAGTGTGAGGTAAAGCAGCTCAGAGACACAGTTCGTGGAGTTACAAATTGAGGGCAACGCTAGCACACGTGCAGCGCCCCTGGGAGCAGAGGTATCCAGCGACTTGGAGCAGATAAGTATGGAAGGCTCTGGCGATGATTGGATGGCCGAGGTGAGGCAGCGAGTGGCCCAGTATGGGGATGATTTACCCATGGAGGTACGCCGGGTGATCTGGAACCAGGTCACGGCCGAGCGAAACACAAGGCTGGCCCGAGAATTCCGGCTGGCGAAAGAGTATGCTCAGCGGAAGGAGTGTTACAGCAGCCGAGTAGAGGTTGCATCCGAGGAGGCTAGCCGTCTCCCCCTGAGGCGGCCGCAGGAACCCGAAGTAGGGGTCCTCATAAACTGGTCCTGTGAGGAACCACAACAGGCATGTGGAGATGGGACCGGCCCAGATCCCCAGCAGCAGCCGGAGTTGCCAGGTGCGGAAGCAGGTGGTCCTTACTCGCAAATGTTGAGGGACCTCACAGACTGGTCCTGGGAAGACTCACAGATGGCAGGTGGAGATGGGACGGCGGTCTCTCTACCGGACCTACAGGGATGCTGGGCGGTCAGCCCAGATCTCCAGCAGCAGTATGTATCCCAGGGAGCTGAAGGTGCTGTACTTCTTCCCCAGCGGCAGTGTGTCCTGCAGGAAGCGGAGACAGTCGGTCTCGCTCCCCAGCAGCAGGGCAATATATTAAAAGGGGAGACAGTTGGTCCCCCTCTCCAACAGCAGAGAGAGTGTCAGGGAGAGGAGCTTGTTATCCCCTCTCCCCAGCGGCTGAAAGTATGTATGGGAGAGGAGCTTGTTACCCCCCCTCCCCAGCGGCAGCGTGTACCCCAGGGAGATGGAGGTGCCGTCCTTCCTCCCCAGCGGCAGTGTGTACCCCAGGAAGCAGAGACCATCTGTCTCGCACCCCAGCCACAGGACAAAATATTGAAAGGGGAGACAGTTGGTCCCCCTCTCCACCAGCAAAGAGAGTGTCAGGGAGAGGAGCCTGATACCCCCTCTCCCCAGCGGCAGTTTACAGTTCAGAGAGAGGAGCTTGTTACACCCTCTCTCCAGCGGCAGCCTAACCCAGCAAGGGGAGATGTTACACCCTCCAACAGTGCAGATGGGACTGTAGTCTCTGCACTTACAGCACAAGGGGTAGGGACAGTCGGTCCTGTTCCCCAGCCACAGAGCGGTGTATCCAGAGGGGAGACAGTCGGTCTCTCCCTCCCACAACCAGGCTCACACCAGGCTACTTCTGTGGTAGCACTGGCATCAGGGCAGAGTACCGCTGGTCTCTGCCCACTCAGCAACCCACCAAGGCAGCCTAACAGTTGCCCACACAGTCGTGGTGAGGCACCTGGACATGGACAAAGTTTTCCTCTACCCAGGTGTAGTAACCAGTTACTGTGGGTGGGCTGTACTGCTGTTTCTGTTTTGTGGGTGGGTTGCTGGACTAACCAGGGCACTGACCGGCAGGAGGTCAGATACCCTGTTAGTCTAGTTGGTAAAGGGGAGAAGTGTGGCGAAACCAACCTCACCACTGTGAACTGGAGAAGCCTGGTTGCTCGCCTGCTCCCTTTGGACTATGGCCCTGCAGGTTAAACTGTTTATTTCCCCAGAAGAAGATGGTGGATCTGAGTGCCATCTATCTTAATAATGTGCACTCAGATCCTGTTATCTGGGGATATGTGAAATGTCTGTGTGTTATGTGTAAATGTGACTTTATGTATTTTAAAGTGTTTTGTGTCTTTTTGCAACCATGTGCTTAATGGAGTCTTGCGTCTGTCCTGGGAGATAATTGAATTACTTATCTCCAGGATAGAAGACTCTGAAACTGGTTTGGGCCAGAAAGCCATGCTTCATTTAGTCACAAAGGACTTTTTACTAACTTTTGAACCCCTTGTCTGATTTGTGCCATTTTGAATATGTTGTTCCCCTGAATGGATTGATTGTGAATATGTAATTTTATGTGAATGTGATGTATGGTTTTGGAGTTATGAAAGTTGGGTAGAAAGTATGTTTTAACTGTATATATAATTGAGTTTCCTCTCAGGATAAGGGGAGGGAATATGTGGGATGTAACTGTGATGTGATTGGTTGTTTTGTAACGCCCTGTGGGCTGTACTATGTTTGTGGATTGGGAATAAAAGAGACTGTATGTGACAGTACAGAGAGTTCCTGTTTTAACCCTCAAAGTGAAGTGTCGCCTCATTATTGGGGGAAGGATTTATTGTATGCTGTTCCAGTTTGACTGCTAGGAGAGTAAACCTATTCATATGGTTCCTATTCAACTGTCTACAGCATTCTTATGCTTGAGAGAAGGTATACGCTTCTCTGGTTCAGTGATTGTGGTGTCTGCTGCAGTGCTTGGAGTCCTCAGGAAGCGCTAGGAGCATCTTTCAACGGAGGTACCCAGTCGGGGTGCCAGGTGATCCGTTACACATATTATGACAGCAGCATAAGCCTGGTGACATTCCATATTGCAGAGGTATCCCTTGATCAAAATTTACCAACCAGATGAGCCCTTTGGTCTGTCACTCTGGCACTTTAAAATAATCATGTCCTGTACCACTGGAGCTTACCATTTAACCTGCAGGCACACTCAGGGTCCACTTGGCACCATCTCCACTGGCAGGAGGAATTACCAGGGTTCCTACAACATTTTTGTTTGTTTTTTTAATTTCTTTATTATGGTTTTATCATGTTGTAAAATGCAGTTAGTTGTTAAACATTGTGAAACTCGCAGGTTTCTTATACTTGTAGGAGCCTATTATATTTTGAGATATGCAAATCTCTGCGTCAACTTCAGTGGTAAGGAGACTCGCAGGTCTCTTAGCAAGGTGTACATCATGGTCACGTCATTCAGATGCGGGATTGTAAGTCCCCAATACCGGTATCGGGGTATTTGATTTTGACTTTAGTGGTTTACTTTTCAGTTTTCAGTTGACAAAGTGTGGGAATGTGTTTCAATACGCTCTTACATAAGCCTAGGATTGTATTTCTGAGTTTTGCTATCGTCTCAGTCTCGGTGATTGTCAGTGTGGTCAATTCTCTCGTGTCGTAGGTCTGCGTGTGGATCGGGTTTAGGGTCTCAGGGTATGGGTGGGGCTGGGAGAGGGGTGTGTCACCCCTCTTTCGGTCCTTGTTACTCCAAATTGGGCTGTATCGTCTTTGGCCAGGGTCAGGGCGTTTGTGAGTGTTTTATTGCGTGGTCTGGCATTTACCTGTTTGTGTGTGTGGTGGTGGGTCGTCTCATGTATCATGTTTTCGTTTATTTGGTTGACTTATTTTTCTTTTCCTGCTGTGGTCTTGAGGTAATGTAGCTGTGGTCAAGACTAATTAGGAGGTCTCAGGGTACGCCCCCATGGGTGAGTTGCCCCCTCTCCTCCTCCCCCGTGTCACCAGTCCCTGTATGCATCGGGTCTTATTCGGTGCTGTCGTAATTTTACCTCTGAGGGAGGCCAGGGGTAGGTCATGCAGGCGCCAGGCGCCCCCGTCCGAGCCCCGAGGCAGGTCAGGGTAGTGGTGGGAAAGAAGGAGAGAGAGAGGGGAGAGAGAAAAAAAAGGGGGTGGGGGGTTGCTTGTGTAGGTTATATATTGTTCGTGTGCGTCTCGGTGTCCCCTGTACCTCCCCCCCCTCCCCGTGCTCGTGGACGTGTTAGGTACATGTACCATGGACTCCATAAATCTACGTGTTTGGTGCTTCTCCCTTGTAAGTCCGCGTTCTTTGCCTCCGCTGTGTGAATTTCTTCGACTTTCTGTTGCCATTGTGTAATCGTGGGTGGTTGTGTGCTTTTCCATAGCGTTGGGATTAGGGCTTTAGCCGCATTGAGTAGATGTCTCAGAATTGATCTCTTATATTGTGCTACGGATTGGTCCGTGAAGTGGAGTAGGGCGGCTTCTATGCTGAGGTCTGGTATGTCTCCCAGGATCATGTTCAGTTCTTGTCGGATTTGGTCCCAGTATGGTTGTATTTTAGAGCAGTCCCACCATATGTGTCGTACTGTTCCCATGTGGGTCTCGCATCTCCAGCAACGCAGGTGTTCGGTACCAGTGGGATAGCAGTTTAAAATTGGCCTCCTGGTATTTTGAGCTGATCGAACTCTTATGTTGCAGTATGAGGATCTGTTCCCATTGTGCGTCACTGTATGTTCTCCCCGTGAGGTCTTCCCATTGACCCTTAAACACTATATTTCTGACTTGGTCGCCCAACAGTATTCTCTGGTATATTATGGAGACTCTCCCATCCGCTTCAGGTGTGTCGACGCACAGCCTTTCGAACCATGTTGTATCTCTATGTACTGCCTGTCTGTTCGGGATATTATAGTAGAAGTGTCTGAGTTGCGCATAGCGGAATCTGTGCATGAGAGAGGGGGTTTCGGTTCCGGTCCATTCCTGTAGGTTCTTTAACCCTGCATTGTGTAGCGCCTCCTTCAGAGGGAGATATTCTTCTCCATTAGTTTCTGGCCATGCACCTCTCGGTAGGCCGCCTCCCAGCTGTGTTATGTGTCAGTGGGATCAATGGGCTCGTTTGTGGGGAGATATAGGATTCTTTTCTCACTATAGCCCATGTTTTTAGTGTTTGTGTGATGGGTGAGGTCTTGCTCATGTGCGGTGATTCTTCCCGAGCTTGGTGCCACACTAGTGAGTGGAGGGTACCGTACATACTTTCCCTGTCTAGGTCTGCCCATCTTTTGTGGTTTGGGGCTGTGTGCCAATCCCTGATCCTCTGTAGAACAGCTGCATGGTAGTATTTTCGTTTGTCGGGCAGTGCTAGTACCCCCATGATTTGGGTAGGCATAGTTTATCGTGGCTGAGTCTCGCCTTGCACCCTTTCCAGACATAACTGCCTATCGCTGATTTTATTGTCGCGAAGAAGTCTGGTGGTATATGCCATGGTATGGTGTTGAAATAGTACAGGAGTCTTGGCAGAATATTCATCTTCACCACCGCTATTCGTCCCTGCCAGGAGATGTACTCATGGTTCCATGTCTTCAGATCTCTTTGAATTTGTTGAAGGAGCGGGGTGTAATTCCTTGTGTATATTTCTGTCGGTCTGCGTGGGATCCATATGCCAAGGTATTTCATCTGATCTTCACAGCATGTGAAGGGGTAGGTCCGTTTGATCTGGTTCCAATCCGGTGACGGGGTCGAGACTTGTAGTATTTCGCATTTTGTAAGGTTCAATTTGAGCCCTGATGTTCGGACATAGTTTTCAAACTCTTCCATTAATACAGGAAGCGTGTGTGTTGGATTGTTAATGTAGAAGAGCATATCGTCAGCCTAAGCTGCCACCTTGTGTTCTTGTTCTTTGTATCGGAGTCCTTGGATTTTGGGCGTTCGTCGAATCTTATCTAGGAAAGGCTCCAGTGTGAGAGCGAATAAGAGTGGGGATAAGGGGCATCCCTGTCTGGTGCTGTTGTGGATGGCGAAGCTAGTTGTGAGTGCTCCGTTGACCCGTATCCTCGCGTTTGGATTGCGGTACAATGTTTCAATCCACGTGAGCATCCCCTTCCCTATCCCTATCTTGGCGAGCGTTGCCATCATGAAGTGCCACTTTACCCGATCAAACGCCTTTTCTGCATCTGTGGAGAGCAGTAGCATGTTCTTGTTTTCCTTTTGTGCTAGGTGCTGAATAGTAAACGTCCTCAGAGTGCAGTCTCTGGCCTCTCTCCCCAGGATGAAGCCCGTTTGATCTGGATGGATCAGCCTCGGGAGGTATGGTTGTAATCTATTTGCTATGATTTTAGAGAATAGCTTGACGTCCGTGTTGAGGAGTGAGATGGGGCGGTAGTTTCTGCAGCATTCTGGGTTTTTGCCTGGTTTAGGAATGAGGGTAATGGTGGTGGCCATTGTCTCCGCGTGGAACCCGTCTCCTTTCTGCAGTTGGTTTAGTGCAGCGGTGAGTCAGGGGATCAGGATGTCACCGAATTTCTTATAGTACCCAGCCGGGAATCCGTCTGGGCCGGGTGCTTTGCCATTCTTTGTCCCCTTAATTGCCAGTCTGACTTAATCTTCAGATATCGCCACTTCCAGTGCTTCCGCTTCCTCACCTGTTAGCGCCTCTGGTTGGAATCCTTGTAGATATTGCTCCGCTTCTCTGGTGGTAGCCTCCTGTATCCCGGTAGATCGGTCCGCGTGGATATTATATAGTGTTGTGTAATATGTGCGGAACTCCTCCGCTATTTCTTCTGGGAATTGTGTGAGGCGTCCTCTTGAGGTTCGCAGTGTTGGTACCTGGGCTCTCGTTTGCTGCCCTCTTATCATCTGCGCTAGTAGTCTGCCACTTTTATTTGCGTGTATGTAATAGAAGGCCTTCAAGCGCTGTAGTGCTCTATGGTATTTGCGGTCTATGAGCTCTGTTAGTTGTCTTTGCGCTGACAGGAGTTCTCGATATTGGGCTTCTAGTTGGCTTTGTTTATGAAGGGTTGCCAGTTTTGCTATTTGTGTCGTTAGGTCTTCGATTGCTTTCAGGTTGTCCCGTTTTTTACGCGACGCTAGTCGTATAAAGTGTCCTCTGAGGACGCTCTTATGGGCCTCCCAGAGTGTTATCTGTGACATGTCAGCAGTTGCGTTCTCTTCGAAGTATTGGTTCAGATGTTCGGTCAGTTGCGATTGGATTGCCACGTCTAGGAGAAGCGATTCATTCATTCTCCATGACGTTCTGGTGGGCTTGAAAATGGGGGAGTCTAGGTGTATGGAGGTTTTGCTGTGGTCCGCCCACGGGGTCGGTCTAATGTCGGCTTTTTGTAGATGTGTGAGTCCCTCTTGTTGGATGAAAATGTAGTCAAGGCGCGAGTAACGCCTGTGGAGGGTCGAGTAGTGCGTGTAGTCTCGGCCGTCTGGTTGGAGTGCTCGCCAAGCATCCACTAGTCTCAAATCGAGCAGCGTTCTGTGGAGTGCTCTGATTGCTGTTTGTGCCACTGTGCTATGTCCAGTGGCGGTGTCCGCTATTGGGTCCAAAGGTAGGTTAAGGTCTCCGCCAAGGATAAGGATGCCTTCTGTGAAAGTTGCTAGTTTCAGGAGCATTCTGCGCAGGAACTTAACCTGGTTTGTATTTGGGGCGTAAATTGAGGCGTTCCTACAACATTTTAACATCCCCAGTGTGGAAGTGAGGAACTGGAATCTGTCTCTGTAGAAACGAGGGCCTGGACGAGGAGACCATTGACCTGTGGACACCAATGGTAGCGAACATCTTCAGATGTCCCTACTCAGCCCTATCAACTAAAGAAATAGCAACAGGATCCCTTCTTACAAAATCACCCATAACTTCAGCTGCAGAACTCAGGCGCTCCCAACAACAGTTTAAACCCTGCCAGTTGCGAGGTAATGACCACACAAGGTATCCATGTCCACCAGTCATCTTAGTAACGTGGCTCCCCCTTATCTGGGAGCACTCACAGCTTGGTTTATAAGCTTCATGAGCCACTTAGAGGGCCTTTCCTGTCATTTTATGACACTACTCACAGCTGGGGAGGGATGGAGGGAACTGAGGGGGGACACTGAAATGGCAACTGGCTAGAGGAGTTTTTAGGCACTTGCTAGCTACCTGCTGCACCGAAACTGTTCCTTGGGCCCATGACCCCATAAAAGATGTACTCCAAATCTAGTAGCGTTAGGTGGTGTGGTACCTGGATGGGAAAGGGTGGGACTGTGGGATTCATGGATGATTTTACTAGAGCTTGTCTCATCTTCCTCACCTATTCTGAGCCAGATACAGAATGGATATCTCTAGCTGCTTTAGAGGGCATTTGTATATTTTGGTTGATGTTGTATGCTAATTTTGGTATGTCCTACCATTCATAGAACATGACTCTATGCCTAGACGGTAGCTGTCTATATATTTTTTTTTCTCTCCTCCCCTCTCTGCACGCCCTTTCACTTTTAGGCATGTAGTGTTGTACTGGTGCACTAAAGTGCCCTATCACGCATGTACATACTTTAGTTATTATAATGTTTTATTTTAAGTCTACTTGTCTTCCACCTCCCATTCCTGACAACTATTAACTTTTTTACCAGCATCCACTAATGAGATGGTATGGAGCACTTCTGATGGGATGATGGATCATTTTGATATACATGATGATGCTGGGGCCAGACACTCCACCTCCCAAGCAGCTCTTGATATACTTATATTTGCCTATTTGCCCACACTGCTACAGCATATTTTTAATCAAGACTCATCCTAACCCAGAATATGACTTTGAGTAGGTTTTTTTCCTCATTATTGGTGAAGCATAAGTTAATTGGTATCTCAGATATGGTTGCACACACACTGAACCTGCATTGCCCATGTCTTGACCCTGTGAGCTAAGCGCCATGGTATGTTCCAGGTTCAGTCCTATCAGGAGTATGTTCAACAGGCCCTCTATTTAACCAGTTCTGTTGAGGAACAATTCACTTTTGGGCATACTATTTCCGCCAGGACAGCCCTCTAGCCCGGACCCACTCTTCCACAGAGTCCAGCCTTGTGGACAATATCTATGGCTCTCTTTATTTTGCTTGTTGTTGATTTGCTTGTTGATTTAATTGTTTCCATCACACTTGCTACTCTTCAAGTCCTCTACTGGCCAACACCTGTTGTGGGAATAGCCCGAGGGCTTTCGATCCCACTGTACCATCGGACTCACCCGATTACTAACCACTTCTCACCTCTCCTTATTCCCTACCCACCTTTTCCTCCCGATACTTCTCCTTTCCCCTACCTCAACTCCTCACTTTATTTATATATTTGGTGGTGTTTTTTTATTTTTTTTATTCTTGATTCAGATTCATTCGCCATAGATGTCTCTCCATATATGCACCTATTAAGCTATAGATACTGTCTTAAAATGTTAAGGGGTTTAAGTTAATTGGCATCCTTCTGGGAGGGAGGGTTTGCTGCTGATTGGCTGGAATGTGTCTGCTGACTGTGAGGTACAGGGTCAAAGTTTACTCAATGATGAGTCCGTGGCAAACCGTTTGAGGCAAACCGTTCGGCGAACCGTTCGGGACATCACTATCTGACGACAATGGCATCCTCTCTTCCAGACACCCAACTAGTCTGCATTGTTCAGAGAATCAATGCTAATGGCAATATAGTTAAGTCCCTGTGTACTCACTACCTCCAGTCCACTTGAAACTCTACTGATGCAAGTTATTATGCTTTTATACCTAAAACTCTTATAATAAAGATTGTAAAAAAAAAAAATAAGGATTATACATATCTGGAACATATCTGGAACATTTATGAGGCTTCTCATTAAGGGCCTCATTATTAGATAGCCACAATGTTTTGTGAAAGGCTGTAAGTGCAGCAACACTGACAGTCCAGTAAAGTGCAAGGCTTGCAAAGTGTTTTGAAGCAATTACAGGTCTAATTTTAGTACTAATAAATTATATTCATTCAAAACCATGTGCAGAAATGGCAGTCATAAAATCAATAAAATGAAATGAATTATTAATTTTGTTCGCACCAAAAAGCACCTAAAGCATTTAATTTTCTTGCAATAAACGGTCATTAAAAATATTGAAAAGAAAGCTTCACATTGTGGACCCTTTACAGACATTTAGAATATTAGTACTAGAATATAAGTATACTTGTAATAAAATATTTAGAAACATCTAGAACCTTAAGCATAGCATGCCAATGGCTTATTAACTGTAACGTGTCCAAGGATTTGCATTTGCATTTAGGGTTCATCCCTCAAACTGTACATACAGCGGGCATGAGGGCAACATACAAAATCAAAGCACTTTATTGATGTAATTATGATGTATCATCAGAAAAAGACACAATAAAATGTCCAGCTCAAACCCAAAATACAATGATCGTCCATTCAAGGAGCCAAAATGAAAAGGTGCCCCTTATCAAAGGTTTAATAAGGGTCATGTGTCTCAGAGGAATCATCTTTTTGTCTTGGCATCTTGAATGGAGGGTCATTGTGTTTAGAGTTTGTGCTGAGCATTTTATTGTTTTGTTCTGCCATTGTCTGTAGGCGGAGTCGAAGTCCACTCACCACAGTTTGGACAGTGTCTTAAGTTCTGTATTTGTCCTTATAATCAGATTAAGACACTGATTGTTCCTGGAAAGCTTTTTAAATCTTGAGTTTGCTTCTCTTCAAGACCATATACTATAATGCATTTTAGCTTCTGATAGAACATTCATTTTATGGTCTTCACATAACATTAAACACGTAGGTGGAAATTATTGCAGCTTTGGAGAAATGTTACCCAATGCAGTAACTCATAGAAGGAACTATGCTTGAATAGGAGAATATTATGTTGAAAATCCATTTTATAATTATGACAATATTTAGGTTGTTCATAAGAAATACCACCGTACCCACACTTCTCAAGTCTAGTGAGTACGCCCGGGTCTCTTATACAGAACCATGACACTATTATAAATAATGAAAGACTCATCTATGAGCTTTGACATCAAAGTTAAAAGGAGGGAATGCAGAACAGTATTCTAATAAGAGATTATATCAGTAAAGTCAAAAAGCCAACCTGGTTCAAATACAAGGCTGTCCACAACCAATGTGTACTAACTATAGAAAATAAAGATTTATTTATTTTATTAGATGCATAAAGAATTTCTCGTATTTATCTGGCAGCTATTCACTACTCTTCCTTGATAGGAAAATGAGTAAATTACAGAAACTTGCCAGTATCAACAGGTTCATGTAGCATCATGTGCAAGCTCTACTTAAAGATGGGGGCTGTTAGATCAGAAAACAGCTATAGACAAACACAGCTTTTATTGTCCCATGAAGGAGGATAGGCCTGGATCAAATAATCATCAAGTAAAAATGCATGACATATTCCATCAACATTCCAAAATCAAGTATGTGCAGGATCAAATTTGTGAGTGTGCCCTAAATAAACTAAGACCCATAGAACTTGTAGTTCATAAGATGTGCCTCTAAGAAATGAAACTGTCTAATATGTCATGGCCATGGCATTAAAGTCCTGTAGCAGAACAGGTCAGATAAAAAAAAGAGAATAATTTATTTTGGTACAAAATGCATTTATCCCAATTTGGGTTGATCAAGGGTTCGGTTGGTTTGACGATCTCCGAGCCAAAATGTACCAGAATCACAGCCAACCGAACTGCGCATTGGCTAAGCACATTCTTTTTGATTCATGATGCATGGGGTCTGTCTGTGTGCCAAAAATGAGATGGTTGTTGAGGGAAAAAAAAGATGATTACTATCTAGTGGACTTTCAATAAATGTTGATTTTTTTTTTTTCACAGGTCAAGTGAGAAGTTACCAATAGAGGGGAATAAAGGAACTAGATACATAAATATAGATTTTCTCACTGGTTTTTTTTCTCACTTGATCTGTGAACAGAATGTGGGGGGAATACTCCTACCAGTGTACTGCAAATTATATGCATAATATACATTAGATTATGTCTAAATTTTGCAGTTCACTGATAAGTAGTGATGTCCCGAACTGTTCGCCGAACGGTTCGCGAACGGTTCACCACGGTTCGCCACGAACGGTTTGCGCGGACTCCAGTCAGCTGACACATTCCAGCCAATCAGCAGCAGACCCTCCCTCCCAGACCTTCCCACCTCCTGGACAGCTCACTAAGAATGCAGCTTCAAAATGGATGCTGTCCAGGAGGTGGGAGGGTCTGGGAGGGAGGGTCTGCTGCTGATTGGCTGCAATGTGTCAGCTGACTGGAGTCCGCGGCGAAACCGTTCGCTGCGAACCGTGGCGAACCGTTCGCGAACCATTCGGCGAACAGTTCGGGACATCACTACTGATAAGCCTATTTTCACATCATTTTGATTCATCTGATTTGGTTCCCTAACCAGTTTTTTGGTACCAACATTCTTCCAAGAGAAAATAGTACAGCTGAGCCAGATTTTCTCACTATTCACAATTCTATTAATTACATTTTGTGAAGAGCCTGTTGTAGTTTAGGGTGTATTTAATTTAATTCTGCACAAAAGAATGCTGTACAAAATAAATGTGAAAAAATAGGGGGAAAATGCTTGTATATAGATTGTAAGTTGTCCTTAAAGGTGGACTTTGAACTGTTATACATTGGTTTTCTAATTCAGATGTCCAACTGGAGTTTGAATGGAATATTTTAAAGATCACCTCTAGGGCCATGCTGACCATCTCTAAGGTGCTCTCGGACTGGACAGACTTCACAAATGACCTAAATTGTACACATTTCGAGCTGTTCTCAACACCTTATCCAGACAGCCATCATTAGTGATCAGTGAGTCCCTCTGCTGTAGTAGAAGAAGAGGAGGGGACATTAAAGCATTGCTTTATGTTCACTATTCATAATGGAAATTTGCAATTTTACCTCATTATAAAAGAATTTGCTTCTGAATATTAAAATACTTTATTTCAATGTGATCTGATTAAAATTAGTAATCATATATATAGAGAGCGAGAGACAGACAGACAGACAAGCCTGGGCATCTGTACTGAGACTATAATAGTTTTCATGTATTTCACAGTTTTTATTTCATGCCTCAAAACACAATTCCTATAACTCACAATATGAGATTAAGTTCTTAGTGCATGCTATTGAAGTCCCATTATCAGTCTCAGCATCCACTTTGTTTTATAAAATAGTACAGGAGAGAATAAGTCTAGCGCAGCCTGATGCAGTAAGACAATGTGATAGAAATAGCCATTAAACTGGCAGAACAAAAGTGACAGAAATTGCCATGAGTCATCTTGTACTGTAGAAACCTATGTTATAAATATATATGACACTATGTGACATATACATACATACAAAGCTAATGATATGGCTGCACAAATAAAACGAAAAGTTGATCTAGATTTAGAAAAATGTTACAAGCAGTGCAACTAGCCAATGATCTATAGACTACCAAGTAATATCGTCGAAGAACGCTTTGGAAACCTTCACAATTAAGTATTTCAGTTCAATAGTTGGACCTAAAATGACAATTGATTTTTGATCTAGCGCTTCCAAGAATAAGGTTAAACAAGTACCACAAAATATGTGTTATTAAACACACTTGCTGTGTCCGATGGAAAAAATCATTATATGAATGCTTATGGTAATCAGATACGTCGGTGGTATTTTGAGTCATATGATATGGCATGAGATGGCAATGATAAATTTGGGTTGTCAAATTCAGAAGCTGATTTTCATGACACATGATTACAAAGTGAATCATTGGTTAAGACATTGGCTTCCGTCAATCCATCAGGCAGAATTTGTGCATAAGGTTGAAGTTCGACACTATAACTACCCATCAGTAAAATGTGATCGGGAAATGAGAATTGATTTACTCACTTCATCTGCATCACGTACTAGGCATCCAGGGTGCTGGTGGTCAGAGTTGTCCATTGGTACATAATACAAAGACAATTCCACTCTTAGAATACAAGCCGAATTAAATGAGATGCAAAAATTTGTGCTATTAAGTCTATTATTATTATTATTATTATTATGATATTTATAGAGCGCCATCAAATTCCGCAGCATTTTACAATGGGTGGACGAACAGACATGTAGTTGTAACCAGACAAGTTGGACACACAGGAACAGAGGGGTTGAGGGCCCTGCTCAATGAGCTTGCATGCTAGAGGGAGTGGGGTAAAATGACACAAAAAGGTAAGGATAGTATTAGACTAATGACAGTTGCAGAAGAGGAATCAGTCAGGAGCTATTAACAGTTTAATTGATACGCTTTTATGAAGAAGTGGGTTTTAATGATTTTTTGAAGGAGTGGAGACTGGGTGAGCATCTAACGGAGGAGGGAAGCGAGTTCCACAGGAACGGTGCAGCCCTCGAGAAATCTTGAATGCGAGCATCAGAGGTGGGAGTACGGACAGAAGATAGACGTAAGTCTTCAGCAGATCGTAAGGGCCTAGATGGGACATACTCGTGTATAAGCGAGGATAGATAGGTGGGAGCAGCATTATGTAGAAATTTGAAAGCAAGAACCAGAATTTTAAATTGAGCTCTATATTTTATAGGAAGCCAATGTAGGGACTGACAGAAGGGTGAGGCATGGGAGGTGCGGGCAGACAGGAAGATGAGCCTCGCTGCCGCATTCATTATGGACTGTAACGGCGCAAGTTGGGAGCATGTAAGACCACTGTGAAGCGGATTACAGTAGTCAAGGCGAGAAAGGACAGTGGAATGGACCAACACCTTAGTCGCATCTGGTGTTAAGTAGGGGCGGATGCGCGCAATGTTTTTGAGATGGAAATGGCAGGATTTGGTGATAGATTGAACATGAGGCTTGAAGTAGAGGTCGGAGTCAAATAGAACACCTAGGCAGCGAGCCTGCGTGGTGGAGCTGATGGTAGCACCGTTGACTTGGAGGGAGACAGACACAGGAGTAACAACTCTTGAGGGAGGAAAGACCAGAATTTCAGTTTAGTTTAAGGAAGTGGGCAGCCATCCAGTTAGAAACAGCAAAATGGCAGTCAGAGACACTAGTCAAGAGGGACGGGGAGAGATCAGGAGAGGACAGGTAGATTTGCTTGTCATCTGCATAGAAATGATATTGGAAGCCAAAGGAGCTAATGAGTTTACCAAGGGAGGCAGATCTATTGATTTATTACAGAAAAAATAAACCTGGACAAAAGTATACACAATATAAAATAGCATGACAATAAAGAATATCATACCAAAATCCCAAAGTCAAAAAGTGCCTGGGTGAAATGGGAAAAAAAAGGAAAACCAGACAAAAAACCTATATGGTTACTGAAGGTGTTTTGCGCCCACTAAACCACGCTTCCTAGTGAGTTAGTGAATTACTACATCATTTGAATTTCCTTGTTGGTTTCTTCTCTTGTTACATATTGCAATGGGATGTATTGAAGATACCAGATAGCTGTATATTCATAAGCAGGT
>OW240917.1:53242108-53359083 GCA_933207985.1 Pelobates cultripes | reverse complement strand
TTATGGTTTTTTATTTGGCTTTTTTTGGGGCTGAAAAAAGAAGATTTAGAAGAAAGAAAACATCGAATGGTAAGTTGTTTTTTTTTCATTTTACAGGTACTTAGTTAAAGGTGCCCCCCCTTATTATTTTTAGGGTGAGGGGGGTAGGTAGGGGGATAATGTTTTTTTTTGGGGGGAGGGGGTGACTAGGGGTTTGGGGACCCCTAGTCACCTGGGGGGTGGGGGGAAAATTTTTTTTAGGGCCCCCACCCGCCGCTCAGGGGTGGGGGCCACGGGGGGAGGACCTTAGGTCCCCCCCCTTTTTAGTATTTAGGGCCCCCACCCGCCGCTCAGGGGTGGGGGCCGGGGGGAGGACCTTAGGTCCCCCCCCCCTTTTAGTATTTAGGGCCCCCACCCGCCGCTCAAGGGTGGGGGCCGGGGGGAGGACCTTAGGTCCCCTCCCCTTTTTAGTATTTAGGGCCCCCACCCGCCGCTCAGGGGTGGGGGCCAGGGGGGAGGACCTTAGGTCCCCCCCTTATTCCAATTTAGGGCCCCCACCCACCGCTCAGGGGTGGGGGCCACGGGGGAGGACCTTAGGTCCCCCCCCTTTTTAGTATTTAGGGCCCCCACCCGCTGCTCAGGGGTGGGGGCCGGGGGGGAGGACAGTAGGTCCCCCCCCTCATTATTTTTATGGCCCCCACCCACCGCGCAGGGGTGGGGGCCGGGGGGGAGGACAGTAGGGCCTCCCCCCCATTGTAATTAATGGCCCCCACCCGTTGCACAGGGGTGGGAGCTAATAGTTTTTTTTTTTTGTTTGTTTGTTTTTTTACAGTGAGCAGCCACTGGCTGCTCACTGCTTACTAGACATGCCCCTACTCGCTGCATAGCGAGTAGGGGCAGATCATTTACTAATACTAAGTAATCTTTACTTCGTATTAGTAAATGTGGCTGAAAGACCAATTTAGGTCTTTCAGCCTTTTAGTAGATAACTCCCTAATACCGTGGGAATTAGGGAGTTATCTACTAAGCGGCTGCAAGATGCAGCCGCGGATCGGAGTTTGCATGCCACAGTCCAGGTGTTAGTCCCCTTGAAACATCTTGTGTGTTTTAAAATTCGCCTGTCTATTGAAGTCTATGGCGGTTCGCCCGGTTCGCGGGTTCGCGAACATTTGCCGAAATTCGCGTTCGCCGTTCGTGAACCGAAAATCTTATGTTCGCGACATCACTAGTGTTAAGTATGGGTGCTGTAGCTGCTTTGTATTTGTGTGTATGTGGGCTGTGTTTTAATGTGTATTGCATGAGTAGTTTGTGGTTTTGTATTGTGGTATTTCTGCTTCCACCCCACCACTGCCCACTGCCAGGGCACACGGTTACATATTGCCTCATGCTGCTAGACTCCCACACAGTGCCACACACAATCACATTGCTAGAGACACTGTAACACTCACTACTACACACACATTCATAATAATGCGGTTAATTTTAGCCACCCTCCTTTTTGTTTACCATTTAGCAGCAGAAGGTTGCTAATACATTTTAGAGGAGAAACTTTTTATTTTTTCATTTCATTTTTATTTTTATTGTATCATTTTTTTATTTGTTATTAAAGATATTTTTATTTTATTATTAAAGTTTTATTATTCATGAATACTATATAAAAAAAAAACAATGCTTTCAATTTTGTGGAAACAGTTTAGAGAAGCCCCTAATTACTCCAGCATCATTGTACCCCTGTGACAAGTAAGATGGACAAATACATGATTTGAGTTTGGTGTGGAGATACATGAGTGGCCTGCACAGCGTCCTGACCTCAATACCATTGAACATATTTGGAAAGAATTGAAATGTCACTTGTGAGGGAAACCTTCTAGCCTACCATCAGTGCCTGACTTCACAAATGGTCTTTTGATTGAATGGGCACAAAATCCCACAGACACAATTCAAAACCTTGTAGAAAGCTTTCACAGAAGATACACACAAGGTTGAACAACTCCATAATAATGTCCATGATTTTGGACAAGCTAATATAGGTGTGATGGTCAGGTTTTGATATACTTTAGACCATATAGTTTATACATATAAGATCAATCAAATCAATATAACCAAGCGGAGTGCTTGGTGTACAGTGAAAACGAAGATATAATCACAAATAATACCTCAATATCAATGGTGTACAGTTATTATTGACATAAAAAAGGAATTAGTACCATTAAAAAAAAAAACCAAAAAAAAAAAACAATAGTTTAAAATCAAAACCAAAAAAAATATTAAATTTGTGGCAAGGGAACACTCACATAAATTAAAGCCAAGGAACCTAGCTGTGGTGTAACGCAGCACTTGGATCTGTGTAGAAGACCCTTCTCTTCTTGATGCGATCAGTCTTCTCAGTATATCGAATGAAGTGAATTGAAAACAAGGAAGTTCCTTGCGCTCTAACTCAATTATTATAGAATTTGCCAGGTGCCAGTCCCAGAGGCACTAGTAAATATACACAGTAAACAGGTATTGTGGCTGCACTCACGGTCTTCAGGTAAAACTCGGTTCTATTAAAATTCCAGGGTGATCAGGTGATCAACGTTTCAGTCCCCTGCTGGGACTTTCTTCAGAATCAGGATAACATTACACAAATAAAACATACATGTATATAAGGAGAATAATGAAGGACAAACTTGCCACATGTGCTGCCTTATTATAAAGTGCTTCCTTAATATAAAGTGCATTATTAATCTAAGTGCATAAAGTGTTAAGGTAGATCAGTCTTCACCTGATTAGTTAAGGTGATGACCTGATCACCCTGGGATTTCAATAAAACTGAGTTTTACCTGAAAAAAAGATCCTGAAGACCATGAGTGCAGCCCTTATTTCCATTTACTGTATACATACCTGTGCCTGTTAGTGTCATTAATAAACCAGTGTGGACCAGATCAAATCCAGCAATGTTGCTGAAGTTCAGTGTGCCAGTGCGCCAGCAATTGCTAAATCTGTCACTATCCTTATCAATGAATCCTTGGTGTCTGGATACATACCCACACTTTGGAAGACTGCAAAAGTTGTACCTATCCATAAAAGTGGTGACAATACTTTGGTATCTAACTATCACCCGATATCATTGCTCCCTGTATTGTCAAAAATCTTGGAAAAATGCTTCCACACGCAACTATGTGAATATTATCAACAATCAAATTATCTAACCCCTGATCAAGCAGGCTTTTGTCCAAATCATTCAACTTCGACTGCCCTCTTAAAAGTTTGCAATGACATACAAATTGGCATGGAACAAGGAGACCTAACTGGAGCTATTTCCCTTGATTTTGCCAAGGCCTTTGACACAGTAGACCATGGCATGTTTTTGCAAAAACCTAAAAACTCAGGCACTCTTCCAGTCACATGTGGTGCTCCCCAAGGCTCCATACTTTGCCCCCTGCCTAACGTCTGCAAATCCTTAACTGTACACCATGGGCGTCTGCAGGAATTTTTCCAGGGGGGGGCATAATTGTAATGACATCCATGCTTGGTACCTTTTTGACAGTGTCATGAAAGGGTAGGGGCATAGCCATTATCACATAAAGCCAGGGTGAATAGCGTTTTCACAACTATGGTGTCAGGAATATATGTTTGTATTCCTGACACTATAGTGTTCCTTTAAGCAAATTAATGGACATTTCTGGTCACCATAACAACTTCACCTAAATGAAAATGATATGATGCCAGGAAGCCCCTGGGTGCTCGCTTTCCTTTAAGGGGTTAAATCGCTCTCAAATGGTTTAACCCCAAAAGCTTCCTCCAGGTCGCTCAGTGGTATTTGGCTTCTGAAACAGAGTGTCAGGAAGTGCAGATTGACGTCAGGCATGGGTGCCTCTGATTGGCTAGAGTGGTCAGTTGACGCTCTAAGCCAATCTCTAGTTCCCGGTTCATAAAATATTTTTACTTTTTTATGAATGGGGAGCTACTGATTGGCTTAGAGTGCCAGCTGACCGCTCTAGCCAATCAGCAACACCCCTACCCAACGGCACTCTGTGCTTCCTGACACTCAGTAAATAAAAGTGAACACATTAATACTGATATTTTTTTACCTTTGGAGATGAGAAGGTCCAGCGTTTCCCTGCCAGGCCCAGGTACCAAAGCCTTATGATGTGGTGTCCAGAATAAAGTGGAGGGTTGACTTCATTTGTCCTTCCTGCTCCAATCTCCTTTTCCTCTCCTTCATTTGACAGTCTTTTTTTTACTTCTGACACTGTTTTCTATCCTTGGCCCCTTCTGCTCTTTTACATGTCTGCTACTTTCTCCTTATTTTGCGCCCTTCTGCTCCTTTCTCATTCTGATCCCTTTCTGCTCCTTGCAGACCCTTTCTGCTCCCTTTTCTACTTTACCTTTGTGCTCCTTGCTGTCCCTTTCTGCTCTTTCTCCTACTTTACCTTTGTGCTCCTTCTGATTCTTTCTGCTCCTTTACCTTTGTGCTCCTTGCTGTCCCTTTGTGCTCCTTCCTGCTCCTTGCAGGCCCTTCCTGCTCATTCTCCTTCTTTATGTTTGTGCTCCTTCTGCCCCTTCCAGCTCACTTCTGACCCTTTCTGCTCCTTCTACTTTACCTTTGTGCTGCTTTACCTTCCAGCTCCTTGCTGACCCTTCCTGTTCATTTCTATATATCTATAGGCTGCTGCCCCCCAAAATCTATAGGCTGCTGCCCCCCCCAAATCTATGGGCTGCTGCCCCCAAATCTATAGGCTGCTGCCCCCTATGGGCTACTGCCCCCAAATCTATCCCCAAATCTATGGGCTGCTGCCCCAAATCTATAGGCTGCTGCCCCCCTCCCCAAATCTGGGCTGCCCCTCCCCAAATCTATGGGCTGCTGCCCCCAAATCTATGGGCTGCTGCCCCAAATCTAAAGGCTGCTGCTGCCCCCAAATCTATAGGCTGCTGCCCCTCCCCAAATCTATGGGCTGCTGCCCCCAAATCTATGGGCTGCTGCCCCAAATCTAAAGGCTGCTGCCCCCACCCAAATCTATGGGCTGCTTCCCCCTAAATCTGCTGCCCCCAAATCTATCTGCTGCTGCCCCAAAATCTATCTGCTGCTGCCCCCCCTCTCAAACCCTCCCCCCATCCCTCACTTACCTGATCTGTAGGCTGTCTCTGGCTGCATGTGTTGCTCCCCTGCGGTTTCAATCAGCAGAGAGAAGCAGGGATAAGATGCAGCTTCCTATCCCTGTCTCTCTCCATACACTGGCCGGGGCCGGTATTGCAGTTCATTTTAAATCTCACACAAAATAGCAGAACAAGCTTGCCCCCCCTGCGGACGCCCATGCTGTACACATGTATGCAGATGACACTGTAATCTATGCTAGTAAACCCAGGCTACCGCAGCTTGAGGCTGTGCTCCAAAATCAATTCACAAAGAAAGTGGATAGCGGATAACAAACTCTTCCTAAAAACTGACAAAACTGTTAGAATGATCTTTGGAACTGTACCTAAATTATGTAAACTACAAAATCAACAATTGTGTATCAGAACAAATTCAAATAGAACACTGACAACATTCTGCACTTTTAAATATCTAGGTATGTTGCAAGACCCCAATCTATCTTTTGGCCTTCACATTGAAAAAATCTCTTCAAAACTTTACCCAAAACTAGGAGCCCTGTACAGAAACAAATCCTGCCTATGCCCTACAGTAAGGAAATGCTGGCTAATGCTGGTCATTGATTATGGAGATGTAGTGTATGCACCCGCACCACAAACCCACCTTAATAAACTTAATACGTTATATAATTTGTTCTGCTGCTTTGTACTAGAATGTAATTACTTTACCCACCACTGTGACATGTTAAAAGAGCTAAACTGGCTGTCCCTGGAATCCCAACGCACTCTTCATCTTTCCAGCCTTGTGCATAAGAGCATTTCTGGGAAGCTCACACCCTACCTGAGTAGAATGCTCTCATCAGCTGTTCCCACCTCCTATAACCTTCTGATCCAGTACTAGCACGATATTTAGCATACCGCAATAGAAAAATAAAGTGGCTCGATCCTCCTTTTCCTACAGAGCACCGCAATTATGGAATAACCTCAGGGACACATTCAAATCTTCATTCAATCTAAAATCTTTGAAGAGATCTATGGCCATATACCTCAACACACAATGCACCGGCCATGGTTGGATATATTTATTACCTGTTATGTATTAAATTTATATATGTGTGTGTATATATAGTTTCTATATTGTATTTTTGTAATATTGTAACCTATTGTAACAATGCAATGTTTTGTGGACCCAGGACATACTTGAAAACAAAAGAAATCTCAATATATCCATCCTGGTAAAATATTTTATAAATAAATGTATATAGATATATAGATATAGATAGAGAGAGGGAGAGAAAGAGAGAGAAGTATTGAATTTTCAACTGTGCAATCAATTGGATACTCACAAAATTAGAGCCTAAAATCTGGCTCACTCTCGGTGCACTGTGGTTCAGGACCATACCACCTGTCTTTAATAGCAGCAGGAACCGGATGCCATAAGTTGTATATAAAAATTATATTTATTAACAATACTATGACTAAAAACAAAAGTTAATAAAAATAAAATTATGACTAAGTCCAATATATACTTTGGATTTACCTAGATCCCCAGGACGTGTTTCACCACAAACTCCAGTGGCTTCCTCAGCTGGGCGAAGTAATAGATCCACGAGATGGATCCTTAAAAGTACTCTGTTTATTAAATAACATGTAACATGGTACAAAAAATACACACAGACCTCATAAGTAACTTGTGATCTCGATAGAATTCTAGATATATTCACAAAGAAATACCACAACATATCCCCAAAATTCAAAGTCTCAGATCCAAGTACCTATGAAAAGGGGTGTGGGTGGGAAGGAACGTTAATGAAGGCTAGGAATACCCTAAGTTGATCGTGAATGTGTTTCATGTTTACCCTAACGGTTTAATAAACCAAATTGATGTAAATAGAAAACTAATGGCAACACTTTTTGCTCAGAGCTCTCTTTAATTGATATCAAGCCTCACATTAGGCATTTTGTCAAGCAATTTTATTGCATTCTGATCTTTACTTCTTTTGTTAATATGTATTTACTTGTATTGGAAGCTCAATTTCATCATAGCACGCAAAGTATTTTATTGGGAAAATATTGATGTCAATATGCACTGTTTCACTCCAATAGTAAGCGCCACAATTTATTCAGTAATTACTTCTTTTAATTGAATTGCTAATGCTTTGCGTGATTATAATCTATATGTATTTAACTATAATTTAATGTTGTCAGTAATCTACTCAATTATTATGCTGCAAATAATTACTATCATTTGCCTTTCTTTGAAATTTCACCATTTATTTTTTTTCTATCTGCCTTTCCTTTCTTACCCCCCAGCCATCGGAAGGACTCTCATTCCACGATACTTTAGTACAGTTTTTGAAGGGGGTGTTACGGACCTGTATTACATTCTCAAGCATGCCAAAGAAGCTTACCACAACTCATCTATCACAGTGGACTGCGATCAATGCACTATGGTCACTCAGCATGGAAAACCCATGTTCACAAAGGTAATAAGGAAAATTCTGATAATACTTTACATTCTGGCTGTTTTTTCTTGTTTTTTTTTTGTTTTTTGTTTTACGTTTTTTCATTTTTCAAAGTTGATTGATTTTACCTCTACTATAAAAATCAGATTTTCATTCAGCCCTGTTCCATTTTAGCTTTTTTTTCCCTCTCTTTTTCTTTACATCAAGGATAGGTTTATCCTGATGCTGCTCAATAGCTTCTTGGTGGATCTTCCTCACAAAAAAAATAAAAAATATATATATATATATATATCTTGTTTTTTCATACTTTGGGAGGAGTAAGGTATGAACACATGGGGGAGGAATCCCTGAAGTATGACATTTTTCTTAAGTGTCAACCTACGTGCATCCCTCTGTTTGCTCCTTGATGTAGAATTGAAATCCACACAAGGTATTTAAGAGTCCATGCGATCCCAGCATGTGCTACTGAACAATAAAAGGCATTATTTTCCCCATTTTCCCCTAAGACATGCTTTGCCATCATGTATTTTTTTTTTTAATATCCTACTAATATTATCTTTTAGGATAGAGTTAGATGTTAGGGTTGGAGTTAAAGGTCATGTGTTTGGATTGTGTATGGTTTATACGACCCAATATAATTCAAATTTTGCAATAAGCACCTTATCATCAAGATTTCAATTTTTAGACAAAAGTTTCCCAAGGACACAGTTTTTTTAAATGGATCTTAGTCCAGAGCCAGCCATTTGTTTTTTAAAACATAGTTGAATTAATTCTTACATTAATTCATGCTGAATTGCCCTCATCCCTTTAGAAGCTACAGTCTTGTAGTCCCACTTAATGTTATATCTATGTAGGTCTTTCCTGAATCAAAAAGGGTCAAGTGGTGGAGATAGTTATAAATACACAATAGTTTAGTTGGCATATATAGGGGGCAGCTGTTGGGTCTGTTATTTGTTTTGATGCTGCATGCAGGTGTCCAGAAAAAAATAATCATCTAGAGCCACCTAGGAGCCAATTGTCTGAAAAAATGTGTCTAGTCCAGGGTTGAAGATATTCCCTTAGGATATGTAGAACTTCACTGCCTTGAGTAATTACGCTGCAGAAATTAATATCCTAAATCCTATGCATGGATGTGTCTTGTGGTTTTGTTACAGGAAACATATTGTCTGCACCCAAATCGATTAACAGAGCTTTTTGCATGCATTCTAGATATTGTGCCTCTACAGATTGCTGCATCACGGACATATAGTCATCCAGATAAATGCAAGTGTGAATATGGTGACATCATTCTAGCTAGAGGAGATGCTTATATTAAGAAACCCTGGCAGCGCTCTTATAGATGTACTGAGAACAAAACAAAACAAAATCAATTAAGAATGAGAAAAATAAAATAAAACATTAAAACAGTGAAAACTGCAAAGAAATATAGAATAAAAAGTATTTTTTAAAATGTTAAGAATAGTTACATTTTCGTAATAGTAAAAAAAAAACATTTTGCTAATTCTTAGTGCAGATCTCACACAGAAATAAATATTAGCTGTCAATCAAAAGAGATGGAATTGACTGAAGTTGACTGCATGTTTGTGCGTGTGTGACTGTCTTTGTGGCTTAATGTATGTATATGACTGTGCACGTGTGTGTGTGTGTGTGTGTGTGTGTGTAGGTGGGGGTTGGACTGTTTGGTAAAAACAAAAGATGCACAGCCTCAGTGCAAAGGTATCTGAGACCTTAATTTACGTTATCCGCTTACTATTTATTAAAGTGGTTCTAACAACAGACCGCTCTGCTGTGAGTCTTAATGACATGTAAAACTGTTTGTTGTTTTTTTTTCCACACATCAGAAGTTGGGCTTAATTTATGCCTCTTAATCTCAGAGGTAGCTTCGTCAAGTCCCAAATCATTTGTTACTTAACCCTTCTATGAGTTCCATCAAAATTATTAAATGTAAAAAAAGCCTCAAAGTGAATACTAATGTAGGCGGAAAAAAAAGAGAAGAGATAAAAAACAAAAAAAAGAGGAATGGAATAATGAAAAAAAAAAAAAGTAAAACTGTGTTATTGGACACTACAGGTTAGGAAGGAGGGAAAGAAAGGGGCTTTAACCCCTTAAGGACCAAACTTCTGGAATAAAAGGGAATCATGACATGTCACACATCATGTGTCCTTAAGGGGTTAAAGATGTGGAGGGTTCAGCCATATTAGAATAAGAACGGTGATGGACTGCGAAAAGTAAAACTGGAAATGCAAAAATTACAGCTAATTATTTAACTCAAAAGCTATACAATGCATAAATGTATTGTTGGTGCATGGACTCCCTTAAAGGAGCCTAGTTCTTAAACACATGGAATTGTGAGGGTAGTTGAAATGAGCAGACTGCTAATTCAGTTCAAACACGGTATTGGTTACATTCCGAACTACAACAGGATAAATGGACTTTGTATCTGTCTTTTTATTTGTTTTATTTATTTTTTTAAAATAATTTTCTGATATTTAATGCAGCGAGTCAATTTATCTAGATGTATGCATACTGCGCAAGTACGGCCGCAGTAAAATGTGCAGTTGATAAACACTAGGTATGCCTCGAAATATGCTTTGGTGCAGAAAAAAGTTGGAAACCATTGGTCTATGGCATTAAAAAGCTGGTCATGTAGGGTCATTGACAGTGATGTATGTTTCATTAATTCAAGTAAATTTTTCTTATAACAAATCTGCTTCCACTGCTGTTTCAAAAGGAGCAAAATATGTAGACACAAGGAAAAAGAAAAGGGCAAAATGGTTACATTTAACACCCCCTCCCACTCACCACCCCCAAAAAATGATTTGGCAAGGTTCATATTAAAGGTGTGCAGTGACCTTGCATTAAATTATGCCAGACAAAGGTTTAGGGGGGTCGTCGAATGACTGCGATTAGCAGCCCTCTGACTTGTTTCTCTCTGGGACTCACTGAAATGGGAGTGTGCACAGACTGAATCGATTTATTACGATTATGCTTCCAGCTGTGGGCTGTTATTATTGGCGTGTCACTCAGTCTGTAACTGTACGTGGTTTTAACAGGCATTTCAATACATTTGCTTTTAATCTGTCCCCTTTGTGGAACAAGCTTTTTTTTAAAACATTCCTCGATAGAAGGATTTTAGGACAATGCTCAGGTTTGTAACAGAGAAGGTAGTGACTAATCCGCAGGATGTATATATACTTCATATATTGTAGTTTAGCTTTGCTAAAAGCTCAGGGTTTGTAAAACAAGAATGTGTAAGCAATAAAGATTTAAAGCTTACTCGCCCATTCAAGCAATACAGTGAGGTTTAGGACTCGCTACAATTGGAATACTTTGAAGTAGCGCAGGACGAAGCATAATATAACTATAATATTTTTAAAATCCTTAATTACTAAAAGTTCTAAACTGTGACACAACATACATCATACAATATAGTCACTGCTACCTTTATTAATGTCAAAAGGCAGAGTAATAGCCATTCCCAAAGAAACACACGTTCTCAAAATGTAAAGGGAAAATAAAAATAAGAACATACGTTCATTATGTGTAACTATAACTGTTGGAAACAGCAGGCCAGAAGAATTTAACTGTGGCTGCCCCTCAACCCTCTACTCCTCAAAGATAGTTGTTGATGGGATAGCATCTGGGCATGCTGTGAATCAGCCTGTAAAAAGAGGTTAACTTATATCAGGACAATATCTGGGATGGAGGTAAATAACATAACTAAAAGTCTTCCTCTTACTTCTAATGACTGTAAACGCGACCAGTTTGTGGATCTTCAATGTAATGCGTTAGCTATATTTTCCTCTCAAAGGAAGGTTTGGGACATTAAGAAGGTATGTGCCATACTCATCAACAATTATCTTTATTTGTAATTACTGAATCACATAAATATAGATTTTAATATAGTGATGGAGGGGTTAAAACGTTTTTTCTTTAAATGAAAAGTTGTGACATTTGGATCAGAAATTGGATAATTAACTGTGATCCTTTCTCTTACTTACAATCACTGTGAGTGAGAGTGAAGTCGCTTTTGTCATTGTTTTCATTCAACACCCAGTTTCTCTCTCACTCGCAATTGCTGTGGATGAGGAGGATGGGGGGGCTTGATATGCAGATACAAGTAGCGGTACTAAAACTGTGGGATTTATTCACTTTACAGTAAATTGAAAACTAAAGTGCAACAATGTGTCCATTATTAACGATTTAAATATATATATTTTTAAATCTGCTATTTGGAATTCAGTTTTGAATCCACTAGAATTCAATCATTAGCTAATACGGCACTGCAGGGGGGGTGATATAATTGGAGCAGTTAGACACAGCGTTGATACAGTGGTGCAAGTTTCAGCACTAAATTTATGATTGAGTAGGTCATTGTTCCTAATACTACGAATATTTTGTGAGGTACCCATATGGCAGTGGTTTTTGAGGGAATAATTAAATTAGTCAAAACTAGTTAAAGGACCACTATAGGCACCCAGACCACTTCAGCTTAATGAAGTGGTCTGTGTGCCTGGTCCAGCTAGGGTTAACCCTTTATTCTATAAACATAGCAGTTTCAGAGAAACTGCTATGTTTATAATAGGGTTAATCCAGCCTCTAGAGGCTGTCTCATTGACAGCCGCTAGAGGCGCTTGCGTGCTTCTCACTGTGATTTTCACAGTGAGAAGACGCCAGCGTCCATAGGAAAGCATTGTGAATGCTTTCCTATGAAACTGGCTGAATGTGCGCTTGGCTCTTGCCGCGCATGCGCATTAAGCCGAGGAGGCGGAGAGGAGGAGGAGAGCTCCCCACCCGGCGCTGGAGAAAGAGGTAAGTTTAACCCCTTCCTCCCCCTAGAGCCCAGCGGGACAGGGACCCTGAGGGTGGGGGCACCCTCAGGGCACTACAGTGCCAGGAAAACGAGTATGTTTTCCTAGTACTATAGTAGTCCTTTAATAGAAATGTTCTTGTAGTCGTAAAAATATAGCACATTTCACTTGAACCTTTTAAGTATAATACAATATATCATTCTCAGAAGTCGATAAAAAAAAAAAAGAGAAAAAAAACAATCAATAGAAAAATAATGTAAATATTTAAAATCTGTTCCTATCTGTAGTGCTTAACGTATATCTAATTTGTATCTCGGTATGAATTAAGTAACATTTAAAGAAATAAATTTCCAGCACGGCTCTAACTATCTCACGTAGGTGTATTAAAGCAGTGACATCAATGTCCAGTTTCTTCAAAGTGTCTGACAAACTGCAGCTTGATAGGTTAAGTTACATATTTGGGAAAGAGGGATTTATATCATGCTGAGTGGGTGATTGTGCAAGTGAAATTTACTTATTTATTTTGTAATTTATATTCAGTTTGTGGTGATATTATTACTTCTTACTTCTTGCATTCTACGAAGAAGTAAGTAGAAGTATAGATCAGGGTGTTGCAGTGGATGTGATCTATTTGGATTTTGCCAAGATATTTGATACAGTTCCACACAATAGATTAGTGTTTAAACTCAAGGAAATCAGTCTAGATGAAAATGCTTGTTCTTGGGTAGAACATTGGCTTAAAAACAAAGTACAAAGAGTTGTCATTAATGGTAAATTTTCAAGCTGGACAGAGGTGGCAAGTGGTGTCCCTCGGGGGTCTGTTCTGGGACCCCTTCTATTTAACATGTTTATAAATGATTTTGAAGACAGCATTGAAAGTCATGTTTCAGTGTTTGCAGATGACACAAAACTCTGTAAAATAATACAATGTGCGCAAGATATTACTTTGCTGCAGAGGGATTTAGATAGACTGGGGGAGAGGGCACTCAAATGGTAGATGAAATTTAATGTTGAAAAATGCAAAGTTATGCACTTTGGCATAAAGAATACTCAAGCAACGTATACACTTAATGGAAGCGAATTAGGAATAACAACACACGAAAAGGACTTGTGAATTGTTATAGACAACAAACTATGCAACAATATGCAATGTCAATCAGCAGTGGCCAAGGCCAATAAGGTATTGTCATGCATGAAAAAGGGCAAATATAATTTTGCCTCTTTATACATCACTGGTAAGACCACATATTGAATATGCTGTGCAATTTTGGGCACCTGTTCTAAAGAAGGATATTATGGCACTAGAAAAAGTGCAGAGGCGGGCTACAAAATTAATAAAAGGAATGGAACATGTCAGCTATGAAGAAAGGTTAACAAATTTAAACCTATTTAGTTTAGAAAAACGTCACCTGAGAGGGTGACATTATACAAATATATTCGGGGCCAATACAAACCATTGTGTGGAAATCTATTCACAAACCGGACTTTACATAGGACACGAGGTCATGCGTTTAGACTGGAAGAAAGAAGATTTTGTCTTATACAAAGGAAACAAAGGAAAGGTTTTTTTACTGTAAGAACAATAAGGATGTGGAATTCTATGCCTGAAGAAGTGGTTTTATCAGAGTCCATACAGATGTTCAAACAGCTACTAGATGCATACTTGTAAAACAGAATATTCAAGGATATAATCTTTCAATGTAGGGTAATAACTACTTGATCCGAGGATAAATCTGATTGCCATTCTGGGGTCAAGAAGGAATTTTCCTAGCTTGTTGCAAAATTGTGCTTCAAACTGGGTTTTTGCCTTCTTTTGGATAAACAGCAAAAAACAAATGTGAGGAAGGCTGAACTTGATGGACGCAAGTCTCTTTTCAGCTATGTAACTATGTAACTATGTAACATTGTATGATAATTTACTCTATACAACATGTCAAAGTAATTTAACCAAAGGGATATTGTTGAGACAATATTTCTTGTTAGTATAACTGAGGATGTGATAAATCTAATTATTACATATCATATGAGGATGTGATAAATCTAATTATTACATAATCCATAGAACTTGTCAACGTTTCAGTTTACATCAGCAAACTTTCATCAGGACATCAAAGATACACACCTGCAAATTGTCACTTGGTACACTGTTCCAGGCAGATCCCTCCCACACAAGGATAAAATACTCCAATCATGTATGTGTCAGGGTCTGCGTGTGTATGTATGTCAGTGTGTATCTTTGTGTACATGTTTCAAGGTATGTGCATGTGTCAGTGTGTATATGAATTTGTGTGTATATGTATGTTAATGTGTATGTATATCTGTGTAAGTATATATGCATGTTCAGTGTATGTGCATATATCCAAGCAAACACCAACAGAACATGCAAACACATTCCTGCAATCTAACCTAAAATTACATACAAACACACCCCTGCATTCAAACCACAAACTTATATACAAACACACCCCTGCAATCAAATGCAAACATTACATACAGAAACACCACTGTATTAAAACATTGAAATTATATAAAAACACCTTTTCAATCAAAACCCAACACTAGACACAAACACATCCCTGCATTCATACGTAAACACTATTCACAAGTACACCACTGTTTTCCAATGGCAGCAGTAGATACATATTGTGACAAACTCCCCTGTCCTTGTGAGTTTGCCACAAACTCCTGGAGGAGCCTGCTTGCAAGTCTCCTGCCCACCGACTAGGGGGCCATGTCAGCGACTGTAAAGACCCATATTTTATTCCCCCTGGTTCCCCTGGTTCTGCATTTTCCATTAGTGCGTATAGAACCGAACGCTAGCTCCCTGGTGGCCCTTCGCATGGACCAAAACCACGAATAGACTTTAAGGGGACTTAGCCGAAATAGTCCTGGAACTATTTTCAGCTAGGGGACCATGCGTGCGGTCGGTCAAATTATGACTTCCAGGAAATTCCTGAACCGATCTGGGTGATTTTTGGATATGTTGGTCACCCAGATCGGGGCTATCAGGGGATCTAACCTTTGTGGGGTTTTATGAATTTTGAAGGTACTTTTGGGGTGTTTAGGGAATGTGTGTTTTTTGTGCTTGGAGATAATTGTGCTTGACTCAATTATCTCCCAGGCACAAGAGCGGGATTATCTTGTTTTGTATGGGAGTGTCCTGGACCTGAGAGCCAATGTAATCGTGTGTATGTTTTTACTGTAGTTTACTCTCAGGTCCAGCGGGGAGTGCCCCTTCCATGAGGATCTGCATATAATGCCAGTTGTGGCTGCCATTAAAGAGTTCCAGAGATATAGCAATCTCAAATTATTTCACTATATTTTGTGCCTTATCAGTGAGTGTAGCTGACAAGCCTCTAGGCATAGTGAACAAGGGGATTTAAAGAACAATGAGACCTTGTACAATGAGACCCTGTACAACTTGGTAGTTTGACCTTCTGTTAGTCCCACACAAATTATAGCTCTGTTGTGCCATTACAGAGGGAACCTATATTTATTAGTATTTACTATACTTATGAGACTGATCTAACCCCTGGGTACAGTTAAGAACTGTAGTTACAGTAACCCCACATTGTTTCAGCCATCTTTAAGTTTTTTCAATTAAAAATTCAATAATTATCATTATTTTTTTTACAGGACTGGTGTTTTCTTATGATGTAGGTAGCCAATAACTTATAGACACCTTTGGAGGTGGAAATGGAGATAGATTATTTTGAGCCAGTGTGCTTGGGGAGCCTCTGACCGTAGCACTCCTGGTCCTTTATTGGTCTAAGGCAGGGGTAATCAACCTTTGGCACGCCAGATGTTGCAGACTACATCTCCCATAATGCATTGCCAGCATTATGGCTGTAAGAACATTATGGGGGATGTAGTACAAAACATCTGGAGTGCCGAAGGTTGCCTATTCCTGGTCTAAGGCATTTTGGAACCCCCTATGGAAGCATGTAAGTCATGGATAGCACTTAGTATACCGATATCATAGTAGGTGTATAGAACCTTCATAGCAGCTAGAATGATGTTATAGAGTAGCCGATAATACCACATGATAGAAGAAGGGTTAGACACCTGGATACTGATAGCATCACCTACAGAAGCAGTAAGTATCACAGAGTGGGGGCAGTGTAACAGCTGATATCACACTCATTTAGTACTACTCTCACAGGTACATAGCCACAGTTATTACTGCAGCATAATGAGCATTTCACACTTTTTGTACAGAAATAAAGACCATAATACAGAGTTGGAACAAACTCCACAATCCTACAATACACAGGCTGTCTATAAAAATATTAAATACACATATCGCTTTATAAAGGGTATACTCATGCAGACCCAGCTATGATTCATGCTCACCTTTGCATTTTTTAATTACCTTCTTTCAACCTTACTTCTTATTTTACTCCACCTAACGGGACTCTCCAGACCCCTAAACACTTTAGCTTGCTGAAATGCTTTGTATGTAAAGAGTGTGTCCTTTTTTTTTATTTTACAAAAAGTGCAGATTTCAAAAGAAATTGGCACTTTTATAAATTAACCTTATTACACCCACTGGCTTCTCGTTGGAGGTATATCTGCTAAACAGTGTTGTTTTTTTTGTTTTTTGTATTTGAGTAGTGGAGTGTTCCTTTAAATGTTACTTTCTTTGCTATCCACATCTACACTATATGCTGTGACCAGAAAAATCATTGGTATCTCTTTATTCACGGAGAGTATTCTTCGCCAAAACGCCAAATTGCAGTGAGCTGAAAACAGTGTTTCAAAATTTAGACTAAAATAGTTGAAAAATAAAAAACAAAACTTTCCCTACTCAGCCATGGTCACAGTTTGGTAATTTTAGCCTAAATGTAGCAATTTAGTTTTAAATTAAATTCTGTGTGTTTAATGAATGTATCACATAACGTTGTTTAACTATTTAAATTACTGTTATTTTTGTTTCTGCAATTCTCCCTATCTTCCACGGTTTAAAGGGAAATGAATGTTACTTTTGTGCATTTTTATATATGTTCCTAAATCTATAACTCTCTTTCTCTATGCTACTTATAGATGTGTGTGTTGCATACACACACACATAAACATATATATTCCATTTATTACTCAAAATGAATATAAATATATGAGGCAGCCCGAAGGAAGGAAATAGTTAAGGAGCTATTGGTTCAGTAAAGAAATGTTCTTTTTTAGTTTTCTTTTCCCTGGTCTAGTCTAGCGCTACACGTGATCCTCTGAATGACTGCCAGCCTCTTTCTTGTTGATCCTCCGGAGACCATCTGTGCTGGGGGCATTGATTAGAGTGTGTCTGCCGGGATTACATCTTTTCTGTTGCTATGCCAACTAATCAGCTGATTTTGGTTGCCTAGGCAACAAAATGTCAGAGCTCAGAGTACGGTAACATGAATTCAGCACAACACAAAATGTTTTCTTAATTGGAGAGCCTTTTTAGATTTGGGAATTTATATATATATATATATATATATATATATATATATATATAAAAATGTTTTTACTTAAATAGGTCTTAGAACGCAGTCTAGTTCATATCAGAATTCCCATTAATTATGGACTTTAAAGTTGACACAAAGGCATTCAGCCAATGGAGTGGTGAAAAGTAAAAAAAAAATGTATTTATCTTTTTAAGATTTTTTAATTTTAACTATTATATATCAATTCAACAGGCAGTTTGTGTTTTCAAAGCAAAAGTACATTATCTGAGCCTCCAATTAAGATATGTGTGTATTTGTGTATATATGTATATATATATATATATATATATATATATATATATACACAAACAAACACACACATATCTTAATTGAAAGCTCAGAAATATATATATATATTATACTTTTTCCCAGTGGGGTATCACTCCTGGGGCCCTCATCCACATCTTCCTGCTTTACAAAGGAATCCAAAGAGCCTCCGCTATACTGTTGGCAGTGCCTCCACCAGACTGTGCATCCAGGGCATGGACGGATTTCAGAGGCAGGAACATGATAAATAACTACAATATACAGTGGCAACAGAAAGTAGTATAAACATGTATTAAATAATAATGGCAGATTAAAGAAAAATGCAAGGAAATGCAGTAGCTCCCTGAACACAGGCCCAGTACCCTCCCAAACCATGCTAGGCTCCCAGGCTTTACCCTAGTGGCTGATGGGTACCAGTTGGTGCATTGAAGTCTTGGGGTCCTTTAAGATTAAAGCAGCTGAAAGTCACAGTTTTTGGTGTTTTCACTGTTACTGCCATCTGCAGGGAAGGCTGTGTAACTCTTCATTAGCATCTGTAAATGACTCTATCATGAGCCCTATCAGTGTGACAAGTGGAAAGGATACTCCTTAACACTGTATGAAGCTGCACAGGGCTGCAAAGGGAGCACTAGGGTCTATCAGCTATTTGTTGTGTCTCGATCCACAGCTCTCTCATTGGGTCAGCTGCCGCTGGCCACACACACACTGGATCAGGGTGATCAGATGCTTAGTAGCTGAACCCTCCTTCACAGAGCATGTGGTCTCTGTGGAGCAATTTCACAGTCAGGCCTCACACTCCTACCTTCACCCCTGCCCAATGTCCTTCTTACCTAGTGCCGTAGGTGGGGGGGTAGTGGGGGTGCTAGGGGGGCAGATTGGCACTTTTTTTGGGGGTGTGCCACAAGTAATGGCCCAATGGCCTGTCACAGGGAACACCTCAGGGTGCCCCCAAAGTGGGTAATTATTTACTAAGGCATCTGCTTACCTGGATGGCTGGTGCCTACTCTGACCAAATACACTGGGAGGGAGAGAGGGGGCAGGTCATGGTGGCAAAGGAGCACTGATATTCTACTTGCTCCTCACTGCTCCCTTGCACACTCACCATGGTGATGCCAGGAGCCAGAATATGAACTCACTCCAACCCTGGTATCACTAAATAGCACAAGAGAGCAGTGAGGATCTCCCTGGATCACTTGGAGAGGACCCATACCAGCTTTAGCAAAGGTAGGGATGCTGGAAGGGACAAAAAATAAATCCACGAGAGGAGCAGCAAACTTAGGGTCTGCACCGGGTAGCAAAAGCTCACGCTATGCCACTGTTCTTACCCCGTGTTCCAACTCAGGTTTTTTTTTTCCTGTTTCCTGAATTGGTCACATGACCAGCCTGCCTCAAAGCTACATAGGTAACTTCTAACGCCAGTCACTGCATTCAGGTGCCAAAGTCCAATAGTCCCAGTGGTGCAGTAGGAAAAAACAAAACGGGGGGTGGGCTACATTCTCCATAAAATCCTTGCCTTCCACTGGTTTGGCCAGGAGACAAAATAAAAAATAGTAACATAATCCTGCAACAACTGTCCTAGCTTCACAAATGTCCCCTATCTTGCAGTCTACTCTAGTATTGATGTGTACCAACATTCACAATTTCCACAAATGCAAACAGAAACGCTATCATTTTAATTCTATATATTATAAAAATATTTACACACACATCTTTAGCTGTTTTTGAAAAGGAACAATGTCCCTTAGATCAGATTTCCAGAAAACGAGGGAGTCCCAGAGGTTCCTATAATACAAATAGATTATAAGCATCGCAGGATATTGACCTTTGACCTTTCTTTATAACTCTCGCTAGATGATTGCAAGTTTGAGCTTTTTGTGATAAACCTCGGAAACACATAAGCTCCATAACTAAGTCTGTCTGGGAATTTTAACAAGCTGACTCATACATACAAAACAATACTATAGGGCTAATAGGGAGTTTATAAAAAAAAATAATGTAAAAAAATAAAATAAAAAAAACACGAGCACACCTAGTAAAAACTTCTATTCCACGACTGCGGGATTATTTAATTAATTCATTTCATCAGTGGCCAGTTTATTAACCCCTTAAGGACGGAGGCAGTTGTACATGTTCTGAATCAAAACACAACCTGGAATTTGAGCTATATGTCTGTTTAATCACAATTTACCTCTTTCATATTGAGTGCACCCACACGCATTACATATCATTTTGTTCAGACAAAATATGGCTCTCATTTCACATCAAATATTTATATATGAAACATAATATAAAATGTATAAAATCTAAAAAAAAGTGTTAAAAATTAAGAAATGTTATTTTCTGAGTGCCACCAGTGGTGTATCCTGCTTTTGTGTTGCCCTAGGCAGGTCAAAACTCAGGCATCCCCCCACCCCCTTCCCCCACGCCACGCCACCCCTACCCAACCCCTCCCCTTGGCCCCACCTTCTAAATACATACACATATTCACTGACAGATACGCATACACTAGCTAACAGAAACACACACACACTAACAGACACACACACTCACTAACAGACAAACACACTAACAGACACACACACTCACTAACAGACACACACACTCACACACAGTAACAGGCAAACACAAACTCAGTAACAGACACACACACTCACTAACTAACAGACACACACACATACATACATACATACACACTAACAGACAAACACACTAACAGACACATACAGTCAAACACACACTAACAGACACACACACTAACAGACAAACACACACTCACTAGCAGACACACACACACACATACTAACAGGCAAACACACTCACACACTAACAGACACACACACTCTAACAGACATACCTAGTCAGACACACACTAATAGACACACACTAACAGACACACACTCACAGACACACACTAACACACATACTAACAGACACATACAGACACACACACACACAGTCAGACACACACTAACACACACACACTAACACACACACACTAACAGACACACACTAACACACACACTAACAGACACACACAGACACTCACATTAACACAATCACTTTTTTTTATTTAACCCCCCCCCAGCCTGCTTACTTTTGGGAATGCTGGGGGGGGGTTCTCTTTCTCCCTGGGGGTCCAGTGGCTGCTGGGCACTGGCAGGCGGCTGGCGAGGGAGCAATTTCCCCTGAGCTGTCTGCAGCTCAGGGGAAAGTGCTCCCTCACCAGCGCCGCCCGCCCGACCGCCCGCCTGCCTGGACTGTTAGCCGCAAGGCTAACAAGACATTTGCCCTGGGCATTTGGGGGCAGCTTTTTTTGCCGCTCCCTGGAAAATACCGCCTAAGGCAAATGCCTTGTTTGCCTCGTGGCTAAAACGTCCCTGAGTGCCACGTGACATTTTAACTGTGAATGTCATAATACTGTTAGCTTTTATTGCAATAAAATGCACATATTCAGCGATGTCTCACGAGTAAAACAGTACTGCCATGTCCAGAATTTATGGGGTAATAGAGAGTTACAGGGTCAAATATAGGGCTTTGCCCTTTTCAGATAGTTTTACGCCCCACCTCCTATAGAGTGTAAGCTTGTTTGAGCAGGGCCCTCTTCAACCTATTGTTCCTGTAAGTTTTTGTAATTGTCTCAGTTATTGTTAAATCTTCCCCTTTGATAATATTGTAAAGCACTACGGAATATGCTGGCGCTATATAAATACCAATAATAATAATAATAATAGACAGACAGACAGACAGATAAGATAGATAGATAGATAGATAGAATGAAAGATGGATGGTCTGGTCAGGATTCCCAGTTCTAAAGCAGTAACGTTACCATTGCTCTAACCAACCAACATCAGCATAACCAATCCCATATTGACCGAGAGCTAGCCAGATCACATTATATCATGATATGTTGGCATATCCTTGCTTGTAAGGGGTTAATGTGCCACATTCTAAAATAAAAACATATGTAAAAAACAAGTAAACCTTAATTTACTCTTTACTTATGTTTCGTGGATGTCGCAATTACCAAGAAAATTAGCCATTCATGTTTCACTTAAGATGCCTTTTTGTACTGAACATAATAAAAGCTGTTCTTAAATTAAATAATAATTTAGCTCCAGCCAATAGTTAAAAGAAATTATCTCATAATAGCTTAACACATCAGAAATCCAGGCTGCACACTGACGCTGGCATTACAGTTATTCACCAACTGAAGAGTATGTTTGACCTACAGAAACATACATTGTTCTGAGGATGATGTGTACGGGATCGAACGCCACAGGGACTTAGCTCACAGCGTTATTCTCAAATTCCATATTTCGAAGTGTAGCGCTATTAATCAGTGGCAGATGGGATACTGCCCAGTCTCCTTGAATTTTGCCACTGGAGAAGTAAATTTTTGCACATAAAAATAAACAAATAAATAAATAAAGGAAAATGTCAGCAGTATTAGTGGAAAAAATACAGTGTGTGTAGTAAGTTAAAAAATAGTTAATTTATTTTCTCTTCTGTACAGGAGAAAATGCATTGCTGCTAACAAGCAGTGATCAGCACAAAAAGCACAGTACACAAGGTTAAGTGACAAAACACAAACAGAGCTATTCACTAAAATGATAATTCAAAGTTATTCTAGGTGAGTTTCAAATTTAACAATTAGCTGAACGGAACGTTTCCATTTTATTTTTAAATCGGAAATCCACAGTGTATTCTCACGTCAGTCAATAGCCATGTAAATAGCTTTTATGCAACCTCCTTTAAGAAGGAAAGGTTTCATACTGGGACAAAAATCCCACTCTTTACGACATGAAGTAGAGGTGCACTAATGAAGTAAGTGCACTTTTTGGATGTAGTCTGTTTTTCCTCTGCTATTACATAGTCACATAGCTGAAAAGAGAATTGTGTCCATCAAGTTTAGCCTGTTTAACATATGTTTTTGCTGTTGATCCAAAAAAGGGCAAAAAAAAAAACAGTTTGAAGTGCTTCCAATTTTGCAACAAACTAGGAAAAAAATCATTCCTTCTTAATACCTGATTTGTAGTCAGATCTCTCCTTGGATCAATACGTTGTTACCCAACATATTACAAATCATATCCTATAATATGTTTTCGCAAGTATCCATTCAGTTGCTGTTTAAACATCAGTACAGAGTCTGATAAACCATCTCTTCAGTCAGAGAATTCTACATCCTTATTCAATTTTCTTTGCCTTAGACTAAATCTCTTTTCTTCCAGTCTAAATGTGTGGCCTTGTGTTATATGTATAGTCCTGTTTATGAATAGACTTCCAGACAATGGTTTGTATAGGCCCCGCATATATTTGTATACTGTTATATTATCCCCTCTAAGTTGTTGTTTTTCTCAGCTAAAGAGATTTAAATTTGTTAAAGGAACACTATAGTCACCTAAATTACTTTAGCTAAATAAAGCAGTTTTAGTGTATAGATCATTCCCCTGCAATTTCACTGCTCAATTCACTGTCATTTAGGAGTTAAATCACTTTGTTTCTGTTTATGCAGCACTAGCCACACCTCCCCTGGCTATGATTAACAGAGCCTGCATGAAAAAAAAAACTGGTTTCAATTTCAAACAGATGTAATTTACCTTAAATAATTGTATCTCAATCTCTAAATTGAACTTTAATCACATACAGGAGGCTCATGCAGGGTCTAGCAAGCTATTAACATAGCAGGGAGTAAGAAAATCCTAATTAAACAGAACTTGCAATAAAAGCCTAAATAGGGCTCTCTTTACAGGAAGTGTTTATGGAAGGCTGTGCAAGTCACATGCAGGGAGGTGTGACTAGGGTTCATAAACAAGGGGATTTAACTCCTAAATGGCAGAGGATTGAGCAGTGAGGCTGCAGGGGCATGTTCTATACACCAAAACTGCTTCATTAAGCTAAAATTGTTCAGGTGACTAAAGTGTCCCTTTAACCTTCTTCATAACTAAATGTTCCTTTTTATTAATTTTGTAGCATGCATCTGTATCTTTTCTAGTGCCATAATACCTTTCTTTAGAACAGGGGTCCAAAATTACACAGCATATGTAAGATGTGGTCTTATCAGTGATTTATAAAGAGGCAAAATTATATTTTCCTCCTTAGAATTAATGTCCCTTTTTTATAAATGACAATAGCTTACTGGTCTAAGCAACTGCTGTTTGACATTGCACATTGTTGCCTACTTTGTAAGTTGCTTGTGCATTCTTTACCCTGAAGTGCATGACTTTGCATTTGCAAATTCTACATTAATTTTCCTCCAATCTATCTGAATACCTTTGCAGCAAAGTAACATCCTGCTCACATTGTATTGCTTTACAGAGTTTTATGTTACACTGAATTATGGCTTTCAATGCCTGTTTCTAGATTGTTTGATATAGGCTAAATAGAAGCGATCCCAGAGAAGAATCCTGAGGGACACCACTTACCACTTTTGTCCATCTTGAAAACTTACCATTAATTACAACTCGTACTCTATCTTTAAACCAATGTTCTACCCAAAAACAAGAATTTTAATCTAGACCAATTTTTTTTTTTTTATTTGGATACTAACCTAACCTATGTGGAACCGTATCAAACGCCTAGGCAAAATCTACTGCAACACCATGATCTATACTTCTACTTACTCCTTCATAGAATGCAATTAAGTTAGTTTAACACGACCAATGCTTCATAAAACCATAGTGATTTTTGCTAATATTAATGTTCTTCCCAATTAATTCAGGAATTGTATCCCTTAATATTATTTCAAATACTTTCCCAGCCTCAGAAGTTAGGCTCACATGTCTATAATTTCAAAGCAAAGATTTTGGCATTTTTTTTCAATATGGGAACTGCGTCTACCTTCCTCCAATTCTGCGGTACAATTCCTGAAAGATTAATTACAAAGGTTCACTTCTTACCACACTTAAGTACTCATGGGTGAATATCATTAGGCCCTGGAGCTTTTTTTTTTACATTGTTTACTTTCACTGACAGGGTTATTAATAAACCCACTGGATTTCACTACTCTCGAGACTTGGCTGTCAGAGCATTCTTCCTCATTTTGCAAAGAGTGGCATAATTTTCCCATGCAATTTTTTTATAGCTGACATAGAAAGGGAAAGCCTTTACAAGAGCTTTCCCCACTATGAGAGCTCAGTCTGCGGTGAGTTAGAGTGAGGGGAGTAGGTAAGGACATTTATTTTTTATGAGTGTGGCTAGGGGATTGGGAGGAGGGAGCGGACATGACTCTTTTTGATGGGAGTTGACAATAGTATATCCATCCCCCGTTGTTTAATTAATTAGTGCCTCCACCAATAAGGAGCGCGGTGAGGTACACTAGGTCCTCCGTACTGAATAATAATATTAGGGCCCCCACCGCTGGGTGATGGGTGAGGAATGGGCAGAGGGCATTAGATCTTCACCCTGAATATAATTTGTAGGGTTCCCACCTGTAAACAATGGGTGAGGGTGGAGTGGAGAAACTAGGTCCTCCCCTTATGTTGTAATAGATGTTGGGAAATATGGATTTTTTAATGTGGCGGCTGAGTAACAAGTACTGGCCCGTCACCACATATTTAGCCCTCACTGAACAGAAGGTTATTTAACTATTTACCTGCTGGTTTCTAACTCTACCAGTGGACAAGTAGTACTTGAAATTATCATTCGCTTTCATGAAAGCAAGTGAACGAAAATTAGCAAATGTGGTTCCTATTCAGTTTCCAATCTGTGCTTTTTGAATCTGCCAATACATATACTTTGCTTAAATTGCGTATGCAAAAACACAGATTTTGCAATTGCTGCAGATTAATGTGGGTTGACTGATTTCTAACCGTATTTGGCTTTAGTAAATATTCCATTGCAGTCGAAATTGTTGACAAAATCCATTGTTTAGTGAATAACCCAGTAAGGTTTATGTCTGGTCTTATGCTTGCTTAATTATTTAACATTTAAAAGGGAGAATATTTACTAATTACATCTTTATTATCTATGCATTGCAGTCTATCCTACCTACAGCGTTGTGCTGTACAAAAATGTTCCTTGTCTAATGTAATCTCTGGCATTCTGAGTTAAATTGTTATTAGAAAAAGCTTGATTACCATCAATTTGCTAAAATTAGAGAATATCTTACTCTCTCTGGAAAGCAAAAATCCAATACCATTTATGACTAAATATGTTAGTGCTACTATTTTTACACCACCTAACCAATCCACATTTAACTTTTCCTACAAACAGATGTTTGCATATTTCTGGATTGCAAAGGTGATACAGTTTTTAAAGATGTTTTCTATTAATCTAACTTTTGAGACAAATACTATTTATCATCACTTATTTCTAAAAAGGATTAGTAAACACATCACCTAGGTCATATATAAATTATTATTATTTTTTTGCTGAACTATGCTTAAAGATAAATTTAGTAGATTTGAATTAGGCACCATTGAGAAAAGGATTGTTGGTAATAATTGTTAGTGCCTAGTTGAAATGTGCTGGAGGATTTTCTGTTGCTGGTAACATTTGATTGTGTGCCCGCTATGGTCTTTGTTATGCCGGTGATGAAGTATGTTATGTCAGTTCTGTGTTACAATAACAACTGTCATTATAGATTGCAAACTAGTTAAACTGAGGTTAGAGGAGAACGTTTGCAGAACATAGTAAAAGTAGTTGAAAACATGAAAATAAACACTTTGGATTCTAAAAAAGAAGATATGTGTGAAGTTTGTGTCACAGGTAAGAAGCACGAACGACACACGCTGAGCTGAAATGTATAATGCATGGAGTCAGATGTAATATTTTAGTTGTGTCTATGTCTCTGTCTTAGTTGAAAGGCTGTGTTGGTTGCTACATCAGCAAAGAAGAAGGTCAAGATGGGTGATGGAAGGAACTGTAGATCTGTAGAGAAGATCATAAATGCCAAGTGTTATTTTAAGCTAAGTTTACCTGAGTGTATAAAACTCGGCAACTGGACCAGTACGGCTGCATTTTAGAATATGGTGATAAGAACGTGGAGAACGTTATGTTAGATAAGTTAAAGAATACGCAAGGATAAGAAAAGATAAGATCAAGAATACTATTGGCTACAGAAGTGTGTAAGTTGGTCCACTTCTTTAGATAATACTAATTACAGAAAATATTCGGAAGCTTCAGAGTTAAAGGTGTGTAGGGGTAATTGTGGGGTAAAGTATATATTTTCTTGCACGATATAGCGGTCAAGAGACTGTCAACAAAATATTGAAATTATCATGAACAAAGACAGAATGCCAGGGTGACCAAATTTTGAAAATAAAAAAACGGGACACATATTAGCCATACTAAAAAAAAAAATCGCAAAAAAGATAAAATAAAAAAGCACAGAGAAATATGTACACACTTTGTTTTTTAAATTACTGGGTCCCCTTTAAAAAAGCCAGTAATGTAAATCTATTTCAGCCCAGGTTGAGCATTGCAAAATGTATATGTAATGCAGTTTCTGAGAAATTCCACTTATTTTTTTTATTTGCAAGGCTGCAAGAGCAGCATCTTAATGTAAAGTGTTATTGGTGCCCAGAGTATCTTTTTAAATGGACAGGAAAGCATATGGGAATTGCTTCAAAAGTGCAAAAAGAATGCTGTATAATATATATATACATTGGATATCTGGGCTGGATGTTGACTGCAAATTATATGTTTTTTTTCAAGCTATTTTGTTCTTTCACATTTTTCTTGTAGTTTTTATACTACCAGGCCAGAATTTTCATCCGTCAGTTTGGTATCAAGTGGATTTTTCTGTATCTCATCTTTAATGTTTGTAATCAAATATAATATTTGGTATGTGCTACATTTGTACAGAATAGTTTATTGTATGAAAATCTATCTAAGCAACCCTTCATTAGACTGCGAAAATCATAGAAATATACAACATTAAAACCACTGACAGAAGACACACAAACACTACTTAAGGAAGCACCACTCACAGAATTGCAGGCTAGTTCACCTGACCTCTCGCTCCAGACATGGTCAGCTCTAGGGATACATAAAATAAGGGATTTATATGACCAAGACAGGCTGAAAGCATTCCCTACCCTGCAAAGCGAATTCTCCCTAAACTCAAGGGACATATTCAAATACCTAAGGGTCAAGAACATACTACAGACACGCATCAAATCAGCAGCACCCACACAACAACTAGAAACACCTTCTGCCCGGTACATCTTGACATCCCGCTCCATCAAACCTCTAGCCTTATGCTATAATGCACTAGAAAGAGGGAAATCCGCGCACAAACTCATTTATATGGAAAAATGGGAAGAAGACATAGGGGAATCACTCACTATACAACAATGGCATGAAGCCTTTCACATCACTAAACGAGCGTCCAAAAGCTTGTCCCTATGGGAAGCATATTGCAAAATTGCAATGTGCTGGTATTTAGTCCCCCTAAGACTGGCTAGGATGTTCCCCAACACCTCCCCGTTGTGCTGGAGGTGCAAACACAGACCAGGGTCGCTGCTACACATATTTTGGGAATGCCCAGCCATAACTCCATTCTGGACTTCTGTCCAAAAGCTCATACACGAAGCCACTAGCATGACAATACCACTGAATCCAGCACACTACCTGCTTCATATGCTCCCCGCAAACAACCCAACGAGAAACTCATCAACCACAACTGCCATAAACATACTAACCACAGCCAAAATTGCGATAGCATCAAAGTGGAAAAATGAAACGCATCCAACTCAAGAGGAGGTAGCAAAAAGGGTGGATAGCATATGCCTTTATGAGCAGATGGCATACAAACTGCAGGGAACACCTGAGAAATACAGTATCCATTGAGGAGGTTGGCTAAGCGTCCAAGCAAAGGACGGAACAGAAGGATAGACACTAAATAAAAGTGTTTTAAGTTCAAGGTGATTGGAACGGGGGAGGAGGACCACGAATCATGGTGACCAAGAGGTCCTGTACGGAACCAAAGCCGTGTGCACAGCATGCAAAACCCAGGTCAAGTAGGACACAGGTTACAGTTCAAGTTGAATGTTACCCTTCCCTTAATATTTTTTTTTCTTCCTGTACCCGGTTGCATGATTTGAAAGAGGTATATAGGCCACGTAGGCTCACCAACTTAGAGAGCACAGGTGGCCAATGTTCCATGCCGAAGATGTTTCTAACAAGCTGTCACACAGGCAACAATATAACCCGAAGCGAAGCAAAAGTCAGCGCTGTATTAATATACGTAATATACGTGTTATAGTGTACATGTTATAATGTATGAAGAGTGTTGCAAACTTGCACTGGAGTACTACTCAAAATCAATAAAAAAGATATATGAGAAAAAAAAAAACCACTGACAGGTGAAGTGATTAAACTTTGATTATATTGTTACAATGGAACCTGTCTAGTGGGATATATTCAGGGTCAGAACAAATGTAGTGAGGACCCTGGAGCAAGAATTTTGTCTGTGCCCCACCTCCAGCTCAAGGGTAGCCAAAATGTAGATTTGTATTTACTGTTGCCATTGGAATGCAGTGGTGTCAGGGCCAGCCTCAGGGGTGTGTGAGCTGTGCGGCTGCACGGGGCAACATGGCAGCGTGGGGTGCCATGCGCCAACACAGCTCACACATGGCCGGGTGTAAAGTGAGTTGTAATGCAGGTCCAGCTACCTAGGTGGAGGATTTCATTATTCTCCACCTGGGAATATAAAAACTAAACATGGCAGTGTGGGCGGGCTTATCGAAGTGGCAGGGCAGGGCTTACCTAGCAGCAGAGGCAGGGCTGAATGGCAGCCAGGAGGAGTTAAACATGCCCAGAAGCCGATGCTGCACAGGAAGGGGGAGTCAGGAAGGAGTTTCTGCTTCCCCAACAACTACCAGACTCCAGCAACGGCACTGCCTCCACTCCTCACTTCCAGCCCATAATGGAAAGAGGTAACTGTGTGTGTGTGTGTGTGACTGTCATTTTTTACTGTGTGTGTGACTGTCTGCCTGTAACTGCGTATGTATGTGACTGTCTGCCTGTGTGTGTGTGTGTCTGCTACTGTGTGTGACTGTCTGCCTGTGTGTGACTGTAACTGTGTGTATGGCTGTAATTGTATGTATGGCTGTAACTGTGTGTGTGACTGTAACTGTGTGAGTGACAAATTGTGTGCATGCATGGCTGTAACTGTATCTATGGCTGTAATTGTGTGTCTGTGACTGTAACCTCTCCCTACAAGGTAGCAACAGGGATGTAAATCATTATTAATTTAATAACTCCCCTATACAAACATTACACTACTATTACACACACAATGGAGGGGGGGGAGGGGGAGACTGTGAAGATTTATCACACAGGGTGCCTAAAAGCCTAAGGCTGGCCCTAAGTGGTGTACTTCTATGTATTATTTGTGTTTGAATGCAGGGGTATGTTTGCATGTAGTTTTAGCTTTTGAATGCAGGTGTACAGTGCCTTGCAAAAGTACTCACCCTCCTTGGCATTTTTCGTGTTTTGTTGCCTCACAACCTGGAATTAACATGGATTGTTTGAGGATTTGCATCATTTAATTTACAGAACATGCCCACAAATTTGAAGATTTTTTTTTTTTATTGTAAAGCAAACAACAAATAGAAAAAAAATAACAGAAAAGGTCAATGTGCATAACTATTCACCCCCCTAAAGTCAATACTTTGTAGAGCCACGTTTTGCGACAATCACAGCTCCAAGTCACTTTGGATAAGTCTCTATGAGCTTGCCACATCTTACCACTGGGATTTTTGCCCATTCCTCCTTGCAAAACTGCCTCAGCTCCTTCAAGTTGGATGATTTGCGCTTGTGAACAGCAATCTAAGTCTGACCACAGATTTTCTATTGGATTGAGGACTGGGCTTTGACTAGGCCATTTCAACACATTTAGATGTTCCCCCTTAAACCAATCAAGTGTTGCTTTAATAGTGTGTTTGGGGTCATTGTCCTGCTGGAAGCTGAATCTCCGTCCTAGCCTCAAATCACGCACAGAGTGGTATAGGTTTAGCTCAAGAACATCCCTGTATTTAGCACCATCCATCTTTCCCTCAACTCTGACCAGTTTTCCAGTCCCGGCTGCTGAAAAACATCCCCACAGCATAATGCTGCCACCACCATGTTTCACTGTGGGGATGGTGTTCTTTGGGTGATATGATGTGTTGGGTTTGCGCCAGACATAGCATTTTCTTTGATGGCCGAAAAGTTCAATTTTAGTCTCGTCAGACCAGAGCACCTCCATACATTTTGGGAGTCTCCCACATGCCTTTTTGCAAACTCAAAACGTGCCTATTTGTTTTTTGCTGAATGTAATGGCTTTCTTCTGGTCACTCTGCCATAAAGCCCAACTCTATGGCGCGTAAGGCTTATTGTCGTCCTATGTACAGATACTCCAGTCTCTGCTATGGAACTCTGCAGCTCCTCCAGGGTAACCTTAGGTCTTTGTTCTGCCTCTCTGATTAATGACCTCCTTGCCGGGTCCGTGAACGGCCGTCTCTTGGCATGTTTGCTGTTGTGCCATGTTCTTTCCATTTGGTTATGATAGATTTGATGGTGCTCCTGGGGATCATCAAAAATATGGATTTTTTTTATAACCTAACCCTGACTTGTACTTCTCAACAACATTGTCCCTTACTTGTTTGGAGAGTTCCTTGGTCTTCATGGCAGTGTTTGGTTAGTGGTGCCTCTTGCTTAGGGGCCTTTCAAAAAAGGTGTATATATGTAATGACAGATCATGTGACACTTAGGTTGCACACAGGTGGACATCATTTCACTAATTATGTGACTTCTGAAGGTAATTGGCTGCACCAGAGCTTTTTATGGGCTTCATAACAAAGAGGGTGAATACATAAACACATGCCAATTTTCTGTTTTCTATTTCTAAAAAATAGTTTTATGTATATATTTCTCATTTCACTTCACCAACTTAGGCTATTGTGTTCTGATCCATCACATAAAATTCAGATTAATAAAACATTGAACTTAAGGCTGTAATGTAACAAAATAGGTAAAAAGTCAAGGGGGTGGTGAATACTTTTGCAAGGCACTGTACTTTTGTGTGTAGTGTTAGTATTTGAATGTAGGGTTGTTTGCATATACCTTTGGCATTTTGTGTCTGTTGGGTGTGTTTGTAATGTTTAAATGCCACACACATACATGTTTTGACACACACCCTGATACACACACTGACACATACATATATATTGAAACAGGTACACATAAGCATTGACATATAGATACACACACTGACACATTCACACACCCATACACACACACAAAAACACATATAAACAATTAGATACACACATGTACAAACACTGACACACAGATACATAGATCAGGTGGATAGTCTGGTGTGTGCATCTTTACCTGGGGATAGTGCAGCATGATGCACTATGGTAAGAAGACAGGCCAGTAAGGGCAGTGTTATGCCTTGAGAAATACTCTGCATGAAAACTAGAGATTGTTGCAGACCATGTACACCCCTTCATGGTAATGGTGTTTCCTGATGGCAGTGGACTCTTTCAGCAGGATAATGCACCCTGCCTCACTGAAAAAATTGTTTTTATGAATGGTTTGAACATCACATGGAGTTCAATGTATTTCCTTGGCTTGCAAATTCCCCAGATCTCAATCTGATTGAGCATCTGTGGGATTCAGATCCATGGAGGCCTCACCTTGCAACTTGCAATACCTAAACAATCTCCTGCTAATGTCTAGATGCTAGATACCACAGGACACACTCAGAGGTCTTGTGGAGTCCATGCCTTGACGCATCAGAGCTGTTTTGGTAGCATGAGGAGGACCTACACGATTTTAGGCCGGTGGTTTTAATGTTGTGGCTGATCATTGTAAAACAAATACATACGGACAGATTAAAAAATGAAATGAGATGCTCTAATCTTACAGATCCGTCTCCTCTGCCACTCTCCATTTTAAAATATTTCCTTCTTGCTGTTTATTGTATTGCAGTACATGATGTCCCATATTGTTATCACTGCCCACAGAAATAATAAAAGCTGCTGTTACAATTGTAAAAAGAAAAGCAATTAAAAATGCAAAGGGGTTATGCATCAACAGGCAGATGCCTATCCAGCCTACATGCCGCCATTACTACTTTACAAACTTGAGTGTTTTGTTTATTCTATGAGAGTATGTTACTAATAAACACTTGTCTTTACTTAAAGCAATGATCATAGCCTATCAAACTACTGTGTATCCCATTTAACCCCTTAAGGACCAAACTTCTGGAATAAAAGGGAATCATGACATGTCACACATGTCATGTGTCCTTAAGGGGTTAAAGGAATCTGCCACTATCAATGTTTTGCCAGTTTGTTCAATAAGGATGTAGTGGGAAATAAAAGTCCTAAGATTTGTGCTTAGAGAATAAGACTAATATAAAATCTAAACTAGGCAGCTGAATAAATTGTTCTATTAGCTTTAACATGAGTGATTGTAAATCAGTTTATTTTATTGCGAAATACCCTTTAACAATAATGAATTCAGCCCCAAAATGGCAACTGGTGAGTTACATTACAAAATGAGGTGTATCAGCTAAACAGTCAGTAACTTGAGAATGCATTTTGTAAATTTTGGGCAAAAAAGTGCCCAATAATCAGACAGTTCGGATAGATAGAGAGATAGATAGATAGACAGATTGTGAAATGTTAAGTATTGTCATGACATGCGCACAGTCGTTATTCGGCATGTGCTATAAAAACCTAAACTTAAATAAGACACAGACTAAGTTTGTACTGTTGGAGTATAAAGTCCACAGCTTTATTAAATTATTATGATAATAAATTAACATATTTAGGGTCATTGTCATGTTACTATCCCCCCGCACAATACCCCTGACAATGACCCTACCACTTGAACAATAAATAACATACAAATAACATTTAACTTGAAACACGCAGCCTACCAAAGAGGCCCCATATCATAAGGTTAACTGTAGGGGTGTACCCAGACACCCCTACACCCCCAGGTTCATAGCCACCGAAGAGCTAGAACCTACCAATACTTATTTCCGTCCGGCCTCCTCCAGCCTAGACCTTGGCCTGTCCACTTCCAATTCCACCAAAAATTACAGCTTAACTACGCCCTGTTCCCGCCACTGTGACAAAATGGGAAAATTGCCTCAAAACCTAGGGAGGGTGGGTGGGACAACTAACAGGTAAGTGAGGTTCTGATTAAAATGGCCACTCTCTAAGATGGCTGCTATCATAGGCGTGCGCAGCCTATTGCATTAGGGTGTGCACCCTAAAGCACAAGCACATGCCGCATATATATATATGTATGTATGTATATACATACACATATATACACACATACACACACTGCTGTGTGTGTGTGTGTGTGCTGTGTGAGGGTGCTGTTAGTGTGATGTGTGTGTGACGATGCTGGTAGTGTGCTATGTGGGTGAGGGTGTTTGTGTGTGCGTGCTTGTGAGGATGCTGTTAATGTACTGTGTGTGAGGGTGCTGTGTGTGTGTGTGCACTTGTGGGGTGCTGTTAATGTACTGTGTGTGAGGGTGCTGTTTGTGTGTGAGGGTACTGGTAGTGTGCTGTGTGTGTGTTTGTTAGGGTCCTGTTTGTGTTTGTAAGGGTACTGTTAGTGTGCTGTGTGTGTTTGTGAGGGTGCTGTATGTGTGCTGTGTGTGAGGGTGCTGTGTGTGTTTGTGAGCGTGCTGTATGTGTGTGTGGGTGCTGTATGTGTGTTGGTGCTGTGTATGTCTGTGGGTGCTGTATGTGTGTGGGTGCTGTGTATGTCTGTGGGAGTGCTGTATGTCTGTGGGTGCTGTATGTCTGTGGGTGCTGTGTATGTCTGTGGGTGCTGTATGTCTGTGGGTGCTGAATGTGTGTGGGTGCTGAATGTGTGTGGGTGCTGTGTATGTCTGTGGGTGCTGTATGTGTGTGGGTGCTGTATGTGTGTGGGTACTGTGTATGTCTGTGTGTGTGGTGCTGAATGTGTGTGGGTGCTGTATGTGTGTTGTATGTGTGTGGGTGGGTGATTGTGGGGGGTGGAGGTGGGGGTACATTATTTGCTATCCCCCCTCCCTTCTTACCTTTTGTAGGGAGGGGGGATCGTGCTGCTGCTTCTTCCCTGGTGGTCCAGTGAAGGAGGGGATCCTTGCTGCTGTGATCCCTGGTGGTCCAGTGGAGAGTGAACTCTAGCCCCTGTGGGGCTAGAGTTCACTCTCGCGAGATTTGAGCGTTGCCGTGGCAACGCTCATATCTCGCGAGAGGAACCCGGCGGAGCTGCCGGCAAGAGCTCCGCCGGTCCTCTCCTGCCTCCCTCCCTGCATGTGGGTCAGTGGGGAGGGAGGCTGAGAGCAGAGCCGGCGCTCGGATAGCGCCGGCTCTGCATGAGCCGACAGGGGAGATCCTGAGATCTCCCCTGCCGGTCTCAATATGCATAGGCGTGCCGCGGGGATTAGGGTGTGCCCAGGCACACCCGGCACACCCCATGCGCACGCCTATGGCTGCTATTTAAATACCTATCCTCCACCCCCAAGCTACATTAACCTAAACCAGCCCTTAACTCAATTACACCTGCCATCTCTCTGGCTCTGTCAAGGCCCACTCCCCCACTGCATTGTTCCAAGAGAACTGTAATATTTAGGCCAAAATACCTGATTGCAAAAATATCCAAATTATTTGCTTTGCTAATGAATTTCCCACTTAAAAGTGTGTACATTCTGAGAATCTGGCCCTTTAAGTAGTGCCATAAATGTTATTTTTTTTTTATAAAACATATAAGTTTCATTTCCTGTTTGCTTTAGGTATGCACCGAAGGACGACTCATTTTGGAGTTCACATTTGATGACTTAATGAGGATTAAGACATGGCACTTTACAATTAGACAATACAGAGAATTAGTACCTCGCAGCATATTAGCCATGCACGTAAGTAAAACATTTTGCAATCTTTAAATATATAGGAATAAACTAAATGTATGCTGTCATTGCCATGGTTAATGTCCCAAGCTCATAGCATTATTGTATTAATGAATTCTTTTCATTAAAGAATAGACTAACTTTACAAATGGACAAATTTAGACTAATTTCTAAAAATATTTTGTTGTTAAAGGCAGCAGTACCACTTCTGGGGTCTTTTGCATTCACTGCATTATAATGCTTGGGGGAAGGGAGGGATTGTTTACTTACTTGAAGATCACCTACCTTGGCACTGACATTTTCTGCTCCTAACAAATAAGTATACCAGGAGTTACTTTATCCATGTGCTAACATTACACAAATATCACAGTTAATCTCTTCACTTCCAATCTATTATAAAACTGCAATAATTACACTTGCAGGGTTATGGGTGATTGGAGTTGGCACCCAGACCACTTCAATGGATTACAGTGCCTACAGTGTCCCTTTACTATTGAGCTTGTTCGGTTAATGTATCTTTTTGTTATTCTTTACACAGGCACAAGATCCTCAGGTCCTGGAACAACTGTCCAAAAATATTACTCGAATGGGTCTAACCAACTTTACCCTCAACTACCTCAGGGTAAGAGATCATGACAATGCTAGAAGTCTTTTTGAGAAGACGATGCAGTCTACTAATTGCAGTGTATAGGTCATGGTGAACTGATAGATTAATCACTGATCATTATGGGGAAAAATATATCAAAATTAAAGCTATTATTTTTTCTTCTTTGTTGACTTTATTCATGTATTCCACTACTTAAAAAGCCAAGGTTAATTTAATACCTTCTTCTTACAAATGGAGACTGGGCACTTATCATTAATAGTAAGGCACACCTGGAAGTGTGTTCAGTGTTCAGTAAATACCACGTATTTTATGAATGCGCCACAGTCTTTCCTGCTAACTGATCTTTTCTTAAGTGGTCTTCCATATGATTCAGCTTTCCAAATTGAAGCCTGTCAGATTAGGTATATTGCCTTATGAATTGAATATTCATAAATTACATCTGTGACATCATATATTTTGTGGCTTATGTTTACTCTGGCTTATTATTTAAAATGGTATATAGATTCTGCAAAAAAATTAATAGAAGCACATAAATTATGTCTACATCTTACAGTAGGGTATCTCATTGTAATGGAGCTGGGATGATGTACACAGCTCTAAAAGTGGGCAAGTCATTCTAGAATTCGTTCACACTGGGATCACTGGTAACCCTGCCAGTCAATCTCTCCAGTTGTGGCATTTTGCTGCTATGTACACCTTGAGTGAGTCTTGGGCAACGCAAGTGTATTCATGATGATTCCACTCTGCTTTTTATGGAAACTTGTTTCTGATATCCTCAGAAACAGAAGTCCAACCTGCAATGGCACAACCACAATTTGGAACTATCTTGCCAAATTTGGTACAGATGGGAACTTAAAATGTTAAAACACTCTGCTTATATTTATTTGGAGAAATCTTCTGGCATTTTTGGGAATGCAGATTACCAAATACAATCAGAATATAAACAATATAACTATGTATGGTGCAGAAATAGTTGTCTAGAAAACAATTACACCACATTCGTAATCCATAAGGACTTTGGATTAGTATGGGAGAGGTCATTTACAGTGTGTCTGTTCAAGGCAGACCATTATACACCCAAATATAAGTGGGATATGTACAAATGTACACATACTGTCATAATTGGTAAGTTAGCAATTCCAGCAATTTCATTGTATGCTAGGTTAAAGGGAAACTGACACTTCTCTTGAACTTATACAATTGAATAAACCGGTGAAAATTACCTATAACTTGTTTTAACCTTTGTTTCATGAGATGTTCCATTTTCTTTTAAATGTATATTAAAGAGACAATATAGTCACCAAAGCAACTTAAGCTTAATTATGTATATGCCTCTGTAGTTTAACTGGTCAGTTATCTGCCATTTATGAAATAAATAACTTTTATTTATGTCCATACAGCCCTAACCCCAACTCTCCTGGTTGTGACTCACACAGATGGCATGAAAACAAAGGTTTCACTTTTTATCAGATGTTAACTTACTTTAGATGTTTTTTTCTCCTGCTCTGTAAAGTGAACTTTAATAACCCACAGTAGGCTCCTGTAAGGTCTAGTAAGCTATTAACAGAGTAGGAAATATGACTTTCTAAATTAAGCAGAATTTGCAATAAAGGAAGTATAAACATTAGATGACTATTTACAGAAGGTGTTTACGAAGGCTGTGTAAGTCATGGAGTGCATGGAGGTGTTTCTAAGGCTGCATAAACAAAGTGATTTGACTCCTAAATGGCAGAGAATTAAGCAGTGGGAATTCTGGGGCATAATTTGTACACCAAAATTGCTTCATTAAGCAACAGTTGCTTTGGTGACTACAGTGTCCCTTTAAACATTTAGAAAATAATGTCATTATCCAGTTCAGACAAGGCAAAGTCTGGCCAAATATGCAAATATAGAGGAGAAATAGAAACAATGTTAAATTTGTCCTCTTCTTCATATATTTATGTTATGCTGACTGCCAGGTGCATAGGACAGACCTTATAACAATGTTTGACCAGCAGTTAAGATGAAGGCTCCAAGTTGTAGAATAAAGAGGTGTGGGTTTCTACTTTTAATTTTTATTGTTTCACAACTCACAAATATAAATTTGTTAAATATAGTGAGAAGCAAAACATAACATTAAAAATACTGGAAAGGGGCAATCCCATTTTAAAATAACTCACAAAAATAAACAAAGAACCAGCTCATTGTATTCATCCCCGCTTCACTACAAAATTGATAAATATCAGAATCCGTGTAACACAACATGCATTTCAGTTCACACAATACTTGAGTTGAGTGACAGGTAAATAATTGAATACACAAAATATATTCATTTTTTGTCAATAATTTGTAAAATAGCGCATGGGTATAGTCTGCCAGGAATTATGGGGGGCGGACCTTGTAACTCAATCCTTTCAGAAGATTTTGAATGATTTGTGTAATAGAATAAATATCACTTTTTGAACCTACCTCGGTTATAGCAGGGTGAAATATATAAGATAATACGAATATTCCACTCATCTGCACCTTTATGTGAGAATACGTGTTTTTTTCCATTCATACATTTGTTATTGAGAATTTTCATTTGGTATATATCAAACAAAGATAAAGTACAGTGTTTGTCTTTGAACCAATCCAGTTAGCTTACAGAGATATACAATGTTACATAGGATTGCATGAGAAACAACAAAATGTCCTTCTGACAATTTCCATGGTTTAATCTCTCTAGCTAGTTGGATGGCGCTGTCATGTTTGTTTAGGTAGGAAGTGTCACAACGTATGTGCTCTAGTGGTAATAGTCATCTTGCTTTGTTAGAGAATGCATTATAGGATTATTTTAACAAGCATAATTTTTGTTCTGTTTGGAATAGTTGTATTTCACTAACAGATCATTTGAGTTGGGCATATTTTATGTCAGTTGTTGGGGTTTGTTTGTGCTGATTGTCAACCTCTATAAGTGTATTTTCAAGTTGTAGGAGCTGTTGAGCTCTCCTCTTTTGTTTCTTTGCCTACTAGTCTGATCAGCTCCCTTCTTATTACTGCCATACGTGTGAATCAAAGGATTGTTGGGGAGAGTTCTGGTAAAGTACTCTGACTAAAGTATTAATCTAATTTGTCTTTTATAGTTTGGTATGTCTCTGTCCATGCTAAGAGGGACTCATTGAGCATCCAAACTCTCTTTTCCAAAAATGGATGTAGCTCTGATATTGTCAAGATGACCGGTGCATGGTCCAAACATGAATGATAACCTATTATCTTTGTTCTGTCCAGCACAAAATAATCCAAGCAGGAATAGGTTTAGTGTATATCAGAGTAGAAAGAGTAATCTTGACAGGTAAGGTTTTCAGATCTCCATGCATCTACCATTCCATAAGTGTGCCATAATGATGTAAGGTCATTGCCAACTGAACATAGGCATTGCATGTAATGTGGATTGAGTTATGCAGAGGTAACTAGTGATAGATCTGACATTAGGTTAAAGTCCCCACAGAATATTACCCTGTCCTGTTCTTTTTAATAAACTTTCTGAAAAAGCTTCTTGAGGAATTCAATTTGACCTTGGTGTGGGGGACCACAGTCACTAAGTACCATGCCCACTGCTTATTCCTGTGTTTTCCCCTGTGCATTGTACGTTTCCCAATGTATTCCTGTGTATTTTATGTAATCTGCCCTGTTGACCATTGGGGAGCGCTCGGGTGAACGGAACCCGTTCGTCCCCCAAACGGGGACCATCCCAGTGCCCTATTAGAATGTTCACACCAATCAATCAGAATGTTCGCGCCTGCAACATAAATGTGAAACCGCAAGGGAAGTAATTAATAAGTGCTCCCTTGGGTTGACGCCATTTCGTATAGGTGAACGCCACCCAGGGGGAGCATTCGTATCCCAAATGGATACGCTTCCCTTGCAACGTCTTCACACTGGGACTCCACGAACGGGTCCCTGAGGTTGGTGGGGACACTGTTGGGGTACTGGCAGTTCGGATGACCCTAACTTCTCCTAATGGAGCTATAATCACTCCCTCCCGGGAGGCTCATAGCTGTCCAAGGAGCACTCTCTCCGGGGCTGCCTAAGTGGAGGCAGCCACCGGAGAGAGGCGCGAGCCCCAGCGGAGACCCTGGTGCTGTGAGTCCTGCTGGCAGCCTGGAAGTCCGTGCTGACCAATCAGGAGAAGGAGCTCCTATTCAAACGGGGTTTGGCGCCCTTTCTCCTGAATGGGCGGCAAGACCCCTCTCATTCCTGAGTGCTGATTGGCGTGATTTGGTTTGCACCCTTTTTCCGGATTGGCTGTTGCTTGGTTTAGGAGACTTCCTTCCTTGGGAGCATAGTCCCTAACTTCCCAACCCACTGTGTGTAATATGTTTTAATGTATGTAACTGTGTCCTGTTGGTATCTCCCAGAGCGGGAGATGGTTATCTGTAACCCATCCCCCTTCTCCTGCCTGGGACAAAGGATTGTGTTGAACTGAATAGAGACCCCCTGTGGGGGTCTGTGATTAAAAAGCTGTGTGTACCAATAAAGGATTGTCAGTGTTTTATCTCCAGAACTGTGTGGCGTCCAGTTACTGGGGGGGAGGGGAAATGGATGCCATTAAGGGTTCCTGAATGGCTGAAGGAAGGGAATTAGCGGAGGTAACCGGTCGGGTTACCAGGGGATCCACTACACTTGGTAGGGTGCATAAACATTTATTATGGAGAATTTCAGATCATTTATTAAACATGTTAATATAAGATAGTTATCTGTCCCATCACTTTGTCTATTTAATAGTTGGAACGATGGTGTATTAGTATTGTCACTCCTCTAGTCCTGGATTGGGCAATGGAGTGGTAACCAATTGGAAAGTGTGGATAATTTAACATAGGATGTATTATTCTAGAGAAGTGGATTTCCAGTTAGCATACCACTTAAGTGTGGACCTTAGTCATGTGCCTAAACAATTGCTGCCTTTTGTTTGGTGTATTGAAGCATTCATAGATATCACAAAAATCATAGTGCTGTTAAACGCAAGTTGGTAATCTAACAGAGTAATTATATGCTCCCTTCTAATTACATATAAGGGAATTGATGTGGGGTAAAATCTGGGAAATGATGTGGGGTAAAATCTGCCGCTAGACTCCTGACTAGTAGGAGCCTCAATAAGCTAGGACTTCTCTGGAAGCAATGTTGTAGCATTAGGATATTAAAACAACTACTATATACAAAAAAGAAAAGTTGCATACAAAACAAATACATTTTTATAAACAAGGCTTGGAAAACCAGTGTGTGATCCATTTCCATATTGATGGTGGGGGGCATGGACCGTCTCTCTCTGTAATATCAAACATTTTGTAAACATATATTTTTTCAACTAATTTTGCTTAACTTTGTTGGCTTTATTGGCTCTGGTTTAATTGTTTCCTAGGCATTGGTCTCAGACCAAGTCATATCTGGCCAGTGCCAAGAATGCCAACCCATTACCCCTATTGGGAATTGAGCTTGATGGTGGGTCTCGGTTGGAAGAGATTGTTAGTACTGAATATCTCCTAGTTATTTTGCATAGTTTTAGTAAAAGCAGAGTAGATACATTATATACACTGCCTGGCCCAAAAAAAAGTTGCCACATGGATTTAACTAAGCAAATAGGTAAGAGCCTCTTATTGGATAGTTACTGCATGGGCGATTATCTTTCATCTGGTAACAAGTTATGTAACCCCAACTGATGCAATGAGTAGCTTCTCATTTCTTAAACAATCATGTCGAAAGACACATCCCGTGGTCATGGAGAAGATATTAGTCTGTTTGAGAAGGGTCAAATCATCGACATGCATCAGCCGGAGAAAACATCTAAGGAGATTACAGAAACTACTAAAATTGGGTTAAGAACTGTCCAACTCATTATTAAAAACTAGAAGGATAGTGGGGATTTACCCTGTTCCAGAGTGATGGGCGCATCAGGGTAAGAAGAGAGGCAGATGAAGTGATGCACCCATCATGCCTAGTGCCTACTGTACAAACCTGTGGGGGCAGTGCTATGATCTGGGGTTGCTGCAGATGGTCAGATCTAGGTTCAGCAACATTATGTGCCCAAAGAATGAGGTCAGCTTACTACATGAACATACTGAATGACCAGGTTATTCCATCAATCAATTTTTTCTTCCCTGATGGCACGGGCATATTCCAAGATGACAATGCCAGGATTCATTGGGCTCAAATTGTGAAAGAGTGGTTCAGGGAGTATGAGACATCATTTTCACACATGGCTTTGCCACCACAGCGTCCAGACCTTAACCCCATTGAGGATCTTTGGGATGTGCTGGAGAAGGCTTTGGGCAGTAGTCCGACTCTCCCATCATCAATACAAGATATTGGTGAAAAATGAATGTAACACTGGACGGAAATACATCTTGTGACTTTGCAGAAGCTTATCGAAACAATGCCACAGTGAATGTGTGCCGTAATCAAAGCTAAAGCCTGTCCAACAAAATATTAGAGTGTGTGACCTTTTGGTGGATTTCAACCTTTAAAGGTGACTTAGCATAAACAACTCTCATTAATAAAGCTGTAATGAAGACACGTGATCTCAACAAGTGAAAGGTATACGTGTAACTGTTTTCAGTTATTCTTGTATTCTTTGAACATAACTTCTTGTAGTACAGGAGTGCTTCATTCTGGTTCTCGCCTAGGCAACTTAAGAGATCTCAGTAAACCCTTACCGCTTAATGCCATTCTGAAATCATGTGTTGTTGGGAGGGACTGTCTGATAGCGATATAGGAATGTCCCATGGTAGTAGTAGCTTGATTCCATCTTGCAGTGTATTTATTGCTGCTGTTGTACTATTTCTAATTACCAGTAATTTCACTGGAAAACCCCAAAGGTAGGGAATTTTGTGTTCATGGAGAGCTGATGTGATTTGAGAGAAATCTCATCTCCGTTAAAATGTGAATATTGACAGGTCAGCAAATACTTTAAAATGTTGGAATTCCTGAGGGATATCGAGAGATATCATGGCACTACCAGACAGACATACGTTCTTCTGCCCTGGTGCTCCTCGCCGTATCTACCAATGGTGACAAGAAAGACCAGTTTTTTTAAAAATAGAATCTATTGCTAATGACATCAAAGTAAAAAGTCACCATTTACATCCTTAGATTACCCTAATCCCACTGGACAGTTTATAACGCTGAAATTATACTCCTATTGAGAGAACCTTTTGGAAGAGAGTCATTGAAATGTCACACCACTAAAAAAAAAGTCTTTACTGGTTGAAGCATTTATTGGAATTACTTAAATGAAATTTCCAAATGTCATTGGCTGTACTTTGACAACTCAATATCTGATACCAGTAGTACATGACTTTGGAATACATTTATTATAGGGAATGTATCACCTGAAAAAAATGTTCCACTTAATTGAAAATGTGTAAGTTGATCTTGAAACCTTCTATACATTAAACAAGTAAATATCAGATCATGAGAACAAAATAAAGATGTTTATAACTCTGTGTCTCTGGTGATACCTCTAAGGCTCCTTTCAATAAATTTGATGGGTGAGGCTGACCCTGTATGTGCGATTATGTAGTGTACTAGATAGATTAGGATCTCACATAACCAGGTGATAGAGTAATTTGTTGTCCACAAGCAGAACAAGTCTCTGCATTTAGAAGGCTGCTGCAGCACAACCTTCTCTCTATAAAGTCTAGTAGAAAAGTGACATTAAAACACAAGGAGTTAGCTATATCATGAGATGTGATAAGTGGGGGAATGAGCAAATTAAATTAAAATTGCAAGTGGGCTTAACATAATGCCACTTGGCACAAAGGTGACTTGTGGTAAGTGGATAATAAAATATTGCAAGTGGGGACTGAAATGATAAAAAGTGTAAATATGTGTTATAATTTATGTTTAATACGAAGGGCTATAACTGGGCTGACTGTCAATGTTATTTTTCATCTTGAGGAAAAGTCCATTGTTCATTGTACAGGATGTTGTTTAACTGATGTTGTTTAAATCTCAGTAATAGTATTGAATCTCTATAAACATGGATTAACATCACATTAATTCCATTTCCTTTCGGCGTTTGGAAATAAAAAAAACAGTAGTTAGTTCAATGCTCCAGATTTGAAAAAGGACACAATGGTTTACTATTTAATTTAAAATAGCTAAACTGGAAAGAAAAATATCTAATGTCTGGTTAAACTAAGATTTTTTTTACCAACTTGGCTATTTTGTCTTAAATTTAGCAAATCGGTCTTTAGGTCACAACAACTGTCATGTTAGATTATAAATGACAAGAGAGGGCATTTCAGAAGATTGGATATGAACAGATGGACTATACCTCTGCCCAATTCTGAACATGTGTTGAGGTGCCTCTGATGTGTTACACACTCTATCTTTAAACAATGAATATCGTTTATTTTACGTCTGTTTTTCTGGAACATAAAAATACTTCTTATGAAATCTTCAAGAGTCATGGTTTTCACTGGTTTCATATGGTTTCATCACTGGATAATCCAATATATTCCAGACAAGACTCGTCATTATAAAAAAAAAAAAAAAACAGCAACACTTGCACGCACATTGTATTCAGAAAGCAAAAAAGGGAGGTCACAAAACCACAAATGAGTTAAATACCATAGGTCTGGAAGTTGCTGACAAAATCACAGGGAGTCAGAGAAATTAAACGAACAGCTTGGCAGTCTCAGACAACGATTCCGAGCATTTAAAACAAAGGCTGTACACAAGGCTTGAAAGGACGCCTAACCACAAATCAGACAGTGCTCATGGAAAGAGACACAATGTAGACACCTATGTTTTACAAAATTAGAAAATATTACATCAAGCTACATTCAAAGAGCCCTGCATGTTTCTCTCTATCAGTCACCAATAGAATAACGTGCATTATAAATGGGAATCTAGGCAGTCTGGGAAATTGTGAAAAAAAAGACCTACAAATGTTAGGCTAAAAATGACTTTTACAAATTTTTCATAATTTGGCAGTATTGGCATAAAAATTGCAGTTCCCTCGTAATTCAGTTCTTCACAATTTCCGATTAACTGAATAACTCTTTTTCTGTTTATCTTTGTATGTGAAATCTTATGCAAATGAACAACCATAAAGTAGATTGGAGAACATTTATTCTTCATATGTAGACAGAGCTGCATTAATATATTGCAAACATTGTAAAATATATTTAAAAACGAAAATAATCTTTGCTTCCACCTTACTCTGATTTGCCTACCTATTTCCTCCTCTAATACATACACTTATAACTTTGTTGAAATTTAAATTTATTTCCACTTAGCAATGCAACAGGAATTGAATCCACTTAGCAATGCAACAAAGCAGGAGATCAGTGTCGGGTAGATTACTGGTTTATTGTATTTTTTATAGTTCGTTCTTTTGAACTTGAATTCGAAATTTAGTGAATAACCCTGCTATATTTTAAAATTTTCAATCTCGGTGGGTGAAGCCAACAGCTGGTGCTAGTGGTCATGCTTTAAAGCAGCTACAGAGCAGTCACAGGGCTGTAAGCAAGAAACAGTAGGAACACAAGTCACATTTTCATGCCTAACCCTTGGAAGCTTTAAGGACAATGTCCAGAGCCCAATCAGGGCTCCGAGATGGCAGATGAAGTTGGAAATACGGAAGCAGACATTTACTCATGCCAATTCTTTGCAGGTACAGCTGTAAATACACACCGCACAACCTACTCAGATCTTAAAACCCTAATTAGGGAATTTAGAGATGGTATTAAAACTGACATACAGGCCCTTAAGGGGGAGATTCAGAAAGAACTCTGTGACTTGTGGTCTAGAACACATGTGCTGGAGGGAAAGTTGGATGAGGTTACCTCTCAGACAGGTATGAAGCCCTCAGACAAGAAGTCAAATCCTTGAATTTCAAACTAAGTGACCTAGAAGACCTGTCGAGTTGCAACAATTTATGCATTAAGGGAAATTCAGAATCCTGCAGATTTGGGCACCTATGTCCACAAATTATTTAAAGCTCTACTACATGAGGGCCATAACCAGCCAGTGTTGCTAGACAGAATACAATGTCTGCCTAGCGCCCCAGACTCCCTAAAACCACACCAAGGGATGTCATAGCAAGAATACATTTCTACAACGTGAACTAATTGATGTCAGACCCACACTGTCCCCAAATGCCTATATCCAAGTTGTTAAAAATAAAAGTAACAGGGCAACCCCTTGCTGCTATCTTTCAGTTCTTGGGTCCTTAGGTATTTAAATTCAGGGTATGGTATGAAATAGAAAAAAAAAGGGGTAGAATAATGTATAATTTCCATATTAGAGAGTAAATATTAATAGAAAAACCGTCACTTACATATAACAGAGCTCAAGCAATGGTAGTACCCAGCATTATAATTCCAATTAAGGATATATAGCTCTTTGGTATCTATCAGTACAATGAGAAGAACAATTGTAAGAGTTCCAAAAGTGTAGTAATTGAAACAATATGGGTATAAATGTAAATAAAGTAAAGCACACTCTCAAGTACAGAGCTTCTTACAAGTTTGAGGTAGACAGCATGTAGCGATTACATAGAAGAGAAGGGACACATCTCCTTAGGCATTATACCTGCCTCCTGGGAACCTTCCCTATAAGGATAGCCTCCTTCTGGTTTAAGAAGCGTCATGTTTGGTGGGCGCGCATCTAGTTCAAATATTGTGTGCAAGAATTTGGCGGGCCGAATGGCCATATGGGGCCTTGACAATCTGTATCTTCCCCCTCTTCTCAGCTTCAGTAGATGCGATTGGAGAATTTGCAGCTGATGCAGCGTGGTTCAGGGAGCAGCTGGGGCAGGTGAGTGTCAGGCAGGGTGAGGGCTTTACAAGTTCTCATTGTATATTAAAGACATAGAAAATCAAAGGAGTACCGGTTACAGTTTTAGGGGCAATAAACTTTCACTATAGAATCAGTGTACATGGTATAATCTCCGCTTGGGATATGTGCTCCCAGAATCCAGATAGTACACCCTGGGACACGTCACCCAGACCAATCAGTGAGATGAGGTGTTCTGTGTGCCTTTAGATGTCCATTAAATGTATACCTATTCAGCTATTCACATTGATTTTAAACAAACCCGTTCATTTAAAATGGTACCAATATCAGACGCCTTATTCGATCTAAAATTCTTTTGAGGCAAGTTTGGCAAAAGTTCAACATATTTAGTTGCCTATTTAGATCAGAATGTTCCACCAGATTTTGATGAAAAGGTTTTCGGCAAAAAAAAAGATTCTAAGCCCCCTAAATTATTTTATTTACCGGTAAATATAATTGTAAACTTTTGAAAAATGGAGCTGTCCTTATCCTGATGCTTTTCACCCACAAAGATAATATATAAATCCTGTCAATGATTAAGGAATTTCGCTACTCTATCCTCTGTGTCCACATCCAATTCCTTAACCTTGGGGTATTAGGAATAATACTGCTACATAATTGCCACTCTACATATTGTTTTCATGTAACAGAAAGGTAATAACCCAATGGCAAAACCTCGTAGGCTAGCACTTTGTTCATATAATTCTCATAACTGTTTTTTTACTTGTACAACCCCAAACCTACACTGGTCTTTTACTCTAAAAATTACCTTTATACTTACCACTGCTGCCTCTTACCACTCCCCTAGAGCAGTTGGATCCTTAGTGTACCAGCATCTAGTTAATCTCTTTCTGAACTCGACAGCCAAAGCTGGAATTCATCTACTGGCACTTTTACAAGAGAATGTCTGTTCAATATATTAGAAAGAGCTGAGCTATCTTGTAGTCTCCTCTTCTTCACCTTTACAGATATTTCAGTTGTCTTCTTCTAGTTGCCTGAGCTGTCAGAATTACTCTGGGTATCTGCACTTAGTTTGCCCCATGTCTTCAGTTTCATCATAAGTGATTAGTGATGTCCCGAACGGTTCGCCGAACGGTTCGCGAACGATTCGCCACGAACGGTTCGCCACGGACTCATCATTGAGTAAACTTTGACCCTGTACCTCACAGTCAGCAGACACATTCCAGCCAATCAGCAGCAGACCCTCCCTCCCAGACCCTCCCACCTCCTGGACAGCATCCATTGTGAAGCTGCATTCTTAGTGAGCTGTCCAGGAGGTGGGAGGGTCTAGGAGGGAGGGTCTGCTGCTGATTGGCTGGAATGTGTCTGCTGACTGTGAGGTACAGGGTCAAAGTTTACTCAATGATGAGTCTGTGGCAAACCGTTCGTGGCGAACCGTTCGCGAACCTTTCGGCAAACAGTTCGGGAGATCACTATAAGTGATGAGTTGAACTGCCCTTGGGCATAAAATACCTATACTATAAACCTCTGCTGTAGTATAAGGGGTAGGAACAGACCCTGCAGACCGACCTACTAGACATTTGACACAAAGCAAAAAGAAATGGCTTTTCCTATTAGACCATATCCAAGCCTAATCCACAAAGTCACATTTGCCCTTATCCCCAATCCAATTTCCCTGTCCTATTTCCCCCAACCCACTCACATTTATTTATATATCTATCAGTCTCTTGTGTCTCCCAATTTCCCAGAAATGATCATTTTATTGCTTTTGTCTCTCTCCCCATTTCATATGAAACCAATTGTATCTCTCTCACAATGTTCACCGTCATCCCTTCCTGTTCAGTTACTTTTGTTGGACATACTTCATTGTTGCATTCTAGCAACCTGAGACTGTGAAGAATGAGGACTATGGGAACACAGAGTTGTCTAAAGGGATTATATCTAGGATGCACTTATAATTAGCAATTTGTAATTTCCTGTGTAGTACAGATACTTGGTGTAACTTGGTATCATCTGCTCAAATATAGATATTATTTGTATATGTTTATATGAAGTTGCAGTCCCACAAATTAAATTAGTGTCCTTAAAATATACCCCCAGTAGGGTAAATTACCATTTTGATTTATTTATGTTTATCACACTTATTGCATGGTGGAAGAATTGCATTTCTACTTGTATACAAACATTTCAGGTCATGTGTGATATAATAGCTTTTCTAAAAAAAAAATAGAAAAAAAGTCTTCCTCCATATTTGTCACTAAAGAATGGCTAAAATGTAAAACTGTGTAAAATAACCTAATTTCATAATTTAAAGAATCATTTCTAAAACTGATCTTTTATCTTGATTAGCTATGTACCCTGTGTTCCAAATTAATGCTATTCTACCTTTGAAATTAAAAATAACATAGAAATATAGAATGTGACGGCAGATAAGAACCATTCGGCCCATCTAGTCTGTGTAGTGAATGGGTTAAGGGAAAAAACATTGAACACCATAAAAAGCTAAAATTGGAGAAATGCAGATTTATGGATTTTAATTTTTTTTTGTACAAGATTTTTTTTTAATTCCTATTTAATCTTTTATAATTGGCACTTCGTGTTAATGCCTGCTGTTTAGCAGTTAAATTCATTGCTAATCTTGTACCATGATTCTTGTGCCTTGGGCAAACTGCAAATTATCTGCTGGCTCATATGCACATTTCATACTCAAGGCTTGATAAATAGAAAGTAGCATGCTTCTAGTGCATAAATAAAGCATAAAATGCTGGGTGATAGTTTTACACACATTTACTTGGATTCATATTTGTGTACTAGATATGATTAGAAGAAAATATTATGGGACTGTGAATCTGCCCTCCGGTACTTTATGACTCACCTTTCCAATTCATAGCTTGGTGAATCTAGCTGAAAAGCACTTACTTATTTACATAAACAGGTATATAAACCAATTTGCCTGATCTCTCTTTTTTTGGTCAGCATTGGATTTGTACACAGAAGGCTATATAAAATAATAATAATATAATGTACATTATTTTGTGCATCATGTGGTATTATAAAAATCTGATTTTTTAAATTCGATTTTTAAGCTTTATATTGTTAAAATTGAATGCGTTATTTATAATTAGACGAGACTTCATAATTAGCACAAATGGCACTTGTCTCATCAGAGAGTTTAAGGAACCATTTCCACTTCAAATCAGCAATGGAATGCTGGGAGTTATCTGCTTGATGCTCAGATTTGTATTGGTTGCTGGCAACACACGTTCTCAAAAGCTATTTTAGCCATCGATTACAATCACTGTGGCTTGAAATATTGAGATGTAATTCCTAAACAGTCACCTCCACACAGAAATAAAAGTCAGTTCTTCACGTGGTAATTATAGTTTAACTTAGTATAGACTGGTAAAATGAAAATAATATGTATCCACATCAACTTACTCTCACATATAACAGAGTGGCAGCTCGAACAACCCTAGCAAGAATCTCTCTTTTCTTGTAGAAATAAGAGATAATGGTATGAAATTGTGGGCCCCCCCTTGAGTTTTAGCCCTGCAGCTGAAAACATAGCAGTTTCAGAGAAACTGCTATGTTTCACTGAGGGTTAATCCAGCCTCTAGTAGCTGTCTCACTGACAGCCACTAGAGGCGCTTCTGCGATTCTCACTGTGAAAATCAAAGTGAGAAGACGCTGGATGTCCATAAGAAAGCATTGAGTAATGATTTCCTATGGGCGGTTTGAATGCGCGCTCAGCTCTTGCCACGCATGCACATGCGGAGCTGAGAGGCGGATCGGGGCAGAGAGATCCCCAGCGCCAGGGGAGCCCGGCGCCGGAAAAAGGTAAGTGCTGAAGGGGTTTTAACCCCTTCAGCCCAGCGAGATGGGGGCCACAAGGGTGGGGGGGACCGAAGGACTATATAGTGCCAGGAAAACGAGTTTGTTTTCCTGGCACTATATTGGTCTTTAATGACACACATTCAGATACACATACAGACAAACAGATACCCATGCAGACCAAGAGATACACATACAGACCCACATACAGGCACACACACACACACACACACACACACACATGCAGACACACAGAGATACACATACATACACACACATACAGAGACACACTCATAGTGACAGACCCACATACACACTCACTGACAAACACATATACACTCTCACTAACAAACACACACCCACTAACAGACAAGCATACACACACACACTCACTAACAAACACACACACACTCTCACGAACAGATGCATACACACTAGCTAACAGACACACACATTTACTGGCAGACACACACTCAGTGACAGACAGACACACATACACTCTCACTGACAAACAGACACACATACACTCTCACTGACAAACACTCACTAACAGACACCAAACAGACTCACTAGCAGACACACACTCAATAACAGGCACAAACTAATAGACACAAACTAACACACTCAGTAACAGACACACACACAGTAACACACTCACTGACGCACACACACTAACACACATACACACTCACATTTTTTATTTACCTTTGGGTAAATTCCAGCTTTCCCTGGGGTCCAATGGGGCTGCTGGGTGGCCGGTCACTGCAGGCGGCGAGGGAGCACTGATCCTCCTGTTCAGCTCCCTCACGCGCCGCTTACTGATGCCGGAGCCGGAGTGACGTCATATTCTGGCACCGGCATCACTGCGGTGTGCGCGAGGGAGCTGGGAAGAAAGAGCTCAGGGGAGAATGCTCCCTCACCCGGCCGCCCAGCCTCCCACAAAGTGACGCCATTGCCAGCCTCAGGGGGCCCCCCAGGAGAAGAGGCTGGAAAAATGCGCCCGTGGCTGCACTGGCGTACATAACCTGGAGGGCTGGGCCTGGTCGCAGCTGCGACCCCTGCGACCGCGGTATGTACGCCAGTGCTCCTGTGTGTAATTTAAGTTGAATGAACAGAGCAAGAGATACAAATCTGTAAAATAAACACATTCTGTTGTAGGATCTGCTTGAAAATGAAATCTTTTTTTTCATGCAGGCTGTGTCAGTCACAGCCAGGAGAGGTGTGGCTAGTGCTGCATAAACAGAAACAAAAGTGATATAACTTCTAAATGGCAGAGAATTGAGCAGTGATACTGCAGGGGCATTATCTATACACCAAAACTACTGAATTTAGCTATAGTTGATTTGGTGCTTTGAGTATCCCTTTACGATGTTTGTGTTACTCCTACACGTGCATATTGAAGCAGACTTCAGAATAACAGGCTTGGTTGATATGAAAATAGACTAATTTTATTTTCTGGTAGCAACAAGTTGGAAGTGGTACCTTGCTGTGACAGGAAATGGAGCTATGAAATAACTTCAATAAGATTGAGCACTTAAAGATGTGCAGTGTGTCTCTTTTCTCTTGGTCCTGATGGGTAGTTTCAAAACATGAACTAAAACAGAAAGAGACATTATATAGTGTGGTGACTTGGGACTTTATGAGTCTGTAATATAGGTGCACTCACATTTCTTGGCGCCTTCTATATGACTCCTTAAAACAGGAGTGGTATAATCCGCACTCTAAGAATGTGTTGATGGTGCAGTACCTCCTTCGTGTTATATGTAAAAGACAAAAAAATCTATATAAATATATTGGTTGTGAGATAAATTCAATAGATGAAAATCCACTTCCTAGTTTCGGAGCAAAATAAGGCTTTGCTCTACACAAGGTTCTGGTGACACGCTCACCAAAGTGGAGGATGAAGTCCAGATGATTTGTGGAGTTCCAGAATAAGACAGGATAGTCCAGGAGAATTAAAAATCATACCTATCTTTATTTGATACAATAAAATAAATAAAGTGGTGATAAGCCAAGGGTAGTAAAAATAACACTAACGTGTTTCGCCACAGGGTAGGGTTTAAAAAAAAAAAATGGTTGTAGAAAACAAAGAATGGACTGCACTATCTCACTACTATGAATACCCTTTATACATGATGAAATTCCAATAACCAGAACAAATTATATATAAAAATACAATCATCCTCACCGCAATAATGGGAAGGTGATGAAAAAGTTTAAAAAGAAAGAAAATTATTGGGTTTGTATATAAAAACCGACAATTTATTAATATAAAGAAAAGAAAGTATAGTTGATAAGTAAACAATTCATTGATTATAAATATGTACTATAAAAATGACTCTTGCATTCCTGCTAAAATGTCCACTGGCCAGCAATTCCCTCTCTGCGGCATCCCAACAGCTTCTGGGTTTATATGTACGTGGATTCTTCTTAAGCTCCTTCAGTTTCCATAAGGCAGTGCAGTAGGGGCATCCTTTTAAAAGCAACTTTGTTCAAACATGTTTTGCCTTATCAATGATGCAAAGGCGATCTCTCTGTATGTAAGGGCTGTCATGCTTATCATGTACGGATAATTTTGTGCCCATTGCTGAGCAATCACTTAGTGACCCTCTTTTAGATGTAATATACAACTCTTTTTTGATTTTTCTTATACTTACTCCTCTGGACTTGGTTTGTCTATATTGGGGCAGGTTACCATTGTAACCCGTTTCCAGTGCTGAATCTTGACTAGCTGACCATACCCATTAGGGTACCTCTACCAATCAGTTTGTTGGGGAGGAACTTACCTCTGGGCTTTCTCATCCCCCTAACCCGGCTTGCTTATTAAGTTAGTGATCGGTGTGTCTAAGCAACCCATACATTTAAACTGATGGACATTTTAGGATCCCTCCAGTTATTTCCAAAACTATAAGATTTCAGGCACATTATACGTTTTCTGATCCTCAATCCAATCGGGGTGAAGGATGAGTCACCATGCCAGCCCGTGACCATTTACAAACACTTGGACAGGGTAGCAATGTTGACCAAAGGCCATTCGTGTTGTTGTTTTGTGGTCAGTTTCATGGCAGTGATCCTCACTGTTACTGCATTGACCTCTCACATTCAGAGACTAATGTCTAGAATCCATGCTTTAAATTGTGACAGGGTGGTCTAATATTTTTTTTTCTGCAAGAATAGGGAGAGTGGTTATTATGAGCTTCCAGGACAATTGTTGATTTATATTTATTTTATATGGTTGTATGGTTTTATGGTAAACTTACACTGAAAGTACCCCCTGTACAGGGTTTATATATAAACTAAATCTATTTACCCAGGGCTGGTGCAAAGATTTTTGGGTACACAGGCGAAGATGATTTTTAATAAATATTAAAACAAATATATATATATAAATGAAACGAAGAGGGCTGCACTCACCTAAACATGCATACATTATAGGGTGCTGCTGGGGCCAATATATACAACATACACAATACAGCGCACTCAAGATTGTAATAGTTTTATTTAAAAACACCTCACCTAGGCAAAAAATAATGGGGGTTTAGTTACATTATATGATCATACATTGCAAAAGCCTGCCACAATGTCAATGTGCCTTATTCTTGGCAGGTCCTACTCTAGCAGCCTAATGCTTGCTCTTATGAGATTAATCCACTTACTTGGGAAATACTTCCTTCCTGGGACTCTCTGCAAGTCAGGGCTAAATAGGGTCCTGGAATATGTATTTTGTATATATATATATATATATATATATATATAGTTAATACATTGCTAAACACAAATGCACACATCAGTCAAGCCATAAGATTTGCTTTTCCCACAGAAATCTCACGTTAACAGTGCTCTCACTACTGCAAGGGATTCTGGGTAGTTGTATGCAAATGAGCTCAACAAAGAACCACATTTTTGCCTCATAATTCCACTTTATACATGGATTCCTAACTAAAGTTTCTGCTATCTAGACACTAAAGAGCCTCCTATCTTGATTCAGCATCTCCACGCTCCGCATGGAGGATGTGAACGTTCCCCATAGAGATGCACTGATTTAAAGCATCTCTATGAGGAGATGCTGATTGGTGCAGAATTTTGCCGCACATGCTCAATAGCTTCCCAATATTTTCCTGTGGAAAAGCATTGGATTGGCTGAGATCATCAAGATTGATTATCTAAGCTATGAAGGCGTGCTAGCCTCAGCGAGGCGGGCACGTCGTTGGAAAAAAGGCAAGTAAAAACACCATTCCCATGTGACCCAAGGGGAGCTGGTGACCTAAACATGTACATACACTGACAGATGGATACACACACACATATACACAAACATATACACAGACAGACACATATACACAAACATACAGAATGACACACATAGACACACTCACAGATATATGTACACACACTGACACACACATGTACACACACTCACTGACAGACACATTCTCTCACACACTCTCAAAGTATTTTTTCATTTCATACACACACACAGATTCATAGATACACACAGACAAATAAACATACAGACATACACATGACAGATATACAAAAGCACAGAAAAAAAATAAATACATATACTACCACCCTCCTCTTACCTACCTTGTGGGTGCAAGAGGGGCTTTCCTTGGGTGTAGGGGGACTGGGAGCAGGTTATAGTGGGGCTGGATGCGGCTGATAGGAGTGGGCTGCCGCTGGTCCAGACTTCCACTGTCCTGTCTTTGTAGCTCAGTGCGCCGAGAGGAAGTAAAAGGAACTTAACTACTTCCTCCCGGCACCGAACCAGTGCAGCGGAATGGGCAGGCTAGCGTGCTGGCAGGAGGTTCTGCTGAGTGAGTAGGGCATGCAGGCGGCTCTGCAGAATGGGCGGGCGGCTCTGCGGTCAGACATCTCAAACTGTTTCTCTGTCAGCTTGTCCTTTTCCTATGCGGTCTCATCTCCGCGAGGACGTAGTTACAGTTCCCTTCACTTCCTCCTGGCGCAGAGATAGAGAGATAGTAGGACGAATCCAATACGCCAGGAAAAAATTCTTAGTCACTATGGCGACCTGGCGCCTGGGATTTGTTGAGCCCTGCACTAAAAAATGATTTCAAATCTCAGATTGTAATAGTTTTATTTAAAAACACCTAACCTAGGCAAAATAATGGGGGTTTAGTTACATTATATGATCATATATTGCATAAGCCTGCCACAACGTCAATGTACTACATTTTTGGCAGGTCCTACTCTAGCAGCCTAATATCTGCTCTTATAAGATTAATCCACTTACTTGGGAAATACTTCCTCCTGGGACTCTCTACAGGTCAAGGCTAAATAAAATCCTGGAAGGAGGCACCCGTGACAGGGAGGGGTGCAAAACCAAGAAGTTGGCCTGGACTCCCAAATATATAAATGAAACTAAAAGGGCTGCACTCACCTGAACATGCATACATTATAGGGTGTAGCCGGGGCCAGTATATATTGCAAAAATGGTATGTACAATTATTAAAAATTTTATATGTAGCTGGTCCTTATAAGAATTCAATCAGTGTAAAACAGGGTCATGTGGTTGCAGTGTGTCTAATTGGAAAATCCACTTCATCTCTCTTTTTTACAATTCCTTAAAATGGTCCCCCATTCCAATGTTTTGATACAGGGAAAATGACCCCAAATTCCAATAGACTGACATCTGCATTGTGTGCTTCTACGAAGTGTGCAGAAACTGAATGTTGCATACATTTCTTAGTGATGTTGTGCATGTGCCCTCTCATTCGAATTGTTAATTTTCTGGTGGTCCTACCACATATATAGTAGTCCACTTTAGCACATAATTAAAATTGTTGCTTGAGCAAGTGAGGAAATTATTGATCTTAAAAGATATTTTGTTATAGGAAGAACTGTCCTGATTTATTACTTTCTAGAGTTTTTTTATTAGTATTTCTGCATGAAATGCGTTTATTACGTGCATAAAATATATTTTTCTTATTGCTATTTAACAACTTTTTAAATAAGTCACTGTAACTCATTACTAATTTGTTCTTGATGTTCTGTATTCCTCTAATGACAATTTTAGGTCTTTTTTGTATGATTTTCGGTAAGATCTTGTTTTTTTTAGCAGGATGCAACACTTATTAAAAATTTTATTTAGACCCAGATTCTCTTTATTGTAGCCCAAAATGATTAAGGGGAAGTTTGCTTGTTGTTGTTATCTATCTTTTGTTTTGACTTGGATGTGCCTAATAATGTAGATCTATCTATTTCTCTACTTCATTTAATGACATGTTTAGTTCTTCCTCATCATATTCTTTTTCCAAGAATTTTTCTTAATGATTTCCGCTTGTTCTCGGTAGAGTGTTTGATCTATACAGTAAAGCCTTAGACTTTTGAATTCATTACTTGGTACCTTCTGAAGCCATACTGGATAGTGGCAGCTATTTTTTGTAAATAAAGCTGTTCACTTCTACCTGTTTGAAAAAAGTCTTCATTTTTAGTTTTTCTTTTTCTCTGTAAATTACTAAATCAAAAATTTCTACTGACTCCTAGCTGTATGCAGTGACCAGTCTAACCCTCAGGTGTTTTTTCAAAGTGTTACAGCAGTCTGGACACTTACTCTTTTGATTTGAATTTTTTTTAATTTTGTTGTCGTCATCATCATGTGACCGCCAAGTGAATATATCTGCAAATATAAAAACAACGTTGTGGAAACATTATAGAAAGTATTAGATAGATATGACTATTTTAAAAGTTGTGATAATTAAAAATGAATAAGAGATATTAAATATATAATACATGAAGTTGGAGTAAGTGGTGCCGATTTGCCAGTTATGTGAACCATGAATCAGAGTGGAGTGGGCCACATAAGAAACCTGAATATTTCAAATGGAACCATAAAAGGAAAGAGCTGAGAGGTAAAAGGAACTCATCAACACCTAAAACAAGGATTACAAGGCTCAAATCGGGGGAGAGGTGGCTTCTACAATGCATGAGGGTGGAGCAGGGTGGCGCTGATTCTCGAGTCACATGACTCGCAAGTAACTCAGAATGAGTTACTAAGTACTCAAATATAATGTAAGAGTGGAGGAACTAAAGGTGTATGGTGCCCCAAAAATTATTTTTTTTAAAAGCTCCATTGGCTGAAAATTGGGAAATAGATGGGAATCGAGACACAAATCCCATGACTTGCACTAAAAGGGCCTATTACAACTATGTAGTATGATAGATTGCATTGATAGTTACAAACATGGGGTTATTTCTTGATGAGGAGAAACCTTCTCCAAAAAGGTGGTTTGATAAAGTGTCATAGACATGAAGTAATAAATTGTACATAGACCAGATAAAACTCAGCAAGAAAGAGGAGCAAATGGCTCCAAGAAAATAAACAGTACTTCAGTGAAGTCATTATTCACCCAAATGTTGCCAATGCTATAGCAAGACAGCGAAAGTAAGGAGACCTTAATTAGTGTACCCCAAATGGTGCACTCGCCACAAGAAGCACTCGCTATACATGTACTATGACCCCTTTCCTGTACTATGACTCCCTGTCCCATGTGATATAGTGTGAAGGATCAGAATAATCTAGTCCCAGCTCTGGAAATAGAGAGATAAGAAATGAATTCTGCTATTCCACTAAAATGGAAGTCTCAGTAGATAGAGGAGTTGGATGTCAATTTTCTCAGCAGAGTAGAGATTATCCTTTTCTAAGCAGCTAAAGTTCAGTTTTTACCACTTAGCTCTGGGTAGAAGCGTGAACACATACTTTTCCCTCTCAAAATTCACATTGACTATATAAAAGTAGATAATTCCAAATTAAAAAAAAATAATTTAAACACCTTCTATAAGGGAAAAATGGGTTAAAACAGTAAGGAACTAAAAGGGAGATAAGGCAGTTGTCACTTAGTGCTGTTTTGCAAAGTTCTATATCAGAATTCTACAGCTTGGTGTGATAGGTTAACAGGTGTAAGGTAAAGTAGTCCATAGAAAATGTGATAAAGGGATACATTCAGGTGTGTAGTAGTTGTTATTTTATAAAGATTTTTTGTTATTTTAGATTATATTGCACTGTTACGTTTTTTCTTGATTGTCAGCTAAAAATGTTACATATTCACTACTATTTCTGATTAATGTGTCAGAAAAGATGTCCTTGATTGATTTGTAAAGAAATCTACATATAAATTGCCACTAGGCAATAGAATATGTTTATGATATGTATGTCTGTTTTAAGATGATGTCCAAAATCCATGGGGACTCAAGATTGTCTTTATTATGTACAAAAATCAGCATGTTGCTATATGAGACGCCCTCTTACAAAAAGTCATGAAATTATATAAACATGTATATGTTTACGAAAGCGAAAGCTGAAGTGCATTTCACAGAATCAAAGTTTCAAAAATTCTTCAATAATCTAAACAATTGGCCAAAGTATTAAATAAAGTGCAAACACGTTAAAACGAGGAAATAAACAGCGAAAGCTATAGATATATGTATCCATTTACACAAAGTATTTCACATTATGGTTTACTATTCTTTAAACAAGCATGGGCAATATCTTAAATTTAAATTGACATGTAGGAAGACCTTTGCAGGTTCCACAACCAAAACTGAAAGAACCAATTATTTGAAAAATGTCTAAAAATACATAACATTTATAAAAAAAACAATGCATTAGAATCTATAGATGTGAAACGCGTCAAGAATAATTTTATATTATCTTCTGTCCGTCTGTATTCTCCATTCACAATGACTGCTCAGTTTATTTATGTTTTTATTATTTAATTTTTTTATGTATTTTTCAATAAAATTGGGCATTTCATTTTGGTTTCTAAACTGGAGTTCTGGGAACTTTTCCACTAAAGTCTTCCTCCATGTTTTCTCAAGCAATTCACTTGGTGGAGCTGCAAGGCGCCAGCTTGTTGCCAACTTTGGCATGGTAAGTCTTTGGCTTACCATTTATTTTAGCCAGCTATGTTTATTATTTAAAAGAATGACACAATAATTTTTACTGCAACCTAAAAATACATTATCTTCCATCAAATAATCTCATCAAGGATTGCAGGCATTCATTCCCTTGGGGAATCAATAATTGAACTCAGAATTCCAAAATACTTTTTAAGCATTCATGTTTTAGTCCTGTTCCCAATTCTAGGCATTTGTGCACTGTTTAACTGGTCTATGACCAAACCTTTTAACTGATACACATATGCAGGTTCAAATCCCGGCAGGGTTGACCCAGCCCTTCATTTTTCCGAGGTAGATAAAATGAGTAGCATTAAATTGGGTAATATTAACAATCCCTGGATGTTGGACTAAGGTAACATCCCCAGGACGTTTTTGAAAACCAGAGTAATCTGAATTTACCTTTCCTGGTTAAATACTTTGTTATTATTATCCTATTATTTGTTGTGCTCTCGAGTATGCGCAAGTCATAGTTCACCTCTTTATCATGTTTTTTAAGTTTAATGTTTTTTTTTAAGGAATACGTACCATAACAACCACACTGTGTGTACATTTTTTGTCGTATGAAGCATTTTGGTGCAATTAAGCCACTTCCAACGCATGCAGCCAATCACTGCTACCAATCAGTGACCGTTCTGAATTATCTGAGCAGCGGGCGAAAAGAACTGAAATTTTTGTCAACCCTCTTAAAGAATGACTTGACAAAGAGTGAAGGTTATTCCAGAATCGATTATGCCAGAGGCAAATATTTAATACTCATGCATTGTCCTTAGTAGCCTTGAATTACAAAATTCAGTTCAGCTGATGAATAATACAATTAAAAAATAATGTTGGCTATAATAGCTGATTTAAGATTGTCGGGCAGTTCTTTCTTTTTTCTTTAGAACATGCAGTAAAGGCTGTTTTCTTATTTCCATTTTTCTGTAGTTTGTTGGCTTAAAGCCAAGCTATCTCTAGGGCTGGCATGTTACAGTACAGCATGGTTTGTTCGTTCTCTTCCATTTATTAAGGCTGCAGACTTCCTGCAATTCCATCTAAAAATAGAAGCCGGCTATGAAAAAAAAAAAAAAAATACACCGCTAACAGTTGGCTGCAGAAGCTGTAACAAAAAATCATTTCATCATTACGGAAAGTGGATTCTGCAAAAAGAAAATAATTAGTAATAAATGAAAAGAATGACTACAGTTGACTTTTGTATTTTTTAATATTTTTTTTGTAGTAGACATACATAGTTCAAAGATAAACGGATAGTATTAAAGACCTTTTTTTTTTTTAATTGCCCTAGCATAAATTTGCAAGCTTTCAGAAATGCATTAGACTTTGTCATGGAAACAATTTCCAAAATCTCTGTGTTTTTTTTTTTTATAGAAAATATATAAATATTTTAACTTAGAAAAACAAAGATTTTTGGAAAAGACTACTGTTCGGTAATACATGAAATCTGAATTTTGTAATTGTGCATTATATTATTTTTATATTAGTTTGTTCAGATATTTTTTAAATTAGTGGGAAGAGAACATTTCTTTATATCCCTTATCGTACAATATATCTGAGTCTTACATTTTAGCACAGAAGCAGAAATACCTTTTTTTTTAATATATATAAAAGAAGTGTGAGGTCATGCAGTCTTTAAGGATTCTTTCTGTTCCAAAAAGGGCCATCAGGATGCTAAAATATGTACAGTGTGTGGTGCTCAATTGGGGCAAAATTATTTTGCTATATTTAGCACATATACACAGAATTGGTAGGGGTTAAATGTAATTTGTATGCGATTTTTCCCTCTCAAAATTCACATTGACTATATAAAAGTACACAATTCCAAATTTAAAAATGTAATTTAAACACCTTTTATAAGGGGAAAAAAAGGATTAAAACAGTAAGGAACTAAAAGGGAAATGAGAAAATGGCAGAAAAATATATCTGGAAAGAATAAGGAATTATACAGGTTCGGCACCACTTGCAGAGATGAAAATGCTACAGAGTCTGCATGAACATAATTAGAATTCATGGACAGTGGATTAGTGAAAAAGGAGGTCCAGTTTAGTTAGCACTCTTAGCGTTTTATACTAGACTTTGAGATTTGCTTCAGTTCCAATTGGCAGACTTTAGACTGGTTTGGTTCCCTTTCAAATTTTTAATTTTCAAAACAAACTTCGCTCTAATTTGGTATCAACCCGCAACTTATTGTTAATTTGGTCATACGTTTTCCAGTGGCTACTGCTTTTAGCCACTGCCACCTAACACTAACTTAGAATCAATAATTTACAGTTTGAGAGATATTTTTTTTGTTAAAAGGACACCATAGGCACCTTGTTTCCCTAACTGTAGGGCTCCCACAGCAATGTTCAGATCATTACAAACTTTTTGGAATCGAACCTAAAAAGTTTCAACAAAAAAAAACACCTTTTTCATAATAGAAAATTTTCAAAGATGTGAAGCATATCATTTTGGAAGAGCCAGAAATTGTAATTGTGTACACGTCTATTAAACACCTGCATGTATGCTCGGATGGCACTGAACACTCACATCTTCTATGTTTTTAAACTACATTTACCATAATACTTCTGCCAAACTGGGGCTGGCATTGCATCCCAAGAGCTATATTATACAGAGGGAATGCTACGTTTTGGTAAAACCTGTGTTACAAATAATGCTGATTTCATGTAAAGAATGTAAAATTTTACTTAAGAATACCTGTCATTGGAAAATAATCCTTGGATCAAGCAGCTATTATCCCACTTATTAGAAATGATATCCCTGCAACCAAATTGTCTGTCACAAATATGCACTTCTTTGTGGTGTAAAATAAAGAATAATAAAAAAAAAGAAATGATATCCCTGTATATTGTGTTTTTGCAAGTATATATCTAATTGCTGTTTAAACATCTGTATGGATAAAACCACCTCTTCAGGCAGAGAATTCCACGTCCTTATAGTTCTTACTGTAAAATAACCTTTTCTTTGCCTTAGATGAAATCTCCTTTCTTCCAGCCTAAATGCGTGACCTTGTGTCCTCTGTATAGCCCTGTTTATGAATAGATTTCCAGATAATGGTTTGCAGTGGCTCCGAATATACTTGTATAATGTTATCATATCCTCTCTGAGGCACTGTTTTTCAAAACTAAAGAGATTTAAATTTTTTAACCTTTCTTCATAACTAAAATGCTCTACTTCTTTTATCAATTTTGTAGCTCATCTCTGCACTTTTTCTAGTGTCAAGATATCCTTCTTTAGAGCAGGTGTCCAAAATTGCACAGCATATTCAAGGTGTGGTCTTACCAGGGATTTATAAAGAGGCAAAATTATATTTTCATCCTGAGAATTTATGCCCCAAATTATACCTGACAAAACCTTACTGGCCTTAGCAACTGCAGACTGACATTGCAAATTGCTGTCTAATTTGTTGCCTATAACAATTCTAGAATCTAGATAGATAGATAGAGATAAAGGATATATAACAGTGAACATGTATTATAGGACAGCATGGTTCTGATGATGTCCATCCGTGCATCTGTTAATATATATATAACATTATTTGCATATTATTGATGTATATTAGGTCTCACAATTTCCACTCGCCCACTCTCCCTTGCTGGGTTGAAATATCATCCCTGAAGAGTGTGCCAAAGCCCTCCCACACCACTACATTCTGTTTGAAAGCAGCATGTTGTTGTAACAGTGGCTGCACAGTTGATATCTGCATCCAGTCAATTAATCATTGTGATGTTAATAATGTATTGATCTCCTAACATCACTGTGGTTAACTTTTAAATCACGTACTATATTATCATCATTCTATCTACAGAATGCGATGAATAAAAGTACTTTCATGATAAGAAAATCAGAAATGTAATGTAAATGTGATACATTTGTTGGCCAACTGAGAGAATAGTGATTGTAAGCTTTCACAACATTTATCTTGCAATCATATGCTTTCAATTGAACAGAAGAACTATTACTTTTACAACACTTTTATATAGTTACATAGGCTGAAAAGAGACATGTGTCTACCAAGTTCAACCTTTCTAACATCTGTTTTTGCTGTTGATCCAAAAGAAGGCAAAAATCCAATTTGAAGAACTTTATAGCTTAGCAACAAACTAGGAAAATAATTCCTTCATGACTGCAAAATGGCAGTCAGATTTATCATTGGATCAAGAAACTGTTACCCCACATATGAAAAATTATATCCTTTTGGGGGGCGGAGGATGACCACCTTGCCGGGTAGTCGCATCCACCCGGAGCTCCGAGCAAATCTCAGAATTTAAGCCCCAAATGCCAAGATACTGCTAAGCCAACCATGCACTACGCACACTCACCCCGGTGAGTTTCGGCAGGAGCAGGGATGGAACATAGTAGACTCTCCAGACGCACTCCAAGTGGCAGGTCCGACCCGCGGCCTAGCGGTTGATGTGGAGTGGTTGATGCGGCCGGTCTCCCAGCTCCGAAGTCCTGCAGGGCATCGCGGATCCCTCCCCCCCCCCTTTGGACCGGTGGGGGTCATCCCAGTCCACCACAGCACTACTGCAGACATGGAACTGCGAGCACACCCCCAGGTGGAGAGACACAGGCGAGAGGACGACTCACTAAAGATGGCGGCCGCCTGCCCTGGGATGGCTCCCGTAAACCACGCTGATCCCACACACCGCTGCAGCACACTGCCAACACGCCTGGATCAGCGATGTACAGATTTCAGGTGGCGAACACCTCAGAGGATGGTGGAGGGCGCCAGAATGGAGAATTTACAGCGGTCTACCCCCCAACAGCGAAGAGAGATGGCTGCCCCACAACCCACGAATAAAAGCATGACCTCCCACGAAGCACACAGCAGACAGATCGCGGCGGAAGCCTAACAACATGGCATTAACCAGCCTCCTTATCGGCTCCCACTCCGGACTAGCTCATTAAGTCATTAACGTTGGCGGGGGGTGAAAAGCTTGAACTGCCCCTGGGACTACTCATATTCTGCAGCGCAACCCAGCAGGTTTAGCCCACAAAACAAGCAATGTACCTTACTTATTATTTTATGTTATGTCATTTTATGATGCAGCTGCCAATAAGCATGTGCCTCTCGGCGATTATCTGCTACTGAGCTCCAGACTTAATGCTGGGCACCTCTTCTCCCTGGGGGATGTGTGTGTGGAGTAAAATCCCACTATCACAGATGCTGAGGTCTTACCACAATCTTGCTGTTTAACTACCTAGAACGTTAAACTTTATAATCTGCGACCCATCACCTCAGGTTTAGTCCTGTAGTCAGTAAACCTTTCACTAAAGCAATATTTAGCTTAAATACACTCATTTATGATACTAAACTGTCAGGATATTACTAGAACTGTTGAAGGACAACTCTAGGCACCCAGACCACTTCAGCTTAATGAAGTGGTCTGGGTGCCTGGTCCAGCTAGGGTTAACCCATTTTTTAATAAACATAGCAGTTTCAGAGAAACTGCTATGTTTATGAATGGGTTAAGCCTTCCCCCTAACCCTCTAGTGGCTGTCTCATTGACAGCCACTAGAGGCGCTTGCGTGCTTCTCACTGTGATTTTCACAGTGAGAGCACGCCAGCGTCCATAGGAAAGCATTGTAAATGCTTTCCTATGAGACCGGCTGAATGCGCGCGCAGCTCTTGCAGCGCGTGCGCATTCAGCCCAGGTGGAGGATCGGAGGAGGAGAGAAGGAGGAGAGCTCTCTGCCCAGCGCTGGAAAAAGGTAAGTTTAACCCCTTTTCCCCTTTCCAGAGCCGGGCGGGAGGGGGTCTCTGAGGGTGGCGGCACACGAGTATGTTTTCCTGGCACTATAGTGGTCCTTTAAGCTACGTTAAAACTGAACACTACTAGTATCACCATCTTCTTAATTAACTAAAAATGTACAAGTAACCCTGTATACCCCATTGTTATAATTGCTGAAAATCAGCGTGAGAAATGCCGTTGGGGGTACCTCGCGCATGTTGTTATATTTCTTTGCACCGAAAAATAAAGAATTTTTAAAAAAATGATATCCTTTAAAATTGTGGTTTTGCAAGTATTCATCCAGTTGCTGTTTAAACATCTGTATAGACTCTGATAAAACCACTTCTTCAAGCAGAGAATTAAACATCCTTATTGCCTTTCTTTTTCCTTATAATAAATCTAATTTCTTTCAGTTTAAATGTGTGACTTCGTGTCCCATGTATAGTCCTGTTTATGAATATGAATTTTTTTTAATCACAAAAGTACTTTACTTTATCCACTTTATTTGTTAACAGTGAATCACAATTTCCAGCTATATATTGTTGTTGTATAATGTGCAGAGAAACACTTATAGCTATTGTATTTTTATAACTATTTACTTTTTTTACCCTTTGCTGTTATGTTGTCAGCATACTGGTACAAATATGGTTTCCAGAGGCATCTGTACAAAGCATTCTGCAGCAGGTAGCTGGCACCCATATTCTCACATGTGAATCATTTGGGCACAGACAGCTGTGAATGCTCCTGCATTGTTCATATCCAGTAGTCACAAACCTACTTTTGCTATGGCAAATAACTTTCAAATAGACTTGGGCTTGAAATTTTGGATCAAATAAAAATATCTACCTATCTATCATTCAAATAAAAATATCACCACTCCAGGGCTTCCAGGATTCTTTCCTTTCATTGCTCAATCTTCAAATAAGACTATGTTTCAGTTCCTAATAGGAACTTTCATCAATACAGCATCTATCTGTCTATCTATCTATCTGTCTGTCTATGTCCATCTGTCTGTCTGTCAAATTTTGCCTTTTAAATCTTTTTAATTACTGTATGGCATTTATAGCAATATTCATTAACATTTTACCTATTTTTTTATGCAATCTTATAAATACTGGAAATTGGAATACTGTATACTTTTATTTTTTTATATACAGTAAGCTGCACCTCCGCTGTCAGTATCATCTCCTATATTTTAAATATTATAATGCGCAGGTTTGACCAAGCATTTATGGTGCTTCTATATAACACGTTAGCACGTTGACATGCTGTCCTATTCAGAGGAAGGAAACGTAATTGAATAACACTGAACATTGTACTGGGAGATGTTAAAAAGGGAAATCCAGACTTCCTCCCATTCTGTTTCCTAAAGATACAGTCTATTCCGTCCTCCTTTTCATGAACCGAGGTTTCAATGCTAAAAAAAAATGTGAAAATAAACATGTTTTTCTATATTGAACACACAAAACGTGGAAGTCACAAGTCTATATTATTTTTTGTTCATTGACATACAGGATAGTAAAATACCATTGGGAATTATATACTAAGAGGTAAAATGAGAGCTTTTTCCAATAGAGCCCTATTCATCACCTTGAAAGGGATACTATATGCATAAAGTAGAGTGGCAAATATCTATAGGAAGTGCCTCCAGGCCACAGACCCACAGTATCTATAACCATGAAGAAAGTTGGGTTAAGCACATATAGAAGGTGCAAAGGCAGATTTTATTGGAAAACCAATAAAATCTGCCTTAGCACCATCTATATGTCATCGGCCCAACTTTCTTCATATTTAAAGGGATACAATCGTGAAAATAATAGAACGATATGTTGTAAAGTACATTAATATATATCACTTATGTTTTCATTGCTATTTAATTTAAAATGTATAATGGGTTTTATCATTTCTATAAGCATTACTGTTTTCTATAGAATTTTTAGGAGACATAGTTGGTCAAACTGGATTGTGGAGAATTAACCAGTACTAAAATAAACTCAAATATATTTTAGATTGACTGAAAGACTATGGCCATTACAACTTTACACAGTATCATAATACATGCATGATCAATACTGCCACTTATCGAACGTATCTATTATAGTTCCCCTTTAATGTTTGAAATGCAATATGTCAATGCGCTTTGCTGATACAGAGAGAGGTATTCTTGTAAACTGTTAATGCAGTCGGTACATGTATATGCTTTATGTGTGTACACATCACTAATACCTCTTCTCTTTTTTTGTCGATCTGGAGCCATGGAGTTGCCATAATTGAGAAAGTGAGAATGGATTAACAATGTCATTCATAGTTTCTCTCTCTGGTAAAGTGTAACAACCCAGAGCTTTGTTAGAAATGTTATTTCACAGTCAGGTGAAGATCTCAAGTGGAGCAGAGGCTTTAACTGCACAACATATACATAGTCATAAATGAGAAATAAAGGGGTGCAGGAACTCAAACGCTCTGCTTCTTAGAGACTCACCAAAGGTATACATTTGTGGAGGTTTTACCGAGCCCAAATGAATGTATCAAGGAGACAGCCACATACTTAGAAAGTTTGTCAGAACAGGTCTGCAAAACAAACATTTCTTTTTTAACCAAGAATTGTCAATTCTCAGAAACATATGCCACGTGAGTATTTAATTCCAAATATATTTGCTTCACCAAACTTTTTTCTTTAATCCATATGTGTGAATAGTTTATAATATGCAAGGTGTTTTTTTTATACGGTTGGATGTCCTAACAGGAGAACAGGGTATACATAATTCATTAAAAAAAAAGCATAAAAACAGTGTATATATATATATCTATATATATATTGTAAGTGTACTGAACATTTTGTCATATTAAGTAAATACGTTTTTTTTTTCCTTTATTTGTCAAACTTGTTACATTCATTGTCATATCATATAGAAATTAAACAACTGTATTACATATTATTAGTGTCATGGTACATATGAATTTAGATTTCAGAATGGAACCAAATGATACTACCTGTAAATAAAATAGTATGGTAGAGTATAGCAGCATGTTATCAGTAGCTAGTGGTGACTAGATGCAAAGCTTATAGTAAAGTGAAATAGTAATCTGTGGGCTGATAGAGTGGTAACAAATAAACAAGAGTCAGAAGTAATGGAAATCGAAGTAGCAGGTCAACTAGCCAACATCGAGATGCCAGTAGTTAAGAATAATCAGTCATAACTTGGTCAAAAAACCACAAGAGAAACTGCAGACACAAAAAGTACCATAGAGTTCCATAATCACAACAGACAAATAATTCTTCAGCGACTTTCACTTTAATAGCATCAGATTAAGGGTATGCTTAACTACCCTGAAAGGACCCAATGCGCGTGTTCAGTAGTAGCTATACTGATGTAGACACTGCCATAAAGCAGATAACGATGTGTGGACTGTAAGAACTGCTTGGATTATGAGCGATCACAAGTATAACCAAACAGAGTGAAACAATTAACTGCTACAATATATTAGCAGATATTTACGATATGTTCCATTTTGCTCTAGAATATAATACATGGTGCATCATGTATTAAACAGGACAAACAATATAAAACACGGTGTACAAAATTGGGATAAAATTGTGAATAGAATGCAGAGAATCTAACATGCCACATGTATTCCCACTCAACAAGATACCCTAATAATATCTCTAAATATATAAAAAAGGTAATCTACCTTATGTAGTATGAGGTAATTCATTAAGATCTCCTATTACAGTTTAATAGGTTACTGATGTCTTGTCCACTCATAACATTATCAATAATTGATTGAGTTTCAATAATGTAAACAATCTGCAGACCCTGAAAAAAAGACCACGTCTGTAGCTGCACCTTAGAATGGTTAAATATGTGATTTTTTTTAATGTTTCTGTAACAGTGTATTCTGGAGACTCATGGTATGTTGATCAATCTCCTGCCATCTTTGCTGTCTCTGAAACATCATCTCCTGGCATTAGGCAGGAAAAAGTATATAATAACAACCATTGTGTGTAACCCTGTAAAGTATTCTGATAAAGATCATTTTTTTCTTGCTGGACAGATTTCTATTAATAATGTTTACATTGATCATTATACAGACAGTATGTGCATACGGAAAGTGTAATAAAGAATGGGAAGGACAAACACAAATTGAAATGTCAATGTGAATATCACTGGTAGTGCCTCTAATATATATCAAAGATGACCTTGCATAAGAGGTATACAAATTGACACACAGCAGTTGTGAATTCTATGTCTAGAAGGCCAGCCATGCAGGAGTTTATTAAAAGCACGTCTTGTTGTGATGATCACAAATGTAGGCCACGTTAGTCGTGTTCCCAACTCATGTGAACTCATTACAGGTCCCAGTTTAATGTGCGAACTCCACAGTAAAGTGTAAAGCAACATACATATTAGAAATATAATAAATGACAGTATATATTTGTTTTATTTATACATAAAGATGAATATACCAGTTATTGTAGTTTTATACTTCCGTGCGATGGAAAAATAGTTTCAGATACATAATTCCAACATATTTGTTCTGTACTTTTAATTATTCCGTATGGTCGGTAGCATTGACTATGCCTTAGTGCATACATTTTACAAAATATAATTTTTGGAGGATTGTTCCTGTTTTTTGTGCGTTCTTCAACAGTTAGGCATTCCAGTGACAATTAATAAAGAAAGTGCCACAAGTACAGATAATATGTGATGCAAGGAATTGCATTTGCCTATTAATTATTTTTTTTAATGTTATTTTTTTTAAGAACAAAAATTCAATGTTCGCTGCATAGGGTTTAGTTGGGAAATAATAAACTAGTGCCAACTTGGTTAAAAAGTATCTTGGGCAGCATAGAAGATGATTAGTTTAAATAGAAATGTGCTTTGCAATCTAAGTAGGTGCAGTTATTATGCTGATAGCTGGACTCCCCAGCCAACGTCTTGTCAAAAGCAAAGCATGTGGACGGTGAGCATCAAATAGTGATTACATCACCCAGGGCTGGCATTTTGGCTTTAATTTTGAAATCGATCCATAGAATAAGCAATAGTAAGAGACACGATATTAGTCACGACAAACAAACAGCTAAGTCTCCAGTTTGCAGTACAGAAATATTAAGACAATCCTGGGACAGGAATCGTAAGACATTGAGTACATGCAGACCCAAAAATGTGGTACACTGGAAATCTTAATATGTTAGAATACATCTATCTGTATTATTATTATTTTATTAGATATATAGCGCCATCAGATTCTGTAGCGCTGTACAGTATGTGTGTGTTATCTAGTTCTGCCAAATCCTATCAAGCTCACCACTTTTCCATCATTAATATTGTTCCACCACAAATACTGACAACTGTGGCTTCACTTAACCAGATCTGTGTGTGTTTATGTATGTGGTTGTTAAGTCTATATTTGTTGTATTTTGCATTATTCACCACCTATCGCACTGGCTGTTTGCTTTTTTTTTTTGCTTTTTTTTTTTTACATACTCAGTGTATTATTGAGAAATCAGACATTTTAAGATGATAATGCTCACATTAATCATTTTTAACATATATGTAAATGCTGCTGCATTTGTTTATATCAAACCCAAGACTAGTTTGGGCAACATGTACACTTGAGGGAGGGACTCTCTTTATGTTGCTTGTTTCGTTTCACTAGCACCACATTATGTGGGAGACTAAAATAAACCTTACAGAATTTGTATTCCTTTAATCCTTTGTCTTTTTCTCTTTTTTTGTCTTATTGTATTTTGCATGGTGGTGATTTTTTTTTTCTTTCTTTCAGTTTTTACCGAGATTTTCCTATCTGGTATAATTAATTCCTGCACTTGAAGACAATGTTTTTTTCTCTTTCAAAATACCACCGTTACGTTACACACAAGAGTTGTTTATTAGGGATTATTGCAGTAGCACCCAAAAGCTTTGAATGACTACATTCTGCCACCTACTGCTGACAGATAGAACAGCAACTTGCAAATATTATTCGGGACATTTTATCACAGCTTCAGCATTTTTTTTTTAATATTACTTTTTTTCTTGATATATTTGCACAGTTTACAATTGACTGTCATTTTTTTTTCTTTTACAAAGAAAAACATATATACCTACTATAAAATATAAGGTATAGCCTCCCCCCCCCCTTTTAATGCCACCATTTTAATCTGTTCTGAATGGCAAACTGTATGCAATTATGTATACTTCAAAATGTCACGCTAGTTATTTGGAAATAAAAAAGATAATTTTAATTATTTTTATTATGTACTTTAATATTTTTAATACTACATAATAATAGGATTATAGGTTTCTGCAACTTGAGTTGGTTCCACTGTCTGCGCTTAAAAATAAAACATAAAAAATATTTTTTTTTCTAAAAAAGATTTCTGGTAAATTAACAAACAGTTTACTATAAACAGGTTAAAACAGTCAATCTATTATCAATTGACTCATCTATCTATCTATCTATCTATCTATCTGTCTGTCTGTCTGTCTCTGTCTGTCTAACTATCCATCTATCCATCCATCTATCTATCTATCTATCTACCTGTCTGTCTGCCTCAAATGTGTCCAAATCTGGTTGTTTTTGATTTAGATTCTAGCTGCCAAAGAATTATTAGAAATGTGTCGATCTGGCTTTGTATCATAACTTTCTAGCTTATCAGAGCAGGTGATTACTTTAATTACAGGTCAGAGCACACAGATTTTCATTTAAAAATAGAAACTGTGTAATTGACAGCAACATTGTAGCTATTTCACCTGATAATAAGAGACACTAATTGGCTCAATTATTTAAGCTAATTTAACTGTTATATTATTCAGTCTCCTATTGCTCTTTTAAATAAGAGTTTAATATGTGACCCAAGATTTGGTCAAGCATTAATGGTATAGGCTTAAAAAAACTAAACATGATACAATCTCTACTGATTATACCAATGTGGTAGATGACTGAATGAACTGAACCTAAATAACTTCAATTTGGGTATAATTTTAATTGTTTATCTATTTGTTTGTGTTGTTATATTAATAATATTACCCCATTTTAATATTTTTGAATATGCTTTTTAAATGATTTTGTTTTAAATATTGAAATAAATAAATATATTTCTTATTTATTTATTTTTATCATATATATATATATATATATATATATATATTATATAAAAATATGAAAATATTCAAATATTTATTATTATATAAATAAACATAATATTAGATCAGTTGAAAGGCTTATCCAAAAATATTAAATCAAGACCTATGTTTGTTAATATGGACAATAAGTAAAAAGTATTCCTAATAAATAGGATAAAGTAGCATTTCTAGAGTGCACACATAAAGAATAAAGTAATGCGATCCACTGAGCTAAGCGGAATGTTTATTAAGCCGCTGACCACTGCTAAATCTCTCTGAGGAATTCTGTAGTATAATATTATTCTGTAGAGCTGTAGTTCAAAGAATAAGCCAGCTAGGGTCAGATAATAGCAAATGAATGCAGGCTGATGCTGCTGTGAGATACATACACATGAACTAGAGACCGATTTGGATAAAGCTTCTGGATGGAGGGGAGTGCCACGGTTCATTGTGAAGACAAGATATTCATGCCTTCCAAACCTGTAGTCGTAGACTGAAAAAATAAAAATAAAGAGCATATTTTAGTAGAAGATTTTGGTGTTTTCATTAAAATCTTTATAATATTTATTAGTAATTGAATTTATAAATTATTATTTTTTAAATAATATTTCAGTCCTTACCTTATTATTTCCTCCAATCGGTGTTAGGTATTTCTACCATGCTCACCTGTCAAATAAGGTATATTTTAAACATGTCTTGCTTAATTTAATTCATTACATTAGACTCCATATAGTCCATTAATTGGACCAGGAATTGGTAATACAATTCAGATGGGATTTGTCTGGGTTCCTGATGATATCATAATGTGTCAAAATGACTTATTTCAGCTGTTTGCTGCCTGTTTGCTGCCCTAGCAACTATGTTTGTGACACATTCTATTAACTCATTGATCAGTTCTATGCTCAGGCAATTTTAGTCCTTTTCCTGCAGTCTCCTCTAATCAAACTATGAACATTATCTCCATATCAGAATATCCTCCAAGTGTCCTCTATTTAGGAGGGACAGTCACTATTTTGAGCCCCAATCCCTCTGTTTCCCTTTTCTAGGAGCTCCATATTGCAGTGTATCTGAGTGTATAGCACTAATATACACAGCAAGAATAGTTCCACAGCAAGAATACTCACAGTTTTGTGGGGTTTTTTTAAATTTATTTTCAGACTTGTACCTGCCCTGCATGTGTTTAGTATTGCTTACAGTGCCTTGCAAAAGTATTCATCCCCCTTGGCATTTTTCATGTTTTGTTGCCTCACAACCTGGAATTAACATGGATTGTTTGAGGATTTGCATCATTTTGTTTACAGAACGTGCCCACAACAAAGAGCACAAAATAACAGAAAAGGTCAATGTGCATAACTATTCACCCCCCTAAAGTCAATACTTTGTAGAGCCACGTTTTGCGACAATCACAGCTCCAAGTCTCTATGAGTTTGCCACATCTTGCCACTGGGATTTTTGCCCATTCCTCCTTACAAAACTGCTCCAGCTCCTTTAAGTTGGATGGTTTGCGCTTGTGAATAGCAATCTTTAAGTCTGACCACAGATTTTCTGCTGGATTGAGGTCTGGACTAGGCCATTCCAACACATTTACATGTTTCCCCTTAAACCACTCAAGTGCCACCGCCATGTTTCACTGTGGGGATGGTGTTCTTTGGGTGATGTGATGTGTTGGGTTTGTGCCAGACATACCGTTTTCTTTGATGGCTGAAAAGTTCAATTATAGTCTCATCAGATCAGAGCACCTTCCTCCATACATTTTAGGAGTCTCCCACATGCCTTTTCTCAAACTCAAAACGTGCCATTTTGTTTTTTGCTGAAAGTAATGGCTTTCTTCTGGCCACTCTGCCATGTACGGATACTCCAGTCTCTACTGTGATCTCTGCAGCTCCTACAGGGTTACCTTTGGTCTCTGTGCTGCCTCTCTGATTAATGCCCTCCTTGCTCGGTCCGTGAGTTTTGGTGGGCGGCCGTCTCTTGGCAGGTTTGCTATTGTGCCATGTTCTTTCCATTTGGTTATGATAGATTTGATGGTGCTCCTGGGGATCATCAAAGATTTGGATATTTTTTTTATAACCTAACCCTGACTTGTACTTCTCAACAACATTGTCCCTTACTTGTTTGGAGAGTTCCTTGGTCTTCATGGCAGTGTTTGGTTAGTGGTGCCTCTTGCTTAGAGGCCTTTCAGAAAAGGTGTGTATATTTAATGATAGATCATGTGCCACTTAGATTGTTCACAGGTGGACATCATTTCACTAATTATGTGACTTCTGGAGGTAATTGGTTGCACCAGAGCTTTTTATGAGCTTCATAACAAAGGGGGTGAATAAATACCCACATGCCAATTTTCTGTTTTCTATTTCTAAAAAAATAGTTTTATGTATATATTTTTCTCATTTCACTTCACCAACTTAGATTATTGTGTTCTGATCCATCACATAAAATTCAGATTAATAAAACACTAAATTTAAGGCTGTAATGTAACAAAACAGGTAAAAAGTTAAGGGGGATGAATACTTTTGCAAGGCACTGTATGTAATTCGGGCCTTGGTACAATGTCATCATCAATACATCTTGCTAGTCTATAAGTCTTACTATCTCTCCCACCCGGATCCCCCCCATCTCTATATTAACTCTTAATATTGGTTTTCTGTCTATCAACTTTACTCGTCTGGTCTTGGAGAAAGCCTGAGCCTCTAATATCCTATGTTTTATTATTCTGTTTGTTGCCCAGTTTAGGGTTATATTCTTTATTTTCTTCTCCCTTCATCTGGTCTGTTGCTTACCTTCAAAAAGAAGAGAAAAGATAAAAATAAATAAATAAAAGAAGAGAACTAGAACAAAAGGAGAAGGTCTTTATGTAGAGCAATGAAAGTCTAGTGTATCATCCATTTTGTTTATCCATGTATCCCATTCTTCTATTTGCTTATATCTGTTTCCTAAGTTCACAAAGATAACCCTTTCCATTCTTGCTTGCCGTATAACTTGTTTAATTAGTTCATTGATGCTTGGAATCGTCTCTGTTTTCCAATTTCGTGCTAGTAGTAATGTAGCTGGCGTAATTATGTGTAATATTAACATTGACGTTCTTTTTGTCATGTCTGGCCAGTACAAGTTTAGTAGAACCACTTCGGGCTTGAGAGGTAATTTTATTTCCGTTATTTGATATATTATATATTCCGGCTCCCAGCTTCACTCTGCAGTGCGCGAGGGAGCTGAGCAAAGTGCTCAGGGGAAGTGCTCCCTCACCAGCCGCCAGCTGCCTAGGGCAGCACAAAACTAGGATACACCACTGGTCATATTACCTTCACCAATATTGCATTTCCAACATCTGTCTGATAACTCTGGGAAGATTCTCTTTCAGCGTTTCGGTGTTCGATATCATCTATTTGATAGTTTAAATTGGGTTTATGTAAGGTTTAAGCAGTGTATGTTTTTATTTAGTTTATTTAAGGAATTAACAGTTTTGCATTTTTAAACTACAGTAAATGAGTTTAGAAATTAGTCTGTGTAAATAGGGTACATTGTTCTTAATTACATATTAGTTGTATAACTTGTTATTGGTAAGTAATTAAACCTTTCTCTAAACAGCCCCGCCATAGTCACACCGCCACTCACACCTCAAACATTCAAGTGTCTATCTCTGTCCACTTGAAATGTTGGAAGGGAAGGAACCAGTATTTTAATTGTTACACTCGGATGCATTTTATTGTGTTAGGCCTCACCACAATCTTTTTCTCCCTTCTTGTTAGGAATACAAATTAGCCAGGATTAACCATAAGGCAACCTGTTATGAAGTTAAGTCTTCACCCTATCCCAGTGAGAAAATTGGGACAATGACACATATTCATGTAGATTCTAAATTAAATGAGGAAAATGAAAAAAAAAAAACAAACAGATAATGGCAGAGCTCAGTCAAAAAAGAACCCCGAGCACAAAACCTGTAGTGAAAATTAATAGAGAGATGCAGCGTTTCAGAAAAAAACCATTTTAGGTTAATACTAGTACGTATACATTGAAAACTCATCATTTTTTTGCCTCTACATCAATAACATCAATCAAGACGCGTACATATAAACATCACATCCACAATACATCAATTAAAGCAGCAAAGGTAAAAAAAAACAAGAATATAACATGCTATAAGTGCAAACAGTAAACAGAAATGCAACTGAAAAAAAACACACAAATGGGGAAATCACAAAAGTATTACAATGATAAAAAAAATGTAAATATAAATAAATCATTTAATCAATGTTTAAAAAAAATAAAAACTGTAGAAAAGTGTGCTGGTAAAGAAAATGGCTGTAGATATTCCGTGTTTCCAGATGTACGTAGCTATTTTCTATATTCAATAATTTTCCAGGCAGACTTTTCCCCACAGAGCTTGCAATCATCCTTACAGCATTAATTCTTTATCTTACTGCTTTGATGTCTCTTGGAATGTAAGCCAATAATATCAGTATTTTTTTTTATGTATGCCACTAGGAATCTCTTTCAATCAAATACTTCCTTTAAGACTTTCCTTGAACTAGGTATTGCCAAGGAACCTATGTAATATGCACAATATTAATGCTGTATTGGTTTTTATAAAATAAAATGGCATAGACACAGTGTTAGGGCATTATGGGAGGAAAAGAGTTACAGAGTTACAGCAACCTTGATCTTGGAATGTGGGGTTCCATTACTCATTGTCTGCTCTCACGGATAACAAGTCCTCTTGCTTATAATCACCTGGTAGAGACACTGGAGGGATGGTGATATATGACTGCCTGTCAAGGAGCTGTGATGGAGCATGAGGCTTTATACTGTACATTAACATTATTAGTGCACTGAGCTCACACTTGGCTGACGGCTGTGAAAGTGCTGGATTGGTGTTGTTTGGTCTGCTACCTGACAGAATAAGAACTGAGGAACTAGATTATTACTAGTAACTCTTTCTCATCAGCATTTGTCAGGCTAATAAATATTGAGAATATATGCCTCTTGATAATTATCTTTATTCAGATATTCCACTTCTATGCTGTATTTTTTCTATCCCAGTAAATAAAGCTAGTTCTTTAGGTCTATAGAAGATCGAATGTTTTATACCACCTTATTATTCCAATTATTGTACAAAAAAAAAGCAAAGAAAAGAACATTTTTAATCACTTAGTGACCAGAACATTTTTCAATTTTCTTACCGTTAAGGACCAGGGCTGTTTTTACTATAAAAAAATTATAAAATATGATGAACAAATTAAAAAAAAACACACTTTGTCTAACTTTGATCCCCAAAATCTGTTACGCATCTACAACCGCCAAAAACACCCATGCTAAATAGCTTCTAAATTTTGTCCTGAGTTTAGAAATACCCAATGTTAACATGTTCTTAGCTTTTTTTCCTCCAAGTTAAAGGGCTATAAGTACAAGTAGGACATAAATATATATATTTAAATGTATCAATAGTGACATTGTAACACTTATCTGTCATAAATCTCTAAATCACACCTCACATGTAAATCATTTTTTAAAGTAGACAACCCAGTGTATTCAAAATGGGGTATGTCCAGTCTTTTTTAGTAGCCACTTAGTCACAAACACTGGCCAAAGCTGGCATTTATATTTGTTTGTGTGTTAAAAATGCAAAAAAAAATTATAAATGCTAACTTTGGCCAGTGTTTGTGACTAAGTGGCAACTAAAAAAGACTGGACATACCCCATTTGCAATACCTTCGGTTGTCTTCTTTTGCAAATGGTATGCCATCATGGGGGCATTTCTCATTCCTGGGCTACCATACGCTCTCGAAAGCAACATAACCAATTTGGCAAATTTCAATGTGAAAAAACAGAACATCAAGCCTTATATTGACCCTGTAACAAAAACGCTATAAAAACTGTACATGGGGGGTACTAGTATACTCGGGAGACTTCACTGAACACAAATATGACTTTTTTAAAACAGTAAAACATATCACAACAATGATATCATCAGTAAAAGAAGTAAGCACCTATATAGGATAAGACTCACACAATGTAGAGCCATCCCAAGCTCTATATGATGGGCATGCGCAGGAGTGTGCCTAAACAGGCTATAGCGACATCCTGGATGTTGAGCAGCACAGGAATCAGATATGGTAAAACTAACATTTATTGGGCATGGTATTGTTTTACCATATCTGATTCCTGTGCTGCTCTCCATCCAGGATGTCACCGTAGACTGTTTAGGCACCCTGGGAAGGGAATCATCCTAATTAGAAATACAGACATTTTGGAAGAATAAGCATCAGATATATGTGATGTCCAGGTGCTAAGCCAGGGGTTGGCAACCTTCGGAACTCCAGATGTTGACAACCACATCTTCCATAATGCTCTTATAGCTGTGTTGGCAAAGGATCAGGGGAGATGTAGTCCACAACATCTGGAGGGCAAAGGTTGCCTACCCTTGTGCTAGGCTGTATAGGGCGTTCTGGACCTCCGTGAATTTGCTTATAATAATGTCTTGATGGGATGACGAAGGCCACTAATGACAGAGATAATGACAAAATATGTATGTATTTGAGTGGATATGGCTCATGATAAAAAAAGACAACACAATATAGAATATGTTGAATACTGACACAATACTGGACAGAGTAGTGAACAGAACTATGTGTATAATGTTCTATTTAGGAGCTTTTTGTATTTGAAATACAAATAAAGAATTAGAAAAGATCAGTTGTGAAGAATAGCTCATCCGACAAAAGAAAAATGTTTTTGTGTCTGAACTGTATCAATCATAATGTATCAGATGCTCAACAATTTTCTAGGAACCATTCTGAGTTTATGTACCCTGACACAGGAAAATGTGTTGATATTTTATGCTATTTTTTCTTTTAGTTGTGTGTTATTTTGGAGCCAATGCAAGAATTAATGTCCAGACATAAAACATACAATCTAAGCCCTCGGGACTGCCTGAAGACATGCCTATTTCAAAAATGGCAGAGGATGGTTGCTCCACCAGGTATGTCTTTGTCTATGTTTATATATTCAGTTCCAGACAGGTGTTACCTATAGCTAATTTTTTTTCAAACTAAATTTAAATACTACATATGACATACATGCTTGTGAACTCCATAAATGTGCCCTGTAGAGTCAGGTAATCATGTCTCAATATGTGCAATTGTTTCTGGCATAATAAAAACCTAAAAGCTATACCAGCATCCTACCCAAACATATATTACATTGTCCTCATAAATCTCCAAATACAGAACCTGTTCCTGTCTCTGTTTCATATGATGATGCAATCATGGGGCAAGGATGGTCTGCAATACTGACCTATAAATATTATTTCCTTAATATATTTTCTATATCTAGCAGAGCTTTCTTATAACTGGTTTAGACACCAAAGTATCCCTTTGAAAACGAGCCAAACCTCTAATGGCCAATGAATACTCAGGCTCACTGGCTATGTGTTCTCTTTGACTCCAACCTCTCCTTCATGCCTCATGTTCAGTTTATCGCCAAATCCTGCCGCTTCCATCTCAAAACCATTGTGCGCGTCCGACCCTACTTAATGCCAGATGTGACTAAGGTGCTGGTCCATTCCAATGTCCTTTCTTGACACAGGACTACCTCAACATAGTTAAAATCGGAACTGTCATGGCCGAATACCGTTTTTAATTCCCCCTCCCGACTCCACTACATCTAACTGTCCCCGTAGTCACCCCAAAATGCCCCTAAGCCCCTCATATTACCTATATTTTTAATCTTTATTTCATGCCTGGTCCTGGGCACCGCCATCTTTGTGTGGGTAGATGAAGCCCATGTGGGACACGTCATCTGTCCACACTAGATATCGCTGTTAAAATAGCGCGCATGCCCAAGTTAACACTTGGGCATTTGAACTGGAATTCCATCTATTCATTAATTCGTCAGAAAGAGGAATAAATGAATAGAAATTTCAAACGAATGAACAAAGACCTCTTCGTTCGTTCATTTGGTTTATTACAAAGAGGGAGCTACCGGCTCGCATCTCCCTCCTTGTAATACGTAAAAATAGAATACCTACCCCCTCACCCTGATAATAGTGAGGGTAGAACAATAAAACAAATTACCTGTAAATAAAACAAACTTACCATTTGATGTCTTCTTTTTTATAAAAACCTTATTTTTTCAGCCTCAAAAAAGGCCAAATAAAAATCCATAAAACCTGTCGAACTTTGAAAAATAAAGAAAAAAACAGAGCGCAAAAAAATCCCGACAGTAAAAAAAAATACATCTTCACCCATGGAGGACATGGCGCAGACTGAGCTCCGCAGGGCAGGGAAAGGCAATTAGGCTCAGAGCGCTCTGATTGATGGTTTAAGCCAACAAATCAGAGTGCTCTCACATGTAAATAATAACTGACAGGTAAGTCTCTACATTTACCTGTCACGGCACTCTGATTGGTTGGCTTGAAATCAGATTGCTCTGTCATTTTACACAGCGTGGGAACATTCTTTGGAATTTTCCCATGCTGTGTAATTTGACATATAGCACTCTGATTGGCTGCTTTCAAAAAAGAAAGCAACCAATCAGAGTTACATGCTGCTCATGAGTGTTGGTCAGGGGGGACAATAGGTCCCCCTCCATTTTCATTTAGGGCCCCCACCCGTCATTCATGGGTGGGCGTCGGGGGGGAGGGCAATAGGTCCCCATTTTTATTCAGGGCCCACACCCGCCACTCATGGGTGGGAGCCAGGGGGGAGGGCAATAGGTCCCCCCCATTTTCATTCAGCGAGTAGGGGCAGAATTTACTAATACTAAGTAATCTTTACTTAGTATTAGTGAATTTGGCTGAAAGACTAATTTAGGTCTTTCAGTCTTTTGGTAGATAGCTCCCTAATACCGTGGGAATTAGGGAGTTATCTATTAAGCGGCTGCAAGCATGAATCATATTGGAATTTCATTCATTTATTCAACAAAATTCCAAACTTAACAAAATCCTGAATTGCGTTCTAACACGAATGGAGAAACTGTTCTAATTCTGTAAGGACGCGATTCGGTAGTGACAGGGCTTTCGGGAATACTGACAGGAAGCATCGCAAGATCACAGAGGAAAGGTAAGAATTTTGAGAAAATTTCTCTGACCACAGGAAACGGAGCACACTTTGCTCCTTCGCTGGTCAGAGATGGTCAAGCGTAGGAAATCTCCATAAGACAAAATAGTCCCTACTTTGTCTTATGTTTTAAAGAAAACTAGAACAAACAGGAAGAAATGAAGAACAGATCCTGAGAGAGAAAGAGAAGTCGATTGGGGAAAGGTAAGTTCGGCATGACAGTTCCGCTTTAAAGGGTTTTGGTCTAATAGAACACCTTCAAACATTTCTATAGCCAAAAATGTGGATGTGTGGGAATTCCGTACAAAGATTTCCTTGTACAAGTTATTTGCAGCCATTACTAGCAGAAGACTAGTTATCATGTTGAAAAGATACATGTTTTGATTGGTGGAACTCATGATGTCTCATGATTTCGATTTTCTTTTAAAGCCAGTCTATAAAAAGACCCTTAAGATTATCACCTACATGACAGGTTTGTTTCTCCAGCTTTTTTTCATGTTGAAAGGCTCCTAAAAATATTACTTTATCTTCTCTTTCTTACCACAGCAGAACCCACAAGACAGACGACAACAAAAAGAAGGAAAAGGAAAAATTCAACAAGCAGCACCTCAAACAGCAACGCTGGAAACAATGCAAACAGCGCATACAGCAAGAAAAAAGTACCAGCAGCGAGTCTCAATCTGTCCAGTCAAGTTCCTGTACGTTCCACAATTTAGATTTTTTTACTTCAAGGGGATAGATAATCTTCATAATGGCGGTCTTTCTATTTCATTAAATATAAGATGAATTAGTCTGAGTATAATGAACAGTTGCTCAAATTATCTTTGTTTTAAGCTGCAGTACCAACCTGAGATTTGGCCAAAAGTCCAAAGTATTTGATAAATCTAGCAGTAACAAGAGCCGAGTTGGACAATTCTACTATTGTGATTAATTATCCAAATGCTATATTTTGCTTTACATATGAAGCCCTGGGGTATTCTATTAGAAGGGATGCAAGATTGAAGAAATACATGCTAAATGGCCTGGAATGGTTCTTTTTTGGAACCAAGAATTCAATGTGATGCACTTCGGTCAAGGGTCATAAATGCCCACATCTTTTTATCTCTTATTAATCGTACAATTCCTATAGATCTTGGGCAGCCTCTTGCTTCTTATGGACACACAGAGTAGGACCTTGTTTAAAAAGGGACACTCCAGGCATCCAGACCGCTTTTGCCCATTGGATTGGTCAGGGTGCCAACTCCCATCACCCATAACCCTGCAAGTGTAATTATTGCAGTTTTTATAAACTGCAATAATACCCTTGCAGGGTTAAGTCCTCCTCTAGTGGCTATCTATCAGACAGCCACTAGAGGGACTTCTGGGTTCTTAAACAACTTTTTGGTTGCTTAAACGTTGCTGGACGTCCTCACGCTTTGCCTGAGGACCTCCAGCATCTCCGGAATCCCCATAGGAAAGCATTGTATAGGGAGTTATCTACTAATAATTAAATAATGCTTCCCTATGGGGAGGTCTAATGCGTGCGTGCGGCTATTGCCGTGCATGTGCATTAGGTCTCCCCTGCTGGCAGTCTTCAGCAGGGAAGGAGTGTGGGCGGAGCCTGACCCAGCACCGAGGGACATTGACGCTGGATTGAGGTAAGTGTCTGAAGTAGTTTTAACCTCTTCAGCAACATGGGATAAGGGGCAGGAGAGGGGCACTCCAGGATTCTCTAGTGCCAGGAACATGGGTTTGATTTCCTGGCACTGGAGAGTCCCTTTTACTATAGATAATGTGAGTTGAAGATGGGCAACAGCTATTGATTGACTATTCTGTGTTTAGATAATGAACAATACAGCATGCAATTGAGTACAAAACCTGCCTAGTTTTTTTTACTCTGTACCATACCCACATTAATCCATGCTCAACTCCAACTCAGTTATGACCCACTCAAATGTATTGTGCAAATCCATTTCCTTAATAGTACCACTAGAGGGCACACACACCATAAGTGTAGAATTGCACCTCTCATCACTTCAATTTTTGCAAATGCTTATTATACCCAACAACTGTCAGGATAAGAAAACCTGTATTGATTTTACTATAAACTTGTTTTTGGAGGGTGATAATAATGGGGTTGAATATAACTGTTCATGGTTAATTCAGGTATAAATATTAATAATTGCATAAAATGCCTTAATTAAATTACATTTTTAAATTAAGAAATTTTCCTTGTACATCAATGAATGCTATAACTTTATAAAGAGAATTAACTGTATTTATAGCATTTTTTTTCTTTCCATATATTTTTTTCTTAACAAATCCTACTTGTATTTGCAGTTCATCACTACAAAAAAATTCATAGGAGATAAGACACGAGTGAGGAGGAATTATCGTGGAATACGAAACGGTTTGGTAAGTAATGGGCCCAGGCAGAATCAAGGGCCTGTTATACCAAACCAGTCACTATTCCATGATAATTCCCTGAAATCAGGGCCCATACTGCTGATACAATATCACATATTACATGTGTTTTAATATTATTTTAAAAATAGTAATACAGCAGTCAAATTATCATGGAATACAGACTGGGTTTTTATATAAATGTTAATTAGTAAAAGGTATATATGTAATAATTGTAATGTATTAAACACTTGCTCACCTATTTTGCTACAGCAACATAGAAATGTTACTGTATCAATTAATTTGCAGGAGAGAATGATATATACTTGTTTAACCTTGACTCCTTAATTCAGATGGCCATTCTCAGATGAGATGCTTCTGCTCTGAATCTTCGAAGTACCAGTAGTATCTGTGCCTGCAGCAACTGGTACATATTCTGTACCAATTCCTTAAAAAGGCATTTCTAACCATGCCAACAAACTGACAGACTGGTTCGCTAGAGTGAGTTGATAGGAATCCAAAGGGAATTTTCAGATTCTAGTTTGAAAAAAAGCTGAAGTGGAAAAGAAATCATCTGTATTTTCAGTTTTGCCTTTTATTATAAAGATCCGGGTAGCATGCCAAAATCTCAGTGTTCCTGTCACTGACCTTCTGGATTCTTGACTTGTTCTTTTTTATTTTTTTCTTAATTGTTTTTTCCTGATCTGTGCTCATTTGTCACTTGTCTTGTTTCCAGTGGGTAGCTATTTATTTCACGAGTACTCTTGACTGACTGCCTAAATTAGCTTTAGTTCCTAAGCAATCACTCTCAGCAAGTATGATAGGCAGACTTTAATATCACTAATGGATGATGATTCTCTAAGGGATCTTAAAGGATGCTCTGAACTGATGGTAGTACTTGTAGAATATTCATACATAATTCTAGATGTTCTAGAATTCTAGATCGTTTCATAATTCTAGAGGTGAATAGACCCAATGAAGATCTGGTAAATAATCAAAACAAAAGCACCCCTAGGATAGCTGCATTAGACAAACCCGTTCCATTTGAAATGATTATTTTTCTAAATGGAAACACAAATTCTTCTGTCATATTCTCTGGATTTTATATATTTTGTCTCTACTAGTTGATTGATATTTTTTAATAACTGTAACGATATAATGTGTATGTAGGGAGTACCCAGCCAGCACGATTGTAAAGGCACAGTGTAATATTTGGCTGGATAATTGGATAGCCATATGTAAGGGCAGAGTGTGTATATTATTATGACATGTGGGACAATAGGAATGATAACATTATACATGTCTATGGTGTAATATCAGAGGATACACAGTACAGTGATATGGATAATACATAGGGGAAATGTGTCACATCATAATGACTATGAGACTGAAACATAAATAGTCACTATGATATCAAGTGAAATAAATAGGAAGAACATTACTGATGAAAAGACGTTAGATATGTAGGACTAACAGACATACAGTTTCTTCATAGCCATGCACCCAGGCACCCCTAATAAGTAGCCTAATTGTCACACTGGTCCTCTAACGTGGTTATGCACTTAAGTGAGAATTCCAAGAATTTTAACTCATACAGGCTGTAAGAGTCCCAACCTGGAGAGGTGTGGCAAGAGTTATATGAAACAAACGTGACGTAAGCTGGGAGACAACAAAACTTCAACATTATGCTAGATATGTTTTGATAGTATCCCTTTAACCCTGCAATGTAAATAAACATAGTAGTTTCTCAAAAACTACAATGTTTTACATTGCAGGGTTAAGAGGACAGAGACACTGCTCCAAGACCACTATACTGAGATGGTGTTCCTTTAATGCCAAAATTGCCAAACTAAAAATACTCTCCAGTTCAGTTCCTTTGGCCTTAAATGTGAATTCACTTTGTGAGTAAACCTGTAAGTCTTTCTGGACACTGTTACTTGAGTTTGGATTAACGTTTAATGTTTTTGAAAAAAGAACCACAAATACCATGGAATACACCTTGTGCAGAAAATTGTAATTTGTACCTAATTTTTTAAATTAGCAATTTTATTTGATAATGTTCTCTGGGTGGATAGCAATAATCTATGCGGAGCACTTCACAAACAATGTGATACTTATCTAATCTACAATTGTCTTCTCATTAGAATTTTACTTTACATTTACTCCTGAAACAGCAGGAGGTTTGGAGTTATTAACCCACGTGAATTTACTGTACGTACATGTAAAAAAGAATATACTAAAATGCGAAGTGTATTTATTTTTGTTTTGCAGAATCAGGGCTAGAACTGCACAAATGTGATTAGAATAAAATAAATGTTTTTTGCAACAGATGGTAGACGGGTCCCCATTACGAGCTCAATGGTATAAGTTTAGCCACATTCCACGTGAAACAGCAGATGGTAAAGAAGGTGCCTATTTTCAATCAGACGTGTTTTTATTTGCTAATTACTTAATTAGTTATGGAAATTAAAAAATCTGTTTGAAAATTGTGGCTCTAATTCATTTTAATTAATTACTTAATTGAATAACAGTAGGTTGGGCTTGATATTGGCTAATGAGGGGTGAGTGTCTGACAGGGAGAATATTAGCAAAGATAAAGTGGAATTAATTCAATCTGAGAGACGTTAAACTCAGTTATTATATATTTTAATATAGTCCTTTATTTTTAAGTAGATCATGTTTTCAAATTTCAGTGGGTGATGTCTGGCCATGTATTTAAAGTTAGAATGGATGGAGTGACTGGCAATTAGCAGTGTGGGGCCATGTGCCAAACTGCTCAAGATTTGTATAAGAAGCAGTCCTGATGGTGCTGATGTTTGCATTCATTCACTCCTTTTCTCAAGACTGAGATACCAGGAATGGAGCAGGGGAGACATAGATACAGTGTTGGTCTCTCTCCCAGCTCTGCTATTACAATATCATTAAAGAGAGAAAGCCCAAAATGAATGCCAGCATCTCCATCTCTGTTAATAGCATACACCAGGCAACCTTCGGCACTCCAGATGTTATTGACTACATTTACCATAATGCTCTTACAGCCATGAGGATGGCAAAGCATCATGGGAGATGTAGTCCACAACATCTAGAGTGCAGAAGGTTTCCAACCTCCTATGTGTGATTAAAGTTCAATTAGCAGAACTTAAGTTAACACACTATGCTGTAAAATAGAACTTTTTTTTCCCCAACGGAAGTTGTGTGTGTCACAGACAGGGGTGTTGTAGCTAGGGCTGCATGAACACAGTGATTTAAAGAACAACTGTCACCTTAGAAATATATCATCTTTTTATCAAGTATTAAAAGGAAATAGTTTATTTTTTAAATGTAGTAAAATGAGAAAAACACATCCCTACCTTTAGTACATAACAGATTCATTCAGCAATATACATGCACCTTTGGTCAGACAGTGTTTCATTCAGCAATATACATGCACCAGTGGTCTTCCCTGCTTCCCTTCTTGCACAGACACAGGGAAGACCATAGAGTCTTTAAACTCTCTCTGACCCAAGGTGGATGTATTTGGCTGAAGTATACTAAAGGTAGGGATGAGGCTTTCTCATTTTGCTACTTGATAAAAGGGTTAAATAAAAAAATGTTCTGAGGTAACAGTTATCTTGTATCTCCTAAATGACATAGAATTGAGCAGTGAGGCTGCAGGTGCGTGAATAAGCTAAAGCTGTTCTGATGCCTAGAGTATGCCTTTAATTATAAGTGCCATGTAAAAGATACACAATGCTGAAGATACATAACACCATCAAAATCCATTTATTGCTTTTATTTTTCCATAGAACATGTTTCACTGGACTTCCAGAATAGAGCCAAGAAACATGAGAAGTTAAAGGACAATGGGGAATGAATATTCTTATTCTGTAAACATGGTTTATTTTAATGAATGAACAAGGTTTATTTTAATGAATATTCACACGTATTTTTAGCATAGAGCATAACATTCCCATTTTGTTTCACTGAGCCTACCATTGTTCTTTTAGATATTCCACACACTCAATGCCACATATGAACCACATTGTGTTAGAAATTGTGTTAGAAATAAGCATTGTATTAGTTAGTATAATACCATGCCAGTCATCGATAGTTTTTTTGTCTTTCCTCAAGGTGCCCACATAATAATGGTCTGTGCTGTTCACAGGATGTTATGGTGGTAGGAGAACCAACTTTGATGGGAGGAGAATTTGGAGATGAAGATGAAAGGCTTATCACTAGACTAGAAAATACACAATATGATGCAGCGAATGGTATGGATGATGAAGAAGATTTCAACAATTCACCTGCTTTGGGAAACAATAGCCCATGGAACAACAAACCGGCACCTAATCCAGAGACCAAACCTGACAACCCAACGCAACAAGCATCCCAATAGGTTGAGTCACCACCCAAGAATTCACTGTTGTGTAGGATGAGTTACAATTACAATTCATTGCATTATATTGTACAGTATAATTATACTCTAGGGTATGATTACTGTAACCAAGAACGTTTTGCACATGTACCTATTTCTTAACAACTTTGAATTATTTTGATAGGTGTGCAATGACTGGACGTCTCCTCATTGGTTCCAGTAGGTTTCTTTGTTGCTTGTGATACATTAGCCAATGGTCCTCAAACAAGTTTTCAATGGCCACAGGTCAACATATATCCCGAACCTTTGTTAAAAATTAATAATTGGTTTAAAAAGCACCACTACTTTGGAAAACCTGCTATATAGAATATGTTTAGATATAGCAAAATGAGCATTATAGTGTTAGGAGACAAAACTCTATTCCTAATACTATATTGTCCCTCTGCCCCCTCACCTCACTTTGTTGTACGCAAAGTGTTTAACTAACTCTTTAAATACTAACCTTAGTCCAGGGCTACAGTCCCTCGGTGCTGTCTCCATCTTCTCCACTGATGTCATTGCGAGAGGGAGCCTAATGCGCATGGGCGGTGAGATAGGCCTTCCCCATAGGAAGGCATTGAATCAATGCTTCCCTATGCGGATTTAGAAGATGCTGGACATCCTCATGCAAACGTTTAAAACAAAAACCCCATGAAACTCCATGAAAAAGCAGAAGGCAAATAAAAACACTGCATTGTTTTCAGTTGCATGATTAAAGGGGACAGGGACACTGCACCCAGACCACTTTAATCAGCTTAAGTGGTCCCCAGATGTTTTAAAACTACAGCTCCCATGATTATTCTAAAGCCATGCAAAGCATCATGGGACTTGTAGTTTTACAACATCTGGCGATCTACCTTTTGGGCACCCCTGATCTAAACACTTTGGTGTGTAAAACGGTTAATTCAGTGCCATGTTACCACTGCACCATTTTTACCATATACCGATAAAAGACTCCCAAATATGGTCTTCACCTAAAAATGTATATCTGTTAGCAAATTAAGATGCCATTGTGAAGGAAATAAATGTCAATAAATATTATGATTACCAATTGCTTTGGACTTTTTATCCCAAAGGTAAAAGCTAAAAAAAAAAATCTTTATTTAAACGCTAGCAGAGAATGATGTATCTGGCCTTCATATCCAAGATTAGATTTTGGTTGTCGGACTTAGACAACCAAAGAGATGAGTGGAACTGCTATTTAGGGGTAATCTGCTCCCATAAACACCTGTTGTGCAGAAGTTTATGGGACAAGTTCAGACACCACAAACCAGAATGAGATCTCACTGGAAGTCAAGAATTGTTGGGATTTATTCGTTAACTCCTTAAGGACCAAACCTCTGGAATAAAAGGGAATCATGACATGTCACACATGTCATGTGCCCTTAAGGGGTTAAAAAGGACAACTCTGAAAAAAACAAAAAACTAATCTTAATGAAGTGCTTGGTGCATAAATGCTGGTGTGCAGCCTTACAGATGAAAACAGTGCCATTTTTGAGAAGCGGCACTGTTTACATTTTGCAATTACCACTCTCCTCTAGTAAGTCAATAGGGCTCTCAGACAAAACCAGAATCAATTATTGAATTTATTTTACACCCGGCCTCAGCAAGCAAAGCATGCCATCCTCAGACACTGGGTGTGCCTCCATTGCTTATTTTATTGGAAGCACTGGACTGGTGGAATGAGGCGATTGCGACTCATGCGCTGAATATCTTCAAAGCTTCTTTGTAAGAAGAATTTGGCTGGACAAAAGTCATCATGCGTGATGGCTTCAGCAAGAACAAGGCTTTAGTAAGAAGTCTGTCTCAGCGCCGAATTACAGTTAAGTAAGTTTAAAGGTGGTTTTAAAACTAGTTAAAAAAAAGTGGGGTGCAGTAATCTAACATATTAAAGGAACACATCTAACATTTTTATATTTAATCAGTCTTCCTTTAAAGAATAAACCCAGCTGTTTAAATGCTAATGTAAAGTATCACAAACTGCAAAGAATCCTGTATTCCTTTGAATCCAAATAAATCCCGTCACGTGATTATGTTGTTTTAGGATGAGCTCACACTCACGGCTTAAGTCAGTATAAACTTACGATACTTTGTAAGTGAGAAACTTTTTTGTAATACTAAAACCATTTGTGCTTTAACAAATGGAACATCAACGTCATTTATAACTTTGTAAGATCCCTGCTGTTGAAACTTTTTTATACATTTTTTTTTTGTCGTTGCTGTTGTTGTTGTTCAGTTTCTTATATAAAAATGAATGCAGATTTTTTTTTTTATTAATAATCATTTTACTCCGTTTATTTCTTTGCAATGTACCAGATCGTGCATTGAACGTTTTCACAGTAAAACGTAGTAATAAATTCTATTGTTTTACAACTTCACAGAAACAATGGGGGACTTAATATTTTTCATGCCAGAAAAAAAAAAATACCTGATTCTTTTAAAAAAATAAAAAACTGCATTTTTGAGTTCTGGTATTTTTCAAGCCATGCAGCCATTGATTTTGTGAGAAGATTATTAAAACCCATGTTGTGTTTTTATTGTATCGCAGATGGCTTTGTTGCTGTCTTTCATAGTATATTTCTTGTATAAATATTTTGTAAATCCCTCTTGCATTTTTTATTATTATTATTATTATTGCAGTGTATTTATGTGGAACTTTATAGGTCTAATTTTTCTTTCATATTCATATGATCATTTTGAGCACATGGTAAAAATCAATGTGTTATGAGCAAATGTATTTCATGTATGCTTTGGCAATTGGTGTGCCAATAAATTGTGCAAACAGTATAATGCTTCCTTGTTTTATTATTTTTCTTTAAAAAAAAAATAATAATAAAAAGCTAAATAGGAATAAGACACTCAGTGTCCAAGTTATTAATACATGATAAAATATGCATTTTGAAAAAAATAAAATGCTTCTATTAAAGGGACACTATAGTCACCAGTGCAACTACATGTATTCCTGACCCTATAGTGTTAACACAACCATCTAGCCCCCCTGGGCCCTCATGCCTCCATAAATATAGTAAAAATCTTACTGTATTCAAGTCAGAAGCTGTAAATCTGCATGCTGTTAGACTCAGGAAAAACAAGCAGTCTGCTGACATGTGAGGAAGACAAAATGATCTATAAGATTAGGCAGAAAGAGGCTAAGCAAGTTATAAGAGCTTCCAAATCACACACAGAAGAGAAAATAGCACAGTCAGTAAAAAAGGGGATAAAACATTTTTTAGATACATAAATGAGAAAAGAAAAGTAAAACAAGGATTAGTTAGATTAAAAACAAAAGAAGGAAGGTATGTAGAAGAGGATAAAGGTCTAGCTGACTGCCTCAATGAATATTTTTGTTCTGTATTTACAGATGAAAATGAAGGAAAGGGACCTCAGTTGAGAAAAAGGATAAATAAGTCATTTATTACACATGAGTTTACAGAGGAAGAGGTTCTATTTAAACTGTCAAAAGTAAAGACAAATAAGTCAATGGGACCTGACGGAATACACCCAAAGCTATTAAAAGAGCTTAGTGGTGTACTAGCAAAACCATTAACAGATTTATTTAACCAATCATTGTTAACAGGAGTAGTCCCAGAAGATTGGAAGTTAGCGAATGTTGTGCCCATTTACAAGAAAGGTAATAGGGAGGAGTCGGGCAACTATAGGCCAGTAAGCCTTACTTCAGTAGTGGGGAAAGTGATGGAAACCATGTTAAAGGATAGGATTGATGAACATCTAAAAACACATGGATTTCAAGATCAGAGACAACATGGGTTTACTTCAGGGAGATCATGCCAAACTAATCTTATTGATTTTTTTGATTGGGTAACTAAAATTATAGATCAGGGTGGTGCAGTAGACATTGCTTACCTAGATTTCAGTAAGGCTTTTGACACTGTTGCACATAGAAGGCTTATCAATAAACTGCAATCTTTAAGTTTGGATTCCAATATTGTTGAATGGGTAAGGCAGTGGCTGAGTGACAGGCAACAGAGGGTTGTAGTCAATGGAATATATTCAAAGCTTGGACTTGTCACCAGTGGGGTACCTCAGGGATCTGTACTTGGACCCATTCTCTTTAATATTTGTATTAGTGATATTGCAGAAGGTCTTGATGGTAAGGTATGCCTTTTTGCTGATGATACTAAGATATGTAACAGGGTTGATGTTCCAGGAGGGATAAGCCAAATGGCAAATGATTTAGGTAAACTAGAAAAATGGTCAGAATTTTGGCAACTGACATTTAATGTGGATAAGTGCAAGATAATGCATCTTGGACGTAAAAACCCAAGGGCAGAGTACAGAATATTTGATAGAGTCCTAACCTCAACATATGAGGAAAGGGATTTAGGGGTGATTATTTCTGATGACTTAAAGGTAGGCAGACAATGTAATAGAGCAGCAGGAAATGCTAGCAGAATGCTTGGTTGTATAGGGAGAGGTATTAGCAGTAGAAAGAGGGAAGTGCTCATGCAATTGTACAGAACACTGGTGAGACCTCATTTGGAGTATTGTACACAGTACTGGAGACCGTATCTTCAGAAGGATATTGATACCTTAGAGAGGGTTCAGAGAAGGGCTACTAAACTGGTTCATGGATTGCGGGATAAAACTTACCAGGAAAGGTTAAAGGATCTTAACATGTATAGCTTGGAGGAAAGACGAGACAGGGGGGATATGATAGAAACATTTAAATATATAAAGGGAATTAACACAGTAAAGGAGGAGACTATATTTAAAAGAAGAAAAACTACCACAACAAGAGGACAGTCTTAAATTAGAGGGACAAAGGTTTAAAAATAATATCAGGAAGTATTACTTTACTGAGAGGGTAGTGGATGCATGGAATAGCCTTCCAGCTGAAGTGTTAGAGGTTAACACAGTAAAGGAGTTTAAGCATGCGTGGGATAGGCATAAGGCTAAGATAATGTAAGGCTAGGGACTAATGTAAGTATGGTTCTTATCTGCCGTCACATTCTATGTGATAGCCTGATCCAATCACAGTGATTCCCCATTGGATTGGCTGAGACTGACAAGGAGGCAGATCATGGGCAGAGCCAGCATGATTCAAACACAGCCCTGATCAATCAGCATCTCCTCATAGAGATTAATTGAATCAATGAATCTCTATGAGGAAAGTTCAGTGTCTGCATGCAGTGGGAGGAGATACAGAATCACAGAATGCTCTTGCACAGCAGATCTGAGTGGATGGAGGCATATTATGCCTCCATCAACTCAGAAGTCCCTCTGGTTCACTCTGAGTGACTGCAACTGGAGGGGTGTTTACATGAGAAAAGCTGCAGGGAGCTATAGTTCTCACCTGAACAACCTCATTAAGCTGAAGTTGTTCAGGTGACTATAGTGTCCCTTTAATGCATAAAAAATATTTTTAAAAATAAGATTTCAACTTATTACTTTTCCTATCAAGAACGTTGTCTTTAGAATTTATCGCACAAACTATCATACTAAATTGGTGGTGGTCTTGCAATGTGTTTTTCTATAAAAGAGATACTTTAGCCTTAAATGGACACTCCAGATTCCTAAAGCATTTCAGCTTGCTGGAGTGCTTCATGTATGAAGAGTGTCCTCTTTTTTTCCTTTTACAAAAAAGTGGAGATTTCAATAGAAATTAGCATTTATTTAAACTAACCTTTGTTACACCACCTAGCTGTTAATCAGACAACTTGTTACTCAGGGCTGGTTATAGCGCTCGGCTAGTTGCCTAAGGAGCATCAGACCAGGAGGCAAAATCTCTGGGCAAACATCAGGAGGGGAGCGCACTGCATGATGCTCCCTTTCCTGACAGTCACTGAATGTACCATGGCCAGGCAGACCGCAATAGAGGATCTTCTGTATCCTCTACCAGGTCTGACACGCAACTGCTCACTGAGAGCAACGAGCAGCTTCCTGTCAGACCAGGTAGAGAAAACAGAAGATCCTCTACCGCAGTCTGCTGGGCCCTGCTACATGAGGTAAACAGTAGACATGTGCAATTCAAATTTTGTGCAATTCGGACATTCGGGTACTTCCGAATAGCCGAATTGTCGAAGTGCCGAATTACCAAGGTCCTGAAGTTCCGAAAATACTGAATTTCCGAAGTGCCGAAGTTACGAAGTGCTGAAGTGCCGAAGTTACAAAGTGCCGAATTGCTGAAGTTCCGAAGCACATTATTGCCTAAGTACTAATATACTTACCCAGTGAAAGAAGAAGAATGTTACATTGTATACAATTTTAAATAAAAAGTATACAAACATAGCCAGGATTCAGCTGTAAGCATTTGCAACACTTACAACAATCAGGTAACATATAAAATGTAAGTTACTTAGCCAGTCAATGTAATGACAGGAATGAATAAGTAGATAACTCCCTAATTCCCACTGTATTAGGGAGCTATCTACTAAAAGGCTGAAAGACCTAAATAGGTCTTTCAGACAAATTTACTAATACTAAGTAAAGATCACTTAGTATTAGTAAATTATGCCCCTACTCGCTATACCGCGAGTAGGGGCATGTCTATTAAACAGTGAGCAGCCTGAAAGAAAACATCAAATGGTAAGTTTTATTTATTTTTATTTTTTCAGGTACTTAGTTAAATGGTCCCCCCTCATTATTTTTAGGGTGAAGGGGGTAGGTAGGGGTTAATTTTTGGGGGGAGGGAGTGACTATGGGTTTGGGGACCCTTAGTCACCCGGGGGAGGGTTTTTTTTTTTAGGGCCCCCACCCACCGCTCAGGGGTGTGGGCCATGGGGGAGGACATAAGGTCCCCCCCTAATTCGTATTTTAGGGCCCCCACCCACCGCTCAGGGGTGAGGGCCAGGGGGGAGGACCTCATTCTAATTTAGGGCCCCCACCCACCGCTCAGGGGTGGGGGTGAGTAGGGAGGACATTAGGTCCCCCCTAATTAGTATTTTAGGGCCCCCACCCACCGCTCAAGGGTGGGGGCCAAGGGGAGGACATTAGGTCCCCCCTAATTAGTATTTTAGGGCCCCCACCCCTGAGCGTGTCGGGACGGCGGCATCTGATGTGGACCGTGCCCCCCCCCGGATGTAGTGGGGGGGCGGAAGCACGTTGATCGACCCGAGCGGCATGTGGGATGCCGCCTGGGGTCTCTCCCTCTCGGCCGGCAGTGGTGAGAGGGCCCCCTGCAGGGCACACGGGGTGGCTCTCGGCCGCTGCCGCCGGGTGGGGAGGGGTTCTGGATCCCCCTCAGGGGCTCCGGGGGGTCTACTTGTCCCAGCCCTCCCCTCCCTATTTTGCCCAGGGAGGTGTGGGCTCCCCCCCCTCTCCCTCCACTCCCCCTCCCCCTCCCTTCCCTCTATTATTGTGTCCCCATCTTTCAGTGTGCGCCCCCCCTTTCAGTGTGGTATCTCCCTCTTCTATTTTGTTTCCTCCTCTTTTATTATGGTCCTTCCCCTTTTCTTTTTTGTTCCCCCCTCTTTCTCTATTGTCCCCCCCTTTCTTTATTGTCCCCCCTCCTCCTTGAGACCTTCTTTGCCCTTCCACCCCCATCCTCCCACCCCCTCTCCTCCCAGCCTCCTCTCCCTCCCCCACCCCCCTTGGCCCTTCAAGGGTGCTCTTCCCTTGGGGCACAAGGAGGGGTAGGACTCAGATGATGGTGATGTAAAGTTCCGTTACAGGAAATTCCTAAGACGTTGGGGAATTGGGTTCGGGGTTTGCTATCTTGGAGAGCGTGATTGGTGAGAGGGCTCCACAGCACTGTGTGGCACTGTTTTGTTACTAGGACACCACTTGGAATGCATGGCATACATATGGTGGCCTGGGTTGGTGGTGCTATACCAAACGTTTTCATCAGCGCCTCGCGATCTAGCTCTCTGTAGCATGGGATCCGATGGACATTGGCCTCTGGCTCTCCATCGTATCCCGGCCGGCAGCGCATAGAGGGGGGTTGTCCTCCTTTCCTGGGGGTGGCGGCTCCGCCCCACCGGCTTCGCAGCAATGGCCAGGTTGTTGCTGGAAGTTTAATGTCAGCCAATGTACGTGGGGTGGGTCGTGCTGCTTTAAGCACGAATGCTCCTATCGTGGTGGGGCTCACTCTGCCTCCTGCTGTTTCAAGAAGAGAAAGGGGACTTGGGAGCTCAGGGCAGCGACGCCAGTGCTCGTAAGCGCTATGCACCTATGGCTCAACCGCTACTGGAGAGAGTTGAGACAGGGGGGATATGTTAGAAACATTTACATACTTAAAGGGAATCAACGCAGTACGGAGAAGAATATGTTTAAAAGGAGTAAAACTTCCACAATGAGAGTACGTAGTGTTAAATTAGAGGGGCGAAGGTTTAAAATTAATACCCGAATTTATTACTTTACTGAAAGAGTAGTTGATGCATGGCATAACCTTCCAGCTGAAGGGGTAGAGGTTAATACAGATAAGGAGTTTAAGCATGCGTGTGATATGCGTAGGGCTGTCCTATCTATAAAATGAGGCCAGGGATAATGACAGTATTTAGAAAATTGGGCAGACTAGATGGGCTGAATGGTTCTTATGTCGGGTGTCCTAGGCATTCTTCAATGCTGCGGTGCGCATGCTAAGGGCAGTGGTCCCTGGGGCTTTGCTGCGGAAGTCGAAGCCGTGTTTTGCTGGTTGCTGATTCATCACCTCCTGGGTGGTGGGTTTGTGGACGCTATTATGTGGTTATGTGCTTCCCGATGGGTTGTTCATATGCTGCTTTGACGTTGCATGCTTTAGCGCTTTCCTGGAGTGGGTGGTGCGGCATGAGGCAAGGATCGGCTCGTTGCTGCCTTACCTTGATGGCTTTTGTGTGTGGGCCTTCGCTGACTTGTCGACTCTTGCTCGACTCGGCGGAGCGAGTTTTCGGGTGCTTTAGGGTTCTCTTAGACCATGATTAGACAGTGGGGCCAGTGACGTGCCTTAGCTTCTTGGGTATCAAAATTGACTCGGTAGCCATGGAATGTCGGCTGCCGCGGGATACGGTTGAGGGGATGTGGCGATGGCCAGGGGTCTGAGGAGGATGCAGCTGTGCCAACTGCAGTCCCTGTTAGGGAGGTTGACCTTCAACTGCTGGATCATGCCATGGGGCAATTGTCCTGCAGGCGCCTGGTGACCACGGCCACCGGGGCCGCAGCATTTTATCCGGCTCACAAGAGTTGACCTGGAGGTCTGGGATTCCTTCCTAACCAAGTATGTCGGTGGGTCACCTTGGCAGGCGCCAGAGGTGTCCAGTTCAGACTTGCCCCTCTATAAGGACGCGGCTGACTCTGTCTGGTTGGGGGGATTCTGGGATCTCGCTGGTGTGCTGACGTGGCCGGCGGCGTGGTCCGCCTCCGGCTTGACCAGGAATCTTGCCTTCCTGGAGCATTCCCATTGTGGTGGCATTGAAATTGTGGGGACGGGAGCTACAGGACCATCATGTTGTTATTCATTGTGCCAACCTCGGGGTTATCCAGGCAATTAACCAGCTCTCGCAACCCCCCCCCTTTTCTCTTTCGTTACTTCTCTTGCTCCCGGCGCCTGTTGCTCCAGTTCCCGTGTCTTAATGTGTCATGTAAGTCCGGTTCCTCTTGGGCCAGGTACTCCAGGTTATGGGTGGAATGGCAGGTGCTGGAGTCAGAAGTAGGTGTATTTGTGGGTTCGCCTGCTCGTTACAAGGTCTGTTGTGACTGCTGGAGTGTTGGGTCTTTTGCGGATATGTCGCCCTCCGGGGTGTCCTCGCACGTGTCCGGCTTAGTTTTTCTGGTAAGCCCTAGGGTTGGGTGGATGTCACCACAGAGTTTCTGGTATGGCAGGCGGTGCAGGGCCTGTGCAGGGGTCAGTTTCTGCGGATCCAAAGAGGCCGGTTTGGGGGCCCTCTGGGCACAATTGTGCCAGGTGCTCCCAGAGGTATGCCTCGTCGTTTCTTCCTTTCTTTGGGGCCATGAAGATTGGGGTATTGGTGAGTCCGAACTGGTCAGCCGGTAGGGAGGGATTCTGTTTGCGGATGTCCGGGATGGTCAGGACCTGGTGTCCTTCAAGACTCATCCATACAAGATGGACATCCTTGGCAAGGGCAAGTGGGTCCCGCTGGCAGTGGTCCCAGGATTGGACACCTGTCTGGTCAGGGCGATCAGGGAGTCTGTGGTACGGCCATCCTTGGCTCATGGTATATGAGGAGGGGAACTTCCTCTCCCATTTTCAATTTGTTTGGCGGTCATTCTTTCCGCATTGGCGCTGCAACGGAGGCCTCTCGGCTGGGTATGCCGAATTGGGTTGTGCGGAGTGCATAGTGTGGTCAGAAGTTGTGGCGAGGGACTATTGGCAGCAAGCACACAGCCAGAGTGCGTTGGAGCGCTGCCGCGAAGGGTTCAACCATTCGGTTTCACGGTTCGTTTTAGGGGTTTGGCCCATTTTCATAGGGTTTTGAGAAGGAGGCAGCAGATTTGTTGCAGCCGGATGGGGTTCTTTTGACTTAGGTCGGGCTCGACCGTTTTAATCTGGCCATCCCAGAGACGTTGGAACAGGCCGAGGTTGGTTTGTTTGGGGTCCCCCGCTGATTTTAGGCTTAAAACAGCGGGGTTGTAGCGGGGTGTGTCTTTGCCAAATAAGGGATAGTTTGGTAGATTAGATGAAAAGGGGGATAATCTCATCCTCCCCCTGTCTCTTGAACCTGGAGGAGGTACCAGGTGAACCGGAGGAGGTACCAGGTTGGACGTGTCCCCACTGGGTTGTAAGTCGACCGGTGGGGAGTATTATGGTTGGGCCCCACCGAGTGGAAAACCGGCTGGTGGGGAGCCCTGAAAAGGAAGATGTTTTTATTATGCTGAGGGGGGGAGGTGAGAGCCTTGGGGAAGTTAGATTGGCAAGGACGGTTTCTTCGGTTACTGTATAACTATATGCAAATTGTTTGTGTTAATTTATGATATTTATTATTTGTTATACGTAAAAGGAGTTATACAGTATTTGGTTGTGTTAATAAATGCTGTAGCCTGTTTTCTCCAAGAAGTTGTCTGTCGTTATTTGAAGGGGTAAGTTATGGTTTTATGGGGGATAAAGGGAATGCTATCCAATGCCCACTTTGTACATTCATGTGTATTGCTGACACTATAGTGCTAAACTAACAGATACATTTGGCAACATACATTCAAAGCCTTACTCAAGTTAGATGTTTAAGTGTGCTAGTGACATCTAATAGTTAATCCTGCATATTGTAGACTCCAATTAGCTGCTATTTGACACTAGTGACATCCTAAAATGGATCTTGTTTGAGCGCTGTTACAGGAAAAAAAGGTAAGCTGGCTGTTGTGCCTAATCATTAAATTCATGAAGCACCAATATCCAAAAAGTAATAATCAATACCTAATAAGGTTTATAGCGATATCGGTGGGCACACAACCCAGTTCGGATAGAGTACATTGAGTTATAGGAAAGAGAAATCACACAGAGACCAAGTTGAATATAAGAATTAACACTACACTTTATTATCCACAAAGGGATCTAAGCAAAGTAAGTTTTACTCTAATTTAAGTAGTTGCATGCATTTACTTGAAACAGCTTAGTATCTAGATATATCAGTTTAAGTATACATCACCATTAGAGAAGCTTGGTTGTCTCCTTGCCACACATGACGGGGGGAACTCAGGCAGTCACTCGGAGAGAACCTCTCTTCTGGGAACAGCAGAAACCAGTAACACGAGTCCGCATAACAGGTGGGTTGTTCTCCAAGGGAGCGCAAGATTCCCTTAGTCTTATATACCTGTCTTCAAGGACAGTCAGTAGTTCCTTATCAGTGCAGCCCAGCAAAATACCTTGATACAAGTAGCTGGATGGACCTGGCAGTTGGCCAGACTGCTCAGGACCACCAGAACCTATGCCAAGTCTTGTGCGGTTAATTATCTCTTATCTATAAGCGTTCTTTGTACTATTCTAGAGATGGCAACACAAGTTTCTTAAACAGCTGTAGTGCTGTGTCAGCTCTTAATGGCTGTGGCATAAAGTCTTCAAGCCTGCATCTACTAATTGTGGCCTTCAAGCCTGCATCTAGTAATATGTGCTATGTGTGCTTATATGCTTACCGGTGCCATCTTAACTATCTATAAATGTTTGAGTTGCTCAATAGTGATCAATCAATCATACTTGATTAATATGAAATATTATTATCACACTGGCCTGTGGCCATACAAGATATAAGATACACCTAGATGAAAATAACAAGAAGGGAAACGATCATAGGGAAACACCGTTTAGTAGATGGTACCCTAAGGTGATATTGCACTCACGAAATTGTGATGAAAATCAAGCCCATCTAGATTTTCTTTGGTCTTGTCAAGAAGTCTTGTGAGGAGATGGTTAATGCCTCAAAATTAAGAAAAACCGAACATAGTATAGAATTGTATGGTAAAAAAGAATTACATTTTATTGGAAGCACTTACACAAGTTGTAGATAAAAACGCCCATCAAGTAAATGTCTCCTTTGTAAGATGGTAATCAGAGGTTGCAAATACAGAGATGGCAGATCAAATAAAATAAAATAAAATCAAAACAGCTCTACGCGTTTCGTCTAAAAGACTTAGACTTCCTCAGGAGCAATAAAAACAATCAAATAAACTACAAATGTACTGAGTCCATCAATGTTGCTCTTATCTTCTGTTCGGTCTTCTTTATAAATCTATTTTGCCGGGTTCTCATCCACGCCGTCCAATCTGTGCACTTGGTAGCAGCTGATTGCAATAAGCAGAAGTCCCATTCCATATATGGACTTCCGTAATTCGCTTCGTGGAGCGCATCTGCGTTCCACCTAGCCGGAAGAGGAAAGATCTCTTCTATCAACGTCATCATTTGGAACGCACGTGCGTTCCAATTTGGCCGCTAAGCCATTATCTCCACTAAAAATAGTTCGTACTTGTAAGAGATGATATAACGGAGAAATAGAGTTATATATACAGAACATACATAATATATATACACATAAAGCTAGTGCAAAAAAGGGGAGAAAGAAAGAGAAAGTAATATGCCCAAAGGGAAGGATCTTGGATACATCTATAAATGAAAAAAACATGGATGAAAAAACATGAATGAAAAAATAAATAAGAAAATAAGTAAAAAAATATAAATCTAAAGGATATTGATAATAATGAAAATAAATATAAAAATGAAATAAAAATAATAAAAATAATAATAATAATAATAAATAATAATAATAATTATAATAATAATAATAAATGTAAATAATAAATGTAAATAATAATAATAAAAATAAAATTAAAAATTTAAATTTAAATTAAAATTAAAATAAAAAAATAAAAAAATAAAATAGAATAAAAATCAAAATGAAAAATAAAATAAAAAATAAAAAATAAAAAATAAAAATAAAAATAAAAAATAAAAAATAAAATAAAAATAAAAAATAAAAAATAAAATAAAAATAAAAATAAAAATAATAAAAATAAAAATAAAAATAAAAAATAGAAAATAAAAATAAAAATAAATATAAATATAAAAATAAAATAAAAATAAAAATAAAATAAAATAAAATAAAAATAAAAATAAAAAATAAAAATAAAAATAAAAATAAAAAATGAAATAAAAATGAAATAAAAAATAAAAAATAAAAAATGTATATATTATTAAAGAAAACAAACAAAATCAAAATCCACATTCAACCCGTAAGGTTGAAGGGTTTTGAGTTTGTGGATCCAAAATCCTTCCCTCTGTCTTAATTTTAGAGTAATATCTCCACCTCTTGCGTCAAGTGTTACTTGTTCAATAATCACCCAAGAGAAAACATGAGAAGAGAAAAGGGGACACTGATTGCAATGAACAGGAACAGAATGATCCATCTTTTTGTGTCTAATATTGTTTAGATGTTCCAAGAAACGCAATTTGGCTTTTCTTCCTGTTCTCCCCACATATTGGACACCACACCCACATGTGAGGAGGTATACAACATGTGAGGAAGAACAGGTCACCCGACTTTGGATCTGAAAAATTTCTTGGGTTATAAGGCTCTTAAAAGAACAAGTATAGGGGGGTAAGCCTCTACATGCTTTGCAGACGCCACAGGTATAAAACCCTTTTTTCACCTTCAGTTCCTGTTGTTCCCCACTTCGAAAATGGCTAGGTGCTAAGTAAGATGAAAAACTCCTCCCTTTCCTATATACTATCTGAGGGTATAAGGGTAATTTGGAGCCTATAAATTGGTCATGTCTTAAAATCTCCCAATGTTTTTTAAAAATTTTATTGATTGCAAAAGCTTTGGAATTATAATTAGTATGAAATGAGAATTCAAATTTCCTATTCGAGTTCTCAGTGCGTTTGATCTTATCAATTAAAATATCACCTCTTTGAGTATTCGTTATTTTCTCTATTTCTCTATCCAAAACCTCCCTGTTATAACCTTTCTCGGTAAATTTCCTAGTCAGAATATTTGCTTGTTCTAAAAAAACTTCTTTATTGGAACAATTTCTCCGAAGTCGGGTATATTGACTTCTGGGTACTCCCGACAACCATCTTGGGTGGTGTCCGCTTGATGATTCGATATAATTATTAGTGTCTGTGGGTTTGAAGTATGTTTTGGTTTGAATGTGACCTTCTTGTATAAATATGGTCAGATCTAGAAAATCTATGGTGGTAGAATTATACATAGGAGAAAAAACAAGTGAAAAAGTATTATCGTTGAGATATTTAAAAAAATTTAATAAACGTTCCTCAGACCCCTTCCATATCACAAGGATATCGTCAATATAACGACGCCAGAGCACCAGATCTGCCCCGAATGGATTATGTTCCCAAACGAATCGACGCTCCCAATAATCCATAAAAATGTTGGCATAACTCGGGGCAAACCTGGTGCCCATGGCAGTACCCTTGATCTGTAGGAAGAACTCATCATTGAACATAAAAAAATTATGAGTGAGTATAAATTGAATCGCTTCAAGCAAAAACTGGGCAAAACCCTGATTCAAGGAAAAATCCTTGTTTAAATTATCACTCACGGCTAATAAGCCTAATTGATGGTCAATGACAGTATAAAGGGATCCCACATCTAAAGATGCCCACATGTACCCCTCTTGCCACTCGATAGAATCGAGTTCCTGCAAGAGGTGCTTCGTGTCTTTTAAATAGGATAAGGAGGATTGGGCATATGGTTGTAGATAATGGTCAATGAATTGGGATAAGTTGGAAGTTAAAGAGTCAATTCCACTGATGATGGGTCTACCAGGTGGATTTGTTTGACATTTATGAACTTTAGGCAAAAAATAGAATGTTGGAACTCGAGGATGCTCTTGGTATAAAAAACGATAAGTTCCAACATCTATATTTTGCTCTTCTACAGCTTTATCCAAAAGAGTCTTAAGTTCATGTTTAAAGGTTTCATTCGGACTCTTAGAAAGTCGTAAATAAGTCTCAGCATCCCCTAGTAATCTGAAAGACTCATTTAAATAAAAATCTCTTCTCATGACCACAATGCCTCCTCCTTTATCAGCATTCTTTATGATGATATCTTTCCTTTTCTTTAAGGAATTAAGGGTCCGCATTTCTGCTTGAGTTAAATTATTACAATATTCTTTTTTGCTTGTTAATTTCTCGAGGTCTGCCAGAACCATCTTCTGGAAAGTTTCAATTTGGCCACCCTTCTCATATGGACAGAAGGTGGACCGAGATCTAAATTTTTTAGCAATATCCTGGTTTGGTAAAAAATCTGGTTTAAAGGGTTGGTTTAAGGATTTCTTCTCAAAAAATCTCTTTAAGCTAAGTTTTCTAGTGAATTTTAGCATATCAATATAGATTTGAAAAGAATTAGGGGGAACATTAGGCGTATATTTCATGCCCTTCTTGAGAATTAAACATTCTTCTCTAGAAAGGGGTGCATTGGATATATTAAATATCCCCATAGATTTCTCTTCTTCTTGTGTTTTTAATAGAGATTGTCTCTCTCTGAACTTAATCTCCTCTTTTTGGCCTGTGGCCATACCAGTCTTAAAATGCCTGATCTCATCACATCTGAGCAGTCATTCAGACTCGGGCCTGGTTAGTACTTGTGTGGGAGACCAACTAGGAACCTCAGGTGCTGTAGTCTATTAAAACTAAAAAAGATAAGCTGGCTCCCTTGTCTGCAGACATGAACCACTAGAGAAACCCACATATTCTTTGCTAGAACAGGTCTTAGATTAATACACGGTCTCCTGTTTAGTCAGTTCAATTAGCAAGGGGAGCTGACATTATCAGTAAGCATAAAACCTAGATGCTTAACATGTCCTATTTTATCCTATGCATAGTTTCAGGAGTACCCAATCCAGCTTAGGGATCTCTTTCTCCCAGTCCCTCTGTATGTTTTTTTTCTCCCCCAACTCATTTGTGTGTCTCTTTTTTTCCCTTCCTCAGCCCCTCTCTGTGTCTCTTCCCCAGCCCTTTTGTGTTGCTTTCTCTTCCCAGCCCTCCTGTGTGTCTCTTTCCCTGCCAGCACCTAAGTGGGTCTCTTTCTCCCACCCAGCCCCTCCGTATCTCTTTGTTTCCCCTAGTCCCTCTATGTGCCTCTTCCCTTCTGAGCCCTCTGTGTGCCTCTCCCCCCAGCTCTCTGTGTGCCTCTTCCACCAACCCTCTGTGTGCCTCTCTGCCCAGTCCTCTGTGTGCCTCTCGCCACCCCCAGTCCTCTGTGTGCCTAGATCAGGGATAGGCAACCTTCGTCACTCCAGATGTTGTGGGCTACAACCCCCATAATGCTCTTACACCCACAATGCTGGCAAAGCATTATGGGAGGTGTAGTCCAAAACATCTAGAGTGCCGAAGGTTGCCTATGCCTGGCCTAGATAGATAGATAGATAGACATGACTTCTTATATAACTTTGCAGTATAAGAAATATGTCCCTAATTACAGTAATCAAGCTAATTTGCCTTCTTTTTTTGTCTGACAGACCATTTTATCCCTACGATTATGATTATTTTCAAATGAAATTTACAAAAGTCAAATTATAAATTCATTTTGCACCTTACCAAATATATAATGAGCCTATTTGGAGCTGAATACTCTATTAATTAAGTCAATTAGAAACTCTGCAGCACTTTCCCGTGTTCTAAAGATTCCGTATGAGAAGATTCTGGACTGTAATATGTATAAAAATGAACAGTACGGCTAATATATGGAAGGAATATCTCTTATAGAGAAGACAAAACATGCTTTGCTTCCAGAGAGAACCAGCATCTGCCGGTGGAGTACAAATAAGCCGTCAGTCTTATTAAATATGTTCTAGGGGGAAATAAAAGGATTTTTACATTTGAAAAGGGAAAAATCTAAAATGGGCCTTTATTGGGTATCAAACTGTGAATGAAGCCAAAGGAACAACTTCTTTTTCTAATCTAAAAGGTGTTCAATTATGGAGGCGTATTAGTAAGTGAGCAGTAATTGCATTCACCGCTTCATTGTATATGCCAATTTTCAGACGAAGGTACAGCATTAAAATGGCTGTAAGCTCTTTTTTTTCTTAGTACAAGAATGAATCACCTGTGAAACATGGCAATGACTTTTTATGTTTTCCTCTACAGTCAACTAATCATTTCATCTTCATAGAAAGAAACATCTCTCAGCACTCGGTGGCAGCTATAAGGCATCTAATAGTGACAATGTATTAATGTTCAGTTAGTTAGTACGAAAGATGTCTAACTGAAAACACTACACAATTCCATTGGTTAGTACACCAATTCTAGCACCCATTTAAACCAGAATGCTGCAGGTTATAGTCCTTGCAGTACGATATGTTGTTCCTCTTTCCTAGGATATTATTCTTTGGGATGTGATAAATCCTCCCCAAAAAAATGTTTTATCACAGGGTGCGATTGATAATGTAAATGTGTCTTCCACATTATCAGTAGCCGAGCAGGAGATGGGGCTGTAGGTGCCTTGAAGATCCCTGGTTATTACAAATTGCTTGAAAATAGTTTGAGCAAGAACTGTGGAATCAACCATAATCTCCACAAATTCAAAAAGTGGTTATGTCTTTTAAGGACTTCTTTTCAAAATTATCTGTGTCCAATAATCGGATAACATTTTATTTTGTACTGTTACATCAAAATCATAAAAGCTGGTGCAGTGTCACCAGTGCTTGCAAGTTGCAGGTGGACCATCAGGTGGCCCTCACACTTGGGGCCACCTGGTTTGCATTTCTGATCTGGGGCCCATAGGCACCACAACCCTTTAATGGCGCGACTAGGCATCTAACAGCTGGCAGTGCTGAGAGGAAGTGATTACATGGCACTATGATGTGATCACATGACCCCCAAATTACAGCAAGAGATATGCAGACTAGGTAGGGGGAGGTAGTGATCGCCTGCACTAACACCAGCCAACTTCATCCTCCGTCAGCAGCCAGCAGTCCCTCTGGATTCTTGCTTCATCTAAGTGTTGCTTCTAAGTGTGTGGTTGGAGATATTCTAGAGAGTGTTGCTTCTAAGTGTGTGGTTGAAGATATTCTGGAGAGTGTTGCTTCTAAGTGTGTGGTTGGAGATATTCTGGAGAGTGTTGCTTCTAAGTATGTAGTTGGAGATATTCTGGAGAGTGTTGCTTCTAAGTGTGTGGTTGGAGATATTCTGGAGATAAACTGGAGGTAATCTGAGGTATTCAGGAGGATAAATAAAAATTAAGATTTGTTTGATTTAAATTATTCTCCTCATTGGAATGGCAGGCTTAGTTCAGTGTAATAGTTGCTATGCATTTGTTTCACGTTCCACTTTTTGGAGGTTTGGTTGTTGTCTAATCTGTAGACAGTTCTCTATCTTGCGGCAGGAGATTGTATTTTTGAAGTCTGTGATTTGTAAATTATCTGGTAAACAAACTCAGGCTGGAACTACTGCAAAGCCACTGCCGCAGAGACATACTAGGAATGGCAGATGGATTACTGTAGGATCTGGTAGACTTAGAGTTGTGGATAAAAGGCATATTGCACAGTCTGTTGCTCTACAAAATTAATTTTCTGCACTTTCAGAGTGTAATGGTGTTGTGGAGAGAGGCACTGAGGCTAGTGATGTTATGGAGAGAGGCACTGAGGCTAGTGGTGTTGTGGAGACCGGCTTGGAGACTATGGTGAGGCCTAATAGAAAGCAGTTGTTGTTGGGGGATTCCATCATAAGAGGTGTGGAGATGGACAATGGTGGTCTTGTGAGGTGTCTTCCCGGAGTTACTACTCACAGAGACAGGAGACGTATCTGTAATATTGTTAAGCGAGCAAAGCAGGAAGGGGAATTGGATGTACTTGTCCATCTAGGGACAAATGACTTGGCTTGTAATGAGTTTTCAGAGATTAAGGAAGTTTTTAGTGTTTTTGCCAATGATATACGGCAGGTTGCTTCCACACTGTCATTCTCTGAAGTTCTGCCTGTGCATAACACTCAGAACGACAGGCGGATGCGTATTAGGAACTTTAATTTGTGGCTTGGTGAATGGTGTCGGGAGCAAGGATTTGGCTTTATTTCTCATGGTAGCTCTGTTTGGAATGGAGATAAGCTGTACAAAAAAGATGGTTTGCATCTTTCTTAAAAGGGAACAAATGTTCTCAGTGAGCAGTTCAGAGGTTTTGCTAGGATGTATTTAAACTAGGAGGGGGGGGGCAAAAGGGTGATAAAACATCAATCCAATTGTCCCCCAAAACAAGGACAGAAGGTGCCTGTAGCAAGTGTGTTAAAAATGATAAGCTTAGAGTCATGTCTACAAATGCTTGCAGTTTAGGGAATAAGATCCATGAACTTGTGGCAATAATGGCAACTGATAGTGTAGATTTAGTTGCTGTTACTGAGACATGGTACAATGAGAAAAATGACTGGGACATAGCAAGACCAGGGTACTCTTTATATAGAAAAGACAGGGAAGGCAAGAAAGGGGGAGGGGTGGCCCTGTATGTGAAGGATAGCATAAAATCTAGGAAACAACAATTACAGGGCGCGCCAAGAAGAAAGTAAATAAATAAAATGGATAATAGGAAAAAAAAAGAAATACCAGGGAAACAGGCAAATTAAAGTCTCTAATTCACAGGTATATTCTTCTTAAATTCTCAGGACGTCTTGGGTCAAGTTCTCATCAGCATATATGAAAGAGAAAAAAACATACAGAGGGGACCAATGGTGCAGTAACGTAAAGGAGTATGGCTACAGACAACACTGAGATTAAAAAATGCCAACTCACATTTGTGGGAGCTATAACCAGCTCGAGTAAAACAGCATACAGTGGTATTTAAACTCCCCACATGCAGGATATTCCTATCACGAGATTTTCAGTGTAGGTTATATGAAATAAAAACACAGGAGAAGGCCCATAGTGCTCTCTATATTAAAAAAGTGCTGGATAAAATAAGAGATATACTTACAATTTACAGAGCACAGAGACAAGCCGCTCTGTGTAAAGCGCCTGGGTGGTACGATCCCCACCATGGATTCTTTGGATGGTATAAAAAGCTTCAGATGTTTAGGATATGCCAGGCAAAAAAATAAGGATAAATATAAAAGTATTTAAAATAGTTAGAAAAAATACTTTTATTTAGATTAAAATAAAGTGTTTTAATCTAAATAAAAATATTTTTTGGGTAACTAAAATTATAGATCAGGGTGGTGCAGTAGACATTGCTTACCTAGATTTCAGTAAAGCTTTTGACACTGTTGCACATAGAAGGCTTATCAATAAACTGCAATCTTTAAGTTTGGATTCCAATATTGTTGAATGGGTAAGGCAGTGGCTGAGTGACAGGCAACAGAGGGTTGTAGTCAATGGAATATGTTCGAAGCTTGGACTTGTTACCAGTGGGGTACCTCAGGGATCTGTACTTGGACCCATTCGCTTTAATATTTTTATTAGTGATATTGCAGAAGGTCTTGATGGTAAGGTATGTCTTTTTGCTGATTATACTAAGATATGTAACAGGGTTGATGTTCCAGGAGGGATAAGCCAAATGGCAAATGATTTAGGTAAACTAGAAAAATGGTCAGAATTGTGGCAACTGACATTTAATGTGGATAAGTGCAAGATAATGCATCTTGGACGTAAAAACCCAAGGGCAGAGTACAGAATATTTGATAGAGTCCTAACCTCAACATATGAGGAAAGGGATTTAGGGGTGATTATTGACTTAAAGGTAGGCAGACAATGTAATAGAGCAGCAGGAAATGCTAGCAGAATGCTTGGTTGTATAGGGAGAGGTATTAGCAGTAGAAAGAGGGAAGGGCTCATGCCATTGTACAGAACACTGGTGAGACCTCACTTGGAATATTGTACACAGTACTGGAGACCGTATCTTCAGAAGGATATTGATACCTTAGAGAGGGTTCAGAGAAGGGCTACTAAACTGGTTCATGGATTGCGGGATAAAACTTACCAGGAAAGGTTAAAGGATCTTAACATGTATAGCTTGGAGGAAAGACGAGACAGGGGGGATATGATAGAAACATTTAAATACATAAAGGAAATCAACACAGTAAAGGAGGAGATTATATTTAAAAGAAGAAAAACTACCACAACAAGAGGACATAGTCTTAAATTAGAGGGGCAAAGGTTTAAAAATAATATCAGGAAGTATTACTTTACTGAGAGGGTAGTGGATGCATGGAATAGTCTTCCAGCTGAAGTGGTAGAGGTTAACACAGTAAAGGAGTTTAAGCATGCGTGGGATAGGCATAAGGCTATCCTAACTATAAGATAAGGCCAGGGACTAATAAAAGTATTTAGAAAATTGGGCAGACTAGATGGGCCGAATGGTTCTTATCTGCCGTCACATTCTATGTTTCTATGTTTCTATGTTTCTATACATCACTGCAGTGAAATGGCAACACACACACAAATATACCCCTACATGCAAATAACTACATTGCATTCAAATACACCACTTAAATTAAATGGCAAAAAACTCTTCATTAAAATGCCATAACTGCACACAAACACACACTAAAATTCACACACCTACTCCATACAAAAACATGTTTATGTTCAAACTCACAGACACTCCTCACAAATACAGCCATTTGAGAATGAGAAAATAGTAAATTGCAAGCTGGCAAATCATTTTGGGAGTTGTACAACATTTAAGGATCTACCTTTTGGCCACCCTTGCGCTACATGGTGGCCCTTAGAATTCCTTGCACAAGGCCCCTCTCTAAATTAATTATGCCACTGTGAGTCTTATTAAATTCCTGGGATATGAGACTAGAATGGTATTCTCAGTATCTGAGAATTTCAGATACCGAGACTCTTATTCAGAAATAAATGGACCATTCACTGTGCTGCAAATAAATACACATAATATTATGTATATTTTGCAGTACACTGATAAAAGCATTTCCTTGCAGTTTGGGTCACAAATCAACTGAGAAAAAGTAACCAAAAGAGGAAAAAATAGGAGGAACAGCAAAACAAAAATCTATATTTATACATTATTTATTTATGAAAGAGAAACTATCGTGCCAGGAAAACAAAATTGTTTTCCTTGCACTATAGCTCCATATAGTGCCCTCCTTACAGGCACCCCACCCCCGATGTCCCTCGGGGCTGGCTTGGGCTCTGCCTTCGCTTCTCCCTCGGCGATATCAGCTCGGCGAGTGAGTCCTAATGTGCACACGTGGCAATCGCCACACTCGCAATAAGGCTTCCTAATGCTTTGCTATGGGGATTTGGGTGACGCTGGATATCCCAATGCATAGCGTGAGGACGTCCAGGGTCAGTTAGGATGACCTGCCAGTAATGCTGGTGGATACGTTCCCACTCCCATCCCTTTTTTTCATGCAGGTCTTTCTCCTTTTGGGAGTAGCCAGCATCACAATCATGTCACTGGCCCACTTCCCTTTACCACCCTCCCACCAGCGTCCCAATTTTGGGACTGCCAATGTTGAGAGGTATGCCTACTTTATCATGGTATAAAAAGAAAAACACAAGTCAGTGACTGCAAACTCCGAGTGCATATTATACGAAAAAAAGACGTATTCTAAATTGAAGTACATTTCAGGCACAAATAGAATTAAAAAAACTCAATAGTCAGCAGAGATTCAACAAATAGCCTGTAGTTTTCTCCTAACAGGGGTTTTCCAAAACTGGTTGCAAAATCTATACTTCAAAAGGCAACAAATAATAAAGTGTATATATTGTATATTCCAAAATAAAAAAACAACAAATAAAACAGACAAAAAAAAGGGATACACTTTATTACTTTCTTTACAAATAAAGAAAGAAACAAAAATAAGGCTTTAAAGAACACATGCCATCACTGCTTGCTTTTTAAAATAAATTATTTTATTTATCCAAACCAGTTAAAAAATACAGACAAATTTCAGCATATACAGGCTCCCAACATGCTAAATCTCAAGTTACACGTTCCGTGCATAACTAGCACTTCCTCTTGTAAAAAGAACCTGACATTCTGACTGTCCGTCAGGGGCAGGAGGCCAACTATTGGCGTTCAGGAACATCTGGGGAGAAATTATTCAGGATACTTGGACACTCGCCATCGTAAATTCAAGTCACTGCCTGGAGTTGATCAAGAGACCCAGGAGAAGTTTCTTCAGCAAGTCAAGTATACCTTCAGACAGAACTCTGTCTTCCCTGACAGAATACGTTTCCAGTTCTACCTCAGGAAAGATTTCAGCGTCATTACTCCCCATTATTCCTTATACAAAAACTCAGCAAATGGTTGTGAGGGAGTTTCAATGCTTTGGATGGTTAATAAATTACCAATAAAGCACTTTGGTGCCATCCAGAAAGAAGGATTTCCTGGGAGCACCCTTCAACACTCTGGACAACACAATATCTCTTTCTCAGGACAGAATTACCAGAGCTTGTGTGACCAAGTTCAGATCAGAGAGAACTGTTACTGCAAGAAGGTGCATGCCTCATCCAATTCAACAGGAAGAGAAAGGTTTGGTCGCAGTATCTAAGTGTGCCACAGATGGTGAGTGTCATGTATTTATCCGCTTATAGAAATGTGATTAATGGAATTTATTGTTCAGACAGGAAAAGTTGTGCCGAACAACATTACTGTCCTGAGAGGAAACGTTGTGCCGAGCAGCAATCAAATCCACAGCAGAGTTTGTGCTGAGCAGCAATTCTGCAAATGGGAACCTCGTAACTGCCTTTGGGGTCAAAGGCCGGTTACAGCCTATCAGATCCAGAGGAGGGGTATTTAGGCCCAGTTCTCATCCTGCTCAGTGCCCTGTCGTGGTTTTCCTTGTGGTTGTCCGAGAGCGCGTTATTGATTCTGGTAATTCTGGTTATTTTACTTTGGTATTGGTTTTGACTTCCCTGTTTTCTGGCATCCCTGACTCCTGGCTTTTCCTTATCGTTGTGTCTCTTTCTGTATCCCTTGACCTCGGCTATTCCTGACTATTCTTTGGTACGTTAGTCCGGCCATTCTAAGGTCCGGTATACGTTACATATCAGTCCTCTGTGTTACACAATTCTACGTGCTGGATCATACTGTAATCCTGACAGTGAGAAGCCATCTACTATGGTGGTTACAAACAAAAAACCTACTCAACAGATTCCTGTTGATGGAATGCAAGAGGCAAATCATTACTACAGATTCAAGTTCAAGAGGCTGGGGAGCACCTTACCTACAACACATGGTCCAACCAAGGAATATAGACTTCTCTGGAAGCGACTTTCCTTTGCAATGTTTTGGATCTCAGCTATTACCAAGGCTCTCCTGAAATTCGTAGGAGTCTGTTTAGACAACCTGGCAGCAATCTCTTACATAAATCAGTAGGGCGGTACCCACAGTACAGTACTGATGATAGAGATGGATAAATTAATGACTTGGGCTCAAAGGCATATTCTAGGTATATCAAAGTTAATTTACCGGGAAAACAGAATAAAATGGGAGGTTAAAATACAGAAACATGATTGGCAACTAAACCCTCAAGTGTTCTACAGTCTAATAAGGTTATGGGGTCTTCCTCAAATCAACTTGATGGCCAATACTCAAATGCTCAGATTCAAACTTATTTCTCAAGAAGGTATGACCAGAAAGCCAGGATGCTCTAACCCAGAGATAGGAGTATTCTCTAGCCTATATTTTTCTCTGATTTCTTTAGTTCTGAGAGTTCTGGTGAAAATTTGGATCAAGAGAGCAGACATTATTGCAATTTTGCCTTCCTAGACTCGAAGACTGGTTCCCTATTGCTCAACGGATGTGTCAGAGGCATCTGAGAGAACTTCCAGCCCATCTAGATGTATTGATGCAGGGCCCAGGCCGACAGGCTCTTCAATTTAGTGCATGGAGCGGCAATCTTTGGTAGATCTTGGTATTCCAGAATCAGTAAATAGAACTCTTTTAAAATCCCACAAACATTCTACTTCATCTACCTATTACAGAATTTGTTAGAACTTTGGAAATTGGGCAATGATGCAAAGGTTGAGGTCAATCCTCCTTCCTTGTCAACTGTGCTTGACTTTCTTCAATCTGGCCTTGATAATTCCTTCAGTTATAATACCTTAAGATTTCATGTGTCAGCCTTTCTGCATATCCCAGGATCACTGGCCCTTGACCCTTTAGTGATTAGATTCCTAAAGGCAGTAATGAATACCAAGTCTCCACTAAGCGTTTTTACTGTTTCACAGGATTTACTTCTTGTCCTGAAGGCATTGACAGACTGCCCCTTTGAACCATTGGAATAAATTCCTTTAACCAACCTGTCACAAAAGATTGTACTTTTAGTGGCTCTAACTTCTGCTAAAATAATCTGTGAAATACAGGTCTTGTCTTGGAAACTCAATTTCCCATTTTCTTTGAGGATAATATGGTTCTCATAATTGTACCGGAGTTCTTGCCAAATGTGGTTACAAAATTCCACTTTAATCCGAAGCTGGTTTAACCCACTTTTTTTCTTCACTTGCTTTGGAAGAACGAACATGGTGCATATTGGATGTAGTATGTGCTCTCTCTCTTAGCATTTTTCACTATGATTTTAGATTATCTTGACTATTTCCAAAGCATACCAATCGCATTCTCTTCTTATTCGGGGGATACATTAACAACACATTTTACTCATGCCGTTTCAGCCTCTTGGGCTACTGTGACTAATCTTCTGCGGAGAGCATTTGTAAGGCTGGCAATTGGTCTTCTTTTAACACCTCGTGAGACCGTAGAAGATGGACGTTAGACCTGCTATTGAAGCACAATTTGGACATCAAGTCTTGCAATCAGTTCTTCAATATTCTATTTCATAAGTCTACTTACTTATTTTCTACCATAAACTGTTTTATTTAGCATCATTCATTGTTTGGAGATTTTTTTCTCCCCCCTTTCAATCTTGGGTATTCCATAGTTAGCAAGTAAAAAGGGAAAATGTATTTATACTTAATGTAATTTTCTTTTACTGGCTATTATCCATGGTAGCATATAGTTTCCTCCCAATGTTTGATGTCACAGTTGGGTCTGTGGAGCTTGTATCTGACTGGTGTTCACAACACCTGACCTCTTTTTAAAATCTATCTTGATTTCCTTTTCTGTGGGCTGAAAGGGGCAGAGATAACCCATTAGAAAGTGCTACCAATAATAATACCCAGCAAAAAAAATTATGGTAATAGAAAAAAAAAAGTCTGACTATATTATCCTTTTTTTGTATGTGTCTTTGCTGCGCTGCTATACTCTAACCCACAATAGTTTTTGTATAGGTTTTCTTTGATACATTTTTTATTTTACTTGACACCTTATTGTTTCTGTATAATTATTTTGTTAATAAAATATTGTTTTAAAAAATAAAAACAATAATCAAGTTTTAACCATGGAACCCTGTCCTGTCAAAAGGTGTTCGCTGATATGATCAAACAGCTGCTGATACTAATAATTTATCGACACGCATTGATGGAGCCCCTTAACGAGTGAGTATACACCATATAGCATATTTGCTGGACTTCAGGGACCTCAAAACAGTCACAACATGGCTGGACATTTCAAGACTAGATCATAACAATGCATTGCACGTAGATTTGCAAAATAAATGTGATGCTCTGTAATTATGTTTTTATTCAATTCAAAAGCAGGCACAAAGGTGATGTTACAGGATACGCAGTAACAACACATCCATTTGTTAAGAGAAACAACGAGAAATATAGAGATAAATGGCTAGATTATTAGTACATAGATCAAAGTGCTCAGCCAGAGAATGTCAGTGCTCTTTCATGTATATGTGTTCATGTTAAAGCATATGAAATCTATTAGAGGATGATTAATATATGGTTATTTTATTTTCGTGATATACAGTTTTAAACAAACACGCTATAAACTCTCAGACCTGAAGCAAGAAAAAAAAAATATACACCCAGAAAATTAAAGGGCACTTAGAGTGCTTTGTATTAGGAGGCTTGAGCAATGGTGTGCTAGCTACATCTAGTGGTAAAAATGGGAAATTTCCACTTTTGGGAAAAAAACAAACAAAAAGGGGTTATACCACGATGGCACTAAGCAAAGAATAGCTAAGGATATTTACAAAAACAAAAGTGAAGCATAGTGCAAGACACTATCCCAGTTTAATTCACTGAAGTGGGAATCATTGGGATTGATCAGTGGATGTCAAACTGCAGAAGAGGCTATAAAATAAAATACAGATTTTTGGAGAAGGTTTTCCAATTCTTGGTTAACATTTTTTAAATTTCCTGCTTAATTCTTGACAATTCCTAATTAACCCTGACAAAGAAATCTCAAATATTGCCATTGTATCTTTAGGGAATATCACACTATATTTTCAAAACAAATTATCATTTCATAATTTCAACAAACGTAGGAGATATAAGGACAGATCACATTGATGCCAAATGCCAATACCATCAATGCATATTGTTATTGACTGCAGGGGACTGGGCTAGATTATTCTTTATTTTAGTATTTATTTTTATTTATACAGACAACGTAGGAGGTGGTTCTATGTAAAAGGAGAAAACACACCCATAGAAGAGCATGACCACTGGCCAGCAGTAAAGTGTACCAGACTCATCCAACAGGCACTGAACACCATATTCCTTCCCAACCTGCCATCCAGAGGAAAGAAGTTATAGCCCAGAGGCTCAGCAAAAAAATGTCAAACATGAAGCAACGCCACATAATAGGGAGAATGTATGTATTTACATACTTAACTTGTTGTGGTTGCATGTGGGGGTAGACTGCCTGTGTCTGTGTGTGTAGAGGCTGTTTCGGAGTTTGAGTGTACGGGGATTCTGCTTGTGGGATTCCATGTGGTTCTATATGAGGGAAGGCTGATTGAAGAGTTGCATATGGGGTAGGTTTTTAGTGGGGTTGCATGCTAATAAATGGGCCTGCTAGTAGTTTAGTGTGTTTGTGTGGAAAGG
>OW240917.1:53178883-53242008 GCA_933207985.1 Pelobates cultripes | reverse complement strand
CAATCCATATCTGCCAAGTGACCCGATGTAGGGGGAACAGTCCCTATTCTGCTCTGTGTCAGTGTGTATCAGGGATCCTTAGGACAGGTGTCAATCCATATCTGCTAAGTGACCCTATGTAGGGGGGGACCAGTCCCTATTCTGCTCTGTGTCGTGTGCATCAGGGGCTCTGAGGACAGGTGTCAATCCATATGCAAGGTGTCAATATGTCATATGTCAGGTGTCAATCCATATTCATTGTGATTTAGGAATGTTAGGTGATTTCTGCCCTTTATGGATTAAAACCAGACTCTGTATCAACTGTGTAATTTTCCATGGGAGTTTTGCCATGGATCCCCCTCCGGCATGCCACAGTCCAGGTGTTAGTCCCCTTGAAACAACTTTTCCATCCCTATTGTGGCCAGAAAGAGTCCCTGTGTGTTTTAAAATTCGCCTGCCCATTGAAGTCTATGGCGGTTCGCCCGGTTCGCCCGGTTCGCCAGTTCGCGAACATTTGCGGAAGTTCGCGTTCGCTGTTCGCGAACCGAAAATTTCGTGTTCGCGACATCACTATTTAGGGGATGTGTTATGTGTTATTGTAGAGGATATAATATGTGTGCTTATGGTATGTAGTGTATAGGGATACCAGTTTGTGTAGGTGATGCAGTGTGTTTGTGTGTAGTGTAAGCAGTGTGTATTTGTGTATAATGGATGTATTGTGTGTTTCTGGTTGTGTGTAAGGGATGTATTGTGTGAATCTGTGTTTGTATGCATAAGGGATGCAAGGTGTGTGTCTGTATGTGTGTGCATTGAGTGTGTGTAAGAGATGCATTGTGTTTATGTGTGTATGTAAGAAAAGCAGTGTGTGTGTTTGCATGTGTGTGTAAAGGTTTGCATTGTGTGTTTCTGTGTATGTGTGCAAAGGATGCATTGTCTTTGTGTGTAAGAGTTGCATTGTGTGTGTAATGGATGCTTTGTGTGTTTCTCTGTGTGTAAGGGAAGCATGTTGTGTTTCTGTGTGTATGTGTAGGGATGCATTGTGTGTTTCTGTGTATGTATAGGGATGCATTGTGTGTGCGTGTGCACGTAGTGTGAAAGAGCTCCCTGTTTTGCCCCCTGTCCTATAGAGCTGTCCGTTTTGTCCCTTAGAGCTCTCCCCCACCCTCCCTTAGCGGTCTCTTCTCACACTCACCCACCCTCCCTGTGCTCTTCTCATCCCCCCCTCCACCCTCCCTGTGTTCTCACTCCCCCCCTCCATGTGTTCTCCTAACCCCCTGTGTTCTTCTCACCTCCCCCCTACCTGTGTTCTCCTCATATCCCCTTCTCCTCTCCCCCCCCTCCCTTTGTTCTTCTCACCTCAACCCTACCTGTGTTCTCCTCACATCCCCTTCTCCTCTCCCCCTCCCTGTGTTCTTCTTACCCCCTCTCCTCCCTGTGTTCTCCTCACCACCCACCCTCCCTGTGTTCTTCTTGCCCCCCCCCTTCTTCTTCTTCTTCTTCTTCTTCTTACTCCCCTTCTTCTTCTACCCCTTCTTCTTCTTACCCCCTCACTTCTTCTTCTGCCCCTCCCTAGCTGCCCCCTCCCCACTTCTTACCCCCTCCCCTTCTTCTTCTTACCCCCTCCCCTTCTTCTTACACCCACCCCTTCTTACACGGAGTCTCTGTTTCCTGTAACTGGCCCAGCACCGCGGACCGGAGAGAAGCTCGGTCACGCTACAGGGGAGGGGAGAAGCCGTGCTGCAGCCGCCAGAGGCTCTTAACAGAGCGCTCAGGCGGCCTGGGGGGCAATTGCCTCCCAGCCCAGCCCGCCCCTGGCTGCAATGTGCATGGGGATAGGGGTTGCAATGTGCATGGGGATAGGGGCTGTAATGTGCATGTATACATGGGTTGTAAAGTACATGGAGATAGGGGCTGTAATGTGAATGGGGATAGGGGCTGTAATGTGCATGGAGATAGGGGCTGTAATGTGAATGGGGATAGGGGTTGTAATGTGCATGTATACATGGGTTGCAATGTACATGGAGATAGGGGCTGTAATGTGAATGGGGATAGGGGCTGTAATGTGCATGGAGATGGGGGCAGTAATGTACATGGAGACAGGGGATGTAATGTTCATGGGGATAAGGGCTGTAGTTTGTGGAGCGATGGGGGCTGTAGTTTGTGGAGGGATGGAGACTGGTGTTTGTGGGTGATAGGGACTGTTGTATATGGAGGATATAGCTCTAGTGTGTATTGGAGGCAGAGGCCATTGTGGGTGAGAGGGGCTGTAGAAAGTGTGAAGCATAGGAGCTGTAGTGTGAGGGAGTAGGAGATGAGGGGCAAGTTTAGAAAATATGCATATATATTTAATTTTTTTTATTATTTTTTTTAAAAAAACATGCTTATTTTCCCCTCAGTATGGCTTACCTTGGGCCAGGGAGAGGGGTATGATTTACCCTGGTGGTCCAGTGGGAACATCCCCTAATATGCTCCCATGTCATGTGCAGACTGCTACTTCCAGCAAGCGAAAAGGGAAAGTATCAGAGCATTGCCATGGTAACTCACCAACACTGTCAGAAGCCAGAGCAGTACATTTGTTCTGCACCTGTTGATGGTGCTGCCTAGATATTCACTCTCTCCCTGCTTTCTCGCTGGCATCATTATGTGCTGGCCTGTGAGTACCCTTTCTGAGCCATTGCTTGAGTAGTGCCAGCCCTGTTATCATCATCACTGCACTATAAAAAGTGTCAGACAAACAGCCAGATCTCTCCTAGGTGGGTCGATTTTGTTGGTTGCTAATCTTGGGATCTCAGAGCATTGATCTTTAGATTGTGTAATTGATAATGACAACTGACATTAAGCCCAGTTTTAGATAGATAACATTACCAGGTGATTGTGTCATTGATGTGATGACGGTCTAAGGTCAGAAAGTATTATGCATCAGATACGGATGCTGGATTGTAGTTTACTCATTTATTGGTTTGCTGGCTGCCCTTGAAGAACAATAAACAGCACAACAGCAGATTTCTTTCTACTCCCAAACACGGGAACATTTGCATCTTTACGTTGTAATCACTGCAACAATGTGATTAAAGGTGATTCTATTTACCATCCTCACAGAGGCACATGTTTTTGCATACGTGGCTGTTACACTTGTAAGTTTGTAGTATATTTGCTTAAATGCCCTGGTGGATTCATTTAAAGTGGCGAAACCACAAAAGAAATCTAGCAGAGAATAGGTGAACTTAAAGGTTCTATTTGCAGTGCCTATGCCTCACACAGCACCTCGAAATTCCTTGTAGCCCGTCACTTCAAAGAGTGTAAACATGTTAACCAACTCAGATTTCAGGTAATCGTGTCAGTCCCTCCCCTGCGAAAAAGAGGTGACCGTGAACAATTACTGAAAATAAAAAGAAAAGCTGGGTTAGTAGACTTAATTGTCTAGATTCCAGGGGGCTTGAGAGTTTCATACAATGTTGTAGCAAAACTTATTTTAGGGATGCAACTTTTATTTTAATTAAACTGTGAGCAGTTGATTTTTCAATATTTCTCCATCAATACTTTTAAACGATATCCAATTCACACATTTTGGTGTAGATCTTCTACACAAATCCTGAGACATAAACATTACACATAACTGTCTAAAAATATTAAACAAGCACTATACGAACAACAACATCCGGTGCACCTGATGAGGATGCCTTGGCGGCGTTATTGTCTAGGAAGTGGTTTTTCTCGATTTGTAGTGAAAAGTTTATTTTCATAAATTACACATACATGTTTTATTACAGTGTGACATTTGAAAGCAAAGTATATTAACCCCTTAAGGACCAAACTTTTGGAATAAAAGGGAATCATGACATGTCACGTGTCTTTAAGGGGTTAAAAGTGTTTCCAATTTTATGTCACAAAACATTTGTTAAAAAAATAGAATGCACTCTAAAACAAAAAACATACTTATTGTATTTGTAAAAAATCCCCTATTCAAAGACAATGATGTACATAAAAGCAAAAAACAAATAGTGCAGATGGTTTTAATATGAGTGAGTTTTCTTTTTAAAGTGGGTCTGTCACCTCTCACCCCCTTGAAAAAATAAAATATTTTCATAAAGAAGAGATACAATCTTTATGGAACACTCACTTTGACTGTGTTGGAATGTCACATACTCTACTGTGGTTGTGAATGAGGATCATTCAGAGAAGTCAGTGAAAGAAGGTCAAATCCATTAGGCTTCCTCACCACTTCCTTGAACTAAGGTCGTAAAGCCTCAAAGTAAAATATTTCCAGGTATACGAGGATACATAAAATCTATAGTGTAAAACCTTAAAGGGTTACGCCAACATCCAATCCTTCTGAGTCCTTTCCACCTCCCTACATGCACTATCAATCGTCCGTTGTTTTTGTCCCCTCCCTTTGACCACCACCTTTGTCCACCTCACACGACCTCCTTCACAGAAAGCGCAATCCATGCATGTGCTCCGAGCCTGAAACCTGTGAGATCGAAGAAGCATTTTATTGGAACTCGAATAGGGAAACAGTGACAAAGCAAGACAACAGATGGCAAGTGATGAAAACCGTTGGAAAGAAAGTCGGTCCAACTTTGTATTCTAGGTAAGTTTTAAGCTTATTTTAATTTAAATAAAAGGGCAGGGGGGGATCTAAGTGACAAATGTTAAATGAATAATTTTCAACAAAAATAAAAAAAGGTTTGGAGTTACCCCTTAACATTGTGGAGTTTTTGTTTTTCAACAAACTCGGAATTGAATTAAAATGCAGAATTGCAAAATGTAGGCCAAAATAGCAGATTTAAAAAGAAAAAATAATCTCGTACTTATATTCACAGGCTGGCTATTTTATTTAAAATTTTGAAATTCAGATATCAATTAACTATAATAGGGTGTTTAATAAATATGTTACAGTTTAGTTAAGAACACACAAAAATACTGAAAAATTTGGAGTCTGTCACAGGACTCTGTCTCACTTAACATAGTAAAGAAAATCACAAGGATAATTTAGCCGTGCGTTTATAGTTTTTAAAGATTCCATCTTACACACTGCAAATTTAACAGAATCTCCATGTCCTACAAACTGCTTCCTACAAAGCTTATGCTCTGTTACAATATGCCATATGATGGTATTTGCCTGAGGGCATCAGCAGGTGACTCAATCCTTTCCACATATTAAATAATTAATGGTAATTAATGCCAAAAAGCCAAACTGCCAATTTGGAAAAATATGCTAGAATTACCCGCATAACAGGATATCATTGCTAAATGTACTTTTCTCAAGTAAATACTTTGCTATTGTTTTTAAAGGACCACCATAGTACCAGGAAAACACTCATTTTCCCCCACCCTCAGGAACCCCCTCCCGCCCGGCTCTGGGGAGAGGAAAGGGGTTAAACTTACCTCTCCGCCTCCGATCCTCCTCCTGGGCTGAATGCGCATGCGCGGCAAGAGCTGCGCGCGCATTCAGCCGGTCTCATAGGAAAGCATTCATAATGCTTTCCTATGGATGCTTGCGTCTTCTCACTGATTTTCACAGTGAGAAGCACGCAAGCGCCTCTAGCGGCTGTCAATGAGACAGCCACTAGAGGATTTGGAGGCTGGATTAACCCATTTATAAGCATAGCAGTTGCTCTGAAACTGCTATGTTTATAAAAAAAAAAAAAAGGGGGTTAATCCTAGAGGGGACCTGGCACCCAGACCACTTCATTAAGTTGAAGTGGTCTGGGTGCCTAGAGAGGTCCTTTAAGACATTTATTATTATCAAATCTGGCCATAAGTGCCGCATATTCAGTGTTTAGAGAATAAACACCAATGGATGGCTTCCCTTGTCATTGCAGACTAAATAATAGGGTGAACATTACAAAAATCAGAAACGTAAACCAAAATCGCTAGGGGCAGTAGGAAAGGCTAAAAATTCATTAGAATTATCCTTATTGAAATAGAAATACAAAATAAAAAGCCATGCAAGTGTTCTAAAATATACAAGAGTGACAACTTTTCTGAATAGAGGCAATTATTTTATTCTAGACAGTAGGCTCATATTATGCTTTAACTTTTACTACTCCAACAGCAAAGTTAATTCAACCAAACTTGGCAAAAAAAGTTGTAAAATACATAGAAAACTTGTGGTTCAAACGGAATGTAACGTCAACCAATCACATTCAGCCATAGCCTTTGCTGTAGCACACTAAAATTTAAGATACTTGATGGATTGGATGTTTAACCCCTTAAGGACCAAACTTCTGGAATAAAAGGGAATCATGACATGTCACACATGTCATGTGTCCTTAAGGGGTTAACAAATTAATATTTCAGGAATTATGGAAAATATGGGGACCATAGGGAATAGATCTGTTTGCATCCCGCCTGAATTGTGAAATAAAATTTTTCAGCTGGAGATTAGCTCAAGATTCAATGGCCATAGATGCCTTTTTACAAGATTAGTCAAGGTCAAGAAATTATGCTTTCCCTCCATTTGCAATGATACTGAGAGTTGTGAGTCACATTAAATCATAAAAGGCAACGACTGTTCTGATAACCCGATTCTGTCCGACAACCATGGTTCACGTATTTTCTGGAAATGAGCATAGACATTCCTTGCATGTAGCCCAGATGACTGAATTTGCTTTTGACAGGTCAAGTAGAGTTTCACCCCATTATGATCTAGGATAAATTACAATGAACAGCCTGGTTATGTTCTGAAATACACAATCTGACAAAGAGCTTTCAAAAAGCTCAATCCTTTCAGTAGTATGGGCATCAGGGACTAGTATTAAATACAGATCAACTTGGAAATTGTGGTCTACCTGGTTCATGGAATGGGATTTGGATCCCTCACATGCCGGTATTCGAATTGTAATTTTTTTATTTATTTTTTGTGCCTACTGCCAACATTCAGGAAAAGCTTATAGGACAATTAATGTTATCATTCAGCCATCTTGGCTAACCACATCCATGTTGATAATGTACAAATGGGAAAACAGCCATTAGTCTGTAAATTAATGAAAGGGATACATTTGAAGAGAGCTCCACAACCAAAATACTTGAATACTTGGGATGTGAACATGGTTGTCATGTTTCTGAGTAGGTCAAAGAGGAGACTTATGCCGGGGTTGACTTCAGGTAGTATATTGGAGTTAGTAGACATGGTTTAGACAAAGGTAACAAAAATAATAACAGGATAGAATGAGAAAAGGAATAATAAAGGTAAAGGGAGAGAGCAGAACCTAGAAACCGAATTACAGGTAAGTATGAAGGAGTAGTAGTAGAAGAATTAGAAAACTTGTGGTTCAAACGGAATGTAACGTCAACCAATCACATTGAGCCATAGCCTTTGAAGTTTAGGCATCATGCCCCAACGCAGGTTTACAGGAGACAGGGAAACATATCAGTGAAATAATAGGTAGCAAGTAAACAATATTATCATACAATAAACAGCATAATAAAGGATAATGGAGTTCAGGTTGGTTCTAAGTTAGGGTGGACAGTCTCTTTAGTTTGGAGGATTGATACAGAAGTTACCAGATATGTGGATCGGGGTTTTCAAGCAGAGTTGCAATTCATAGTATGGTTAGTAAAGTTCAGGCAGGTTAGATCCAAAGCAAATAAGGAATTATAGAAAACAAAGTCCAGTTTGAATTAAAGCAGAATGTTTGGATGAATCAGGATGGAGCAAAGGAAATCAGAGTTGCACAGGTTATCAACAATCAGTTTGAGCCAGGAACAGATGTCTTGTCAGTTTCGGACCATAAACAAGTATCTGTAAGAGCCAGGTGAAGAACACAACTTCTCTCAATGTAAAGGCCATGTGATGTGTTGGCTGTAGCCTTTTATAGCAGACTTAGAAATCATACAAGGCAGGTGAGAGCCACTGAGGATTGACTAGTGGCTAGGGAGGCCACTAGAGGCGATAAACAGGTATTGCAGTAATAAAATAAAACAATATCTTGGTTGTCAGGCAAGGATCCTGACAATGGTCTTACAATATTTATTATTTACCATCATTAGACGATAATGATCATTTATCATTAAAACTGTTAACATGAAAATAACTTGTTATGGTGTCTAGTTTAATTTAAATGGGTTTCGGATATCAGAGTATTAATAGGAAATCTGATGAGATAGCATTCCATGTGGTATGAAGAACAAAAACTATGATAAATAAAAAAAAATATAAATTTTTTTCAGAGAATCCAAAATTATGTTTAGTACGCTGCTTAAAACTGTATGAAGATAAAACTAAATATCTTAGAAATGATGATCTTTGTTCTCATATCTTTGAGTACGAAACTTTATGGAATTGGCCGTGGTGTGGATTTTTCAAAATTTAGAGCACTTTCATCTAGACCATCAGATTGGTGTTCAGAATGGACTTTTAAATTATTTTACTTTAAACCATGTGAACATATTTAAAAAACAATTATTGAATAGAGTTGACACAAACCATAAAGTGGTTATGGTTTGACTTTTTCACAGTATAGGGTGCTGTTTTTAAGAAAGGTTTAGGTTACACAATTTTTAGCACCATTTTAACCGATATATTTAATCGAGTTGGCCAAACATTAAATGAGCATGATATGAGCCTTCTGTCTAGAATAAAATTCAGGAATTATCTAACAATGTAATTTTATTAAAGGATTATAATTCTGCTTTTTACAGTTTGGGTTGATGAACAAAATATCTTCTCAATTACAAGGACGCTAAGATGGGAGAAGTTCCAGTGAAAATTCTAAATCTTTCTTTTTGTTTTAACTTATTGACCAGTTTTAATTGTTTCACGTTATATAAATATTTTTGGGATAGGACGTCACAAACAAATCAGAGGAATAATATTTGACATGAACACCTTTATAGACTATGGATGAATGTGATTGGTTGATGTTAGATTCCATTTGTACCACAAGTTTTCCATGTATTTAAGAGGTTTTTTATCAAGTTAGGTTAAATTAACTTTGCTGCTGTTGAAGTAGTAAAGAAAGTTAAAGCATAATACTCGCCTTATGTCTTCAATAAAATGTATGACTTTATGTTACGATTGTTAGAAAAATCCTGAATTAGAATACAATATAATGTTTTAACCTTAAAATGTCTAAAACTCTAGTAATATTATATGATATATGAATGAAGTTTCAACTAAGTAAACATAAATATCCAGGGTCTACACATACCCTTATCTGACTATGGGGAGAAGTCCGAAGACAGCCTTGGCACACATTGAATAGAGGTAGGCACACAAACAGCCAGGGCCCAGGGACATAAGAATAATTAGATGTGATTAAGTGATACCCATAATTAAAGGTAATGCAAATTAAAAAAAAAAAATCGTCAGGGGTAATTTACAATTTTGAGTTTTGAAGGTGTTGATTGAACACAAATAAAGCTTTGTATTTACACAACAATAATATTTAATTACAATTTATAAATGTATAACGATTTAAGAATGTAAACAAAACATTAGTGTTGATTTTGTTATTTTAAATAGTGAAGTACCGGCATACACACAAGATGCCTGTTGCCTAAAAAAGGAAAGTGGACTGTCCCTCCTAAAAACAGGCACATTGGAGGTGTCACGAACGTGGGCTATTGGCCCAGCCGAGACAGTGGGGAGAGTGTGGAAGTGAAAGGGTTAATGACACCAGACCTCTGGTTACCTGTTGCTGGTCCCAGCAACCACTAAATTAACCCCTGCAATACCTTCTACACGAACACCATAGTACACACTTTACTGCCACCACCAAGAATTTAAAGCTGGGCATATAAGGTTACCCCATACACAGTAGAATTATAGGATCACAACCTTACTTCACTGATCAGACATATAATCAACCTTTTTGGTAACGTGTTTACCTGAGCTCTCCTCAGAAGAGTAAGCTCATAGAGAACAAAGACAAGTTGATTAAGTAAACATTTAATCTGACAAAAAGGATTCACAGTGCTATGTACAAAAATACAGAAATAAATGACATACAGAAACAGATAGGTCTCCAAGTAGTTGTTGAAAAAAGAAATCTCCCCTGGATAGTCCAACACCCTCGTTATATAGCTCAAAACTAGATGTTTCTAAGTGGGTGGATCTAGGCCTGGCAGTTTATTGCCAATTTTCTTAAACTTCCTTTGAAGACCCAATAGTCAGCGCACATGCACCAATACCTTGTACAATGCCCTATGTCAAGGTCTGGTGATCGTCATCTAGAAGTTTTATGGCCTAGGCCTGGTAAGATCAAAGCCCATAATAAATGTTATCCCAACCTTAACAAAAAACAACTCATAACATATATCAAAGGCCAACTCATGCTTTAGCATAACAGGAGGTATGGGATAAGAGTGAATGTGTTGAGGAGCAATTAGTTAATAAACCATAAACTCAATTACGTGAAAATACATATTTCTGGATAAAATCTGAGTTACATAGTTACATAGCTGAAAGAGACTTGCGTCCATCAAGTTCAGCCTTCCTCACATATGTTTTTGCTGTTGATCCAAAAGAAGGCAAAAAACCCAGTCTGAAGCGCTTCCAATTTTGCAACAAACTAGGAATAAATTTTCTTCTTGACCCCAAAATAGCAGTCAGATGTCTCCTTGGATCAAGCAGCTATTACCCCACTAATTAGAAATTATATCCCTGTATGTTATGTTTTTGCAAGTATTTATCCAATTGCAGTTTAAACATATGTATGGACTCTGATAAAACCACCTCTTCAGGCAAAGAATTTAATGTCCTTATTGCGCTTACTGGAAAAAACTAAACAAAAAAAAAACAACAACTTTTCTTTGCCTTAGATGAAATCTCCTTTCTTCCAGCCTAAATGTGTGACCTTGTGTCCTATGTATAGCCCTGTTTATGAATAGATTTCCAGATAAAGGTTTGTACTGGCCCCGAATATTTTGGTATAATGTTATCATATCCCCTCAGGTGCCGTTTTTCCAAACTAAACAGATTTACATTTTTAACCTTTCTTCGTAACTAAAATGCTCCATTCCTTTTATCAATTTTGGAGCTTGTCTCTGCACTTTTTCTAGTGCCATGATATCCTTCTTTAGAACAGGAGCCCAAAATTGCACAGCATATTCAAGGTGTGGTCTTACCAGCGATATATAAAGAGGCAAAATTATGTTTTCATCCCGAGAATTTTTGCCCCTATTTACACATGACAAAACCTTACTGGCCTTAGCAACTGCAGATTGACATTGCATATTGCTGCCTAATTTGTTGTCTATAACAATTCCCAAATCCTTCACGTGTGTGGTTCTCTCTAGTTCACTACCATTTAGGGTGTAAATTGCTTGTGCAATCTTAACCCCGAAGTGCATAACTTTGCATTTCTCTACGTTAAATTTCATCTGCCATTTTAGTGCCCAGTCCTCCAATCTATCCAAATTCCTCTGCAGCAAAGCAATATCCTGCTCACATTGTATTACGTTACGAAGTTTTGTGTCATCTGCAAACACTGAGTTAAAAAGAGTCAGGAAGTAAGTGATTGAGGACAAATTATAGAAATTTTCCATCATGCTGGCCTTTTACTTCTGAATCTGTGTCGTTAAGGGGTTAAGCACTGTAATACCAGGAAATCCAATAATGGGGTCTAAGCAATAAAGACAATAATAAGATATATAGTCTGCATATACCCAAGATATATGTGTGTTATTATCCTGTATTGAATTCTATATTCAGGGACAACTTAAGTAAAATCAAAACAGAGTGAAACAAAAAGCAACAATTCAGGTTTTTCTTACCCCTGAAGGCAGTGCAGTAAGTTTCTTTTAAAGTGAAACATGTTTACAAATAGTTTCCATTACAATGACTTGAAATCGAGGATTACTCGGTGTAAGAGCCTGGTATCCAAACCTTACAGTGTGAGGGAGAGAAACAGATGGATTACTTGGCAAAAAGACCTACACGTAAGTCTTTTTTCATTTCTAAGTAGATTGGAAGTACTATGTCTTTAGAAAACAGGATTGGTAAGAATTAGAGTGGTTAGATTCATCATAGTTTTCTTGAGACAGATCACTTGTACATGCGGACGGTCAGCACATGAAAAGAATCTTTTCCCATAAGAATGTGAACATGTTCAGTAGAACATGGTGGGGCTGGCAACCCTAGTTGTGAAATAAGTTGCTGGTTCAGTTATCACACATACTTGGACCAGCATACAGACCTGTCCCTGCAACATAATTTTAACTAACACTACAATGCGTTGTAGTGGTTATGGTGCTAGAAATGCACATGCACTTCCTTTGTACTATTTTAGAACAGTTTAATTTCTTACCTGGCGTTCTGCCAGACACTGCTCCCTGCCTGCACTACAGCTCACTGAGAGTTGGAAGCTCTCCTTCCTGAGCTAAGCAGTGCAGACTGATGCTGTAATGGATCACCTGGCACCCCGACTGGGTACCTCCGTTGAAGGATGCTCCTAGCGCTTACAGAGGGCTCCAAGCGCTCCACAGACATCACAACCACCGCAGACCCCACGAACCGCCGCAGCTTGGTTGGGGTCTCGCCGACTCCTACCCACCCTGGACCTACGACAAGGCTCCAGGTTCCAGTGGGTGAACCTCTCCTCCAAGAGAGGGAAACAGGAACAAGCTCTTACAAGAGCTTAGAAGTGATTATCCAAAGGAGCATGCAGAGCATAGCAATCCCTTGTAGTGATATAGCAATTCCCCCAATAAGAGACAGGACTCTAGATTGAGGGTGAAGAAGAACTCTGGTTTAATGACACACACTCTGCTTTTATGCAATTCTCCCATGCAAGGGAGACGCCCACAGACAATTATACAATACCCAATCACACAATGGTTACATCCCACACACCTCCTCCCCTTGAGGTAACCCAATTATCCATACATTTTAAAACATATTTTACCCAACTTTCATAACTCTAAAACTATAGATCCAATATTAATAAAAGTCACATATTAATCAGCACATTCCAAATATAAAACATACCCAAAAATCATTCGAATCCGTTCGGGAGATAGATATAAGTCACTTTTGACTGACTGCAAGCACATTTTCATGCCCAAAACAGTTCCATGGATTTGGGCTGTGCGGTCGGTCTATTTTACACCGAGAAAATGACCAAGTCCCATTCGAACGAGCGCTCGAATCTTCGAACGGGACTTAGTCTCCAGCCGCAGTGTCGAAGTAGAGTAGAAGGTACGGGTCAGCGGTGTTCGTGCAATTGGGTAGCCGAAAACAGTTCCATACATTTGGCTGCACACACCGCTGATCGCGTTCGAATGAGTTAAAATGGCCGCCGCCACGTGTTCGGTATTCAAATGGCGGCCACTTCGACGACTTCGGCACTTCGACTGCATCCGAAGTGCCAGTTTAAAAGTACAAAATCCTTTTTCTGGGCATTAAAGGGCCAGAAACAGCAATATAAGAATCAAGTATGCCCACATCAGTTCCTAGAAGGGCAATACATCCCAGGGCCATAGTCGCAGGGCAGGAGGCTGGCAAACAAGCCCCTCCAAAAACCAGTGGCGAGATTACTTTCGCCACAATGCTCTCAGCCAATGAACTAGCCAGGGCCAGACTAGGAATAGACCTCCTCCCTGCAATAATGTTTGTACCAGTCCTGTAATGAATTGTGTCGGTATTGTGCACATAAAAAATAGTTGAAAAAAAATAAAATCTTTAAAATTAAAAATGGTTTAATCAACATGGAGAGACACTCAAAATAAAAAAAGTAGTGTTTTATTTTCTTCTTAAAGGGACACTAGACACCAGAACCACTGCAGATTAATGCAGTGGTTCTGGTGTCTTTAGTCTGTCCCTGCAGGCATTTTAATGTAAACACAGTGTTTACATTGCTGCCTCCAGACGGCCACTGGAGGTGCTTCCTGGGTTAGTGTTCCACAACGTGCAGCACAGACGTTCAGCATCTCCACGCTCCACATGGAGACACTGAACGTTCCTCATAGAGATGCAGGCGCAGTACAGAGTTTTGCCACGCATGCGTAACCTTCTAGTGCTTTCCAATGGGAAGCATTGGATTGGCTGTCTTATTCAATTTTGATGATCTCGGCCAAGGAAGTGGAATGGGGAGGAGCCAGCCGTGATGGACCCACTGACAAGGTCAAGACAGGGATCCAACACACAGTGTACTGAAACTATAAAGACGTATACCAGCCGGACTAACGTCACATAAACAAGAATGGTCAGAGTGAAGCCGAGGTCGAGGGAACGAGAAGACAGGTAAGCAAAAGTCAAGCTGGGTATAAGGAAAGGAGAGAACAACAATGTCAGGGTACAAGCCAAGATCTATAACCAGAAAACCAATCACAAGAGATGCACTGAGGGAACAGACAAGCTGAAACCACGACAGGGCAATGACTCACTGTAAGTGAGTACTTTTTATAGCCTGGCTCTTTAATTGATATCCACGCCCCCAAAACATCCTGGTTTGAGTTTTTCGGCGGTTCGTGATGTCATTGACGTCGGCGGGATTGCGGCGCGTCATAAAAGGGGGCGGGGCTATTGCGGCCGGCCTCTAGAATGCCGAAAATGCCGGAGGTGAGGGAGGCCCTTGACCCAGGTACCCTGACAGTACCCCCCCTCTTAGGAATGCCCACCGGGCGAAATGAGCCAGGACGAGATGGAAAGCGGGCATGGAATGCCCGGAGTAGGCGAGGAGCGTGGATATCCGCATGAGACACCCAGGACCTTTCTTCAGGCCCGTATCCCTTCCAGTCAACAAGATACTGCAACTTCCCCCGAGAGAAAGGGGAGTCAAGAATGAGTTTAATCTCATATTCCTCCTGACCCTCAATTTGAACAGAAGAGGTAGGAGTCGAAGTCAACGTGTATCTTTTACAAACGAGAGGTTTCAATAGTGAAACATGAAAAGATTTAGAAATGCGCAACCCAGGTGGGAGAGCAAGCTGATAGGCAACTGGATTGCTCTTCCGTAAGATCTTGTAAGGCCCTATGTAACGAGGTGCGAATTTCATGGAAGGAACCCTTAAACGAATGTGTCCGGTACTTAACCATACTTTATCTCCTGGGTGAAAAATAGGAGCAGGTTTTCTGCGCTTATCCGATTGGCGTTTAGATAAAGCCGAAGTGTGAACAAGAATATGGTGAATCTGATCCCACAACTTCCTCAGATTGGCGACGTGGACATCGACCATCGGTAAACCCTGTGAAGAGGATACTGACGGAAGAATAGTAGGATGAAAGCCATAATTCATGAAGAAGGGGCTATTACGAGTAGAATCACAAACCAAATTGTTGTGTGCAAACTCTGCCCAAGGAATCAAATCAACACAATCATCTTGATGTTCAGACACAAAGCAGCGCAAGTATTGTTCGATCTTTTGGTTGGTACGTTCGGCTGCCCCATTAGATTGGGGATGGTATGCCGATGAGAAATTTAATGTGATGCCCATCTGGGAACAAAAGGATCTCCAAAAACGAGATACGAACTGGGGGCCTCCATCCGAGACAATATCCGTAGGCATCCCATGTAAGCGAAAGACTTCTCTTGCAAAGATCTTAGCCAGTTCGAGTGCAGAAGGCAGTTTGGGTAATGGAATAAAATGAGCCATTTTAGTAAATCTGTCAATAACCATGAGAATAACTGTTTGTTTCTTAGATACCGGCAAATCAACAATAAAGTCCATAGCTATACTAGACCATGGTTTCTTGGGTATTTCTAAAGGTTGAAGTAAACCATGTGGAAGAGTGTGAGGTGTTTTATTATTTGGCACAAACGTCACATGCCATGACATACTCTCGTATATCTCTAAGTAAGGTAGGCCACCAAAAATGTTGGGAAATCAGGAAGTAAGTCTTATGTATGCCAGGATGTCCGGCAAGTTTACTGTCATGGAAGCATGACAGTAATTCATCCTGGAGGTTAGGAGGAACAAAATACTTTCCCTCAGGAGTTTGTTCCGTCGCCATGCATTGTTCATTTTCAATATTAAGGAGTAACAGAGAGTGTACTTTAATACTGGTATTGGCTATAATATTCTGCTTGGGGATTATGGAAGACATAGGAAGTTCGGTAAATGTAGCAGGTTCATGTTGACGTGAGAGCGTCAGCTTTAGTATTCTTGGAGCCCGGTCTGTAGGTAAGTACGTAATTAAAATGGGCAAGGAACAGAGACCACCGAGCCTGTCTGGCGGACAATCTTTTGACCTCTCCTATGTAAGACAAATTCTTATGGTCAGTCAGAATGGTGACTGGCTGCAAAGTCCCCTATAAGAGATGCCTCCATTCTTTCAATGCCATTATTACAGCTAATAGTTCCCTATCTCCAATGTCGTACCTTCTCTCTGTATCAGTTAATTTCTTAGAGAAGAACCCACATGGATGTAATGGTTTACCCAACCCTTGTCTTTGTGATAGTACTGCTCCTATACCTGTCTCAGAAGCATCTACTTCTAGTAAAAAAGGTAAAGAAGAGTCAGGATGAACCAATATCGGGGCGGAGGCAAAAGTCTCCTTGAGAGTCTTGAAGGCCGCTAATGCCTCCGTAGTCCATACTTTGGTATTAGCTCCCTTCTTAGTCATGTTCGTTGTGGGGATATTTATGGGATAATAATAGTAACAGTGAGAATTGCCCACTAATTCAATTCTCAGATCCCAAAGAACGTTTATCGTGCTAAGTGAGAAGTATTTCATATAAATAATCACAATGTTATAAAAATAGATTTTATTTATAATAACAAGTTAATTAATAATAATAATATGCAACATGCATGACAATAATCAATGAATATCCAGTATAATATGGTATGCAATACAAAGGAATGGCTAAACACGTTTTATAAACAGGCATACAGCATTATCTGTCAAGTCTTCTGACGATTTATGACTATCTTTCACAGACTGAAAGTGAAACTTTTCACAGCGAAGGGCCATAAAACCCTGGCTAACAGTTAGAATAACCCTTTCAATGCTGGCTAGATCTCCTAGGTAATTAAGATCTATTCTTATGTAATTTTAAATAAAATAACATTTAACCAGTTCATTAGTCATTTCCTGGAACCATCCAATAAGAGAATCTACCATGATTATATAAGCAGACTTTGTTTGTCTAAAAGATATCTATCTTATATTAGAGCAAATCAATACACCTGGATAAAAACAGTGGTATGCTAACACGTGATAATATCACATTAATATATAATTATTCTTAATTCCACCTGCAGAATGGAATGTTTATAACTATATATTCTTTAGTTAACTAAGATTTCTTAATATGGAAATCTGACCGTGCTTTATCCAGTCATATATAATGCTATTAATACATTTTAATTAATTTAATTAATTAAATGAAACCAGTATAATTACCAGTTGAGTAGATATTTCATCCGATTGGTAGATAGTCTCAGGAACTTCTTTGGATGTCTCTCTGCATGGAGGTTGGAGTCCCCAAACTTCCAATTCCTCTCTCCTCTTTTTCTTTCTCCTTTGCATACCCTGTCTTCCCTTTGTCTTAACTTTTAAAGGGCCAGACTCTCTGTACGTCATCAGTTGATAACCCAATAGAAGCACTAGAGGTGTGGTTATCTTCCAGATCGCAAATTAGGTATTTGGTCTATAGGGGGCAGTCTTGTCCCACTAAACATACCTATCCAGGAAAGAGTTAACTTTTCTTGGTGGCTATTTTGACGTCATTTTGCGTTATCTTTATAGTGCCATAACTTAAAATTTCAAAGGGTTTCTTTAAGTTTTGTCCAGACTATGTGTCTGCAAATCTGAGTTTTGACCCGTAACTTACAATGGGACCTTATAGATATAGACAGTTAAATTTTATTATTTAATCTTCTGTCACAATTGTCTGGGTTTAGATTTGATTATATTCCATTAGCATTAGACAGTCTGTCCAACCCCCTTTTCTTCTTATCACTTGTTTATACTATGCATTCCTTTAGCTCTGGGAAACTGGTTAGTTTACAGATAGAAATCTTGTGTCTTTTTGTTAACTTGGAAATAACAAAATGGAGTCTGGTCTGTTCAGAGTGACTCAGAATATACACTTTTAGTTTCTATCATAGCACAAGATGTCTGCCGATATAAATACCCTGACATCGTAATGGGTGCTATTATAGCTGAGAATCTATTAATGAATCACCTATAATAGTTGGAGAATCCGATAAACCTCTGTATGGCCTTGAGTCCACTGGGTAGAGGCCAGTGTAGTACAGTGTAATATAGTTTAGTCGGGTCCATCTTGAAACCCTCCCTGGAGATGATATAACCTAGAAACTATCTGGGATTGGTCGAAACTACACTTCTCCAATTTGCAGTACAACCCATTTTTTTAAAAGTTTACGCAGCACCCTTCTTACTTGTCTGTGATGATTCTCTATGTCTCTGGAATGTATTAGTATATTGTCCAGGTATACTATTACGCATTCCTCTTGAAATTCTCCCAAAACCTCATTAATTAGATCCTGAAAAACAGCTGGGGCATTACACAGCCCGAATGGCATTACCGTATATTCATAATGGCCATAGTGAGTATTGAATGCGGTTTTCCACTCATCACCTTACCGGATTCTTACCAAGTTATAAGCTCCTCTCAAGTCCAACTTGGTAAAAATTCTGGAACCTTTAAGTCTGTCAAATAACTCGGTGATCAGTGGAAAAGGATAAGCGTTTTTAATGGTTATTTTATTTAAACCTTGGTAATCTAAGCATGGCCTTAGAGTATCATCCTTCTTAGTGAAAAATCCAGCTCCCGCTGGTGAAGTGGATCTTCTAATAAAGCCCTTGTCCAAATTTTCCTTTATATATGTTTCTAGTGCCAGGTTTTCCTTAGTAGATAAAGGGTACACATTCCCTCTGGGAGGCATTGTGCCCCGTAGAAGCTCAATGGTGCAATCAAATGACCTATGAGGAGGTAGGGTGTCAGCCCTCCCTTTATCAAATACTGTCTTGAGATCCTGGTATGGAAGAGGTATCTGTAAGTCAGAAACCTGGGAAGAGTTGGTGGGTATGTTAGTTATGGGAGCTGGTGTAATCCGTTGCAGGCATCTGCCAGTACAAGCCAAACCCCATTATACCATCTCTAATTCCCAGTCAATGACGGGGTTATGTTTTCATAACCATGGATACCCCAGAACTACTGGAAATAAAGGAGAAGAAATTAATTGTAAGGTTTCCTTGTGTAACGCGCCTATAGTTGCTTTGATTGGTATGGTCTCATGAGAAATGACAGGCTCTGATAGTGGTCTACCATCTATGGCCTCAACGGCCAAGGGTGTCTCTTTTAGTTGGGAAGGAATGAGTTGTTTCTTGGCAAAAGTTTGATCCATGAAACTTTCTGCTGCTCCGGAATCTATTAGAGCAAAGGTATTAATGGAAAGTTTTTCCCAAGTTAAAGAGATAGAAACTAGAAGCCTATGGTCTTTGTTTACTTATAGAGGACGAGATCTCATCACCCAAGTCCTGTCCTCTAGAGGCACTTAGGTGCGAGCGTTTCCCGGCCGAGTGGGACAGTTAAAGCAGAGATGCCCCCTTTGGCCCCTTCTTCTGTATTGTCTCTCCTGTTCTGTTAGTTGGGTAGTCCCTAATTGCATAGGTTCAGGAACTGCTAGAGCCGTAGAGTTGGGGTTCTGGAAGGAGGGAGCTAATCTAATAGAAGGCCTACGGATTCTACCTCTGGTGTTTTGTCTCTGTCTCATGCGTTCATCTATGCGAGATATAAAAGAAATCAAATCTTGCAAATTATCCAGGAGTTCTCTAGTGGCTACTTCATCTAATATCTCATCAGACAAACCGTTTAGAAAAACATCTATGAAGGCTTGTTCATTCCATTTTACCTCAGAAGCCAGAGACCTAAATTCTAATGCATAATCCATCAGAGTACTATTCCTTTGCCTAAGACGTAATAATGCCTTAGCGGCGTTAGCCTTCCTACCTGGAGGATCAAATGTTCTCCTAAAGGCTTCCACAAAAGCGTTGTAGTTATAAACTAACGGGTTATTATTTTCCCATAACGGATTAGCCCATATAAGTGCTTTATCAATCAGCAAGGTTATGATAAATCCGACCTTGGCTCTATCAGTAGGATAAGCCCGGGGTTGTAGTTCGAAGTGAATACTAATCTGGTTCAGAAAACCTCGATAAGTATCTGGTGAACCACCATAGCGTAGTGGGGAGGTAACACGAGAGGAGGCCCCAACTGTAGCTACTTCTAATCCTGTGTTTACAGGAGCAATAAGGGAAGCATGATTCTCCTCAGGTTGCACATTCAGCCGAGATAATAATGACTGCAAGGCCATAGCCATTTGGTCCATGGTTTCGAACTAGAGTCCTGGGAGGCGGACTGGGAGGTAGTACCTGCAGGATCCATGGCCCTGTCGTAATGTCAAGGTCAAGACAGGGATCCAACACGCAGTGTACTGAAACTATAAAGACGTATACTGGACCTTAGAGTGGCGGGACTAACGTCACATAAACAAGAATGGTCAGAGTGAAGCCGAGGTCAAGGGAACGAGAAGACAGGTAAGCGAAAGTCAAGCCGGGTATAAGGATAGGAGAGAACAACAATGTCAGGGTACAAGCCAAGATCTATAACCAGAAAACCAATCACAAGAGATGCACTGAGGGAACAGACAAGCTGAAACCACGACAGGGCAATGACTCACTGTAAGTGAGTACTTTTTATAGCCTGGCTCTTTAATTGATGTCCAAGCCCCCAAAACATCCTGGTTTGAGTTTTTCGGCAGTTCGTGACGTCATGACGTCGGCGGGATTGAGCCGCGTCATAAAAGGAGTGGGGCTATCGCGGCCGGCCTCTAGAATGCCGAAACTGCCGGAGGGGAGGGAGGCCCTTGACCCAGGTACCCTGACACCCACACAGCACTGGAATAAAAGGTGAGTAAACTCACCTTTTAAATTGCATACAGAGGTGCTGGGAATCGAAATAGTGCTTTCACATCTATAGTGACAGGAATACATGTTTGTAATCCTGTCACTAGAGTGTTCCTTTAAATGCAACAGAATACAATCAACATTTCAGCTCCATTACAATGCCATTCTATAAATCAAATAATTTAGTGAATCACCCTGTGAGGAAACCCTTGCTACATTTTATACATTTTATATATGTGTATATGATTTCTAAGTGCATTTCTAAGAGCATTATGCATACATATAGACTGATCACAACAAAACTACTAACAGGTGCAGTGCATAATATTGATTATATTGTTACAATGCCACTGTCAAGGGGTGGGGTATATTGGGTAGCAAGGGAAAAGTCAGTTCTTGTGTTGGAATCAGGTAAAATTGGCAAGCAAAAATATCTCAGTGACTTTGACAAGGGTCAAATAGTGATGGATGTGTGGTGCTCCTGGTATGCAGTGCAAGTAAGAAGAAACAGTAAACCAGCATCAGTGTGCCCAAGGCTCCCTCCTGAACAGGAGCTTCCAGTTCTCCCTGGGCTGTAGATAAAGCAAACAGCAGTCAAACTTTTCTAAAAAATAATGACTCTGTACAATAAAGGAGAGCACTCCTGGCACCATAACTACTACAGCAAACTGTAGTGATGATGGTGCTTATAGTGTTTCTTTAAGCGAGTACAAGATGTGAAAGACAGGAGAGTGAGGGAAACAACCCTTATAATAGCAGCAAGTTGTAGTCATTTTCAATCAACCTGCTCTGTTAATCTGGAGATTTGTTTTCAAGTTTGTATTTTGTCCTACATTTTGCAAGTATTAACTTATTTCATTGCATCTTGCTGTTTAGTGAATATCTACCTATCAACATTGAGAGGAGGCCCCAATATTGGGAGTCTCTCGTGATGTAGTGGGAGTCTCTCGTGATGTATTCAATCAAGGTGGGTTTGGGATGACCTATAGAGGGCTTGCAAGTGATGTGGCTCGTGCCCTCTTCTGGATCTCCCCATACTGCATCTTTATTATTCCTAGTTGAAGGGTTAGTATTAGGCAGTTGTAGGTTCCCCAAGAGTGCCTCACGGTCTTGATCCGATGTTGAGGAGAAGGTCTTGTCTCACTGTGGGAATTTTAAGGCTCCATCCATGCCCCAGCGATACCGTAGCAAATGTGTTTCTCTGTGAGGACAGTGAAGGGGATGTCTCTGTATAGTGTCACTGCACTGCCTTCAAAGTTTACACTGCCCATTGCCCTGGAGTGGGCCATGATCGTGGAGAAAACCACTATGTCTTTGGTTACCAGAATTATGTCTATGGGAGTATCAGCAACTTTTCGAAACCTGGAATGCTAATACCAGCATGGATGGGTCCACAGCTCATCTAAGACCCATAGATGTGAACAGCCTCTGGGTGTAGGGCAGTAGGGCTTCACCACTGACCTCTTCTGGGACTCCTTTCAGTGGGACATTCCAACATCTGTGCCATGATTCCATGGAGGCCACAGGTCTGTGCAGCCACTGAGCTTTTCGGTTAAGCCCCTCTACATGGGTGTCAGGGGGGTGGTCCGGTGCTCGGGACCCAGAAACTGTCTGGGCGGCGGTGCGAGGACCGGGACCCAGTATGCCTGATGTTCAGAGTAGGAGTCACAGTGTGGAGGTGGATTAGCAGGGTCTGGTGCAGGGTAACCACACGCCCCCTGGTGTTGAGCACCAGCATTTGTGCAGCCACATACCAGAACCCTGATTCAGCTTAAGCGGATCCCAGGAACTAGGAGCTTGGAATTAAGCAGACCTCCCTGGAGCTGAATAGGGAGGCTCTGCAGTAGGAGTGTATCCAGTACTGAAACAAGGCAAGACTAGAGATAGGCACCATACATGAAAACAAGACAAAACTAGGAGAACCTAGAACAGGACAGAAAGCAGAACCCAGAACATGTACCCAAGACATGAGGACAACAAGAACATAACATGGGCATGACTGGACAGGACTGTACATGGACTGGGATTACAAGACAAAATAAAACAAGACAAGAGATACAAGGTAAAACAAGAGGAGACATAACTAAGCATTATATATGAAAATCATGGGGATTTAGTTACATTATATGATCATACATTGCATAAGCCTGCCAACAATGCCAATGTACCCCATATCTGGCAGGTCCTACACTGCCTAATGCATACTTAAAAAAACCATACTAAACCACAATAGCCAGGGCCGGACAGGGAAAGAAATTAGGCCCGGGCATTTTTCAATCAGAGCGGCCCCCTATGAAGGGGGCGGGGCCAGAGAGTGTGTGTTTTGTCATCACTAATGACAAGCACGCCCCCTCTCAAAGTGAGCATGTTGGTTCAATGCCCATAGCCCTGCTGAAGAGCTCTGGCATTAGAAAAAGGCCCTGAATTTGTTCTGCGCAGCGCAAGCAAATTTAATAACATGCTTGCGCTGTGTTTGCTTTTAAATTGTCTCTGGTGTCTCCACAAGTGGGATACCAGAGGACAAAAGGGCCAGGAAAGTGTATGGTGCATATGTTTGGAGCCTGCTTGTGGGATTGCGTGTGTGTAGAGTGTGGTGTGGTATTGTGTAAATAGGTCAATTTCATTTGTGTTTGTGGTGTAATATGTGTGGCAAGGGGCTGTAGAGAGTGTGTGTGTATTGGGGCCATAGTTTCATAGGGGATGCAGCGAGTGTGTGCATACGGGCTGAAGTGTGTGTGTATAGGTGACGTAGTGTGTGTAGGGGTTGCGTGTGTGTGTGTGTGTGTTGAGGATTAAGAGTGCATAGAAGGCAAGGGATCTAGTGTGTATCTGGAGCGTAATGTGTGTAGTGTTGCAGTGTGAGGGGTGCTGTAGTGTGTGTGTGTGTGTGTGTGTATATATATATATATATATATATATATATATATTTGGACTTATTGTATGTGTGAGGGGCGCAGTGTGTGTATGTAAGAGGGGTGCAGTGTGTGAGGGTGTTTTTATCTGCTGTCACATTCTAGGTTTCTAATTTTCTTTGTCTGTTAACTCACTGAGGGTTATTTTATATATATATATATATATATATATGAAACAAAAATAGTAATGCACTCCACCTTCCTTGATGTACTTGCCCGGTGCTTATCAGCAAACAGATACAGCCAAAAGTACAAGATAGCACTCCAGGGACTTCCAAGTTGAATGAATAAAACTTAGCTTTTATTAGCTCAAAATAAAAATCAACGTTTCAGTCTGTATCACAGACTTTCATCAGGATGAGCTTGCAATTCAAATCCATAAGAATATATACCCTCAGTATTCCCTTAACTTACCCTGTACTTTTGGCTGTATATATGTATATGTGTGTGTGCTGTATATGTGTGGGAGTGTGCTGTGTGTGTTTGGGGGTGCTGTGTCGGTCTGGGGGTGCTGTGTCGGTCTGGGGGTGCTGTGTCTGTCTGGGGGTGCTGTGTGTGTCTGTGGGTGCTGTGTGTGTCTGGGGGTGCAGTGTGTGTTTGGGTGCTGTGTGTCTGGGGGCTGTGTGTGTGTCTGGGATGCTGTGTGTGTCTGGGGTGCTATGTGTGTATCTGATGGGGCTGCTGGATGCTGTGTGTGTCTGGGGGTGCTGTGTGTGTCTGGATGCTGTGTGTGTCTGGGGGTGCTGTGTGTCTGTGCTGTGTGTGTGTCTGGGGTTGCTGTGTGTCTGGGGTGCTGTGTGTGTCTGGGTGTGTGTCTGGGGTGCTGTGTGTCTGGGTGCTGTGTGTGTCTGGGGGTGCTGTGTGTGTCTGGGTGCTGTGTGTGGGGGTGCTGCTGTTACTGTGTGTGTCTGGGGTCTGTGTGTGTGCTGTGGGTGCTGTGTGTGTCTGTGCTGTGTTTGTGGGGCTGTGTGTCTGGGTGCTGTGTGTGTGTCTGGGTTGCTGTGTCTGGGGTGCTGTGTGTGTCTGGGGTGCTGTGTCTGGGGTGTGTGTCTGGGTGCTGTGTCTGGGGGTGCTGTGTGTCTGGGGGTGCTGTGTCTGGGGGGTGTTGTGTGGGGGCTGTGTGTCTGGGTGCTGCTGGGGGTGTGTGTGTCTGGGAGTGCTGTGTGTGTCTGGGTGTGTGTCTGGGGTGCTGTGTCTGGGTGCTGTGGCTGGGTGCTGCTGTGCTGTCTGGGCTTTCTGTGTCTGGGGGTGCTGTCTGGGTGCTGTGTCTGGGTGCTGTGTGTGTCTGGGTGCTGTGTCTGGTTGCTGTGTCTGGGTGCTGTGTGTGTCTGGGTGCTGTGTCTGGGGGGGTGCTGTGTGTGTCTGGGTGCTGTCTCTGGGGTGTGTGTCTGGGTGCTGTGTCTGGGGTGCTGTGTGTGTCTGGGGGTGCTGTGTGTGTGAGTGTGTGAGTGAATGTATTTTTAATTTAAATTTATGTATTTTTTTATTAATAAAAAAAAAGAATTATATCCCCCCCCCCTCCCTTCTTACCTTTATCCTGGGAGGGGGGAGGAGATCAGTTCTGCCAGGGGTGCCATGAGGGGAGCCATGCTGCCTTCCCTGGCGGTCCAGTGGTAAGAGTGAACTCTAACCTGCGGGCTAGAGTTCACTCTCGCAAGATCTGAGCGTTGCCGTGGTAACCGCGGCAACGCTCAGAATTCCGCGAGAGGACCCGGCGAGCTGCTGGTTAGAGCTCCGCCGGTCCTCTCTCCTGCCTCCCTCCCTCCCCAGCCGGCGGCCGCCTGTAACACTGCCTCTGGGCTGGTGAGGGAGATCTTTGATCTCCCCACCGGCCCATGGAGGCACACAGCAGGGCTGGCGCTCGGATAGCGCTGGCCCTGCAGGGGCCGGCCGGGGAGATCCCCTGCCGGCCTCGGCCCCACGGCCATCGCGGCCCAACGGGCATTTGCCCGGTATGCCCGATGGCCAGTCCGGGCCTGACAATAGCACTTACCTGCAAGAAAGGGCAGAGACCATGAGCAGCTGCCTGCAGGAACACTGGGGGAAAAAAAGAATGATGGAAAACAAACAGGAGTGGCAACATAAAACAAACATTTAAAGGAAACCTGGAGACTGGGAATTCCAGGGATGGATTACAGGAATGAACCCAGAAATCCCAGCAATAAAGAAAACCAGACATAGACTAGAAAACCAGAAAAACCAAGAAAAACTAAGCAAGGATAGCAAAAAGAGTACTGGATACCAGAAGCCATTGCCAGAATGATCCGCAGCTAGGAACAGGATGTGACAATGGGTCTTAGTGGCCTGGAGCAGGTCGTCCCTCACACTCTCTCCTCCATTCCCTTAATCTTCTGGGATACAACGCCTAGGTCCCTTTGAGTTTCCTGGAGTTCTGACTTCCACACTTTGTCCAGATCTTGGAGCAGTCTCTTAATATCCGCTTTTGTTGAGGGTGTTAAGTATTCATCAAACTTGAACTCCTGGTCAGCTTCACTTTGGTGGGGAGAAGCAGGGACTGTGACTCTTCCGAGTCTTCACCCACGGGTCGTAGTGCATGCATCATCTTGGGAGTCTCTCGTGATGTAGTCCTCTCAAAAGGGAGTTTAATATATAAGTTTTGGACTGTTAGATGACCAAAATCTCATGTTCTTGCATCCCATGTTGTCATTTGGTGGGGGGCAATAGAATAGGTGTTTCCTAGGACCGTTTAGACAGGCTGAAACCATCTTTATTATGTTTGTTTGGGCTGCAGGATCAAATCCTGGCAGGGTTGACTCAGCCCTTCATCCTTCTGAGGTAGATAAAATAAGTACCATTAAATTGGGTAATAGTAACAACCCCTGGATATGGGGTAAGGTAACATTCCCAGGACGTACTTGAAAACCAGAGTAATCTGAATGCACCTTTACTGGTTAAATACTTTGTTATTATTATTATTTTAAACTCGTGTGCAGCGCTTGATGTATGGGCAGCCTGCCATCTGTGCTCGCATGTGTGCCATTATAGTCTGGGATAGATGGGGAAAGGCCATGGGGATGCACTAGTGGCCCAATTCACATCAATAGTAATCCTTGCAGCAGTGAAAGGGATGTTGTCATCTTGGCATACATGTACCTTTTTTGTATAGTCCATATGCAGAACCCAAGTGCATGAAATAAAACTAAGTGGATATAATGTTTATGTCCTTAAAAGCAGGGTATCAGTTCTGGGACCAGGGTTTGGGCAGGCCAGAAGAAGGCAGTGACAACGGACAAGATAGGGATGGCCCACCATAAACTGGGAGGGGCATATCATCCTGATTGACAGTGTGTTTGGTTGGTCCTATTCAAGGTACACCATGCACAGAGCTTCCAGAAGCACTCTGAGATCACAGGTGTGCGCCTAGGAACACCCTAATGCAGCTGGGTTTCACTCCCCATCGCCACTATTTCTGAGAGATCAAAGCTCTCTGTCTGAGATACGCCCAGCAGAGAATGGCTTAGCTCAGGAGACCTGATTGAAGGTCCTATTTAACTTCTGGCTCTCCAGCAATAGTAGTGGAGGCGAGAAGCAGTACCCAGCAGACCCCAGCTAAATAATGAAACCAATGGGGAGGGAGTGCTCTTAGCACCATAACTATTACAGCCCACTGTAGTGCTTAATAGTATTCCTTTGAAGGGTTACTCCAAGCACCATAACCACAACCACCAAATTCAAGGAGTACTCAGTTTCCCAGTAATGCACTTTACATGGTCCTGCAGGGTGCCGGGCCTCCTCTAAAGCTAGCTGGGATATGTATCCAGCTTTTGCAGAGTCAGATGTTGATCCAGCCAGCCACTCATTGGCTGAGCATTTCATCTGACCATTCTCAGCCAATGATTGCAATTCTGTGTATAATAAAAGTTGGGCACCCCGAAGGACGCTGCTGGACTTGGAGTTATACCTCAGCAGCTAAGCGTTTAATCCATGGGTCTTCAACCTGGTCCCTACCGCCCACCAGTGGGCGTTTTGGGATTCCAGATGGTCGGTAGCAGAATCCTTCCTCCATCCAGAGAGATGAACGCTCTATTCATCTCTCGCGCACTCAGTGGTAAGCAGGAAGTGCGAGGTTGCAGATGCGAGTGCATGAAAGCGCGAACGTGTGTACCTGAATGCGCATGTGCGCCCATATCGCGCGTGCATACGTACGTACAAACACGTGTGCTCGTGAACGAGTGTAGCACACAGGTAGAGGAAGGGGAGGAGTTGGAGTAGGTAGGGGGATACACGATAGCAGGGAGTGGAGTACTTGGAAAATAGGAGAAAGAAGGAGCAGAGTACTTGTAAAAAAGGAGAAAATGAAAATAAAAAATATAAAAAGGAAAAGGAGAGAATTGTTGTTGGCTAATAATAATAAGTGGGCTACCTAGCTCAGCCTTCCTGCTGGGCATTGCGATAAGGAAGGTAAAAAAATAGAAAAATTAAAAAAAAGGAGGGAGGGGGGAATTGAGGAGGGAGAGGAGGGAGAGGAGGGGATCTGATGCACACATGAGAAATCATATTATGAGCAAACAGAGAAGTCGTCTGAATATCACCGAAAGAGGAGACCTTCATTTGTTCCTTACGAAAATCGAACCAGATATCAAATATTTAGTCTCGCAGCATCAGCCTCAAGGATGTCGTTAATCACTTTATAAAGTTAAAAACATTATAAACATACATAAAGTAGAAATAAAAAGATAAATGTACGTACATTTTTTTTTTTTTTTTTTAAACACCCTCCTTTCTAAAAAATATTCTGCACTTGCGCGAAAACTGGTGGGCGGTAAGGAAATTTCTCCATCAAGAAAGATGCATTAGTGGGCGGTAGGTAGAAAAAGGTTGACTACCCCTGGTTTAATCTCTGCATGTGCATTACTTCAAAGCGAAATGCCGCACATACAGACTCCAGCCACCACAACCACTTCAAATCACAGAAGTTATCATGGTGCTTGGAATAACGCTTTAAAATAGCCAAACTAAAAACATAACTGTACACCTCCCAGGATTTCAAATGGACAACTAGCAACCGCTTTAAATTTAGGAGTGGAGGTGTGGCAGGGGCAGGGTGACTTACTATTAACAATTTAAGCAGCAAAAATGTAATTTAGAACAAGAACAAAGTACCTGATTTACACAGACTGATTTATAAACACATTTATTGTAGTTTAAATACATATTACTGGGAGTATTATTGCTGTGGAGCTCTGTTATACACTCAGACACTCCAACAATATGGAGCTCCTGAAATAAAAGGACATTAGGATAAAAAAAGAGGGACAGAGGGGTTTGTGCACAACATAGGGACTGTCCCTCCTAGGCAGGGACAGCTAGGAGCTATGTAAGTGACTGGGTGAACTTTCCCAATTCGGCAATTTTGGATTAAAACCCACTTTTCACTCCCAGCAATGCAGCCTATCAGTTACTATCAGTTACTGTCCCCAAACTAAACCCTTCCTGCGATATAGAACTACCGCCACAGATCCCTTTGCCCTCATCCAAAATGGCCGCCGCGCCCTCCTCGCCCCTCCCCCCGTGCTAAACGCAGTCAGCTCTCATTCCCCTCCATCAAAACAAACACGCCGGTCGCCGGGTGATGACGCACGCTGTCTAGCGAGGAGAGCTTGGTGCGGACGGCCGCCGTGGCTGGGAATGGCTGAAGACGCTGCGGCGGCTCCGAGGGGAGAGGATGACAAGGATGGGGGCAAGACGGCGGCGGGGGCCAGTCCCAGGCCCGCGGAGACCCTCGGCTTCTATGAAAGGAGTGATGGGAGTCGGCCTGAGGTGAAGAAGCGGACCTTGTCAGGTGAGACAGAGACAGGCAGGGCTGGGGTTAACCTTTCCAGTGCCGGCATGATGTGCGGGGAGCTGCTGGGTGACAGCTGACAGGGGAGGAATGACATTACCTGCTGCTGAGTGACAGGGGAGGAATGACATTACCTGCTGGGTGACTGGGGAGGAATGACATTACCTGCTGGGTGACTGGGGAGGAATGACATTACCTGCTGGGTGACTGAGTGCTGGGTGACTGGGAGGAATGGCATTACCTGCTGCGTGACTGGGGAGAATGACATTACCTCTGCTGAGTGACTGGGAGGGAATGGCATTACCTGCTGGAGTGACTGGGGAGGAATGACATTACCTGCTGCTGGGTGACTGGGGAGGAATGACATTACCTGCTGCTGGGTGACTGGGGAGGAATGACATCACCTGCTGCTCAGTGACAGGGGAGGAATGACATTACCTGCTGAGTGACTGGGGAGGAATGACATTACCTGCTGCTGAGTGACTGGGGAGGAATGACATTACCTGCTGCTGGTGACTGGGGACATGAGTGACTGGGAGGAATTACCTGCTGCTGGGTGACTGGGGAGGAATGACATTACCTGCTGCTGGGTGACTGGGGAGGAATGACATCACCTGCTGCTGGGTGACTGGGGAGGAATGACATCACCTGCTGCTGGGTGACTGGGGAGGAATGACATTACCTGCTGCTGAGTGACTGGGGAGGAATGACATTACCTGCTGGGTGACTGGGGAGGAATGACATTACCTGCTGCTGGGTGACTGGGGAGGAATGGCATTACCTGCTGCTGGGTGACTGGGGAGGAATGGCATTACCTGCTGCTGGGTGACTGGGGAGGAATGGCATTACCTGCTGCTGGGTGACTGGGGAGGAATGGCATTACCTGCTGCTGGGTGACTGGGGAGGAATGACATTACCTGCTGCTGGCAGCTGCTCAGACTTGGGGAAGTTATGGACAGGGTCAGAGTGTTTGTTACTGTATGGGGGTGCTGGTTTTATTTTTATATTGTTATAGTTAATTATATGGTTGTCTGGCTGGTTGAGTCTAAAGTTTGACCCCCTCATCCCCAGATGTTATAGAACTACAATTCCCATAGTCCTTTGACAGCCTCAAAATATGTCATTTGTGTGCTCTTCATAATAATTGTCTTTGTGAAAAACTATTTTTGACATTCTTGGTAATACTTTGAAATAGAAATAAAAAAGCAAAAAGTAAACACACGTGACAACTTACTTTTTATTACCTAAATAAATGGTATGTCCCAGCAATCCATACTGCACGTATGCCACCATGCTACATACAAGTGGCAGTACGCAGTGCTTTCCATAAATGTGTTGCTTATAGAATGGTGTAAAGAAGCTTTGTGCAGCTTCCACATCAATTACAATGGTTAGCTTGGATGTGGAGGTCGCAGTCCTAGAGTATGTTTACCTGTTCCACTGTTATGTGCCACCACCATCAATACATACCTGTCGAAGGTAAATTTGTCATCAACACCTTTTGCTTATGACCATTTAGCTTCTCTGTCATCACCTGCATAATTTGTGTCAGGAGTGCAGGGGAGTTTGAGATAGATTTATCGGAACCTGTCCCTTGCAGGTGTCACCATGCTATTCCATCCGGTCCTCATCAGCTCCTGGCGATTCAGATGTCAGGATGTCAGTGCTCTACTTGCAAACGTGAGATTTGCACACTGGATTCTATGGAGAATCCTGCAAGTTTGAATGATCCTCCCTAGAGACACTAGTGGTGTCTGGGGAATTGACAAGCCTTGACAATGCTTCATTACGCCTTTTTGTCAAGCGAAGGAAAAATACTTGGACAAAGTCCCAGTTAAATAACAGTATTGGAAAATTATGGACAGCCATATTAAATGTGAAATGGGTGAGTTGCAAGCCATTCTAGTAATGAAACTTTTATAGAGTGATTGGTGAAGGTTTTTTTTTCTTTTTTTTTCATTTTCTGAAATTCAAAGGTTTAGAACATCAAAGGCAACATGTATTTCCTCTAGGCAAGTCAATTGTTTTTTTTAACAGAGTTGCTAAAGTTTCAGATAAAGGTGATGCATTAGATGTAGTATGTCCTAATGTTAGTTAAACGTCTTACTCCGTGCTGGACACAAAACCTGTTCCAAAATAGTTTGAGCTGGATATCAGGTTTGCAGGATGAAAGAAGAATTGGTTGGAAGCCCACTGCCAGTGTTTAGGTGAATTGGAAGTATTTGGAGGAAAGATTGGTCACTAATTAGGTTGCTCCAGTATCTTTCTAGTGACTAGTATTTTGAAATGTATTTATTCACAAGTGACATTGTGGGAACTCTAGTAAACAATATATTTCTGCAGCTAATTAAAACATGTTTTATTTTTTTCAGTACTGACCAAAGAAAGCTAGAGAAGTAGCCATGTATCCACATACTTGATTACTTCTCTAGCTTCATTCAGTGGATGGTATTCATGTTTTCTCCGCAGAGACAGATCTGGGTGGAGCTGGTCTTGACAGCTGCCAGTAGCCCAGCCTTGCACCATGCCATTTTGTCTTACATTTATACAACCCATTGTTAGAAGGCGTGAAAACCTCACCAAAATATTTCAGCCAGTAATGGAGACCGAGACATACAACTAATTAGAGGGCTACAAACATAGTTCAAGGTTTTCATCAAATATTTGTCATTGGGAACCAAGATTTGACAGAAAGTGAGAGAAACTTGCAGTTTTATTAATTTATGAAATAATGAAGAAGGGAGTGCCATTATCTCTAAATAGCAAGAATAAGAGGGCACAAACAGAAATTGCAAGAAAACATTTTTTGTTTGTTTGTGTTTTGTTTCTTTTAACAGATGGATTTAAAATTGATGATTCCTGAAATTGCCTTCCAGCAGAGGCTGTGGAAACCAATATTAAAAGTTCAAGAAGGTTTACTGTTGGTACCCAGCAGTCCTTAGCAGGAAGCAATATCTTAAAAGGAAACGTAAAAGAGGAACTGTCACTTCTCAGGATTTTAATATTCTCTTTACTTAGCTCATATATATGTAGCAGATTTGTTTTTTGTGCGGCCTAAAAAAAACACAAGTAAAAGTAGGAATCCACACGTCTATTGTAGAACTTAGTGTCTCAGCCTTGACTCCTAGTAAGCTTTTTTCTTTTTTTTTTTATAATTGTTGCCTTTTATGCTATTGAACAGTGTTTCTGTTTTCCTATTCATTTGCATTGCGTTCCTTGGTTTTGCCTAGACTTAACTGGATTGGGAGGTGTTTTATTAATTGTTTAATATACATTTTAAAAGAAAACTGAGTCTTGCATGGGAAAAAAGGGGTTAACACAAATTATAGGCAATGTTTTAATTCAATGGTATGATTTCCAGAAAAGTAGCTGTTCTTTTTCCAGCATCAAAAGCACTGCAGATATAAGAATAATGTGATTGGACAGTAGTCATTAAGGTTGCTGAATTCATAGTAGTAGGAGTGGGCTTTCTTGAAAATAGAATAAAGGTAAATTCAAGTGTGAATTTTTAAACGTGGTTATTTTGTTTTTGTCCTTCTTTTAAAAAGGGGGTCACCATGAATTGAAACACTGAAACCAACATAGGGGTTAAAAAAATGATCCTGTAAATAAATCCTGTTCTTATAGATACAAAATAGTCTATACACAGACTATATGGCAGCTTCTCTTTCTGTAATAAACAGGGTTGGAACAACTGTTGGCGCTATATAAATGGCAATAATAATAATAGTTCTGTAACACCAACCTCTGTTTTGCCCACACTCCTCCTCTAGTCTTTGCTGATTTCCCCTCCTTGTGGATACTTCCCCAATTAGGGGAAACCTCCATGGTGCCACACGCTGGCCCATCGTGTCACTCTGTTGCTCTGTTCCCTAGCAGGTGCAGGCAGCTAGCAGTGACGGCTAGGGAGTTAACATAGCAACCACAGCACATGTGCTTTGGTTGCTATGACTGGAAAGCAGAGGAACCTCTTCTGTTCTGATCTACCTGTCTCTCAATTCCTGGGCATTGAGTGTCTGCCAAGGAATTGAGAGACAGATGGGAGAAAAACCTGTTATTTAATAAGTCTTTTTCAAATCTCCTAGATTTGGTCCACTAGCTTGCTGAGGGGCTTGCCTAGTCGTTCTTGAAGAAAGTCGCTTAACTTCCCTGCATAGATTTACCTCAGTCAACAAAGAATTCAGAGGTTAAGCTAATATGGTCAATGATGTCTATGTATGTGCTCTTTAATTTGTACAACTGGTAGTTGTGTGTAGTGTTAATTGTTGTTACTTGATTACTGAATTGTGTGGAGAAATAAAGCACCTTCCAGATGCTAAACTATGTTAAAGGCATGTTGGGCTGAATGTGTTTTTAAAATGCTAGATGTTTCTGTGTTATATACTGTTTGTGGTGTGAAATACAATGCCTTTTGGAGAGGATTCTAGCAACACCCAGTCTGTTCAATTCTCAAAATCAGATTATCACAAACTGGAAAGATAGTTCTCAAAGGCTCTTTGCATAACTACTACAATGAGCTATAGTGGTTCTAGTTAGCTTTAACACATATTACATAGGCTATTATTTTCTCTCCATATTTTTAATTCGTTCGCTGGCTTCCAGGAGGAAAAGGATGGGAAGTGAGCATAAGTTGCTGTAAACTTTTTATTGTTATTAAAACTCTGCTAGTTTTAAAATGTATTATATATTTAATTTTTTTCAAACAGATCTTTCATTATTGAGGTTCATCAGCGCTGAGCTAACAAGAGGGTATTTTCTTGAACACAATGAAGCGAAATACAAAGAGAGAAGGGAGCGTGTGTATACCTGCTTGCGAATACCCAGAGAGCTGGAGAAGGTTTGTTGTGTCTGAAGGCATTCTCATTTGTATCACCATATATTGCTAGGTTTTATTGAATGCTAGTAATGTTCACCAAGACATTATTACAGTTATAATTTTAAATGTGTTAACAAATTTACCCCATCCCTCTTCATTATCCAAGTTAAGCCAGAGGTCTCCTACAGAGTAGTCTTTAAGGATACCACTTGGTTAGCTGAAGTGTGCTTAACAATTGTTCTTGTTCATATCTAAATATTGTATGTCTGTGTCCCAATATTAAAAGAAGTATTGAGGACCAATCATTTGCACAGCTATCGTTGAGATATACCAAGCCAATGCTTCTCACAGAGAAGATTAGAATTGGCAGCAGCCCAAGTACACTTTCATGAGCAGTGTGGGAGTTTTACGGTTTCCAGGTAAGCTTACACGGTGAGCCTCTGAGCAGACGTTGCTTTTTTACCAGTAGAGCTGTGTTCCCAGTCTCAAACATATAATGGTTACAGCTGAATAACTGCAGGGACGCAGGGTCTTTGCACCTTAATCACTACAATAAGATGAAATAATTCTGCTGCTTAGGCTAATCTTTTAAAATGGCCGTGTCACCCAATAATCTTTTATCAAGGGAACACTGTGAGCACCATAACCAATATAGAGCTCTGTAGTGGTGTTCGTGCCCTAGTGTCCCCACATTGCAAGGATTTGTGTTTTAAAATGGTTTGACTTCTCACTTTGGGTCTCCTATGTTCTGCTCCCCATGTCCACTACTGCTCAGTGAGAGCCGGTTCACAGCAATTTAGAGTTCAGCGGATAAACTCAATTGAAATTCTTGTCTGGTGAATGATGGGAAATGTATGGAATCACTTTGGCTGTTTTCAAAGTGATGTGAATGATTTGTGCTACGTAGTGGCATTTGTTGCATAATGTGCTCTGACTGCTGTGCATGCTGCATTCATAGTGCCATGAGAATTAAATGGTATATAGATGAGCACTGGGTTAGTTTGAGTGAGATGTGGAACCACAGACTTCTAGAAGCTCAATCATTTTTAAAGCCCTTGACGAATCTAGATCTCTCATAGGTTGCGCCTAGAGCTTTTTTTTTGTTTGTTTGGTGTTCATCCAGAGAGGTTTGCTTTTTTATTTTTATTTCTGTTGTTGTTGTTGTTGTTATTTATTTATTTTTTTATTTTAAATAAGCAGTTAAGCTGAACACAAATATATTTCCTTGAAAGCATTATTCATAATTATATTATCTCAAATGTTGCACATTTTTAGATAATGGAAATAATGTTGTTTCCTCTTTATGATTGACCCTGATCTAATGTAACACTTTGTGAAAATGACAAAATACCAGAGTGCAGACATTGCTTAGTTATCAGTCTGCAACATTAGCTGTATGGACATTGCATTAAGTTATCTTTTCCCTGCCTGTTGTTACTTTCCTTCCTGTGACTTTTGGATCCTCCCAGCTTTATGAGGTTCGAGCGCATCTCATTTTGTCAGCTCATAAATACAGCACAGCCCCTGTGTACTGTAACTATAATTAATAAAAAATTGCAGCAATATATGATGCAACTTGTGCAGTCTTGTTTTACCTCTCTACTGATACATGCTTCACATCATTTTCTTCTGTATAACACACATACACGATTTATGTTTGTGCAATGGTATTGCACAAGTCTGCTTTTAGGATGTTGTCTTTTTTGGAATGCTGCTGATCTATACATCACTTACTACTCAGTAGCCATCATTTTACTGTTTGAAAACAAAACCCACAGGTTATTTTGTCAATTACACCATTAATATCAACCTTAAGGGAAAGAGCAATTACTCCACCCAGTAAATTGCCCAGGGCAGCTTAGGGAATAACCTGTTTAAATAAGTGTCTGCTTTTTCTTGTTCCTTGTTTTACACAGCCGTTTTGCCAGGTAGACATTGCCAAATAGCAAGCTGATTGTTGTGAGAGGTCTAGTCTACAAGAATTGTGGAGCCAAATGTTATCCTATGCTGGCTATGGCAATTGTAAGATTACAGAGCAAGAAGCATATTGTGCAAGAGTTTTAAAGGACCACTATAGTGCCAGGAAAACATACTCGTTTTCCTGGCACTATAGTGCCCTGAGGGTGCCCCCACCCTCAGGGTCCCCCTCCCGCCCGGCTCTGGAAGGGGGAAAGGGGTAAAAACTTACCTTTTTTCAGCGCTGGGCGGAGAGCTCTCCTCCTCCTCTCCGCCTCCGTTACGCCCCGCCGGCTGAATGCGCACGCGCGGCAAGAGCTGCGCGCGCATTCAGCCGGTCTCATAGGAAAGCATTTACAATGCTTTCCTATGGACGCTGGCGTGCTCTCACTGTGATTTTCACAGTGAGAAGCACGCAAGCGCCTCTAGTGGCTGTCAATGAGACAGCTACTAGAGGATTAGGGGGAAGGCTTAACCCATTCATAATTATAGCAGTTTCTCTGAAACTGCTATAATTATGAAAAAATGGGTTAACCCTAGAAGGACCTGGCACCCAGACCACTTCATTAAGCTGAAGTGGTCTGGGTGCCTAGAGTGGTCCTTTAATATATGCCAGGAACAGTCATTAGGGAAATCACTAGCTATTTTAATTCTCAGGACTGTCCACAGACATTGGACAAGGAAAATATGGCTGGAAAGTTCATCAACTTTTGGAGGGTCGCCTATATATCTACACAACATACTGAAATACAAGCAAAGCGTATCTCAGACTGATTTAATTAACTTGCTATTAATTCTCAGTTTCACCACTTTTACAAGATTAATCTCTTAAATAGTACAGCAAATCTACTGAGACTTGGCATAAACCATCTTCACCAAACCCCACTCCTACCCCTTACTCTTGCTTCATACAATGAAATCATGGTTTTACTATACTATACATAGTGTGCTATACTATACTATACTATACATAGTGTGCTATGCTACACTATACTATACACAGTGTGCTATACTATACATAGTGTGCTATCCTATTTTATACTATACTATACATAGTGTGCTATACTATACATAGTGTGCTATTTTATACTATACATAGTGTGCTATACTACACTATACTATACATAGTGTGCTATCCTATTTTATACTATACTATACATAGTGTGCTATACTATACATAGTGTGCTCTCCTATTCTATACTACGCTATACATAGTGTGCCCTCCTATTCTATACTACGCTATACATAGGCTCTGGCTCTAAAGTGACATCACTTTGCACTTTGTTACTGCATATTGCTTTATTCAATTCCTCTATCGTATTTTGACAGAGCATTTGACTTGCTGCCAGCAAGTTGATGTCCTGCAAGTGGTCATGACATTTGAACTGTAATTTCAGACGGCAATATTACTGCCAGCGTTTTTTTAGCAAGCACAGAATGTGAAACCTGGCAATGAACAACCTAACCTAGAGACACAAGCGGAATTCTCAATTTCTTTGCAGTGATGAACACTGCAGTGATGTGCAGCCTTTGACACTGAATCTTGTAATGACTTTCTTGGTAATGCTGAAATTTGCTTCATCACTGGATGTCTGTGCAATAAATTACAGTCCAAGTACTGTAATGATGGTTGCATAGTAACATGACTTTATTATTCTCTAGTCCAGTGGCACCTAGCTTTTTTTTGACCGTGGCATGCTTGAGTAAGAGAAAAAATTCCAAGTCACAATTTTTTTTTTATTTTTTTTTATTTATTTTTTTAATTAAATTTTATTTTAACCACCTTCGCCAGCTTATTACTGCCACATTTACTTGAAGCTTTATTAGAGAGCTATGCATGCTTCTTGCCAAATTTACTTGGTTTTTAATTATTTGCCAAATGGAAATCTCAATTTAATCTATTACAGCCCACAATGTTTGCGGCAGACTTTGAGGTGGCATTCAAATCACTGCTTTATTCTATATTATGGAAAAGGTCTTTAGGCAACACTTTTCTGTGCATTCCACCATCCCTTTTCTCTGTCACATAGAAGGTCCAGAGAGAGTTTAAACTGTATTAACCCCTTAAGGACCAAACTCCTGGAATAAAAGGGAATCATGACATGTCACACATGTCATGTGTCCTTAAGGGGTTAAAGGGACACTGTAGGTACTAAAATCATTTCAGCTAATTGAACTGGTTACAGTGCCCAGAATTTGGTGGTGCAGTTTCTCCATTCAGTGTTAAACCATTTTCAAGCGGTTTAAAACAAAATAACTATTACTGGATTCTCATAGCCCCGCCCTCACTGGAGGTCTGGTTAAGGCAGAGGCACTTCCTTCTAGCCATACCAATTCATATCTGAATGGCCACTGTGATAGGCTGAAAGCTGTCAGATGACACTCTCAGCTGTGCATTGCTGCTCAGGCTTACACTTCCTCCTTAGCCCACAGAGGGAATACTCTGCTGGAAACTCTTATAGCAATAAACATTAAAACTATTTTGCTAGTGAATGAAAGGATGCTGATACTGAAGCCACTTCAGTGCGATGAAGAAGTAATTCTTACTGTCACTTTAAATTGTTGCCATCCATATCAGCCATTTCCCCATTTTTGTATGTTGCATCCTCTCCTCTTACTTGCTTCATTGTCTTAAGCAAAATATAATTCCTTCCCCTCCCCCCTCCCCCCCATCCTACCGGAGAGATTTAAAGGATCACTATAGGGTCAGGAACACAAACATGTATTCCTGACCATATAGTGTTAACACCAACATCTGGGCCCCTCATGTCCCTATATATATATAGTAAAAAACTTACAGTATTCAAAGCTAAAGCTGTAACTCTGCATGCTGTTAGACTCAGAAAAACAAGCTGTCTGCTGACATGTGGTAGCCTGATCCAATCACAATGCTTCCCCATAGGATTGGCTGAGACTGACAACGAGGCAGATCGGGGCAGAGCCAGCATGATTCAAACACAGCCCTGGCCAATCAGCATCTCCTCATAGAGATGAATTGAATCAATGAATCTCTATGAGGAAAGTTCAGTGTCTGCATGCAGAGGGAGGAGATACTGAATGTTAGGATGCATTTTAGGCAGCCATGACTCAGGAAGGATCTCTAACAGCCATCTTAGGAGTGGCCAGTGAAGTTATCACTAGGTTGTAATGTAAACACTGCATTTTCTCTGAAAAGACAGTGTTTACAGCAAAAAGCCTGAAGGTAATGATTCTACTCACCAGAACAAATTCAATAGGCTGTAGTTGTTCTGGTGACTATAGTGTCCCTTTAAGTTGTCTGTAGCATTTGAGCTCCAGCAGAAGACATTTGGCACACCGTATATTTATGAATTACATTTGCCATAATGCTTGGCCATATCTCTGTCATTAGATTTCCAAATAGGTGGGGTTTTTTTTTTGGGGGGTTTGTCCTGTAAAGTGACCGTGATACGAATGGCCTACATTTGCTATGGCCAAGTAAAACTATTGCTCAATAACTGAGAGGAGAATGTATTGATCGCTGTCTACATTACAAGTCAGACCCTTTAATTCTTGTTGATGTAAGGATCATTCCTCCTTTACATGTTGTTTAGGCAGATGGTATATGTTAGTGTGGTTCTTTTTCCCCCCATTATTTGTTTCCTTTTAGTTTATACTACTGCATTCATTATTTGTCTCTCAAATCAGGGCTTTCAGGTAAAATGATAAAACAGAACATTTTTTTTTTCCAGTACTTTGTTTTAATGTAAAATTTGAAGTCTCTTTGACAGTTGCTGGCTTAGTAAATAACCTCACTGTGGTAAAGTGTGATACTATGTGCAGGAATTGTAGTGTAATTACAGGCAGACTATAGAAAAATAATAATTGCAATATGATACTGTAGAAAACATAGCTTTCCAGTTTCTGGTGGTTTATTTTACTAATCTTTTCAGCCATTTGAGCTTGGGAGGGAAGTTCAATGAACTGTTCACCTTTCAGGATATCCGGTACAAATACTTAAAAGGTGCAGGTGGGACTGGAATGAAGTATGTTTAATTAGAATGCATTTTTACAACAGACTGTTTTCTTTAGAACACATTGGTGTTTTATGTGTAAAAAAAAAATAACAAATATAAATATCAGATTATATTCATTCAAAATTAAATAGGTAGATTCCAAAGAAAATATCTAACATGTTAACCTATTCAAGTAACACTGCAGGCACCACAACAACTCAATCAAAATAAAGTAATTATTGGGCTAGGGGGTCCAGTTCATGTAAAGGTTGTAGTAAGTAGCCGTTTGGATTTTTATTTTTTACCTTTTACATACACGTTGCATTTTTTCTGCTCATTTTGTAAATATGATCTGTACGGCTATGGTTGTATCCCTAAAATTATGCTTGGATAAGTGTTCTGAGTAAAATAAATGCCTCATGCCTTTTCCACTACCTTGCAAAGTTAGTTACATATGAGAGTCCTGACTTTACAGTTAGAATATTGGTTGACAGATTTGATGTGCCTATTCTGTGTTTTAGCAGTTTGACAGTTCATATTACCCAATAAATACAAACCATTAGCAGACACCACTGGGTATGTCATATGGTATATCTTGTACCTTATTGTACATCCATTTTTTTTCTCAAATTCTTTCAAAGTTTATGGTATTTTACTTTCTCCATTTTTACATGCACATTGTAATTTAGTGGTTTATTTTATAAATTTGATGTGTGCTACTAATTGTTCTCTGCTATATCCCAGTAGTGCAGGATGGTCCCCTTTGCATATCTTTATGAAGCATTTGTGAAAATACAGGACTGAAATAATAACCAGCCCACTGCCGTTTAAACTAAAAATGGTATATGGTACATTTTAGCAGATCACACATTTAAATCCATACTATTTAAAAATGAGGACACCATGGGGAGTCTCTCATTACTTATTTTGAGCTTTATTATTGTATATATTCTTTAGAATTTTGTGATTTTATTTTTTATATATAGATTATATTTTTGCTGCATAGAAATGAGAAGGTTGGGTCTGTCACCAACCCTAATTTTAATGCCAATGATAATGCTAACTCTTGCTGTAACACTAACCTTAACCCCTATCTGTAACCCCAATGCAAACTAAGCTTAGGTACTAACCTATAACCCTAAAGAATAACTCACCCTGACCTAAACACTAGCAAACCTGGACTCTAAACCTGGCGGTGCTATATCTGACGCTAGACCGTGTAAGGGATTCCTTATGCTGATGTCAGAAGAGGTATTGTCGTACAGCGCAAAACACTGAGTGCACTATACGAAGAAAATACATTGTGAGAGGGATTATTTCACACTCTGCTGCCAAATCACATCATGACAAGCTATCACTGTATGACTTAAAACCCTCTCACAGTCAGTGAGCATTGTCCAGTCCAGATCATTTTCTAAAACTGGTGATTGCGTTCAGTTTAAGTACTGCACATAGGTCAGCTTTGGGTCCTGCTGACAGAATAATACATGGGAGATAGTCCCTACTGGTAAAAAGCTGTGTGTATGTATATATGTTGTATGAGGAATATGAAACGCTCTGCACTCCAGCTGTAGTAGTTATGGTGCTTATAGTGTTCTCACCCCCCTGGTTCCACCCCCCCCCCCCTTCAAAAAAACAATAATATTTCCTAGAGTTTCCCTTAGAAATCTAGCAAGTGAGTAATTGTTTCAGGATAAGGAGTTAATGAATTGCAAATATCTGAACTCATCTCTTCTATTCCTTTACAGTTAATGATCTTCGGCTTCTTTTTGTGTCTGGACGCTTTTTTATATGTATTCACTTTACTTCCGCTGAGGGTTCTCCTGGCTGTTATCAAGTTCATTACTTTGCCTTGTTGTGGACTAAGGTAAGTTGAAATAAAGTGGGGGTGTTTTTATTATTAAATGTGATTATCTAAAAATATTATCTGTATTTACTGGTATCAGATTATAAATTGTGTTTTGTGATGTAGCTTAAATGATGAGGTAAGTTAGTCAATTGCTTTTAATGAGTTGTGAGGAGAAAATGAATGTACTCAGTAAAATGTAGATGGACTCTTCTAAATCAGCATCTTGATATGTCATACCTGTGAGGTGGATGGATTATCTCGGCAAAGGAGGAGTGCTCACTAACACAGATTTAGACAGATTTGTGAACAATATTTGAGAGAAATAGGCCTTTTGTGTACATAGAAAAAGTCTTTGAGTTCAGCTCATGAAAAATGGGGGCAAAAACAAAAGTGTTGCGTTTATAATTTTGTTCATTGTACATATAACACAGGTATGGGTGGATAAATATCTAAGTGGGATGCCAATGTAAATATTACCCTCACAACAAACACATAGTGATACAAAATGGCAGTAATAAAAATGTGTCACAACACACACAGTGAACTCTCAGTCCAGTGGGTGCAACACATCAAAATCAATAAGTGTGCAATTTCTGTCATTATCCCCTTCCCAAAATGAAATAAATTTGACACTTAACACCTTAAGGACACAGCTTCAGAAGCTTGTCCTAACCTTTAGGACACAAGCTATTTTTACATTCTTTGCTGTTTGTGTTCAAACGCAATTTGCATCTGTCATTTATTGCACCAACACATATTATGTACCGTTTTTTAGAGGGTAAACAGGGCTTTAATTTGATGTCACATATACATAAATACATTCTCATTAATTATAAAAAAAAATGCCAAAAATATATATTTTTTCACAGTTTTAACAATAATAGTGTGTGCATAATATGTCCAGCTTAGAAAAAGTAATTCAAAATAAATTCATTTATGTGTCTTGATTCATAGAGTACATCTTATGTATAGGATTTCAGCGTATTGTGAAAGTTACAGGTCACAAAATAAAAGGACTAAAATAAAATTTCAAGTTCCAAAACTTTCAGAAGTTGGTATGTTTGTCTTGTAGGTTTAGTAGCCATCACAGAAAAAAAAATTGCCACACAAAAGTATATAATTTATATAAAGTAGACATCACAGGCTATTTACCGAATGTTAGTTTGACACTTTTTACGTAGCCATTTCATCGCCAATCTCTGCTAAGTATTGGAGTAAAATTGTGTTTTTTCTTTATTTTGGCATATAAACATATAACAAGGTTTTTGTAATGTGTATTTCGTAAAGCTGTTGTGTGCTAGTCCTGCACAGAACCACATATTGTGTTCAGCTACATCTGCTGAGTATAATGATACCCCTTTGTATGCCTTTGGCACTATTCTGTAAAGCTATAATGCCATATAAGAGACAAGGCTATTTCAGTTTCTATAGTTAGAATTTTCGTAGATGGATTTGACGGGCCTATGTCTCATTTTAGTGTATTATAGCAGCGTGACTGTTCAAAAAACCCCACAAAGGGCGTTCATTTAAAGCAGACTTATATGGTGTATATTGTGCCTTAACTTGTCACCATTTTTTCACCAATTTATGTCAATGTTTGTGGGGAGGGGGGGAAAAAATAGCATTTTTGCCGAGTATTTCTTACACTTGATATGTACCACTGTGCACCCTCAAACTATGCTCAGTTACACCTTCTGAGTAAAACAATATGCCCAATGTATGACCTAGACACTATTTTGTGAAGTTACAGTGCTGTAAAAGAGACGTGACAAGTTCAGCTTTTTAAGTGTGAATTTTCATGGAGGGTTCTGATGTGTTCACGTCCCACTTTAGAGCACTTGAGCAGGCTACATATTCCAGCTACACAGTAAAGGCATACCATTTCTTAAAGAAGACATTCCAGGGTATTTCAAAAGGCATATTTTGAACCTTAGCGTGGGATCATTTTTCCGCTAGTGTAGTGGTAATAAGCATTTTTCTGCCTTTTTGACACACAGTGAGTTTGCACAGTATATTTTGCAAAACTTATGCGTGCTACGACTGTATAATACTTCATATGTTTCTCAACTATGTCATCTGACTACAGCAATACGCCCATATGTACCTTGCTAGGTATATGTGGATATTGAAGGGGCACATTTGAGACAGTCGTTCCATATTTTGTTTTTGTTTTTTGGGGGTTTTTTTAAACTTTGAATTTTTACGCTGTGTCCCTGTCCCATTTTAGAGTATTTTAGCAGGCTATATAATCCAACTACCCCATAAAGGCATACCACCTCTTAAAGAAGACTCCCTGGGGTAATTCAAAAGACATATTTTGAACCTTAGCGAAGGATTATTTTGTTTCTCTAGTTTGTTCCAGGTGTAGTGCTAATGAGCATTTTTAAATGAGTTTTATTTTATTTTTTACTTTTTCTTTTTAAAACTTGTTTTAAAACTTTTTTGCTTACATTTTTTTTAAACTTTTGTAAACTTTTTTTACACATTTAACATTTTTATAAACTTTATTTACTGTTGACCCCTAACTAGCAGTAAGCAGCACTAACCATAAATTCCCCAATTTCCCAAAACTCCCAACCACCCCAGCTAGCAAAATATATCATTTTAAAATATTTAAATTAATTAAGGAAATAAATGAAACCACTATGGGGTTGAAAAAAAAATCTGATCACAGTATAATACTGTGATCTGTATTTTGATCATTGTAGGTAATGATCAACTGGCAGGGAATGGGTTAATTTTTATTAGGACTAGGTAAAGGGGGGTGGGATTTTTTTTAAAAACCTTTTTAAAAAAAACCTTATTAAAACTTTTTTTTTTACTTTTTAAAACGTTTTTTTTAACGTTAACCCCTAGCTAGCCTAACACCAAATTCCCCACTAACTTCCACCCACTCCAGCTTGCTATTTATAGAATTTTTATATATTTAAATTAATTAATAAAATTTAACCCCTGAGGGTTACAAAAAATAAGTTGACCCTCAGGGGTTAAAAAAAAAAAAAAAAAATCACAGTAAAATGTAGTCCATGCCAATTGATCACAGCGGAAGAGCAGGGTGGTGGATCGTGAGTCCTTGCAGCACATGTGCTCGCTCTGACAGCCTGTCAAAACGATCACTGCTGCAGGGACAGCGCGATCGGGTGCTCCCGGTCTGCCTCGAATACAGAGGGGGTTAACCCCCAGTCTGGGGTTAACTTTAATGCATGACGGACCCGGTCCATCATCCGGCGGTTAACTTATGATATTTTATTATTATTGTTAGTATTATTATTGCCATTGATATAGCGCCAGCAGATTCTGTTGCACTTTATAATATTATGAGCAGGCAGGTTCAACTATAAATAGGACAATTACAAGAAAACATATATAGGAATGATAGGATGAAGAGAACCCTGCTCAAACGAGCTTACAGTCTATAGGAAGTGGGGTATAAAACACTTTAGGACTTGATAATAATGCAGCAATTTCCTAATGGCTCCTTTCAGTCTTATAGCAAGATCCGTTTCACGTTAACCATGTAAAAGTGAAAACATAAAACCGGCCTAGCATAATATCGTTTAGTACTATAGAATACAGTTAAAAAAACTCTATCAATGTTGGTGGGATAGTTTCTGGTTTTACACCCTCTAAAACATCAAAGTACAAAAAACTTTAGCTATATCAGTTTGTGTACAGTGCATTTTACCTGCGATTTGCTCAGAGCGCTTGTGATTTGCTTGGAGTTCGTAGTTCTTTCAGGGCTCCGGCTGCTGTGCATGCGCCGTGACATGGTGCGTGATGATGTAATAGCTGATGCGTTTCACCCCACCGATAGGGCTTTAGCAAAGCTAACATCAGTTACTACTAATTGTTGCAAAAATAATGCTTTAAAAATTGGCCAAATAGAGATGGAATGGGCATATAAACTAGGCAAGATAGGGCCTCGATAAAGATGTTGACCTTTTAAACTTTTTATAGAAGCAGTAGATACGATTTAATACAATTTTAATTATTTATTTCTAATCACTTATACGCTTTATATAAAAAAGATTGTTTTGTTTTAGGATATATTTATATTTTGTACAGTTTTTCAATAAATCTTGTCAGATAGCAAAAAATAATGAATTGGGTGATAATCCCTTTTGTTTTACAAATGGTTTACAAATAAAAAGGGGAATATCCCCCAAATCAAAATCGATATTGGCAGACCTTGTTTATCAGCACGTAAGTAAACACAGAATATCAAAAAAATTCATGCAGTTTTTAACAATGACCCTAGGTGGCGCTGCTTTGTTTCTCTTGTCTCCTATTTCTGTAAAATTGCTACATCACAAATAAAAGGTGAAGTATTTCAATCGTCTGATTCACCACCTATTGATAACAATTCTGCATACAAAATTAAAAGCTAATATGAACGTTTACCTTGTGTAGATGCCCTTTTTATCCAATGTTCTAAAAAAAGCATAGTGGTAGAGTATTGTGCTTTAACCAGATTTTATTTATGTAAGCGTTATACGTCTTATATACTTTGTAAAAGTTTACAGTTGGTACCAAATATATTAAAAGAGCTGTACTCTGAAATGTGATATTTGAATGTATATTGGCCAAATGACAAAATTATAAATTTTTCTGAACAATGCACAGTGTTACTAGCTTCTATAGAAGTAAAACCAATTACAATATAGAAGTCTGATTGCAGTATATTTTGAAATTGTGGAATAGGATGCAGTCCTATAGACCAAACACCAGACATTTGGTGACAGGAGATTACACTGTTCCATGGTGGGTCGCCTTGACTACAAATCTGAACAGCTTAAACATTTCTAAAGAGATTACAGAGCTTCAAATTTCTTGGTGATGATAGGAGCTCCAGTAGAACTTGTTTAACTCCTACTTTGCCAAAGAGGTTAATCCTTTTTAAGTGGCCCAGCATAGGTTGCTTGACCGATTTTTAATTATCCTTATTTTTTTCAAGTGACTACCTCTGTGCATAGTAATATTTACTTGATATCCTCTAAAAATAGGAATGAGGGCTAGTACTCTTCCCATTATAATTTGACCAATGGAATTTTCCGGGGGCCTGATCATTACATTAGTACATTTTAAAGCATCAAAAAAGCTTTAGCTTAATGAAGCAGTTTTAGTGTATAGATCATGCCCCTACAGTCTCCCTACTCAATTATCTGCTCTTTAGGAGTTACATCAATTTTGTGTCTGTTTATGCAGCCTTAGGCACACCTGCCCTGGCAGTGACTGACACAGCCAACATGGAAAGAAAATTGGTTTCATTTTCAATCAGATGTAAAATGTCTTTAGAAGTTGTTATCTCCAGCTCTGCAAATTGAACTTTAATCACACACAGGAGGCTCCTGCATGGTCTAGAAGGCTATTAACAGTGCAGAAGACCGAACATTCTAAATGAAATACACTGTGCAATAAAGGAAGTATAAGCATTAGATCTCTCTTAGGGGAAGTATTTTGGAAAGCTGTGCAAGTCACATGCAGGAATGCGTGACTAGGGCTGCATAAACAAAGTGATTTAACTCCTAAATGGCAAAATTGAGCAGTGAGACTGATTCACTAAAGGAACACTACAGTCATCAGAACAACTACAGCTTAACCCCTTAAGGACTGAGCCAAATGTACACGTTGTGATCAAAACGTAAACAAAACCTGGAATTTGACTGTCTGTTCAACCGTAATTCACCTCTTTCATATTAAGTGCACCCACACTTATTATATATAATTTTATTCAGGGGAAATAGGGCTTTCATTTAACATTAAATATTTTGCTATGAAGCATAATTTAATATGTTTAATTTAGAGCCGGGTCCCCAAGGACAGCATAGCACGCCCACAGTCCTTAAGGGCTTAATGTAGTTGTTCTGGTGTCTACTGCATGTCCCTGCAGGCTTTTAAATGTAAACACTGCCTTTTCAGAAAAATACTTGAACTTTAACTACAGCACTTATGTCCTCATTTCATTGGTGCATTTTGCATGGTGTCTGATGGGAAAGCAATATCTTAATTATCATATGAAAAGTGTAATTTAAAAGCAATCATTATGCATATTTGATTCACTTTTAAAGGAACACAAACATGTGTTCCTGACCTTATAGTGTTAAACTATTTAGCCCCATTGTTCACCTTAAATCTAGCAAAACTCACCTTCCAGCGCCACGCCGGTCTGCCATCGCTAGCTCCGCCCCGATCCTCCTCCTTGGCTGAGATCATCAGAAGTGATAATCTGTGCCAATCCTGATGCTTTTCCATAGGAAAGCTTTGGATTGGCTGAGATTGGCAATTCTGATGATCTTAGCCAAAGAAGCAGGGCAAGGCTGAGCCAAACAGCCTGGCCAATCAGCATCTTCTCATAGTGATGTATTGAATCAATGCATCTCTATGGGGAAAATTCAGCGTCTCCATGCAGAGCATGAAGATGCTGAACGTCAGTGGTGCACACTGTGCAGCACTGACCCAGGAAGCACCTCTAGTGGCTGTCTGAGGAGTGGCCACTGGAGGTGTCCCTAGGCTGTAATTCTCTGAAAGGGCAGTGTTTACATTAAAAAGCCTGCAGGGACAAACTATATTCACCAGAACAACTACAATAAACTGTATATAGTGACTGACTATAGTGACCATTCCTCTTTAAATTAAAAATGTTTATTTTTGTTGCTCACAACATATCAAGAAATGACATCCACAAATAGTGTTTATTTTATTTACTTGCAGTAACGGAAGGTTGCTTCAGCCAGCGCAAGTATGTGATGTTTTAAAGGGGGTGATCATGATAATCTGTTACTTCATGATGCACTACGTGGACTACTCTATGATGTACCACCTTATAAGAGGCCAATCCGTCATAAAGCTTTACATAATATACAACATGCTGGAGGTAAGACTACTTTCTTTCTGGTATTTTACCTTTTATGTTCTTTGTTATAGTATTTTTTTGTTATCCACTCAGGTCAGTGGGTAGTGCTGCATTGTGATCCTTTCTAAAATTTCTATAACCTATTTTGGTTTTCTGCCATGTTACTTCTAGGTTGCAGATCGTCTCTTTTCTTCTTTTGGACAAGATATTTTGGATGCACTGTATTGGACAGCTACAGAGCCCAAGGAGAGAAAGCGAGCACACATTGGTGTTATTCCTCATTTCTTCATGGCTGTCTTGTATGTCTGTATCCTTATGACTAGTATAAAATATCTACAAGAGCCACAAAATATCCCTTCAGTGATCTGTTTTCATATTTTTCAGGGCTAAATATAGATGTTTTCTAGACCAGTCAAGGCCAACCTTGGCTTTGCAGATAGCAGACTCTGTTCTTGTGAAGCTGAGAATGAGGAATGTAGTCCACAAACAGTTACTGTCTGAAGGCTATCCATCCCGTGAAAACATTGACATTTCACAATCCAATGTACATCTTTTCTCTCAAATGTGTGCTTTACTTAAAGGAACACTCCAAGCACCATAACCACTACAGCTCTCTGTTATGGTGTTTGGAGTATGCCTTTAGAGGACACTCACACACACTAAATGCTGGTAAGTGCATTTGATAGGTTGGCCTCATTCTTTTTTTTTTTTTTTTTCTCTCAAAGTCTCTCTTCTCATTTTAAAAAGGAAAAGTTTTCAGCATCATAAACCCCTATCTTTCAGCCATACCTTCCCTTTGCATAAAACATCTTTCTGTTTGGCCTCAACATCCGCTTACATACAAAGCTAAGTCAGTAAGAGTTCAGTGCAAGCTGAGTCACTGTAATGACTCCAGTCAACAACCAATCACTGCCCTCTTACTATATTTTCCCTTGGCTCTGTAAAGTGGGATTTGAAATCTACAGATAAGAGGACAGTGATTTGCTGATAGGGGAGTCATGTCGGCATGCTCTGATTGACTGATCTGTATATGTATACTGTGTACTTTCAATCAGGAAGACTGCCTCTTGAACCTCCTGCCTATAGAATGCATTATACAGAAGTTACCAGCACAAGGGGAGAGCACTTATATACATTGCCTGAAATTAGGTATGAATGACCTTTTGCTTAATTTCCTTAATTGCTTGCAGTTCTCCATGCCATCCTTATCCTGGTGCAAGCAACGACTCTTAATGTAGCATTTAACTCTCATAACAAGTCTCTGCTCACCATCATGATGTCCAACAACGTAAGTATAAAACAACTGCTTCACCAAAGACCGCTTATTGTGATTACCAGATTTGGTGAAACGGCAGAATATTTTGAAAATGATTGTTAGTAATGTTGATAAATTGTACAGACCTTTATGCCCTTGTTTAAATATTGTTTGTTAATTTACCTGTTTCTGCTTTGGTGGATGTTCATAGTGTAGGTCTACGGAATTTCATGATTGAAATGTTTTCATTAACAGTTTGTGGAAATCAAAGGGAGTGTTTTCAAGAAGTTTGAGAAGAACAACCTTTTTCAGATGTCAAACAGTGGTATGTATAACCATGGGCTACTTTTCCTTGGGGGCCGGTGCAAACTGCAAACAAATAGTCCACTTAGAGGCCACACCAGCACTCTGTTCCACCTATTTCTCAATTTGATATTGCTTTATATCCGAATAGAATACAATAATAGAATTTACTGTAAAATATTTAAAGGAACACTATAGGGTCAGGAACACAAACCTGTATTCCTGACCATATAGTGTTAAAATTATTACCTAGCCCTGCCCCCTGGCCCTCCCTTTCCTCCCTAAATATAGTACTTGGCTGACATTATCAGTAGTGATGATCTCCACCAATCACAATGCTTTCCCATGCAGAGTGTGTAGATGCTAAACAGCCCCAGGGAGCACCTCTTGTGGCCATCAGAAGAGTGGCCACTAGACGTGTTCCTAGGCTTCAATGTAAACACTGCCTTTTCTCTGAAAAAGCAGTGCTAATAACAAAGGAAAATGTATATATGCGCCCAAGTACAGCTCCTCCTAGCACCCTTGCAACATCAAACACCAGAGAAGTACCATACTACAAGAAAAGAATTACATATGGAAAATGGGTATGGATGAGCAGTTTAAGGAGGCAAGTAGAAAAAAAAATATGGATAGAAGAATGAGCATATAGAAAGGAGGCATTGATAGGAAAATAAATTGTGGAAAAGTGGCATGGATGAACTGAAAAAGGGACATGAAAGAGGAAAGTACAAGGTGCATGGATGAAAAGAGGTGAGATTAGAAGGATGACTGTGTATATACACCTCATCATTCAGACATTCTACACAAACACCCCTGCATTCACACACACTCCACACATACACAACTGCATTCACACATACACAACTGCATTCACACAAATACAGTCCTAAATTTAAAACACTCTTACACAATCATCCCTGCATTCACAGACACACCAACACGTCGTGCCAGGAACATGACATGTACTTAAATCAAAATTGTGTGTATAAAAACAAATGACTAACTGCAGTCATGTAGAGATTACTGGATCTCTAGACCATTTGTTCACTAGCATAAAATAATGAAAAGTATGTCTTCTGTAAATTATTAAATCACTCGAGTCATCCTTAGCAGTCCAAGGGGAACTAAGATATATACAAGAGTATTCCCATTATTTATAATTACTAACCATTTTTATTTTACATTTCTCTAAATTCGTTTAATCAGACATGGCATTTCAGTATGGGACAAACCATATTGCAAAGACAGAAACTTATTCAATGCATTCCATCCGTAGTCCTACAATGACCATGCAGCTGATATTTTAATCTAGTTGGCAGTTTGATTTGTTCCACACCCTATTTCTGTGTCTTTATGATTTTGATTTCAGTATTTATTTTTTTTATGATTCTTAAGTAGAGATAAACTTTAATGCAAAGCCTGTACATACAGTCTCTTAGAATTGCAATTTTTTTCAAATGCAACCATTTCCCCCAGAGTATCAATTCTAGCATGAGAAACAATGTTTCTTGTAACACACTTATTTTTTGGTTTTTTTTCCCTTTGTTTTGTTGTGAATTATTTTTGCTGTATCAGTAACATGAAGTATTATGCAAATCTGCTGACGTGCAATATTTCAGAAAGCGTCGGCTTGTGCATTTGTCACTCATTTATATGAGGCATAATAACTAGAGCATGTGTTGACAGTTTTCCTTCTCTTGCAGATATAAAAGAGCGCTTCACCAATTATGTTCTGCTGCTGATTGTGTGTCTGCGGAACATGGAACAGTTCTCTTGGAATCCGGGTAATAATTTCACGGTTCAGTTTTCAGTTGATAGATAAATCCCCTAAAATAAAGAAGTTAAATTAACCTGCTTCGTATGAAGGGAATTGCATAGGTAATTTTAATCGTGTTTAAATAAGTAATGGGTGTATTGCTGAGTAAAGCATTGTGTATTACAGGAATAACAAGATTGATGGATTGGGTAAACCATGGAAGAATTTGAACACGTTTTTACAATAAATTTATACATTTTTCCTTCCTTCCCCTTTAGACCACCTATGGGTGTTGTTTCCTGACGTGTGCATGGTAATTGCATCTGAGATTGCAGTGGACGTTGTAAAGCATGCCTTCATTACCAAATTTAATGACATCACTGCCGATGTACGTATACAGAACTAGTTTTCTCCACAAATTAATATAATTAGAACTTTTAAACAATATTATGACATAAAGGTAATACTTAAAGGAGTGGTTTGTATGTCCTCTTCGTGCCCCCATGCTGTTATCCTGGGTCCCAAATAGTTGGTACTTGCACCTCCTGTACATGATACACCTCGCAGCTGCCCATATGTTTCTTCTGTAGTGGCATTGCATTGCACAGTGAGATGGAGATACCATGTGACATTATGAAGAGTCTAATAAAGATGTCTTGCAAAATGTACTTTAATATAAAATATATAACTCTAAAAGAATGGGTCACTGTGTTCATTTAGCAAATGTAGACTGGTCACCATACTAAGTTAATGTATATAATTTGGGTCTCTGTCCAAAAAAGGGTTAAGAACTACTGACTTAAAAGGACTCTTCCATGCCAAGTGTAAACTTCATCTGTACATTGAGCTACCGAAATGACTAGCGAACGCATTGATAAAGCAATTTAGCTGATAAACCTGTACCTTTTTGCTTTTTGGCAAACTCCTGTAAACTTAATGGTTGGTTGGCCCGGCGGATGTTTTACATCCACTGCAGCACCAGCAGTTGGCAGGTGAATATTTATTCTGAATAGCAAACAGAACAAAAAATGGTGGTTAGCACTCTATACAGTAAATATGAATTGTGACAACACTTACGTGCACAACATATAAAAAGTGTAATATTAGAAGTATATACGTACACTTTAAAATAAACTTTATCCAGATGAGTTTCTAAAAGAAAAATGGCTCATATAGGGCAATATAATCCATATAATGTCCACACAGTGATAAAATATATGTGTGATAATACCATCCTACGGTAAATATTTATTCTGCATTGTGGCCATCTTGGAGGCACAGAATGGATCTTCAGGTAATTTTAAAAATAAAATGCGCTGGCTGGTGATAGTTGGCACAATGTAAAGATTATTTTATTTATCTGGGTATAATATTCTACCTAATACATGTTATGGTTGAAAGTCCCTTTAAATGAGCAGTATGGTATTTTCTTTATTCTGTTGTCTTTCTTTGAACTTGTATTTATTATGGAAGTCATGTGTAATATTAACTTCACTTTCACCCATTTTGTAAAGTAATGGCTAGTAATGGTTTGCTGTACTATAATGACCTCCCCTTATCTAGTTTTTTGAGCCATTAATGTCATTATATTTGGAAAATAAATTAAAAGCTGTAATTAGGAATATGAATGCGATTAGCAGTAAAATGTATGTTAATATATCCTTTTAAATGGATTTAAAGTGTTTACCGTTTCAAACGAGCAATCATCTATTTCTTAGCATCATGATAGTCAGACTAATGAGGCAAAAAACGTTGTAATTAGCAGCTAAACCTGTAGAGGTTGTTAGTTTATATATGCTTCAGAAGCAGCATAAATGACGTTTTTGTGAGCCAGTACTAAAATTGGTATAAGTGGCCTATTTTTAAATTGCTCCTCAGTATCCACAAAAAAGCTGTCATCTGACATTTTTGTAAAAATAACAGTGTAACCCCGTCACCAATGAGCCTATGTGAGTTTCTTCTCAATTCATTGCTGAATAGATTTTAGCAGAATGTTAATACAATCCATGGCAAATAACGGAATGTTAATGTATTATAAGTTTTTGTTTTTTGTAAAAAGTAACATGCTTGCATTTATTAGAGATAAACGTTTGATATATTGTCACGTTATTCACAAAATAAAAGCAAGCTAAATATGTAAAACCTTATTGCCACACATTTATAAAATCAACTCCTAATGACGTGTCCAGTAACTCTTTTACAACAACTTGGTGATCTGAAGATGTAAACATTATTCTTAGTTCTTTGAGAGGCAAGAGTAGTCCTATAGATTATGCACCTTTTATATCAAGCTCTACTAGCCATTTTTCCCTGCAGAATTATGGGTAGTTCAACTTTAGCTGATTCTGCTTTCATAGATATGCCCATTTTAAACCACTTTTTGCATCTGGTTTGCATGCATTGTGACATTATGATGGGCAGACCTGGATCACACTTCTGATTTTGAGCATTCTAAGTGCTTTGTTAGACAAATCCTAACTAAATTGTTTTATTAAATATACCCAGGTTTACACCTTTCTATTGTTTAGGCCAAAAATATATATATTCTGTATGTTTATTGTGCTCCCATCATTCCACTTTGTAGGTATACAAATGTTTAAATGGCTGTATGATTAGCCTGCTGATTCTGAATGCTGTCTGCCATAAGGTTTCTTGTAAATATGTGACTGAAAATATTTCTCCTTTTATGCAGAATGCTGCTTAATGGAAATAAAAACATCATGCGGTTTAAAGAAAGTATAGTTACAAAATTAAACAAGTAAATGAAAATTATATCAGTCTACCCCATAGTTTCTGCTTCAAAATAATAATAATAATAATAATAACAGAATTAAAGTATTTAACCAGGAAAGGTACATTCAAATTACTCTGGTTTCCAAGTACTTCCTGGGGATGTTACGATTACCCAATTTAATGGTACTCATTTTATCTACCTTGGAAGGATGAAGGGCTGAGTCAACCCTACAGGGATTTAAGCCCGCAACCCCTAAGTGTTGAACAGATTCTATTGCTGTTGCACTAGCCCACTGAGCTATCTCATCGGCTAAAAGACCCAAGTTTGTGTTTATTTTAATTAAGCTTTACAATGTAAAGATTGTGGACACTTATACTGTTAAAAACAAGAGGAAAGTGTAAGCGCACAATAACAATTGGAGCAGCAAACCTATAAGGGAATCCCTCAGAAACCCTTAGAGTACAACAAGAATAAAAAAAAAACAGAGGTAAGGGCTGCGCCAAAAAGACCTTATAACATTCAATAATCAAAATGAGGGTAATCCGAATAAGAGAGTCTTAACTGGAATGATCTTACTTAGATCAGATAGTCTATAAAGTGCTTGGTCAGGAACAATGTCCTCGCTTTCCTTGCCCGGGCAGATCCACTCTTATGAAAAGATAAAACAAATAGTGTAATATGTCCAGTCTAATATAACAAATCCTAAAAAGATGGTAAACTCACATATATTAGAGCTATAGCTAGCTCTAGTGTGAACAGCATATAACGGTACAATCCCCGCTTATGGGATATGGGGTAGACTTCCTCTGTCAGGGGCATGTTCAACATTTAAAAAGAAGGGTAAAAGGAGACAACCAATAGTGCTCTCTGGATAAAACAATAGTATATAAAATGGTACTCACAAGAGAGGAGCAGACAAACTGCTCCTTGATGATGGCATTAGTGGTATGATCCCCACCTAGGATTACTTGGAGTCCAGGATAATAAAATGCCAGGTAAAAAGTAAAAACAGTATAAAGTGTATAAGAAGATGATTGGCACAAATAAAGTGACCAAAAAAATATTTAATGGATTAAAATACATAATATAAAATATCCACAACGCGTTTCGCCTTATAGTGCTTCTTCAAAATGGAATAGCTATATGTTTTAACATTTCATATGAGTGGATCTGTCCGGGCGAAGACATTGTTCCTGACCAAGCACTTTATAGACTATCTGACTTATACTGTTTAGCCTTCCCATCACTTCTGAAAACATGTGCATAAATTGTGTGCTTTCCAAACTTCAAAGGGATTGAATTATTTTCATTCAAGTGACACTATAAGCAGCATACCACAGCTGGTCTCTAACGCCACTTTTGAACAGTTTGACATAAAGTGGAGGTGCCCGTGTCCTAGCCTCTTTGGCGGCATATTGCTTTTGTGAAAGTTCCACTTCTGCATTAACGATATTAAAGAACCACTCCACACCCATACAGCACTTTAACTTTCTAAAGTATCCCGTTTCACTTTTTTAAAAGTAAGGATTTCTATATGATTTCATTAAAACGTTTGTGGCTCATAAGAATTGCAGCTTTTGTTAATCTTTTAGGATATACCCCAAGTAGGATGAGAACCAACACCAACTTCACCACGTCTTCACAATGACAACAGGGCTTTTGTGTATTTTCAGAGGGTTATAATATGACATGATCCATAGTCTGTAGGGAGGAGGCTAGCCTCCAAACCCCTCCACAAACCAGTGACCAGACGCATCCATTACACATACATTTTCCATCTTTTAATTAATATACCCTTGTTCTAGAATTGCATCTGGCAATGTTCATTTTCTGTTGTTGTTGTTATTATTTTATTTATATAGCGCCATCAAATTCCGCAGCACTTTACAATGGGTGGACGAACAGACAATGAGCTTACATGCTAGAGGAAGTGGGGTAAAGTGACACAAGAAGATAAGGATAGTATTAGACTAGTGACAATTGCAGAAGAGGAATCCGTCGGGAGCTATTAACAGTTTAATTGATATGCTTTTATGAAGAAGTGGGTTTTTAACGATTTTTTGAAGGAGTAGAGACTGGGTGAGCATCTAACGTAGGAGGGAAGCGAGTTCCACAGGAACGGTGCAGCCCTGCATCCATCAAGTTCAGCCTTCCTCACATATGTTTTTACTGTTGATCCCAAAAGAAGGCAAAAATCCCAGTCTGAAGCGCTTCCAATTTTGCAGCAAACTAGGAAAAAATTCCTTCTTGACCCCAAAATGGCAGTTGGATATCTCCTTGGATCAAGTAGCTATTACCCCACTAATTAGAAATTATATCCCTGTATGTTATGGTTTTGCAAGTATTTATCAATTGCTGTTTAAATATCTGTATGGACTCTGATAAAACCACTTCTTCAGGCTGAGCATTCCATATCCTTATAGTTCTTACTGTAAAAAAACCTTTTCTTTGCCTTAGATTAAATCTCCTTTCTTCCAGCCTAAATGTGTGTGTGACCTTGTGTCCTATGTATAGCCTCGTTTATGAATAAATTTCCATATGGGTGTATAATTTCCAACTGAAAGAATAGAGGCCCCAATCAGTCAAAATTCCTTTACACCCTGTTCCAAATTATTATGCAAATTATATTTTTCTCATTTACCTAAATAATTGATGTAAAAAACAGTCAGCATAATTCTCATGTTATCAACCATTAAGCGTACAATTCACATTTTATTGAACAAACCTTCTAATGATAACAGTATTTTTTTTAAAACATAAAAAACTTACAATGCACTGCTCCAAATTATTACGCACAGTAAGTTTCAAAACACTTTATAGGTTGTAAAGAACTGAAAATTGTCATTTGTTGTGTTTGCAGCAAATTTATTACAATTAAACTTATAAAAACATTTTAACTTTTTAAACTTTTTAACAGGTCACGTTACATTTTAACATAGGACCCCTTATTTGATAGCGGCTTCACAAGTCTTGCATCCATTGAACTTGCAAGTTTTTGGACAGTTTCTGCTTGAATTTGTTTGCAAGATGTCAGAATAGCCTCCCGGAGCTGCTGTCTGGATGTAAACTGCCTCCCACCCTCATAGATCTTTTGCTTGAGGATGCTCCAAAGGTTCTCACTAGGATTGAGGTCAGGGGAGGATGGAGGCCACACCATGACTTTCTCTCCTATTATCCCCATAGCAGCCATTGATGCAAAGGTATTCTTTGCAGCATGAAATGGTGCATTGTCATACATGAAGATGATTTTATTACGGAAAGCATAGTTCTTCCTTCTGAACCAGGGAAGAAAGTGGTCAGTCAGAAACTCCATACTTTGCAGAGGTCATCTTTACACCTTCGGGGACCCTAAAAGGGGCCGACCAGCTCTCTTCCCATGACTCCACCACCGCCTTGCTGACGTCACAGCCTTGTTGGAATAGGATGGCCGTCCACCAGCCATCCACTACTCCATCCATCTGGACCATCCAGAGTTGCACGGCACTCATCAGTGAACAGGGCTGTTTGAAAATTAGTCTTCATGTATTTTTCTGCCCAATGCAGCAGTTTCTGCTTGTGAGCATTGGTTTGTGGTGGCCGAATAGAAGGTTTATGCACAGTTTCAAGACTCTGGAGGACTCTACACCTTGATTTCCGTGGGACTCCAGAGGAACCAGCAGCTTCAAATATGTTTCCTGCTATGTAATGGTATTTTAGCAGCTGCTCTCTTGATCCGATGCATGGATCTGGCAGAAATCTTCCTCAATGTGCCTTTATCTGCACAAACCCGTCTGTGCTCTGAATCAGCCACAAATCTCTTAATAGTGCGATGATCACTTAAGTTTTCGTGAAATATCTAATGTTTTCATACCTCGTCCAAGGCATCGAACTATTTCACTCTTTTCGGCAGCAGAGAGATCCTTTTTCTTCCCCATATTGCATGAAAATGGTGCTCTGCTTAATAATATGGAACACCCTCCTTTAGTAGTTTTTCCTTAAATTGGGCTCACCTGGCAATCTAATTATCACAGGTGTCCGAGATTACTTTCAGTGATCAAAAGAGCCCTGAGACACAATGCCATCCATGAGTTAAACTGAAAAACAAAATATTTAATCTTTGTGACACTTAAATAGAATTTGCATAATAATTTGGAACAGGGTGTAGAGATACGTGGCCCTCTTTAGTTGCTAAATATGCATATTCTAACCTATTTGTAAACTTCTAGGAAAGTCACAAATGATAGAGGCAATTACAATGCATATTGTGACAAATAAGTTGATAAATTGCTGTCTAGAATAGATACATGAAACACAGATGTAGAGAGAAGTGTGTGTAAAATAAATACTTCAGGTAAATGGAGTAATTTAATTTATATATTGTTTGCTAGAGTAATTATCAGCATATATTCAAATAATTATATTTATGGTACATTATTTTCATAGACAACATGGTTTTCAAACCGTAACACAAAATAATATATTGGAAGAACTGGTTTGTTGGATCAGCTACAGTGTCTATTAAGTATTGTACATATTAAAGAAAACACACACCATTCCATATTAGTATAGCCGTGAATATACTTGATAATTTACATGCAGTGACCACAGACTGAGATTAAAAAATTGAGTGGCATGTGCACCTTGGGCCCACATGCTAATTATTTGGGTCGTGAGACAAACCTCTGGAATGTGCTGTTTACTAGGGATGTGCATGGGCAAAAGATTCAGTTCGGTACTTCAGCAATTCGGCACTTCCGAAATTCAGGAATTCGAGACTACGGCAATTCCCTAACCCTGGTAGGGTTAGAGTTAGAGGACGGTTGGGGTTAAGTGATATCTTAATGAGACTTTTATATTACTTTTTTTTTTTTTAAATTATTTTATTATCCGGACGGATCAACCCCTGAGGATTACACCCCTAATTTATTCTGTTGTCTTAGCAAGACTTTTTTTTTTTTTTTTTCTCTCTCTCTACTGTTTTATTATCTGCATAGGCCTACCTGTTGTCTCCATTTAGACCATTTGGTCTGGTTCTTATTGTTATAGACTATTGTTATTAGCCCTAGACGCAGCCCTTACCTCCTTCACATATTTTAGGTGTGCCTTTACCAGTGCTCAATCTCTACAATGGGCTAAATATTTATTTTTCGATAAGTTACTATGCTTTCTAAACCTAATGATCATTTTCCATCTTCCTAACTAACCACTCTTTATTTTCCTGGCTTCAATGCAAATGTCTTACTCTCCTCTCTTGCCATCTCACCCATGCTCCCCTACAAAGTGCTCCTTCAGTGAGTGTACACAAGCTCTTTACCCTAGTATATCGGCTGTGCATGGCATTGTATATTACTGTGTGAGTGCATATTGAAAATGGTAACAGGTGGCTTAGGAGACCCAAACTGCCTATACATGTAGAGCACCCACGCAATCCTGTGCATGGCCTTTTAAACTATTTGGTTAACATGCGTGCGCAGGTTCTTTGAAGTAAAACATTAGCATGCCTGGAAAATGCAGTACCCATTTCCTGCTCACAGCGTAATTTTAAGAGCACTTTTAGAGTTAGAACATGCAATTAGAATATTGCATTTTTTAAGCCAGCTTGTAACCATCAATTTAAATCTTTATTTTTGTTAAAGTATATTGTTTTTTTATTTTTTTTTTGTAAATCTTAAAAATTAGATTTTGCATTCTGATAAGTGTATGGTTAGCAAATACCTTGTGCTACAAAAAAATATATATTATCCCTCTTCCCACCCCCCCTCCCCCCCCAAAAAAAGGTTTGCTGTTAAAATATTATTTTCTTTTGTCTTTCTTGAAGGTATACAGTGAATACAGAGCCAGCCTTGCCTTTGAGCTTGTTAGCAGTCGTCAGAAAAATGTAAGCATTCAAAACACTTTGAAAGTCTGCTAGCATTTATGTAATAATATCCATTCCATTCAGCAGATTACTATATTAAGTGTGTACATACATAAATAATTCACAATTTCCTTTTTTAATTAAAACGATCTTTCTTTTTTACTGTTACAAAGACCCACATTCCTGATATAGCCCAACAAATAATTTAAACTAAGCTGTGCATCAACATGAAGGCACCGTTCCCTGGTTTTTGGAACTGGCACATAGGTAGCTGCATTATTTATAGACTGACAGCTCTATTATATCTCATGCTTGGTGTTACAAATGCTGCAGCTCCCATTAGTCACCTTCTATATCAGTCTCTCCTACTAAGCGCTGCTATGCCTCAGTGAGGGAATTGATATTATTGTGAGATTAAATGCTGACACCGCATTGACACATGCTGATTTTTTTTTTTTTTTTCTTGTTTTTTAGGCTTACACTGATTATAGTGACTCTGTGTCCAGGCGTATGGGATTTATTCCACTGCCGCTAGCTGTGTTGGTAAGCATATTTGTTACTCAAGCTTGTTTTGCAAAGCATTCATGCTAGATACCTACATTTATATGAACAAAAAAAATGCTCTTCTGCCAGAAGTGGTGGAAGTCTGTACGAATTGCATAGGTGGGATCCCTCCTCTAATTAGATTTAAAGTGTATGCTTGGGAATTTTCTTCAAATTACATTGGGCCTAGTAGTACTTTCCATTTTCTGCATGGCAGTAGTGAAGCAGTTGTAAGTGATAATGGTGTGTCTGTAGATGACCCCCCACTGCCCTGACTAAAGGCAAATGTGTGTTAACTATACGTTTTAATTTAAACATTTGTAGGTGATAGATTAAATTCAAATTACTTACCTGAAGGGGATGCCATGTCGATCTTAATGTCTGATCCACTTTTACAAGTTTGAACTCTAAAGGGTTTGTTTTAGGCATCCTTTTTTACTAGAAGATTTCAATAATCATGTTTCTTTTTTTTTTTATCAGCTCATAAGGGTGGTGACAAGTTCCATAAAGGTACAAGGCGTGTTGGCCTACACATGTGTTGTCCTCTTCTACTTTGGGTAGGTTAAAAGTTAAAGATCCCTATAGAGCTTCACTTTGTTTTACTGTAATCAAATGGAAATTTTACTGAATCAGGTGTCCACAGTATGCGAAAGAATTGTATCAATGTACAAACTATCATTTTTGGAATAAATTGTGTAAAAGTCTGTCACAAACCTTCACACTTGCCTATGTTGCTTGGAATTAGTTACTGTGGCACAGTGTCCATGATTTAACATTCCTGAGAAACAGCTTTATCATATTTATATGCAAATCAAAATATTCACTCCTAAGAGTAAAAATAGTGTGCTTAAAGTTCTAAAGTGGATAGCCACTCAAAACACTCAAATGTAGGAAAACCCTCATTCCCACACACAGATAAAATGTATATCCATTACATATCATTTTATTAGGGGTAAGAATAATTGCATTTGTACTTTTATTTGCACATCTTTATTACTTGACTGCTAATCCTTAGTATTAACTTGGTATTCAGTTAATATTTATGTTGACCCTCTGGATGCAGGGAGAGTGATCTCCATATTGACTACTTGGAATATATTGCAGGGTTGGTAGTAATTTTTCTTTTTTTTTTTTTTTAAATCTGTACCCCATTAATCCTTATAAGGGAGATGTGGCTTATCAAAAGCCAGTGAAGTATGGTGTTTGAAAGCTTAATACCATACATCTTATTATTATTGAATTAGTTTATTGTATGAATATACTTAGCATTACTATTGAAACAATATAGTTTTGTGCATCCACTTTTTTATTTGTCGATTGAAGTAAATAATTTACTGCACCCAATACACACCACTTTACAAATTCATAGCAAAAAAATAACTGCACCAGTTTTACAAATGGAGATGTGTGAGGGTTACACACTGTCTCGTAATGCTCTGCAATTCACATAATATGGGATTAAACCTTGTTTACCTGGAACTGATGCACAGCAGAAATGCCAATATAAGGGATTTTTTCCCCCCCGTTTTTCCTTTCCCTTAGAACAGTTGAAGTAATATCTGAATGTTACTCAGCAGGTGTGATGAAAGTCCAACAGCTTTAGATTTCTACAGAAAATTGGCTAACTTTGTGAAATGGTGAAAATGACTCAAATAAACCATTTAATCTTCATTGTCTGGCATGCTGTGAAAATGTAGTTGGAAAGATTTCTCTACGTCTCCCGGAGGAGTG
>OW240917.1:53160305-53178783 GCA_933207985.1 Pelobates cultripes | reverse complement strand
ACATTACTGTTTTTTTTTAGAGGGGAAAAGTGGGGGAGAGTGAAAGTTTTTTTTGTTTTTTTTTTTGCACTATTTGGAAGTGAAGTAAGATAATTGTCCGTAGTTTACATAATGTCCTGATAGACATTTTTGACTGTTTGATTGAAACTCTGATTTCATTTTCATTATTGCAGGTTAATAACATTAAAAGTCCTTAACAGCATTGTTTTGCTGGGGAAGTCTTGTCAGTATATCAAAGACGCAAAGATGGACGAGAAATTGTTCCAGCCACCTGCTACCACCATGCAGGGAAAGACACCTAAGAAAACCCAGAGTGCATCAAAGACAAGTCAAGGTTATTTCTAATGTTTCTTACTGAATATGTGTTTGCTCCACTCTATTCCACTCTAAAAAATGTTGACACTCCAATAATGCTGTCCTTTAAAGGGGAACACTATAGTCCCCAAAACCACTTTAGCTTGGTTTTGGTGTGTAGACCATGCCCCTGCAGTCTCCCTGCTCTGTTCTCTGCCATTTAGATGTTAAATTACTTTGTTTATACAGCCCTAGACACACCTCCCTGCATGTAATATGCACAACCTTCCTAAACTCATTGTGTAAAGTGAGATCTAATGTTTTACACTGCCTTTATTGCACAGTCTGTTTAATTTACAATTTCTTATCTCCTGCACTGTTAATAGCTTGCTAGACCATGCAGGTGCTGTCTGTGTGTGATTAAAGTTTAATTTGCAGAGCAGGAGATACAAACTTCTAAATCAAGTTACATCAGATTTTTTTTTTTTTGTTGTTATTTTTTATTTTATTTTATTTTTTTTTTTTTTTTCATGCAGGCTGTCTCAGTCACAGCCAGGGGTGGAGTGGCTAGGGCTGCTTAAACAGAAACAAAAGTGATTAAACTCATAAATGGCATAGAAATGAGCAGTGAAACTTCAGGAAGCATGATCTATACACAAAAACTGTGAAACCTAAAGTTTGTTTTGGTGTCTATAGTGTTCCTTTAAGAACATGTTACAATCGTTATATATTGGCTTGAATAAGCAATCTAGTAATTCACCCTCCGCCATTGGCTTGACTAGCTCCAAAAAGGCCATATAATCGTAAATCCTAGAAATAATACTGCACACACCAAACTTTGGTTGACTGTGTTTATAATTATGTTCATGGCTGTGCATCTTACCCAGCTCCTAGATAAGTACATAAAAATGGAGTGTCATCTAGGTCTGTCTTTGAAAGGGTAATGTTAAGTGTCTCTAAAGTTCCTTGTCACAAATCTGGGTGACGACTTCCATAGACCATATCCCCATAACTATTACAAATTGTTTTGCGCCTGGACATATGAAGCCCATCCCCTTGAATCCACACATTAAAAGGACACTATAGTCACCAAAACAACTTTAGCTTATTGAAGCAGTTTTGGTATATAGATAATTTCCCTGCAGTGTCACTGCTCAATTATCTGCCATTTAGGAGTTAAATCACCTATTTATGCACCCTAGTCACGCCTCCCTGCATGTGACTTGCACAGCCTTCCTAAACACTTCCTGTAAAGAAGCAGCTAATATTTACACTTCCTTCATTGCAAGTTCTATTTAATTTAAAATGTATTATCCCCCGCACTGTTGATAGCTTGCTAACCCCACAGAAGCATTCTGTATATGATTAAAGTTAACTTTAGAGAGCAGGCAATAAGAACTTTTAAAGTAAGTTACATTTAATTTAAAGTGAAACCAATTTTTTTTTTCCCCATGCATGGTGTGTGAGTCACAACCAGGGGAGGTGTGACTATGGCTGCATGGAAAGAAACAAAAGGGATTTAAATCCTACATTGCAGGGATTTGAGTAGTGAGACGGCAGGATCATGATCGATACACTAAAACTGCTTCCGTAAGCTAAAGTTGTTTTGGTGACTATAGTGTTCCTTTAACCAATCCAACGTGTGATGACTGATAGCACAGGGCATGGGTATACAGCAAACTGTAGGAGAATTGTGGTTTTAAAGAGGGGTTATTTTGGACCTGAACAGTCCACTACAACAGGTGTTACTTACTTATACTTATTACTTATTCTTCTGGTTACGGATTGAATTCAGTTGCCATTAAATAGTGATAGTTGCAGGATCTGTGGCACTAATAATTGAACTGACTTTATCCTGCCTTCAATTTAGGAACCCCTACAGAAGAAACGGTCTGTGCATCTGTCACCAGCCAACCAATGCGGCAAGCAAGTACAACGCCACTTCTTGTGGAAAGCAACTCTGACCAGCTCCTGACCACGCCAGATGGGGAAGAGAAAGATCTCACACAAGAGAATTCCGAACTAAAACACAGATCTGCTAACAAGGATTTGCTAGATATAGACAGGTTTACCATCTGCGGAAACAGAATAGACTAATGTTATCAGGATGATCTGCAGAGTAACCTCAGAAAATGGTTACTCAGCATTTGATTATTTATTTTTTCAGTTTTTATTTTTTCTAAATTTGTTTTTTTAAATTATTTCAACAAATAAAACTTCCCTTCCAAGGTATATGAAGATCTTGAGCTGACTAAAACAGTCTTTGTATATTTTAATGGAGCTGGGAATGGCAAGCCTTTTTTTTCCTTTTAATTGCAAAATGTCAGTTATGCTTGCCTAAGCTTGTAATATTGCTGTTATCGAAATAAAATCATTTGGAGTGGGAGAGACTTTGCTTTGCAGAGCAGCGCGTTGAACAATATTTTTAATTTCTTTGAGGATTGATAAAGAATGCAGGACAACGTAGAAAGATCACACTATTTTAAAAAGTGTACAGCCTTGATAAAAACAAAAATCACGAGACCTTAACTGATTGTCGTAATACAGGATACATTTTTAGGCCATGATCACATGCCTTAAAAACATAATGTATAACTGAACCACAATGATATTGGAGTGTTGGGTTGCATCCATTACAAAACTGAGAAGTCTAGTGTGGCCTACACCACACAGCTTTTGTCATATATTGTATGTTATACAACAAAAAAAACATAAAACTAAAGAAAGATCACACTTTAAGAACAGTTCAGACACACACGGAGCATTATCTGATTACATATGCAAACTTCACCTCTGATTCTTTATCTAGTTGAAGATAGCCAGGTCTGTACCCCAACTTCAACTTATGGAAGTCCATGTTGCCTTGAGTATATCGACAAAGACACTGGCATAGTCATGTTATCGCTCCAATTTATGTCTATATATGTTGGATTGTGACCTATATATCGCTGTGCAAAGCAGGGACTGTTTTTAAAGTCATATTAAAATGTTATATTTCTCTAATGTATTGTAGTGCATGCAAAGAGACTGCAAGTTTGTACCAGTAAAATACATCTATAATGAATTTCATTAAATGAGATATAAGGCAGAACAGGCATGCTTGGGAAAATGATCAAAGTGGATTATTAGTTTACATAGCTTATACATATACCCTGGAACAAAGCCAACTTCGGGCACTCCAGCTCTTATGGACTACATGGTATTTAGCGTGGCACTTGGTCCACCTGTCTATAGTCCACAGCAAAATGAGTTCCAGAGATTGCCGATGCCAACTGTCCTTTGTATAGTGTTGTCAAAATAGCTTCTATGGGAATAGAGATGCACTTGAATAAGGCTGTATCTGGTGAATATTGCATATGTATAGTTCACTCTTAAAGGGCTCACTCAAGCTGTAGCAGAGTTTTTAGCCTATTGACGGAATGCTAGTTTCAATGGGTCTAATGATTAACAATTGCTTGAAAGTTTCCTATAGAGAGAGAAAAAAAAAAATAAAGTAACCGAAGTATGCTATAGTTTAGCCAAATCTTGTTTGCTAGTAAGACATGGCTTGCTTACTTCTTTTAACAACTTCCCCGAACCTGTGTGCCATGATAAGTTGAATGCAGAAGCCTTTGTAAAAATCCAGACTGGAAAAAGTTAAGCCCACATGTAGCCAAGACGATGGCAAATATCCAAATGGGCTCATGATTTAGAACAAAATGATTATACGGTAGGGAATTTACATATGTCTGCTTTTTGGGGGGATTTTCAGAGTATGATGAAGGAAGTGGAAGTTAGAAATATATTTTTTTTCTTTTGGAAGACTATTGCTTATTAGCAGTTTAATTCTCCTTATTTTTATAATTCTGAAATTAACAACTGTAAAATAAAATGTTTTGAGAGTCCTAATTTGCGGAGTTCACATCTTAATGTTTAGAATTTAAGGAATAAAAGTCACTGGTAATAAACTCTTTCAATACATTTTTTTTTTAGGTACCCCATCATCCAGTAGAATCTATCTTTAAACACCATTGCTGTTGTGAATTAAGTTTGCCACAAAGTTCGGCCATGACTTTGCATTCCAGCTGTTTTGGATCAGATTTCCCATTTGATCAGCTAGCCAAATTGTTGGCTATAACCAATCTCTAATGTGGTTCTGTCTCTAAGATGTTGACTGAAAAAAATAAATGTTCAAACGTTTCGGTCGTACATTCAGATATTCATACAGCCTAAAATGTAAAAGGACAATAGCCCAAGAATATATATTGTACAGGTCATTGTTATTATGATAACTCAATTGGCTGATGCACCTTACTTAGTATTTTTTCTGAAATCTCAAGGTCAAATGTTGGCTCAACCTTTCATACTTTTGAGTAAGAAGCCTGTTAATCCCTTAATAACATAGTAAAAGCTTTCGTGCACTCTTTTGAATTTCAATGTGATATTGAAGCACAGGACTGTTATTGTAAATGAAATGCAAAGTGTGAACCATTTAATCCTTGCTATATTACCTGCAACTATCAGAAGTAATCTGAATAAGACTGTGTGAATGTTACTAGCAACGATGCACAGGTTGATGTCTCATGCCTGGCAGTGCCAAAAAATGAAATACTATTTACTGTTTCATGCAAAAATGTTTGACGTTACATTTAAATAATTTGTAATTTCGTAACAAAATACATCAAATAATCCACCATTTTTAAAATGGCTGTCACCAGCTTTAGTCAAAGTTGTTGAGGAATCTTTGTTGGTGTACAGAAGTATAGACCAATGTCCTGTGGGCACTGTTTATATTCTGCTGATCTAAACATTCTACTTCCTCCTTTCAGCAAAATGGAATGCCATAAAGGTAATCTGTTCAATTAGAGTTACTGGCATCTCCTTGCAATTTCAAAATGATGTCCTACATTAGATAGAGGAAATTGGTAATATCATAGGAATATTGTTGAAAAAACAAATGTTATGGAAAGAAAAGTGCATAATTGGTTCTGGGATTACCTATCCTGTTTTGGAACTGTAAGGACCAGTAGAATATGTAGATGGTGACTAAAAACCTCTAGTTATTTATTCAACTTCTGCTACTCCCAAACTGTACAATCACGGTATTTCGATGCAAAGTGTGCAAAATGGCAGGAGTGTTTCCCATGAAGGAGTGACATTTACCATCATTAATTATAATTACAGATGCTGTAAATAACAATTTTTTATATATATATATATATTCCTTTTTTGTTTCGATGTTTACATGCTTGATTTCGTATGTGATCTTCAGAAAACAAGACCTGTTACTCTGAAATATCTAGGTACGGTTTTCCTACTACAGTACAATCTACAATTTAAAACTGCATTTGCCATGGACTACTTTTGCCATGATGTTCTTATCCAACATCTAACAGGCTCAATATCATGGATAACCTGTTTTACGACCATTGCATTGCCAAAGCTTAGATATCACCATTTTAGAAGAATATTGTACTCTTGGTTTGCATAACTTCTGAAATTCAGATCTTAAAGGTGGAATTTGTGTTGTTTGAATTGAATCTCAAAGTGAGTTGTTCAGTTTGAGGACTGTGTCCTCACCTCAGTAATACAAATTTTAAAAATTGACTTTGTCCACTGCAAAATCCCTAAAAAGTACTAAATAAAATGTAAAATTAATTGATTTGTGTAAATTAAAATTAGGATGCAGTTAGAAAATATTTTGGTGATCTTCTCCTTGCTGAAGAAACAGAAATTATTTGTTTTAATTCTGTTGGAAATCAAATTGTGTAAAGGTTTTATAAGAACACCTTGTAAAACTATAAATATAAAATAAATTTTGTAATCTTTCATAATCCGTGATAAGTGTATCCATTTGATGTACTATTGCTATACAATATAAATATTTTTTATTTTTATGACCTTAAGACTTGTACATTAGCATCAAGTGATGTAAAGATTATTTGGTATTATCAAATGGGAACCGAAATGGGGGTAATGAGTCAGACAGTTTTGAGTAAGAGGAACAGAAGAGAATGAGACCAACGCAGAAAGGAGTTTGTACTATAATTGGATACAAATACACGTCTTTGTCCTTTTCCCCCCAGAAGTTTGCAGAAGATTTCAAATGTGCTTATCATATGGGGTGAGGGAGTTTTATTATTACATTAATATGTAATGGTTACTAACACATTAAGTTAAAAAAGCAGCTATTATCAAATAAGCAATTCATTGTGTCTGTTTATATGCAAGTATGTTCTAACTATGATTTTGACAGTGTCTCTGCCTTATATCTTAATGTCATTGCCCAGGTCGTAGGTTTTTCACATGTATTCTCCATGACTGGATTGGTAGAGCAAGCCTCAGCTTTGCTAAATCCCCAGAGTATGTTTCCTATGGATGTAGCTCAACAAGTTGAAGCTCTAGATATATTTTGTAAGGGACACTATAGTCACCAAAACAACTTTAGCTTAATGAAGCAGTTTTGGCTGCACCAATCATGTCCCTGCAGTCTCTCTGCTCAAATCTCTGCCATTTAGGAGTTAAAGGGAAACTATTGTCACCAGAACAACTACAGCTTATTGAATTTGTTCTGTGAGTAGAATCATTACCTTCAGGCTTTTTGCTGTAAACACTGTCTTTTCAGAGAAAATGCAGTGTTTACATTACAGCCTAGTGATAACTTCACTGCCCACTCCTCAGATAGCTGTTAGAGAGCCTTCCTGGGCCATGGCTGCCTAAAATGCATTCAAACATTGTGTCTCCACCCTTTGCGTGCAGACACTGAACCTTCTTCATAGATGCATTGATTCAATTCATCTCTATGAGGAGATGCTGATTGGCCAGGGTTGTGTTTGAATTGTGCTGGCTCTGCCCCTGGTCTGCCTCTGTCAGTCTCAGACAATCCTATGGGGAAGCATTGTGATTGGATCAGGCTACCACTTCTGCTGATGTCAGCAGGCAGGTCTAAAGTAAACAGGGACAAAGTAAGCAGCTGCAGACTTGAATACAAGTAAAATTTTACTATATTTAGGGAGGCATGAGAGGTCATGGGGGCTAGATGGTGGTTTTAACCCTATAGGGTCAGGAATACATGTTTGTGTTCCTGACCCTACAGTGCTCCTTTAAATCACTTTGTTTATGAAGCCTATGATCCTCTCTGCATGTGACTTGCACAGCCTTCCTGAACACTTCCTATAAAGAGTCCTCTGAAGTTTATCCTTTCCTTATTGCAAGTTTTGTTTAATTTTCTTAGCCCCTGTTATGTTAATAGCTTGCTGGACCCTGTAAGAGCCTCCTGTCTGTGATTTAAAGTTAAATTTCAGACAAAGAGATACAATTATTTAAGGTAAATTACATCTGTTTGAAAGTGAAACCAGTTTTATTTTATTTTTTCATGCAGGCTGTCAATCAGAGCCAGGGGAGGTGTGACTAGGGCTGCATAAACACAAAGTGATTTAACTCTTAAATGGCAGTGAATTGAGCAGTGAAACCTGAGAAGCATGATCTATACACTAAAACTGCTTCATTAAGCTAAAGTTGTTTAGGTAAGTATAGTGCTTCTTTAAGTCTCCACATTCTAGGTTATTTATTTTTATTTTTTTTACAAGAGCTAGAACATATGTTTCACTTCTCACTGTTATACATACAGGCTTTCAAATAGTATGTTCTTGACAAATTACATGAACAATTTCAAAAAGTTATGTTCTTTTGTAATACAAGCTGATGTACAGAACGGTATAATGCAATTACAATTTACAGAAGTGAACAATGTTTTCCAGAGAACCTGCAGATAACATTTTAAATTATTATTTAGCTGCTGACAAGCTAATGGATATGTCTCAGGGATTCTGCTTGTTAATAGTTTTGTTTGTGCATTATGCTACTTGTCTTCTTTCCAGTGGTGTAACTAATGTAGAGCAGGTACATTAGCACGGATTTTTATAGGACACCCTCTTATGCAAGGGTGGCCAAAAGACAGATCCTCAACTCTTGTACAACTCACATGATACTTAGCCAGCTGTGGCTCTACCATTTGCCAGTCCTTGCAGGGTTTTGGTGTTTGAATACAGCATTGTATGTATGCACTGCCTTACACAGTTGCCAATATATTTATAGTGCCAGAATTTTGAAAAGGGGAGAGGGGGAAGCTTTTAACTAATAAAGCACTGGTTATTTGTGACCTTTGCTGGAAAATTAGGCATAGATCCTATGCATAGGAGTTATTCACCAAATCAGCACACATAATTGTATCTACTTTTGAGGGATTTTGTAGTTGCACCAGCTTTATTTTACATGTATAACTTAGAGGCAAAAAAATATATAAAATTGGCTTGGCCTCCTGCATTGGGAAAATAATGCCAAATGACTGATTGGAAACTTAAAGGGACACTATAATCACTAAGTGTTGCAGTAGCTGGAGTTCCTGAGTGCCATCACTCCACTAGCCTTAAACAGTTTTTATTTGGTTTAGCATGAAACAAGAGTCCTAAGCAAAACACATTCTCTCTGAATTGCTTGGGCTGTTGAGTAAACTTTAATCCAAGCAGCAATGTGTGGCTGTGATTGGATGAGTGTCAGGGAACTCATTCAGTGTTAAATCATTAAAAAAAAAAAAAAAGTAAATTTTATTTTACAAGAACAGTTGTGATTCTCTTAAATTATTTTTATAAAAACTAAAACATAATTACTTCAAGACCACATTTCCATGGTTATTTATCTCACTTTTCATTCCCGTGCTGCTAGTTAAAACTGATGTTTCCGGTAGTATCCTAGCTGTTTTGTTTATTCTTTCTGAACCTCATCCAGCAGCACATGTGTTAAAATTACCAATGTTCCTGAGATGTAGAGAAAAAAAAAAACCTTAAGGGAATAAAATATCTGAAGACTTCATTCAGTCTCATTGTGACAATCATAATGCTCCTTTGTGTTCAAGAACAAGTATTTCCTATTCAGTGACTTTAAGCACATAATGAATAAATGATTCAGTTACATCATTATATTCATTTTAGAAGGGACTGTTCATTTTTATCAGTCCGCAGTGTTTTTGGGTGCCAATGATGATGTGTCATGACATAGCATGAATGAATACTTGGTCTAGTGGCTAATTATACTTTCGTTCACTCATGATATGATTGTAAGTGGAGACGACAAGAAAACTTTCCCAGGAGATTTTGGAGCTTGTTAGTTTAAAGAAAAGTAGACTGTGAATCTTTAATTTCAATCAAGTTAGTACTGGGCACTTTATTCGCTCAAACAATATTTCATTAATATGTTCTTTAATATAAACAAAAATATTAAGACTACAGGGACAGGGCAAGCCTGACCTAGAAGTCAAAAGGGACTAGGGGGCTAATATGGGCGTAACCCAAACAAATCAGGTAATGGAATAACCAAAACCGTTTTTCAAGAGTAGAACCCAAATGTTAAAAACACCTCTGATATCATCTCTCAAAAATACATGGTTCCTCACATGAAGGAGTTAACAGCTCAGTATAAATGGTAAAATTACAAGTACTTAAATCTTAGGTAAATCGCGTTAGACGAATAACCCCACATAGAACGTGAAACAAACAAATAGTGATAATAAAAGTAAGTGCCAAGAGAAAAAGTGTTAAAAGGGGAGAAACCTATGAAGCCTGCCAGACCTGTCCCATATATAACTAACTTAGGTCCATCCTGGTATAAGGCAAATGCTCCAGTAGCTATTTGAGATAACAATTTTATAAACTGAGAATACTTGAGATAAATATAAAATAAAGAGGGGAGGGCTTCCAATGCTGCAGACAGCAGTTCTGCAGCTATTGTAAGCTGTTTTTTCATATAACCCCAATGAAAACATGCAAAAAAATAAAAATTTCAATTTTTAACTAAAACGTAGGAAGGATGTCAGTGATAATTCCATATTCAGCACTTCGATTTTTTTGATGTCACTGAGAATCCAAAAGGAAAAATAAATATTAATTTGACCTTGAAAACTTCAAATTCCAAATGACTCTAGCATCATGCATATTCTCTTGTACTTCCTGCTGTTTTGTAAAGAAACACTTTTCCAGGTGAAGAAGAATTAGCAATAAAAGCCAGCTGTAGGTCTCTTTCAGAAACTGATACCATAATGGTGCTCGGTACCGGTGAAAGGAAACATATTATTCCCTAAATTTAGCTGTCTATAGAGGAAGAAAGTATTTGGACACTAAAGATTCCTTAAGTGCTCAATGTAAACCTAGACACTATAGCATAAAAAAAAATTCCAGGGGTAGTTTTTCAGCACACAATTTATATTTTCTAAACAATGCGTTCTCAGGACATATTTTAGGAAAGGCAGGGCAATGATACATAATAGTGTGGACATGGGACATAATGAGATGATCTGGTGGAAAATGCCTGTGTGAAAATATCCTATTGCCTCACACATCTTGTGATTAGTCTCCTCTGAATAAATAAAGAAAAGAAAAAAAAACAAGGTCTGCAGCACCCACATGAACACAACACAGAGATGACACAATAGTGTAATATTTACATAAAGGAAAATGCAGGGGGTGGGGGAAGAGAAGAAACAAACTCACAAATGTAGATGGAATATAGGCTTTTCTCTCCTTAAAAAGGGGTAACTCCCAATGAGGATATCTTCTTAAATATGGAGATCTTGAGACCAGGGTCTAATAATTTGAAAAAGAGACCACCAATAGTGCAATACTGAATATAAAACAATATTTAATAGGTGTATGCACTTATAAAAATTAGAGTAAAAAAATGACCATCTCCAAACAATGGACCACAAGGAGAATACTTCCTGAGCAGCAATGTCCAGAAACCACAACAAATAAAACCATTAAATTGATAACCTAAAAGTCAGTATCCTACGCGTTTCGTCCGAATCCTGTATACGGACTTTTATGTGATCATCAATTATAGGTGTTTTTGGTGAGCACTTCTAAGAGTCGTTATTTTATTATATTTTAGTGGTATATTTTCTATGCATATTGTATTCACCAGAAGCATACAGCTTAAACTCTATTCTCCAAGCACCACAACAACTTTAGCTGTATGAAACAGTTTTGGTGTATAAATCATATACTCACTGTTAAGTTCTCTGCCATTTAGGAGTTAAATTACTTTTTTTTGTTGCAGCCCAGCTACACTGCTCTTGCTGACACAGCCTCAATGAAAATATGGGTTTGTTGTCAATCAGAGCTTACAGCACAGTGTGTTGACTTTAAAATTACTTATATTCTGTTCTGTTAATTGAACTTAATCACACATAGGAGGCTGTTACAGGAAATGTGTAGGAAGACTGGGTAAGTTGCTCAGCATGAAAACGCTGAGCACTCCCCATAGTGATGCATTATGCCAATGCATCTCTATGAGGAAATGTTGTTTGGAATAACAAACGGTAACATTGGATTGGCTGAGATCATCTGTAATGATTATCTAAACAGGGGAGGAATAGCGGCCATGGCAAGACCAGTCTAGCGAGAGAAGAAAGGTAAGTAAAACTATTTAATAATTTAGGAGGCTCCGAACATCTAAAAAGTTATCACTATCGTTAGGAATGCATGTTTGATTCCTAACGTTTATCTAGCAGAAACATTGTCAACATGACAACCACCATAAGTTCTGACTCTCAATAAATTATTTGAGTGTTTTATATTGGAATATATTATAAGAATATAAAAGTTGGTTTCTTAATCCTAACATACACTATGATTTCATCAGATGCAATTTCTACTATAATTAACCTGCAAATTGAGGGAGGATGTGTCGAGAAGAATAAATCATTTTAATGTATACTTACAAAAAAAAAAAAAATTAAAAAACTTTATATATGTCCTTTTTTCCTTGTTCCTTGATATAACTAACAAAAAAAAACAAAAACAAAAAACACACCGATGCAGCATAAATACTGTCCAATGGTGTCTACTTCCATCTCTAAAATAATGTAAATAGCAATAGTCTATTTGGAAGCAAAATGTGATTTATGAATGTTACAATATTGATCTAATTCACATGCATGCTTTGGTCCTTTGGTAGCCAATATTATGTGAAAACAGAACATATTTAATAATTGCAGTCAAACATAATTTATTACATTACTACACATGCTTGTGTTATTATTCATATGTTATTTATCACACAAATCAAGCAGAACAAAAGGTTTGCTGTTGGAAAAATCGGTCAACCATCTATAAATGGCCTACTGCATCCATAGACCCATGCTGACATTTAGCTCTGAGATTAGGTAACATTTTATCTGGTGATTGCAAATGTCAGGGGTTTTGTCAGACAATAATGGGATAAAGGGATATCGAATATAAAACATAAAAGATAACAGAGTGTGCCAACATGATAATCTGATCACAGTTTAATGGTGAAATGTGCGGTTTGTTACTGTAGTACAACAGTCAGATCTTTTTTGTTTTGATGAAGACAGCAAGATAAAGAACAATTGGGGTTAAGTTCCGATTAGGGTTAAGTGGGGTTAGGCTCTTGTGACGGATCGCCTGGCACCCCTACCGAGTACCTCCGCCAATCGCTGCTTCCTAGTAATCCTCGAGTACCATAAACACTGCACCGGACACCATAACCACCATAAACCGCTGCAGCTTGGTTGGGGTCTCGCTGTCCTCAACCCACCCTGGACCCAAGACCAGGATCCAGCTTCCAATGGGTAGACCTTTCCTAGTCCAGAGAGCAAAGCAGTCTGCTCTTAGAAGAGCAAGTGTTGTATGCACTGCCTTACACAGTTGCCAATATATTTATAGTGTAGTGGTGAGCTGCAGCTTCTCTTGGTGGCGTACAGAAAGGGGCTCAAACTTCTGGAATAAAAGGGAATCATGACATGTCACACATGTCATGTGTCCTTATGGGGTTTTAAGTAAGTACAGAAAGTTTCTGCAAAAATCTCTGCTTCAGATGTTTGCCAAATTTAGAGTGGCGGAAATAAAAAGGGAGACAGAACAGTTTTCTGGTGTAAAAATTCTGATAAATCCAGTTGTGTTGCAAAAAAAAAAAAAAAAAGAGGTATATATTCAAAAAATGGTTAGGTCATCTTTCCTGATTGTTAAGGGCAAGTGACAGAGTTTGTAATAATGATTAACAGGGAGCTACGATGGGGGTGTTCCAGTTGCAGGATAAAGCAGATTTCTCCATTAAATGTTTCACTCAAATTATAAAAGTTGTGAAAATTGACAGTTTAGTTTTAAACTGATTGCTTTATTGACAAAAGCATTGTATATACCAACAGCAGTAGGAAGTAAAAAAACGAGTCTGAAATGGTGCTCATTGATGGACAGTGTGATTTAAACATACTTTCTGCTTGATTGACTGCAAATAGTCTGTGATGTGAGATGTGGACACATTTGCTGGTAGAATAGATTAGCTTTGAAGTATGTCTTCAACCAATGGAGTTCATAGCAGAGAACGAATATTACAGATAGTAGACTTGGCTAATACATCAAAGTAAGGGATTACACAGAAAGAAATTCCTGATTGACCCAGAGCAAAAAAAAAATATATATATATATATTTGTGGGTGTATTTTGATATAGAGCTGACTTGTGTCCGTTTAATTGAGTTAATATTTACATTATTAAGGTAAAAGAAGAATGCAATGAAATCAATATTAATGCTGTTGTTTGTAGTTTAGTATTTTAAATGAATAATGAGATTCTGATAATAAAATTGGTTTGTTGCGCGGTGCTGTTGTAAAACAGCATTTTGCTTTTATGTGTTTCCACCCCCGACAATGCACCTAAATTTTAAGAAGAAAAATTATTATTTTTTTGCTAAAAACATACCGTATTTCATACGTATAGCCAATATATAAAAATGTATTTTATGTTCACATATAAACACAAAACAAAACTAATTTTATGTAGATTGTTACAGAGCTCCTTTACTCAGGCTGAGTACCCCCATTAAGTCAGCTTCCTCATTGCTACCAGGGGACTTTGAAACATTTAAGACCTAGTCGCTGAAGCTTGACTGGGGTCTTACTCTCTCCTTCCAGTATGATATTGTCCACTCTGTCTCTTCTTTCCTCCTCCCCCCCCCCCAGACAGGACCTTGCCCCAGACAGGTATGGACAGCTCTACCTGAGCTCTCTCTATAACAACACTTGCAGCTCTCAGGCCGAGCTCTTTCCTAACATGTTCCCGGGATTAGTACAACCAGCAAGCAGACCGAAAACTCTGTTACTATAAACTCTGAACAAACAAGACAGTACACACAGTTTCCAAATGGTACTGACTTGTCCTTAAACACGTGGTGAAATACAGAAGTAAAGTAATAAGTACTACAAAGTTAAAATAAAAGGCTAATGAACAACATAATATAACATAATATTTATACAAGGGTTAGAGAAGACAAACACTAGTGGGGTGTGACGAGACCAATCTCGCCACATTGCATTGGAGAAGCCTGGTTGCTCGCCTGCTGCCTTTGGACTATGGTCCCCTGTTAAAAGACATCTTTTTTACCTGCAGAAAAGCTTCATTCGTGCTTTTCTGCCTGGGGTTTGGTAGTTTTGGTTGAATGTGTTATACCCCAGATAGGAATCCCATGGAGCCCATTCATATGAAACTGACTGTAAAGACTTTGGCTCCATGGTGATTAAACTGTATTTGTGTGGTCTGAGCGCCATTCACTTAATAATGTGCGCTCAGACCTGAGCTATCTGGGGATATGTGAAATGTCTGTGTGTTTGTGTAATGAATGTGACTTTATGTATTTTAAAGTGTTTTGTGTCTTTTTGCAACCATGTGCTTAATGGAGTCTTGTGTCTGTCCTGGGAGATAATTGAATTACTCTCCAGGATAGAAGACTCAAACTGGTTTGGGCCAGAAAGCCATGCTTCATTTAGTCACAAAGGACTTTTTACTAACTTTTGAACCCCTGGTCTGATTCATGTCATTTTTTAATATGTTGTTCCCCTGAATGGATTGATTGTGAATATGTAATTTTATGTGAATGTGATGTATGGTTTTAGAGTTATGAAAGTTGGGTAGAAAGTATGTTTTAACTGTATGTGTAATTGAGTTTCCTCTCAGGATAAGGGGAGGGAATATGTGGGATGTAACTGTGATGTGATTGGTTGTTTTATACCTCCCTGTGGGCGGTCCTGTATTTGCAAGACTGTAATAAAAACCAGGCTGGGTGTGCCAGCACCTCAGACCACTGCTTGACCCTCAACACGGAGCCTTGTCTCGTTCTTGGGGGGATTCACTGTATGCTGTTAGAGACTGATTGCCAGGAGTGTAAGCTGATTGTCTGCTTTTCCTGTTCGTCTGCTAGCAGCTATTTGGGAGGTTCCAGTTCGGGAGTTGGAGTGCTATTTTGTATCCAGTTCGGGAGTTTGGTGTTCTGCAGTAGCTGTGCCTGTATCTCTGGAAAGGGGGCCGATCGCCTAAACGGTTTTTACCCCTTGTGTGCAAAACGGTCCGTTACAATTGGTGGCAGCGGTGGGATCGTTCCCACAGACTACAGGACAGCTACAGGCAACACCATTCCGTGGATTTACAATTTGAGGGCAACGCATGTCTGAGTACAGCGACCCTGACAGCAACAGCATGGAACCAGCAGTGTCATACGAGGAGGAGGACCTGGATGGCCGGGATGCATTAAGGAAAGGCATCTGGTACCAGGCCCTAGATAATGTACAGTACCAGCGGGGCGAGAGTCTCCCCAGTGAAGAGCAGCGGTTGCAGAAGCAAGTGGCCCTGCGGATGCCCTTCCTGGGAGAGCAGCCCCTAGATGAATGGGTGAAGGAATTGGAGCACCGGGTATGGCAGGAGATTTGGCTGGAAGATGCATACCAGGCGCTCTGGTGGTATGGGGCACAGTACCTGCCCTGGACAGCCGAGCATGACAAGCCAGAGGGAGAGGAGTTTGATGGTCCTGGCTTGTTATGGGAGGCTTTTTCAGAGCCTGAATTTGGGAGCCCTACACAAGCCCGGTTCAGTGATCTCTTGGAGTGGAGGGAGAGCAGGTATGACTGGGACGACACTCACGATATTGAGCAAGACCTGGCTCACCTAGCAACCCTGGAGTGGGAACTGGAGCAGGACTACCGAGATCTCTTCCACTCCATTGAGAAGATTCAGCAGGACAGAAAGGTGACAGATCCAGTTCCAGACCCATTCAGCTGGGAAGACATTGTTGATATTTCCTGGGAAGAACCCCAGGTGGCCGGTAGAGATGGGACCAAGGTCTCGCCACCGGTCTTGCAGGGAATTGGGAGCCCAGTCTCATTTCTCCAGCAGCCGTGTGATTTATTGGGAATTGGGAGCCCAGTCTCCATTCCCCGGCGGCAGTGTAAAGTGCAGGGAGAGGAGAGCAGCGTCCTCCCTCCCCAGCGGCAGGCTGAGTTACAGGGGGCAGAGGTAGTTGTTCCTGCCCTCCAGCAGCAGAGTGATATGCCGGGAAGGCAGTGTGAAGTACAGGGAGAGGAGAGCAGTGTCCTCCCTCCCCAGCGACAGGCTGAGTTACAGGGGACAGAGGTAGTTGTTCCTGCCCCCCAGCAGCCAAGTGATATGCCGGGAAGGCAGTGTGAAGTCCAGGGAGAGGAGAGCAGTGTCCTCCCCCCCCAGCAGCAGCGTGATTTTTGGGGAATTGGGAGCCTAGTCTCCATCCTCCAGCGGCAGTGTTATTTATTGGGATTTGGGAGCCCAGTCTCCATTCCCCAGCGGCAGAGTGTCCAGCAGGGAATAGAGAGCCCAGTCTCCTTTCCCCAGCAGCAGGACACTGTATTGGGAGCGGAGACAGTCGGTCTCCCTCCACAGAGGATGAAAGTATGTATGGGAGAGGAGCTTGCTACCACCTCCCCCCAGCAGCGGATCATTAATGGGCAGGGAATAGAGAGCTCAGTCTCCTTTCCCCAGCGGCAGAGTGTTCTATCGGGAGAGGAGCCTGTTACCCCCTCTCCCCAGCGACAGCTTAGAGCATCCAAAGGGGAGACAGTCGGTCTCCCCCTCCAGCAGCAGAGCTGTGCAACAAAAGGGGAGACAGTCGGTCTCCAGCAGCAGAGCGGTGTAACTAAAGGGGAGACAGTCGGTCTCCAGCAACCAGGCTTCAACCAGACTACTCCTGCGGTAGTACTGGCATCAGGGCAGAGTACCGCTGGTCTCTGCCTACTCAGCAACCCACCAAGGCAGCCTATCAGTCCCCCACACAGCTGTGGTGAGGCCCCTGGACATGGACAAGATTCTCCCCTACTCAGGTGTAGTAACCAGTTATTGTGGGTGGGCTGTACTGCTGTTTCTGTTTTGTGGGTGGGCTGCTGGACTAACAAGGGCACTGACCGGCAGGAGGTCAGATACCCTGTTAGTCTGTTTGGAAAAGGTGAGAGATGTGACGAGACCAATCTCGCCACATTGCATTGGAGAAGCCTGGTTGCTCGCCTGCTGCCTTTGGACTATGATTACACATTTAAAGGAACATCTTTTTACCTGCAGAAAAGCTTCATTCGTGCTTTTCTGCTTACCTGGGGGACTAGTAGTTTGTTTGAATGTGTTTATACCCCAGATGGTAATCCCATGGAGCCCATTCATATGAAACTGACTGTAAGACTTTGGCTCCATGGTGATTAAACTGTATTTGGCTGGTCTGAGGCCATTCATAATAATGTGTGCTCCAGACCTGAGCCTATCTGAGGGATATATTTACATGTCTGTGTTTATGTATAATGAATGTGTGACTTTATGTGTATTTTAAAGGTGTTTTTGTGTCTTTTGCAACCATGTGCCCAATGGAGTCTTGTGTCTGTCCTGGGAGATAATTGAATTACTCTCAGGATAGAACTCTATGAAACTAGTTTGGGCCAGAAAGCCATGCTTCATTTAGTCACAAAGGACTTTTTACTAACTTTTGAACCCCTTGTCTGATTTGTGCCATTTTTTAATATGTTGTTCCCCTGAATGGATTGATTGTGAATGTGTAATTTAATGTGAATGTGATGTATGGTTTTAGAGTTATGAAAGTTGGGTAGAAGTATGTTTTAACTGTATGTATAATTGAGTTTCCTCTCAGGATAAGGGGAGGGAATATGTGGGATGTAACTGATGTGATTGGTTGTTTTATACCTCCCTATGGGCGGTCCTGTATTTGCAAGATTGTAATAAAAACCAGGCTGGGTGTGCCAGCACCTCAGACCACTGCTTGACCCTCAACACAGAGCCTTGTCTCGTTCTTGTGGGGATTCACTGTATGCTGTTAGAGACTGATTGCCAGG
>OW240917.1:52869152-53160205 GCA_933207985.1 Pelobates cultripes | reverse complement strand
GATCTGAGCTTTGAAAGTGTAACATATGAACAGTTCTGGAAAAATAACATTCTTCTAAATGTGCTAATTTAATTCTTAAACTTTATGCACTTATCTTACCTAATCACTAAAATAACAGGGCATGCTTTTATACAATCTAAATTGTAAAGCACTGTCATTTTTGTATTCTAGTTAATTTGTGGCCAATCTACCGGCACAGCAACATCACAGTTAAAAAACACATAAATTGACTAGATTAACCAAGCTGCTGTGCTTAACTAAGCATCCCATGCCCCCATATGTTACTTACAACATAGGCGGGCGCAGCCTATTGCATTAGGGTGTGCACCCTAAAGCACAAGCACACGCCGCGTATATATATATGTATGTATATATATATATATGTATATATATATATACATATATATATATATATATACACACATACACATATATACACACATACACACACTGCTGTGTGTGTGTGTGTGTGTGCTGTGTGAGGGTGCTGTTAGTGTGTTGTGTGTGTGACGGTGCTGGTAGTGTGCTATGTGGGTGAGGGTGTTTGTGTGTGCGTGCTTGTGAGGATGCTGTTAATGTACTGTGTGTGAGGGTGCTGTTTGTGTGTGTGTGTGTGTGTGCGCTTGTGAGGGTGTTGTTAATGAACTGTGTGTGAGGGTGCTGTTTGTGTGTGAGGGTACTGGTAGTGTGCTGTGTGTGTGTTTGTTAGGGTCCTGTTTGTGAGGGTACTGTTAGTGTGCTGTGTGTGTGTGTGAGGGTGCTGTTTGTGTGCTGTGTGTGAGGGTGCTGTGTGTGTTTGTGAGGGTGCTGTATGTGTGTGTGGGTGCTGTATGTGTGGTGCTGTATGTGTGGTGCTGTGTATGTCTGTGGGTGCTGTGTATGTATGTGGGTGCTGTATGTGTGTGGGTGCTGTGTATGTCTGTGGGTGCTGTGTATGTTTGTGGGTGCTGAATGTGTGTGGGTGCTGTGTATGTTTGTGGGTGCTGTATGTCTGTGGGTGCTGAATGTGTGTGGGTGCTGTGTATGTCTGTGGGTGCTGTATGTGTGTGGGTGCTGTGTATGTGGAGTTACTGTATGTATGTGGAGTGCTGAATCATTAATGGGTGCACTGTGTATAATGGCATTAGGTGCTGTGTATGTCTGTGGGTGCTGTGTATGTCTGTAGCTGGGTGCTGAATGTGTGTGGGTGCTGTATGTCTGTGGGTGCTGTGTATGTCTGGTGCTGTGTATGTGTTGTGGGTGCTGTATGTGTGCTGTGTATGTCTGTGGGTGCCTGTGTGTATGTCTGTGGGGTGCTGTGGGTGCTGTGTATGTCTGTGGGTGCTGTATGTCTGTGGGTGCTGTATGTGTGTGGGTGCTGTATGTGTGCTGGGGCTGTATGTGTGTAGGTGCTGTGTATGTGGGTGCAGTGTATGTGTGTGGGTGCTGTATGTGTGTGGGTGCTGTGTATGTCTGTGGGTGCTGTGTATGTCTGTGGGTGTTGTATGTGTGTGTGTGCTGTATGTGTGTGGGTGCTGTGTATGTCTGTGGGTGCTGTATGTATGTGGGTGCTGTATGTGTGTGGGTGCTGTGTATGTTTGTGGGTGCTGTGTATGTCTGTGGGTGCTGTGTGTGTGTGGGTGCTGTGTATGTGGGTGCTGTGTGTATGTGGATTGCTGAATCGTGTGGAGTGCTGTATGTGTGTGTGGGTGCTGTGTGGAGTGCTGTGTATGTCTGTGGGTGCTGTGTGTGTGTGTGTGGGTGCTGTATGTGTGTTGGTGCTGTGTATGTCTGTGGGTGCTGTATGTGTCTGTGGGTGCTGTGTATGTCTGTGGGTGCTGTGTATGTCTGTGGGTGTTGTGTATGGGTGCTGTGTATGTCTGTGGGTGCTGAATGTGTGTGGGTGCTGAATGTGTGTGGGTGCTGAATGTGTGTGGGTGCTGAATGTGTGTGGGTGCTGAATGTGTGTGGGTGCTGAATGTGTGTGGGTGCGGTGTATGTCTGTGGGTGCTGAATGTGTGTGGGTGGGTGCTGAATGTGTGTGGGTGCTATGTCTGTGGGTGCTGTATGTGTGTGGGTGCTGTGTATGGGTGCTGAATGTGTGTGGGTGTTGTGTATGTCTGTGGGTGCTGAATGTCTGTGGGTGTTGTGTATGTCTGTGGGTGCTGTGTGTGTGTGTGGGTGCTGTGTATGTGTGTGGGTGCTGAATGTGGGTGCTGGATGCTGTGTGGGTGCTGTGTTGTGTCTGTGGGTGCTAGATGTCTGTGTGGGTGCTTCTGTGTGTATGTCTGTGGGTGCTGAATGTGTGTGGGTGCTGTGTATGTCTGTGGGTGCTGAATGTGTGTGGGTGCTGTGTGTGTGCTGTGTGTGTGCTGTATGTGTGTGTGCTGTATGTGTGTGTGTGCTGTATGTGTGTGGGTGCTGTATGTGTGTGGGTGCTGTGTATGTCTGTGGGTGCTGTATGTCTGTGGGTGCTGAATGTCTGTGGGTGCTGAATGTGTGTGGGTGCTGAATGTGTGTGTGTGCTGTATGTCTGTGGGTGCTGTATGTCTGTGGGTGCTGAATATGTGTGGGTGCTGTGTATGTCTGTGGGTGCTGTGTATGTCTGTGGGTGCTGTGTGGGTGCTGTATGTGTGTGGGTGCTGTATGTGTGTGGGTGCTGTATGTCTGTGGGTGCTGTGTATGTCTGTGGGTGCTGTGTATGTTTGTGGGTGCTGTATGTCTGTGGGTGCTGTATGTCTGTGGGTGCTGAATGTGTGTGGTGCTGAATGTGTGTCTGTGCGTGCTGAATGTGTGTGGGTGCTGTATGTGTGTTGTATGTGTGTGGGTGGGTGATTGTGGGGGGTGGAGGTGGGGGTACATTACTTGCTATCCCCCCTCCCTTCTTACCTTTTGTAGGGAGGGGGATCGTGCTGCTGCTTCCTTCCCTGGTGGTCCAGTGGAGGAGGGGATCCTTGCTGCTGTGATCCCTGGTGGTCCAGTGGAGAGTGAACTCTAGCCCCCTGTGGGGCTAGAGTTCACTCTCGCGAGATTTGAGCGTTGCCGTGGCAACGCTCATATCTCGCAAGAGGAACCCGGCGGAGCTGCCGGCAATAGCTCCGCCGGGTCCTCTCCTGCCTCGCTCCCTGCATGTGGGTCAGTGGGGAGGGAGGTTGAGAGCAGAGCCGGCGCTCAGATAGCGCCGGCTCTGCATGAGCCGACAGGGGAGATCCTGAGATCTCCCCTGCCGGTCTCAATATACATAGGCGTGCCGCGGGGATTAGGGTGTGCCCAGGCACACCCGGCACACCCCGTGCGCACGCCTATGACTGCATTCACTCATACACAACTGCATTCACACATACACAACTGCATTCACACAAATGCTCTACACAAATACACCCCTGCATTCACACAAATACAGTCCTAAATTTAAAACACTCTTACACAATCATCCCTGCATTCACAGACACACCAACACGTTGTGCCAGGAACGTGACATGTATTTAAATCAAAATTGTGTGTATAAAAACAAATGACTAACTGCAGTTATGTAGAGATTACTGGATTTCTAGACCATTTGTTCACTAGCATAAAATAATGAAAAGTATGTCTCCTGTAAATGATTAAATCAATCGAGTCATCCTTAGCAGTCCAAGGGGAACTAAGATATACACAAGAGTATTCCCATTATTTATAATTACTAACCATTTTTATTTTAAATTTCTTTAAATTTGTTTTATCAGACATGGCATTTCAGTATGGGACAAACCATATTGCAAAGACAGAAACGTATTCAATGCATTCCATGCGTAGTCCTAGAATGACCATGCAGCTGATATTTTAATCTAGTTGGCAGTTTGATTTGTTCTACGCCCTATTTCTGTGTGTCTTTATGATTTTGATTTCAGTATTTATTTTTTTATGATTCTAAAGTAGAGATAAACTTTAATGCAAAACCTGTGTCTCTTAGAAATGCAATTCTTTTTCAAATGCATCCATTTCCCCCAGATTATCAATTCTAGCTTGAGAAACAATGTTTCTTGTAACACACTTATTTTTTTTTTTTCCTTTGTTTTGTTGTGAATTATTTTTGCTGTATCAGTAACATGAAGTATTATGCAAATCTGCTGACGTGCAATATTTCAGAAAGCGTCAGCTTGTGCATTTGTCACTCATTTATATGAGGCATAATAACTAGAGCATGTGTTGACAGTTTTCCTTCTCTTGCAGATATAAAAGAGCGCTTCACCAATTATGTTCTGCTGCTGATTGTGTGTCTACGGAACATGGAACAGTTCTCTTGGAATCCGGGTAATAATTTCACGGTTCAGTTTTCAGTTGATAGATAAATCCCCTAAAATAAAGAAGTTAAATTAACCTGCTTCGTATGAAGGGAATTGCATAGGTAATTTTAATCGTGTTTAAATAAGTAATGGGCGTATTGCTGAGTAAAGCATTGTGTATTACAGGAATAACAAGATTGATGGATTGGGTAAACCATGGAAGAATTTGAACACGTTTTTACAATAAATTTATACATCTGTTTTCCTTCCTTCCCCTTTAGACCACCTATGGGTGTTGTTTCCTGACGTGTGCATGGTAATTGCATCTGAGATTGCAGTGGACGTTGTAAAGCATGCCTTCATTACCAAATTTAATGACATCACTGCTGATGTACGTATACAGAACTAGTTTTCTCCACAAATTAATATAATTAGAACTTTTAAACAATCTTATGACATAAAGGTAATACTTAAAGGAGTGGTTTGTATGTCCTCTTTGTGCCCACATGCTGTTATCCTGGGTCCCAAATAGTTGGTACTTGCACCTCCTGTTCATGATGCACCTCGCAGCTGCCCACAATATGTTTCTTCTGTAGTGGCATTGCATTGCACAATGAGATGGAGATACCATGTGACATTATGAAGAGTCTAATAAAGATGTCTTGCAAAATGTACTTTAATATAAATTATATTACTCTAAAAGAATGGGTCACTGTGTTCATTTAGCAAATGTAGACTCGTCACCATACTAAGTTAATGTATATAATTTGGGTCTCTGTCCAAAAAAGGGTTAAGAACTACTGACTTAAAAGGACTCTTCCATGCCAAGTGTAAATTTCATCTGTACATTGAGCTAGCGAAATGACTAGCGAACGCATTGATAAAGCAATTTAGCTGATAAACCTGTACGTTTTTGCTTTTTGGCAAACTCCTGTAAACTTAATGGTTGATTGGCCTGGCGGATGTTTTACATCCACTGCAGCACAAATTCTACATCTTGCAGTTGGCAGGTGAATATTTATTCTGAATAGCAAACAGAACAAAAAATGGTGGTTAGCGCTCTATACTGTAAATATGAATTGTGACAACACGTATGTGCACAGCATATAAAAAGTGTAATATTAGAAGTATATACATACACTTTAAAATAAACCTTATCCAGATGAGTTTCTAAAAGAAAAATGGCTCACATAGGGCAATATAATCCATATAATGTCCACACAGTGATAAAATATATGTGTGATAATACCATCCTACGGTAAATATTTATTCTGCATTGTGGCCATCTTGGAGGCACAGAATGGATCTTCAGGTAATTTTAAAAATAAAATGCGCTGGCTGGTGATAGTTGGCACAATGTAAAGATTATTTTATTTATCTGGGTATAATATTCTACCTAATACATGTTATGGTTGAAAGTCCCTTTAAATGAGCAGTATGGTATTTTCTTTATTCTGTTATCTTTCTTTGAACTTGTATTTATTATGGAAGTCATGTGTAATATTAACTTCACTTTCACCCATTTTGTAAAGTAATGGCTAGTAATGGTTTGCTGTACTATAATGACCTCCCCTTATCTAGTTTTTTGAGCCATTAATGTCATTATATTTGGAAAATAAATTAGAAGCTGTAATTAGGAATATGAATGAGATTAGCAGTAAAATGTATGTTAATATATCCTTTTAAATGGATTTAAAGTGTTTACTGTTTCAAACGAGCAATCATCTATTTCTTAGCATCATGATAGTCAGACTAATGAGGCAAAAAAAGTTGTAATTAGCAGCTAAACCTGTAGAGGTTGTTAGTTTATGTATGCTTCAGAAGCAGCATAAATGACGTTTATTGTGAGGCAGTACTAAAATTGGTATAAGTAGCCTATTTTTAAATTGCTCCTCAGTATCCACAAAAAAAGCTGTCATCTGACATTTTTGTAAAAATAACAGTGTAACCCCGTCACCAATGAGCCTATGTGAGTTTCTTCTCAATTCATTGCTGAATAGATTTTAGCAGAATGTTAATACAATCCATGGCAAATAACGGAATGTTAATGTATTATAAGTTTTTGTTTTTTGTAAAAAGTAACATGCTTGCATTTATTAGAGATAAACGTTTGATATATTGTCAAGTTATTCACAAAATAAAAGCAAGCTAAATATGTAAAACCTTATTTTTACATATTTAAATATGCCACACATTTATAAAATCAACTCCTAATGACGTGTCCAGTAACTCTTTTACAACAACTTGGTGATCTGAAGATGTAAACATTATTCTTAGTTCTTTGAGAGGCAAGAGTAGTCCTATAGATTATGCACCTTTTATATCAAGCTCTACTAGCCATTTTTCCCTGCAGAATTATGGGTAGTTCAACTTTAGCTGATTCTGCTTTCATAGATATGCCCATTTTAAACCACTTTTTGCATCTGGTTTGCATGCATTGTGATATTATGATGGGCAGACCTGGATCACACTTCTGATTTTGAGCATTCTAAGTGCTTTGTTAGACAAATCCTAACTAAATTGTTTTATTAAATATACCCAGGTTTACACCTTTCTATTGTTTAGGCCAAAAATATATATATTCTGTATGTTTATTGTGCTCCCATCATTCCACTTTGTAGGTATACAAATGTTTAAATGGCTGTATGATTAGCCTGCTGATTCTGAATGCTGTCTGCCATAAGGTTTCTTGTAAATATGTGACTGAAAATATTTCTCCTTTTATGCAGAATGCTGCTTAATGGAAATAAAAACCTCATGCGGTTTAAAGAAAGTATAGTTACAAAATTAAACAAGTAAATGAAAATTATATCAGTCTACCCCATAGTTTCTGCTTCAAAATAATAATAATAATAATAATAACAGAATTAAAGTATTTAACCAGGAAAGGTACATTCAAATTACTCTGGTTTCCAAGTACTTCCTGGGGATGTTACGATTACCCAATTTAATGGTACTCATTTTATCTACCTTGGAAGGATGAAGGGCTGAGTCAACCCTACAGGGATTTAAGCCCGCAACCCCTAAGTGTTGAACAGATTCTATTGCTGTTGCACTAGCCCACTGAGCTATCTCATCGGCTAAAAGACCCAAGTTTGTGTTTATTTTAATTAAGCTTTACAATGTAAAGATTGTGGACACTTATACTGTTTAAAACAAGAGGAAAGTGTAAGCGCACAATAACAATTGGAGCAGCAAACCTATAAGGGAATCCCTCAGAAACCCTTAGAGTACAACAAGAATAAAAAAAAAAACAGAGGTAAGGGCTGCGCCAAAAAGACCTTATAACATTCAATAATCAAAATGAGGGTAATCCGAATAAAAGAGTCTTAACTGGAATGATCTTACTTAGATCAGATAGTCTATAAAGTGCTTGGTCAGGAACAATGTCCTCGCTTTCCTTGCCCGGGCAGATCCACTCATATGAAAAGATAAAACAAATAGTGTAATATGTCCAGTCTAATATAACAAATCCTAAAAAGATGGTAAACTCACATATATTAGAGCTATAGCTAGCTCTAGTGTGAACAGCATATAACGGTACAATCCCCGCTTATGGAATATGGGGTAGACTTCCTCTGTCAGGGGCATGTTCAACATTTAAAAAGAAGGGTAAAAGGAGACAACCAATAGTGCTCTCTGGATAAAACAATAGTATATAAAATGGTACTCACAAGAGAGGAGCAGACAAACTGCTCCTTGATGATGGCATTAGTGGTATGATCCCCACCTAGGATTACTTTGAGTCCAGGATAATAAAATGCCAGGTAAAAAGTAAAAACAGTATAAAGTGTATAAGAAGATGATTGGCACAAATAAAGTGACCAAAAAAATATTTAATGGATTAAAATACATAATATAAAATATCCACAACGCGTTTCGCCTTATAGTGCTTCTTCAAAATGGAATAGCTATATGTTTTAACATTTCATATGAGTGGATCTGTCCGGGCGAAGACATTGTTCCTGACCAAGCACTTTATAGACTATCTGACTTATACTGTTTAGCCTTCCCATCACTTCTGAAAACATGTGCATAAATTGTGTGCTTTCCAAACTTCAAAGGGATTGAATTATTTTCATTCAAGTGACACTATAAGCAGCATACCACAGCTGGTCTCTAACGCCACTTTTGAACAGTTTGACATAAAGTGGAGGTGCCCGTGTCCTAGCCTCTTTGGCGGCATATTGCTCTTGTGAAAGTTCCACTTCTGCATTAACGATATTAAAGAACCACTCCACACCCATACAGCACTTTAACTTTCTGAAGTATCCCGTTTCACTTTTTTAAAAGTAAGGATTTCTATATGATTTCATTAAAACGTTTGTGGCTCATAAGAATTGCAGCTTTTGTTAATCTTTTAGGATATACCCCAAGTAGGATGAGAACCAACACCAACTTCACCACGTCTTCACAATGACAACAGGGCTTTTGTGTATTTTCAGAGGGTTATAATATGACATGATCCATAGTCTGTAGGGAGGAGGCTAGCCTCCAAACCCCTCCACAAACCAGTGACCAGAGGCATCCATTACACATACATTTTCCATCTTTTAATTAATATACCCTTGTTCTAGAATTGCATCTGGCAATGTTCATTTTCTGTTGTTGTTGTTATTATTTTATTTATATAGCGCCATCAAATTCCGCAGCACTTTACAATGGGTGGACGAACAGACAATGAGCTTACATGCTAGAGGAAGTGGGGTAAAGTGACACAAGAAGATAAGGATAGTATTAGACTAGTGACAATTGCAGAAGAGGAATCCGTCGGGAGCTATTAACAGTTTAATTGATATGCTTTTATGAAGAAGTGGGTTTTTAACGATTTTTTGAAGGAGTAGAGACTGGGTGAGCATCTAACGGAGGAGGGAAGCGAGTTCCACAGGAACGGTGCAGCCCTGCATCCATCAAGTTCAGCCTTCCTCACATATGTTTTTGCTGTTGATCCCAAAAGAAGGCAAAAATCCCAGTCTGAAGCGCTTCCAATTTTGCAACAAACTAGGAAAAAATTCCTTCTTGACCCCAAAATGGCAGTCGGATATCTCCTTGGATCAAGTAGCTATTACCCCACTAATTAGAAATTATATCCCTGTATGTTATGGTTTTGCAAGTATTTATCAATTGCTGTTTAAATATCTGTATGGACTCTGATAAAACCACTTCTTCAGGCTGAGCATTCCATATCCTTATAGTTCTTACTGTAAAAAAACCTTTTCTTTGCCTTAGATTAAATCTCCTTTCTTCCAGCCTAAATGTGTGTGTGACCTTGTGTCCTATGTATAGCCTCGTTTATGAATAAATTTCCATATGGGTGTATAATTTCCAACTGAAAGAATAGAGGCCCCAATCAGTCAAAATTCCTTTACACCCTGTTCCAAATTATTATGCAAATTATATTTTTCTCATTTACCTAAATAATTGATGTAAAAAACAGTCAGCATAATTCTCATGTTATCAACCATTAAGCGTACAATTCACATTTTATTGAACAAACCTTCTAATGATAACAGTATTTTTTTTAAAACATAAAAAACTTACAATGCACTGCTCCAAATTATTACGCACAGTAAGTTTCAAAACACTTTATAGGTTGTAAAGAACTGAAAATTGTCATTTGTTGTGTTTGCAGCAAATTTATTTCAATTAAACTTATAAAAACATTTTAACTTTTTAAACATTTTAACAGGTCACGTTACATTTTAACATAGGACCCCTTATTTGATAGCGGCTTCACAAGTCTTGCATCCATTGAACTTGCAAGTTTTTGGACAGTTTCTGCTTGAATTTGTTTGCAAGATGTCAGAATAGCCTCCCGGAGCTGCTGTCTGGATGTAAACTGCCTCCCACCCTCATAGATCTTTTGCTTGAGGATGCTCCAAAGGTTCTCACTAGGATTGAGGTCAGGGGAGGATGGAGGCCACACCATGACTTTCTCTCCTATTATCCCCATAGCAGCCATTGATGCAAAGGTATTCTTTGCAGCATGAAATGGTGCATTGTCATACATGAAGATGATTTTATTACGGAAAGCATAGTTCTTCCTTCTGAACCAGGGAAGAAAGTGGTCAGTCAGAAACTCCATACTTTGCAGAGGTCATCTTTACACCTTCGGGGACCCTAAAAGGGGCCGACCAGCTCTCTTCCCATGACTCCACCACCGCCTTGCTGACGTCACAGCCTTGTTGGAATAGGATGGCCGTCCACCAGCCATCCACTACTCCATCCATCTGGACCATCCAGAGTTGCACGGCACTCATCAGTGAACAGGGCTGTTTGAAAATTAGTCTTCATGTATTTTTCTGCCCAATGCAGCAGTTTCTGCTTGTGAGCATTGGTTTGTGGTGGCCGAATAGAAGGTTTATGCACAGTTGCAAGACTCTGGAGGACTCTACACCTTGATGTCCGTGGGACTCCAGAGGAACCAGCAGCTTCAAATATCTGTTTGCTGCTATGTAATGGTATTTTACCAGCTGCTCTCTTGATCCGATGGATGGATCTGGCAGAAATCTTTCTCAATGTGCCTTTATCTGCACGAACCCGTCTGTGCTCTGAATCATTCACAAATCTCTTAATAGTGCGATGATCACGCTTAGGTTTTCGTGAAATATCTAATGTTTTCATACCTTGTCCAAGGCATTGAACTATTTCACTCTTTTCAGCAGCAGAGAGATCCTTTTTCTTCCCCATATTGCATGAAAATGGTGCTCTGCATAATAATGTAGAACACCCTCCTTTAGTAGTTTTTCCTTAAATTGGGCTCACCTGGCAATCTATCAAAGGTGTCAGAGATTGTTTTCAGTGATCAAAAGAGGCCTGAGACACAATGCCATCCATGAGTTAAACTGAAAAACAAAATATTTAATCTTTGTGACACTTAAATAGAATTTGCATAATAATTTGGAACAGGGTGTAGAGATACGTGGCTCTCTTTAGTTGCTAAATATGCATATTCTAACCTATTTGTAAACTTCTAGGAAAGTCACAAATGATAGAGGCAATTACAATGCATATTGTGACAAATAAGTTGATAAATTGCTGTCTAGAATAGATACATGAAACACAGATGTAGAGAGAAGCGTGTGTAAAATAAATACTTCAGGTAAATTTATTTAATTTATATATTGTTTGCTAGAGTAATTCTCAGCATATATTCAAATAATTATATTCATGGTCCATTATTTTCATAGACAACATGGTTTTCAAACCTTAACATAAAATAATATATTGGAAGAACTGGATTGTTGGATCAGCTACAGTGTCCATGCCTTAAGTATTGTACATATTAAAGAAAACACAAACACCATACCATATTAGTATAGCCGTGAATATACTTGATATTTTACATGCAGTGACCACAGACTGAGATTAAAAAAAATTGAGCCCACATGCTAATTATTTGGGTTGTGAGACAAACCTCTGGAATGTGCTGTTTACTAGGGATGTGCATGGGCAAAAGGTTCAGTTTGGTACTTCAGCAATTCGGCACTTCCGAAATTCAGGAATTCGAGACTTTGGCAATTCCCTAACCCTGGTAGGGTTAGAGTTAGAGTTAGAGGACGGTTGGGGTTAAGTGATATCTTAATGAGACTTTTATATTAATTTTTTTTTTTTATTATTATTTTATTATCCGGATGGATCAACCCCTGAGGATTCCACCCCTATTTTATTCTGTTGTCGTAGCAAGACTTTTTTCTCTCTCTACTGTTTTATTATCTGCATAGGCCTACCTGTTGTCTCCATTTAGACCATTTTGTCTGGTTCTTATTGTTAAAGACTACTGTTATTAGCCCTAGACGCAGCCCTTACCTCCTTCACATATTTTAGGTGTGCCTTTACCAGTGCTCAATCTCTACAATGGGCTAAATATTTTTATTTTTCGATAAGTTACTATGCTTTCTAAACCTAATGATCATTTTCCATCTTCCTAACTAACCACTCTTTATTTTCCTGGCTTCAATGCAAATGTCTTACTCTCCTGTCTTGCCATCTCACCCATGCTCACCTACAAAGTGCTCCTTCAGTGAGTGTACACAAGCTCTTTACCTTAGTATATCGGCTGTGCATGGCATTGTATATTACTGTGTGAGTGCATATTGAAAATGGTAACAGGTGGCTTAGGAGACCCAAACTGCCTATACATGTAGAGCACCCACGCAATCCTGTGCATGGCCTTTTAAACTATTTGGTTAACATGCGTGCGCAGGTTCTTTGAAGTAAAACATTAGCATGCCTGGTAAATGCAATACCCATTTCCTGCTCACAGCGCCATTTTAAGAGCACTTTTAAGGTTAGAACATGCAATTAGAATATTGCATTTTTTAAGCCAGCTTGTAACCATCAATTTAAATCTTTATTTTTGTTAAAGTATATTGTTACAGAAATTTTTTATTTTTTTTGTAAATATTAAAAATTAGATTTTGCATTCTGATAAGTGTATGGTTAGCAAATACCTTGTGCTGTTTGCTGTTAAAATATTTTTTTCTTTTGTCTTTCTTGAAGGTATACAGTGAATACAGAGCCAGCCTTGCCTTTGAGCTTGTTAGCAGTCGTCAGAAAAATGTAAGCATTCAAAACACTTTGAAAGTCTGCTAGTATTTATGTAATAATATCCATTCCATTCAGCAGCTTACTATATTAAGTGTGTACATACATAAATAATTCACAATTTCCTTTTTTAATTAAAACGATCTTTCTTTTTTACTGTTACAAAGACCCACATTCCTGATATAGCCCAACAAATAATTTAAACTAAGCTGTGCATCAACATGAAGGCACCGTTCCCTGGTTTTTGGAACTGGCACATAGGTAGCTGCATTATTTATAGACCGACAGCTCTATTATATCTCATGCTTGGTGTTACAAATGCTGCAGCTCCCATTAGTCACCTTCTATATCAGTCTCTCCTACTAAGCGCTGCTATGCCTCAGTGAGGGAATTGATATTATTGTGAGATTAAATGCTGACACCGCATTGACACTTGCTGATTTTTTTTTTTTAAATTTTTTTTTTCTTGTTTTTTAGGCTTACACTGATTATAGTGACTCTGTGTCCAGGCGTATGGGATTTATTCCACTGCCGCTAGCTGTGTTGGTAAGCATATTTGTTACTCAAGCTTGTTTTGCAAAGCATTCATGCTAGATAACTACATTTATATGAACAAAAAAAATGCTCTTCTGCCAGAAGTGGTGGAAGTCTGTACGAATTGCATAGGTGGGATCCCTCCGCTAATTAGATTTAAAGTGTATGCTTGGGAATTTTACATTGGGCCTAGTAGTACTTTCCATTTTCTGCATGGCAGTAGTGAAGCCGTTGTAAGTGATAATGGTGTGTCTGTAGATGACCCCCCACTGCCCTGACTAAAGGCAAATGTGTGTTAACTATACGTTTTAATTTAAACATTTGTAGGTGATAGATTAAATTCAAATTACTTACCTGAAGGGGATGCCATGTCGATCTTAATGTCTGATCCACTTTTACAAGTTTGAACTCTAAAGGGTTTGTTTTAGGCATCCTTTTTTACTAGAAGATTTCAATAATCATGTTTCTTTTTTTTTTTATCAGCTCATAAGGGTGGTGACAAGTTCCATAAAGGTACAAGGCGTGTTGGCCTACACATGTGTTGTCCTCTTCTACTTTGGGTAGGTTAAAAGTTAAAGATCCCTATAGAGCTTCACTTTGTTTTACTGTAATCAAATGGAAATTTTACTGAATCAGGTGTCCACAGTATGCGAAAGAATTGTATCAATGTACAAACTATCATTTTTGGAATAAATTGTGTAAAAGTCTGTCACAAACCTTCACACTTGCCTATGTTGCTTGGAATTAGTTACTGTGGCACAGTGTCCATGATTTAACATTCCTGAGAAACAGCTTTATCATATTTATATGCAAATCAAAATATTCACTCCTAAGAGTAAAAATAGTGTGCTTAAAGTTCTAAAGTGGATAGCCACTCAAATGTAGGAAAACCCTCATTCCCACACACAGATAAAATGTATATCCATTACATATCATTTTATTAGGGGTAAGAATAATTGCATTTGTACTTTTATTTGCACATCTTTATTACTTGACTGCTAATCCTTAGTATTAACTTGGTATTCAGTTAATATTTATGTTGACCCTCTGGATGCAGGGAGAGTGATCTCCATATTGACTACTTGGAATATATTGCAGGGTTGGTAGTAATTTTTCTTTTTTTTTTTTTTTAAATCTGTACCCCATTAATCCTTATAAGGGAGATGTGGCTTATCAAAAGCCAGTGAAGTATGGTGTTTGAAAGCTTAATACCATACATCTTATTATTATTGAATTAGTTTATTGTATGAATATACTTAGCATTACTATTGAAACAATATAGTTTTGTGCATCCACTTTTTTATTTGTCGATTGAAGTAAATAATTTACTGCACCCAATACACACCACTTTACAAATTCATAGCAAAATAACTGCACCAGTTTTACAAATGGAGATGTGTGAGGGTTACACACTGTCTCGTAATGCTCTGCAATTCACATAATATGGGATTAAACCTTGTTTACCTGGAACTGATACACAGCAGAAATGCCAATATAAGGGATTTTTTCCCCCAGTTTTTCCTTTCCCTTAGAACAGTTGAAGTAATATCTGAATGTTACTCAGCAGGTGTGATGAAAGTCCAACAGCTTTAGATTTCTACAGAAAATTGGCTAACTTTGTGAAATGGTGAAAATGACTCAAATAAACCATTTAATCTTCATTGTCTGGCATGCTGTGAAAATGTAGTTGGAAAGATTTCTCTACGTCTCCCGGAGGAGTGATGAATGTCAAAATTTAAAAAGCTTCCAATATAAAAACGTACAGACAGACTCTCTAATAGTGGAAAAGATATAAAGACAATATTCATTTTACTCAATTTTAAAAAATATATTTTTTTAGATTCATTAAATAATAGCTTATATTTACTTTAAAGATTAGTAATCAGTAGTGTAACTAAGATAATTTTAATTGGTCTTTTAGTTGCTATTAACCACGTAATGGGTGTATGCACGTGTTAAAAATATAATTTATGGCCTATGTGGGCATTAAACTGGGGAAAAAAAAACAATTGTGTCCATCAAGTTCAGCATTTCTCACATCTGTTTTCGCTGTTGATCGAAAAGATGGCAAGAAAAGGTGATTTACAATTTTGCAACAAACTATGGAAAAAAAATCCTTCTTGACACCCAGAAAGGCAGTTAGATCTCTCATTGGATCAAGAAGCTGTTACCCCACATATTAAAAAAGAATATCCCAGAATATTATGTATTCACCCAGTTATCTTGCTTAACGCTTGTGTCGCATCATACTGTTTGCTCCTGTTTTACCTGCTAAAAAGCAGAGCAATAAAAAAATAAATTGTACTTTTACTCGTGATAAGTTTGTCAATCATTACAAATGTGAATTCATATAATGGATATATGTAAGGAACCAGCAGTGTCTTACCAATTCTCAAACCTGTGCAACATCTAGAACTGATCAGCACTACTCCTTGTAGTTTGCTGTTTCATCCCATGTCCTACTTTACTACAGTGTAAGTCACTAGGGATTTGTGCTGGTCATAGTTGACTTGATGTCATGGAGGAGCCATGGCCACCTTCGGTGTGGTGCAATCCAATGCTCTTTTTAGAGGGGGACGTGATGCGCATGCTCGCAAGTGCAGCGTGCACCTCCATGCTTCTCCCAGTAAAGCATTGAGTTAAGGTTTTCCTATGGCGGCTTCCTTGTCATGTGACCTAGTTTTATTCTGTCAATGCCTCCAGTAGCTGTCAGTGTAGCAGTCTCTGGAGGTGAGTTTAACCATTCAAGAAAAACTAACTTTGTTTAAAATAAAGTTTTACTTTCAATAGTTTAATTGACCGGCCCACTAAAACCAGCCAACCTCGTTGAAATGAAGTAGCTTGTGTGACTTTAGTGGTCCTTGTAAGCACAACTTCCTGGGGCTACATCTTCACAATTAAGCAACTTTAATGTTATGTCATTAGTTTAACACAATTTGACTGTGAAAGGTAGTGTGAAGTGGTCTCTGGTAATGGAGTGGATTGCTAATAATGGGGAAGGAGTTGTCTCGTGTAGATGGCTAGTGGGAAGTAGGAGTGCTAGAACAGGGCTAGTGGGATGGAGAAATGTGTTCGCTTCTCACGGGGAAAGTGATGTGAGGCCTGGAATGTCCCTTTTAATACGGTTTTCTTTCAACTAAATTTAAAGGGACACTATAGTCACCAGAACAATTACAGCTTATTGTATTTGTTCTGATGAGTCAAATCAGTTTGTTTAGGATTTTTGCAGTAAACACTGTCTTTTCGGAGAAAAGGCAGCGTTTACATTACAGCCTAGGGACACCTCTAGTGGCCACTCCTCCGATGGCTGCACTTCTGCATGGAGACACTGAGGTTTCCTCATGGAGATGCACTGATTCAATGCATCTCTATGAGGAGAAGCTGATTGGACAGGCCTGTGTTTGGCTTGTGCTGGCTCTGCCACTGATCTGCTTCCTTAACAATCTCAGCCAAGCCAATACATTCCTATAGAAAAGCATTGTGATTGGCTGAGAACACCACTTCTGATGTCAGCCAAGGAGACAGTTCAGGGTCAGAGCCAGCAGCAGACTGGATAAAATGTACGATTTTACTATATTTATGGGGGCAATGGATGCTAGATGGTGTTTTTAACACTATATGGTCAGGAATACCTGTTCGTGTTCCTGACCCTATAATGTTCATTTAAGTCAACACATTACTGTTTTTTTTTAGAGGGGAAAAGTGGGGGAGAGTGAAAGTTTTTTTTGTTTTTTTTTTTGCACTATTTGGAAGTGAAGTAAGATAATTGTCCGTAGTTTACATAATGTCCTGATAGACATTTTTGACTGTTTGATTGAAACTCTGATTTCATTTTCATTATTGCAGGTTAATAACATTAAAAGTCCTTAACAGCATTGTTTTGCTGGGGAAGTCTTGTCAGTATATCAAAGACGCAAAGATGGACGAGAAATTGTTCCAGCCACCTGCTACCACCATGCAGGGAAAGACACCTAAGAAAACCCAGAGTGCATCAAAGACAAGTCAAGGTTATTTCTAATGTTTCTTACTGAATATGTGTTTGCTCCACTCTATTCCACTCTAAAAAATGTTGACACTCCAATAATGCTGTCCTTTAAAGGGGAACACTATAGTCCCCAAAACCACTTTAGCTTGGTTTTGGTGTGTAGACCATGCCCCTGCAGTCTCCCTGCTCTGTTCTCTGCCATTTAGATGTTAAATTACTTTGTTTATACAGCCCTAGACACACCTCCCTGCATGTAATATGCACAACCTTCCTAAACTCATTGTGTAAAGTGAGATCTAATGTTTTACACTGCCTTTATTGCACAGTCTGTTTAATTTACAATTTCTTATCTCCTGCACTGTTAATAGCTTGCTAGACCATGCAGGTGCTGTCTGTGTGTGATTAAAGTTTAATTTGCAGAGCAGGAGATACAAACTTCTAAATCAAGTTACATCAGATTTTTTTTTTTTTGTTGTTATTTTTTATTTTATTTTATTTTTTTTTTTTTTTTCATGCAGGCTGTCTCAGTCACAGCCAGGGGTGGAGTGGCTAGGGCTGCTTAAACAGAAACAAAAGTGATTAAACTCATAAATGGCATAGAAATGAGCAGTGAAACTTCAGGAAGCATGATCTATACACAAAAACTGTGAAACCTAAAGTTTGTTTTGGTGTCTATAGTGTTCCTTTAAGAACATGTTACAATCGTTATATATTGGCTTGAATAAGCAATCTAGTAATTCACCCTCCGCCATTGGCTTGACTAGCTCCAAAAAGGCCATATAATCGTAAATCCTAGAAATAATACTGCACACACCAAACTTTGGTTGACTGTGTTTATAATTATGTTCATGGCTGTGCATCTTACCCAGCTCCTAGATAAGTACATAAAAATGGAGTGTCATCTAGGTCTGTCTTTGAAAGGGTAATGTTAAGTGTCTCTAAAGTTCCTTGTCACAAATCTGGGTGACGACTTCCATAGACCATATCCCCATAACTATTACAAATTGTTTTGCGCCTGGACATATGAAGCCCATCCCCTTGAATCCACACATTAAAAGGACACTATAGTCACCAAAACAACTTTAGCTTATTGAAGCAGTTTTGGTATATAGATAATTTCCCTGCAGTGTCACTGCTCAATTATCTGCCATTTAGGAGTTAAATCACCTATTTATGCACCCTAGTCACGCCTCCCTGCATGTGACTTGCACAGCCTTCCTAAACACTTCCTGTAAAGAAGCAGCTAATATTTACACTTCCTTCATTGCAAGTTCTATTTAATTTAAAATGTATTATCCCCCGCACTGTTGATAGCTTGCTAACCCCACAGAAGCATTCTGTATATGATTAAAGTTAACTTTAGAGAGCAGGCAATAAGAACTTTTAAAGTAAGTTACATTTAATTTAAAGTGAAACCAATTTTTTTTTTCCCCATGCATGGTGTGTGAGTCACAACCAGGGGAGGTGTGACTATGGCTGCATGGAAAGAAACAAAAGGGATTTAAATCCTACATTGCAGGGATTTGAGTAGTGAGACGGCAGGATCATGATCGATACACTAAAACTGCTTCCGTAAGCTAAAGTTGTTTTGGTGACTATAGTGTTCCTTTAACCAATCCAACGTGTGATGACTGATAGCACAGGGCATGGGTATACAGCAAACTGTAGGAGAATTGTGGTTTTAAAGAGGGGTTATTTTGGACCTGAACAGTCCACTACAACAGGTGTTACTTACTTATACTTATTACTTATTCTTCTGGTTACGGATTGAATTCAGTTGCCATTAAATAGTGATAGTTGCAGGATCTGTGGCACTAATAATTGAACTGACTTTATCCTGCCTTCAATTTAGGAACCCCTACAGAAGAAACGGTCTGTGCATCTGTCACCAGCCAACCAATGCGGCAAGCAAGTACAACGCCACTTCTTGTGGAAAGCAACTCTGACCAGCTCCTGACCACGCCAGATGGGGAAGAGAAAGATCTCACACAAGAGAATTCCGAACTAAAACACAGATCTGCTAACAAGGATTTGCTAGATATAGACAGGTTTACCATCTGCGGAAACAGAATAGACTAATGTTATCAGGATGATCTGCAGAGTAACCTCAGAAAATGGTTACTCAGCATTTGATTATTTATTTTTTCAGTTTTTATTTTTTCTAAATTTGTTTTTTTAAATTATTTCAACAAATAAAACTTCCCTTCCAAGGTATATGAAGATCTTGAGCTGACTAAAACAGTCTTTGTATATTTTAATGGAGCTGGGAATGGCAAGCCTTTTTTTTCCTTTTAATTGCAAAATGTCAGTTATGCTTGCCTAAGCTTGTAATATTGCTGTTATCGAAATAAAATCATTTGGAGTGGGAGAGACTTTGCTTTGCAGAGCAGCGCGTTGAACAATATTTTTAATTTCTTTGAGGATTGATAAAGAATGCAGGACAACGTAGAAAGATCACACTATTTTAAAAAGTGTACAGCCTTGATAAAAACAAAAATCACGAGACCTTAACTGATTGTCGTAATACAGGATACATTTTTAGGCCATGATCACATGCCTTAAAAACATAATGTATAACTGAACCACAATGATATTGGAGTGTTGGGTTGCATCCATTACAAAACTGAGAAGTCTAGTGTGGCCTACACCACACAGCTTTTGTCATATATTGTATGTTATACAACAAAAAAAACATAAAACTAAAGAAAGATCACACTTTAAGAACAGTTCAGACACACACGGAGCATTATCTGATTACATATACAAACTTCACCTCTGATTCTTTATCTAGTTGAAGATAGCCAGGTCTGTACCCCAACTTCAACTTATGGAAGTCCATGTTGCCTTGAGTATATCGACAAAGACACTGGCATAGTCATGTTATCGCTCCAATTTATGTCTATATATGTTGGATTGTGACCTATATATCGCTGTGCAAAGCAGGGACTGTTTTTAAAGTCATATTAAAATGTTATATTTCTCTAATGTATTGTAGTGCATGCAAAGAGACTGCAAGTTTGTACCAGTAAAATACATCTATAATGAATTTCATTAAATGAGATATAAGGCAGAACAGGCATGCTTGGGAAAATGATCAAAGTGGATTATTAGTTTACATAGCTTATACATATACCCTGGAACAAAGCCAACTTCGGGCACTCCAGCTCTTATGGACTACATGGTATTTAGCGTGGCACTTGGTCCACCTGTCTATAGTCCACAGCAAAATGAGTTCCAGAGATTGCCGATGCCAACTGTCCTTTGTATAGTGTTGTCAAAATAGCTTCTATGGGAATAGAGATGCACTTGAATAAGGCTGTATCTGGTGAATATTGCATATGTATAGTTCACTCTTAAAGGGCTCACTCAAGCTGTAGCAGAGTTTTTAGCCTATTGACCGAATGCTAGTTTCAATGGGTCTAATGATTAACAATTGCTTGAAAGTTTCCTATAGAGAGAGAAAAAAAAAAATAAAGTAACCGAAGTATGCTATAGTTTAGCCAAATCTTGTTTGCTAGTAAGACATGGCTTGCTTACTTCTTTTAACAACTTCCCCGAACCTGTGTGCCATGATAAGTTGAATGCAGAAGCCTTTGTAAAAATCCAGACTGGAAAAAGTTAAGCCCACATGTAGCCAAGACGATGGCAAATATCCAAATGGGCTCATGATTTAGAACAAAATGATTATACGGTAGGGAATTTACATATGTCTGCTTTTTGGGGGGATTTTCAGAGTATGATGAAGGAAGTGGAAGTTAGAAATATATTTTTTTTCTTTTGGAAGACTATTGCTTATTAGCAGTTTAATTCTCCTTATTTTTATAATTCTGAAATTAACAACTGTAAAATAAAATGTTTTGAGAGTCCTAATTTGCGGAGTTCACATCTTAATGTTTAGAATTTAAGGAATAAAAGTCACTGGTAATAAACTCTTTCAATACATTTTTTTTTTAGGTACCCCATCATCCAGTAGAATCTATCTTTAAACACCATTGCTGTTGTGAATTAAGTTTGCCACAAAGTTCGGCCATGACTTTGCATTCCAGCTGTTTTGGATCAGATTTCCCATTTGATCAGCTAGCCAAATTGTTGGCTATAACCAATCTCTAATGTGGTTCTGTCTCTAAGATGTTGACTGAAAAAAAAAAAAATGTTCAAACGTTTCGGTCGTACATTCAGATATTCATACAGCCTAAAATGTAAAAGGACAATAGCCCAAGAATATATATTGTACAGGTCATTGTTATTATGATAACTCAATTGGCTGATGCACCTTACTTAGTATTTTTTCTGAAATCTCAAGGTCAAATGTTGGCTCAACTCAACCTTTCATCCTTTTGAGTAAGAAGCCTGTTAATCCCTTAATATTAACATAGTAAAAGCTTTCGTGCACTCTTTTGAATTTCAATGTGATATTGAAGCACAGGACTGTTATTGTAAATGAAATGCAAAGTGTAAACCATTTAATCCTTGCTATATTACCTGCAACTATCAGAAGTAATCTGAATAAGACTGTGTGGATGTTACTAGCAATGATGCACAGGTTGATGTCTCATGCCTGGCAGTGCCAAAAAATGAAATACTATTTACTGTTTCATGCAAAAATGTTTGACGTTACATTTAAATAATTTGTAATTTCGTAACAAAATAGATCAAATAATCCACTATTTTTAAAATGGCTGTCACCAGCTTTAGTCAAAGTTGTTGAGGAATCTTTGTTGGTGTACAGAAGTATAGACCAATGTCCTGTGGGCACTGTTTATATTCTGCTGATCTAAACATTCTACTTCCTCCTTTCAGCAAAATGGAATGCCATAAAGGTAATCTCTTCAATTAGAGTTACTGGCATCACCTTGCAATTTCAAAATGATGTCCTACATTAGATAGAGGAAATTGGTAATATCATAGGAATATTGTTGAAAAAACAAATGTTATGGAAAGAAAAGTGCATAATTGGTTCTGGGATTACCTATCCTGTTTTGGAACTGTAAGGACCAGTAGAATATGTAGATGGTGACTAAAAACCTCTAGTTATTTATTCAACTTCTGCTACTCCCAAACTGTACAATCAGGGTATTTCGATGCAAAGTGTGCAAAATGGCAGGAGTGTTTCCCATGAAGGAGTGACGTTTACCATCATTAATTATAATTACAGATGCTGTAAATAACTTTATTTTTTATATATATATTCCTTTTTTGTTTGTTTCGATGTTTACATGCTTGATTGCGTATGTGATCTTCAGAAAACAAGACCTGTTACTCTGAAATATCTAGGTGCTGTTTTCCATCTACAGTACAATCTACAATTTAAAACTGCATTTGCCATGGACTACTTTTGCCATGATGTTCTTATCCAACATCTAACAGGCTCAATATCATGGATAACCTGTTTTATGACCATTGCATTGCCAAAGCTTAGATATCACCATTTTAGAAGAATATTGTACTCTTGGTTTGCATAACTTCTGAAATTCAGATCTTAAAGGTGGAATTTGTGTTGTTTGAATTGAATCTCAAAGTGAGTTGTTCAGTTTGAGGACTGTGTCCTCACCTCAGTAATTCAAATTTTAAAAATTGACTTTGTCCACTGCAAAATCCCTAAAAAGTACTAAATAAAATGTAAAATTAATTGATTTGTGTAAATTAAAATTAGGGTGCAGTTAGAAAATATTTTGGTGATCTTTTCCTTGCTGAAGAAACAGAAATTATTTGTTTTAATTCTGTTGGAAATCAAATTGTGTAAAGGTTTTATAAGAACACCTTGTAAAACTATAAATATAAAATAAATTTTGTAATCTTTCATAATCCGTGATAAGTGTATCCATTTGATGTACTATTGCTATACAATATAAATGTATTTTTTATTTTTATGACCTTAAGACTTGTACATTAGCATCAAGTGAGGTAAAGATTATTTGGTATTATCAACTGGGAACCGAAATGAGGGTAATGAGTCAGACAGTTTTGAGTAAGAGGAACAGAAGAGAATGAGGCCAACGCAGAAAGGAGTTTGTACTATAATTGGATACAAATACACGTCTTTGTCCTTTTCCCCCCAGAAGTTTGCAGAAGACTTCAAATGTGCTTATCATATGGGGTGAGGGAGTTTTATTATTACATTAATATGTAAAGGTTACTAACACATTAAGTTAAAAAAAGCAGCTATTATCAAATAAGCAATCCATTGTGTCTGTTTATATGCAAGTATATTCTAACTGTATGATTTTGACAGTGTCTCTGCCTTATATCTTAATGTCATTGCCCAGGTCGTAGGTTTTTCACATGTATTCTCCATGACTGGATTGGTAGAGCAAGCCTCAGCTTTGCTAAATCCCCAGAGTATGTTTCCTATGGATGTAGCTCAACAAGTTGAAGCTCTAGATATATTTTGTAAGGGACACTATAGTCACCAAAACAACTTTAGCTTAATGAAGCAGTTTTGGCTGCACAAATCATGTCCCTGCAGTCTCTCTGCTCAAATCTCTGCCATTTAGGAGTTAAAGGGAAACTATTGTCACCAGAACAACTACAGCTTATTGAATTTGTTCTGTGAGTAGAATCATTACCTTCAGGCTTTTTGCTGTAAACAGTCTTTTCAGAGAAAATGCAGTGTTTACATTACAGCCTAGTAATAACTTCACTGACCACTCCTCAGATAGCGGTTAGAGAGCCTTCCTGGGCCATGGCTGCCTAAAATGCATCCAAACATTGTGTCTCCACCCTTTGCATGCAGACACTGAACCTTCTTCATAGATGCATTGATTCAATTCATCTCTGAGGAGATGCTGATTGGCCAGGGTTGTGTTTGAATTGTGCTGGGTCTGCCTCTGTCTGTCTCAGACAATCCTATGGGGAAGCATTGTGATTGGATCAGGCTACCACTTCTGCTGATGTCAGCAGGCAGGTCTAAAGTAAACAGGGACAAAGTAAGCAGCTGCAGACTTGAATACAAGTAAAATTTTACTATATTTAGGGAGGCATGAGAGGTCATGGGGGCTAGATGGTGGTTTTAACCCTATAGGGTCAGGAATACATGTTTGTGTTCCTGACCCTATAGTGCTCCTTTAAATCACTTTGTTTATGAAGCTTATGAACCTCTCTGCATGTGACTTGCACAGCCTTCCTGAACACTTCCTATAAAGAGTCCTCTGAAGTTTATTCTTCCTTTATTGCAAGTTTTGTTTAATTTAGATTTTCTTAGCCCCTGCTATGTTAATAGCTTGCTGGACCCTGTAAGAGCCTCCTGTCTGTGATTTAAAGTTAAATTTCAGAGAAAGAGATACAATTATTTAAGGTAAATTACATCTGTTTGAAAGTGAAACCAGTTTTATTTTATTTTTTTCATGCAGGCTGTCAATCAGAGCCAGGGGACGTGTGACTAGGGCTGCATAAACACAAATAAAGTGATTTAACTCCTAAATGGCAGTGAAACCTGAGAAGCATGATCTATACACTAAAACTGCTTCATTAAGCTAAAGTTGTTTAGGTAAGTATAGTGCTTCTTTAAGTCTCCACATTCTAGGTTATTTTTTTTTATTTTTTTTTACAAGAGCTAGAACATATATTTCACTTCTCACTGTTATACATACAGGCTTTCGAATAGTATGTTCTTGACAAATTACATGAACAATTTCAAAAAGTTATGTTCTTTTGTAATACAAGCTGATGTACAGAACGGTATAATGCAATTACAATTTACAGAAGTGAACAATGTTTTCCAGAGAACCTGCAGATAACATTTTAAATTATTATTTAGCTGCTGACAAGCTAATGGATATGTCTCAGGGATTCTGCTTGTTAATAGTTTTGTTTGTGCATTATGCTACTTGTCTTCTTTCCAGTGGTGTAACTAATGTAGAGCAGGTACATTAGCAAGGATTTTTATAGGGCACCCACTTATGCAGGGGTGGCCAAAAGACAGATCCTCAACTCTTGTACAACTCACATGATACTTAGCCAGCTGTGGATCTACCATCTGCCAGTCCTTGCAGGGTTTTGGTGTTTGAATACAACATTGCATGCATGCACTGCCTTACACAGTTGCCAATATATTTATGATGCCAGAATTTTGAAAAGGGGGGGGAAGCTTTGAACTAATAAAGCACTCGTTATTTGTGACCTTTGCTGGAAAATTAGGCATAGATCCTCAGGGCACATAATTGTACCTACTCATTGATTTTGTAGTTGCTCCAGCTTTATTTTACATGTTGTAGGCAAAATTTAATGTTTTTTACTTTTTCTACTTTTTTTTTTTTTTTTTTACACACTAAATGAGTGAAATTGGGAAAATAAATTTATATATATATATCTGAAGACAACATGTAGGCTTCTTTAGATCTATTTCTTATTTTGTATTAAGGAATAATAACTTAAAGACCACAAAATATATAAAATTGGCTTGGCCTCCTGTATTGGGAAAATAATGCCAAATGATTGATTGGAACTTAAAGGGATACTATAACCACTAAGTGTTGCAGTAGCTGGAGTTCCTGAGTGCCATCACTCCACTAGCCTTAGGCAGTTTTTATTTGGTTTAGCATGAAACAAGAGTCCTAAGCAAAACACATTCTCTCTGAATTGCTTGGGCTGTTGAGTAAACTTTACTCCAAGCAGCAATGTGTGGCTGTGATTGGATGAGTGTCAGGGAACTGTTAAATAAAAAAGTTAAGTTAATTTATTTTACAAGAACAGTTGTGATTCTCTTAAATTATTTTTATAAAAACTAAAACATAATTACTTCAAGACCACATTTCCATGGTTATTTATCTAACTTTTCATTCCCATGCTGCTAGTTAGAACTGATGTTTCCGGTAGTATCCTAGCTGTTTTGTTTATTCTTTCTGAACCTCATCCAGCAGCACATGTGTTAAAATTACCAATGTTCCTGAGATGTAGAAAAAAAAAAACTTAAGGGAATAAAATATCTGAAAACTGAAGACTTCATTCAGTCTCATTGTGACAATCATAATGCTCCTTTGTGTTCAAGAACAAGTATTTCCTATTCAGTGACTTTAAGCACATAATGAATAAATGATTCAGTTACATCATTATATTCATTTTAGAAGGGACTGTTCATTTTTATCAGTCCGCAGTGTTTTTGGGTGCCAATGATGATGTGTCATGACATAGCATGAATGAATACTTGGTCTAGTGGCTAATTATACTTTCGCTCACTCATGATATGATTGTAAGTGGAGTCGACAAGAAAACTTTCCCATGAGATTTTGGAGCTTGTTAGTTTAAAGAAAAGTAGACTGTGAATCTTTAATTTCAATCAAGTTAGTACTGGGCACTTTATTCGCTCAAACAATATTTCATTAACATGTTCTTTAATATAAACAAAAATATTAAGACTACAGGGACAGGGCAAGCCTGACTTAGAAGTCAAAAGGGACTAAGTGGGTAATATGGGCGTAACCCAAACAAATCAGGTAATGGAATAACCAAAACCGTTTTTCAAGAGTAGAACCCAAATGTTAAAAACACCTCTGATATCATCTCTCAAAAATACATGGTTCCTCACATGAAGGAGTTAACAGCTCAGTATAAATGGTAAAATTACAAGTACTTAAATCTTTATTAGGTAAGTCGCGTTAGACGAATAACCCCACATAGAACGTGAAACAAACAAATAGTGATAATAAAAGTAAGTGCCAAGAGAAAAAGTGTTAAAAGGGGAGAAACCTATGAAGCCTGCCAGACCTGTCCCATATATAACTAACTTAGGTCCATCCTGGTATAAGGCAAATGCTCCAGTAGCTATTTGAGATAACAATTTTATAAATTGAGAATACTTGAGATAAATATAAAATAAAGAGGGGAGGGCTTCCAATGCTGCAGACAGCAGTTCTGCAGCTATTGTAAGCTGTTTTTTCATATAACCCCAATGAAAACATGCAAAAAAATAAAATTTTTAATTTTTAACTAAAACGTAGGAAGGATGTCAGTGATAATTCCATATTCAGCACTTCGATTTTTTTGACGTCACTGAGAATCCAAAAGGAAAAATAAATATTAATTTGACCTTGAAAACTTCAAATGCCAAATGACTCTAGCATCATGCATATTCTCTTGTACTTCCTGCTGTTTTGTAAAGAAACACTTTTCCAGGTGAAGAAGAATTAGCAATAAAAGCCAGCTGTAGGTCTCTTTCAGAAACTGATACCAAAATGGTGCTCGGTACCGGTGAAAGGAAACATATTATTCCCTAAATTTAGCTGTCTATAGAGGAAGAAAGTATTTGGACACTAAAGATTCCTTAAGTGCTCAATGTAAACCTAGACACTATAGCATAAAAAAAAAATTCCAGGCGTAGTTTTTCAGCACACAATTTATATTTTCTAAACAATGCGTTCTCAGGAAATGCCATAAAATGGAGGATCTCAGGACATATCTTAGGAAAGGCAGGGCAATGATACATAATAGTGTGGACATGGGACATAATGAGATGATCTGGTGGAAAATGCCTGTGTGAAAATATCCTATTGCCTCACACATCTTGTGATTAGTCTCCTCTGAATAAATAAAGAAAAGAAAAAAAAAAAAATAAGGTCTGCAGCACCCACATGAACACAACACAGAGATGACACAATAGTGTAATATTTACATAAAGGAAAATGCAGGGGGTGGGGGAAGAGAAGAAACAAACTCACAAATGTAGATGAAATATAGGCTTTTCTCTCCTTAAAAAGGGGTAACTCCCAATGAGGATATCTTCTTAAATATGGAGATCTTGAGACATGAAACAAGGGTCTAATAACTCGAAAAAGAGACCACCAATGGTGCAATACTGAATATAAAACAATATTTAATAGGTGTATGCACTTGTAAAAATTAGAGTAAAAAAAAATGCCCATCTCCTCCAAACAATGGACCACAAGGAGAATACTTCCTGAGCAGCAATGTCCAGAAACCACAACAAATAAAACCATTAAATTGATAACCTAAAAGTCAGTATCCTACGCGTTTCGTCCAAATCCTGTATACGGACTTGTGTGTGATCATCAATTATAGGTGTTTTTGGTGAGCACTTCTAAGAGTCGATATTTTATTATATTTTAGTGGTATATTTTCTATGCATATTGTATTCACCAGAAGCATACAGCTTAAACTCTAACCACAACAACTTTAGCTGTATGAAACAGTTTTGGTGTATAAATCATATACTCTCACTGTTAAGTTCTCTGCCATTTAGGAGTTAAATCACTTTTTTTGTTGCAGCCCTGCTACACTGCTCTTGCTGACACAGCCTCAATGAAAATATGGGTTTGTTGTCAATCAGAGCTTACAGCACAGTGTGTTGACTTTAAAATTACTTATGTTCTGTTCTGTTAATTTAACTTAATCACACATAGGAGGCTGTTACAGGAAATGTGTAGGAAGACTGGGTAAGTTGCTCAGCATGAAAACGCTGAGCACTCCCCATAGGGATGCATTATGCCAATGCATCTCTATGAGGAAATGTTGATTGGAATAACAAACGGTAACATTGGATTAGCTGAGATCATCTGTAATGATTATCTAAACAGGGGAGGAATAGCGGCCATGGCAAGACCAGTCTAGTGAGAGAAGAAAGGTAAGTAAAACTATTTAATAATTTAGGAGGCTCCGAACATCTAAAACGTTATCACTATCGTTAGGAATGCATGTTTGTTTCCTAACGTTTATCTAGCAGAAACATTGTCAACTTGACAACCACCATAAATTCTCACCCTCAATAAATTATTTGAGTGTTCAATATTGGAATCTATTATAAGAATATAAAAGTTGGTTTCTTAATCCTAACATACACTATGATCTCATCAGATGCAATTTCTACTCTAATTAACCTGCAAATTGAACCTCACTGGGAGGATGTGTCGAGAAGAATATATCATTTTAATGTATATTTACAACAACGACAAAAAAAATCATACACTTAATTTTTGTCCTCTTTTTTTCCTTGTTCCTTGATATAACAAAAAAAAAAAAAAAACACTGATGCAGCATAAATACTGTCCAATGGTGTCTACTTACATCTCTAAAATAATGTAAATAGCAATAGTCTATTTGGAAGCAAAATGTGATTTATGAATGTTACAATATTGATCTTCTAATTCACATGCATGCTTTGGTCCTTTGGTAGCCGATATTATGTGAAAACAGAACATATTTAATAATTGCAGTCAAACATAATTTATTACATTACTACACATGCTTGTGTTATTATTCATATATTATTTATCACACAAATCAAGCAGTACAAAAGGTTTGCTGTTGGAAAAAAATCGGTCAACCATCTATAAATGGCCTACTGCATCCATAGACCCATGCTGACATTTAGCTCTGAGATTAGGTAACATTTTATCTGGTGATTGCAAATGTCAGGGGTTTTGTCAGACAAAAATGGGATAAAGGGATATCGGATATAAAACATAAAAGATAACAGAGTGTGCCAACGTGATAATCTGATCACAGTTTAATGGTGAAATGTGCTGTTTGTTACTGTAGTACAACAGTCAGATCTTTTTAAGTGGGGTTAGGCTCTTGTGACGGATCACCTGGCACCCCTACCGAGTGCCTCCGCTAATCGCTGCTTCCTAGTAATCCTTGAGTACCATAAACACTGCACCGGACACCATAACCACCATAAACCGCTGCAGCTTGGTTGGGGTCTCGCTGTCCTCCACCCACCCTGGACCCAAGACCAGGATCCAGCTTCCAATGGGTAGACCTTTCCTAGTCCAGAAAGCAAAGCAGTCTGCTCTTAGAAGAGCAAGTGTTATAATCCAGGGGAGTATAGTGATTATAGCAATCCCCAGAGTAAATAGAGCTCTCCAATCCACCAAACATGCACCTAGACTTCATGAAGGGGTAAAGCGATCTCTTAAATGGCAGCCACAACTGGCCTTATATGCAGGTCCTCATGCAAGGGGTTTCTGGTTACATATTCCAGGGGCATTTCCCACTGGACCTGAGAGTAGACTACAGCAAAATCATACACATGATTACATTGGCTCTCAGGTCCAGGATACTCCCACATAAAACAAATAATCCCTTCTCTGTGCCTGGGAGATAATTGAGTCAGGAACTGTACTAAACTCAATTATCGTCAGACACAGAAAACATATTACAATACCCCAAAAGTACCCCCAAAACACATGGAAACCCCACACAAATCATATCCCCTGATAGCCCCGATCTGGTGGACCAACATATCCAATCACCCAGATCGGTTCAGGGATTCGGGATTTTTATGGAAGTCTTAATTTGACTGACCGCACACGAGGCTCCTGTTCAAAACAGTTCCAGAGAATCAGGGCTTGTGATCAGTCAAACTACCGAACACAGTCTTACCCTGGAACTTGTTCCCCTCATCCAGACAAACGATTCCTCTGAACAGTGCCCTTCTAAGTTGTGTAGAACCAAACGCAGGCGATGATGGAAGTCCAGCAGTGTTCGGGAGTTTCTGTGTCTGATTTTAGTTCCAGGAACTCGACGACCAAACACCGCTGCCTGCATTCATGCAAACAAGATGGTCACCACCTCGTGGTCGTTCATGCGAACAGCGGCCACTCAGACAAAAAATTAGAATGCTGCGGTTAGAATCGTTACCTAGTGTTAACGGGGTTTAACAAGCTGCTGGATGGTCTCTGGTTCATGTGGCTGTTCGGTTCCCAAACCACATGATCCCAAATGCACAAACAGAGCCTTTTTAAAGTATATTAGCCAATGTCTATTGCAGGGACCATAGTCCTGAGGCAAGAGGCTGGCCAGCAGGCCCCTCCAAGAACCCGTGACGAGGTTCAGTTCGTCACAGTTCTATGTTTGGAACTAGAAACTTAATTAGAATTTCCATGCTACTTGGACCCCTTTGAGAACTTTGGGAGATATTTGGTGTTTAGAAAAGTAAAGGTTCAATTCCGTTTTCTTTTTATCGTATTTATTAAAGGAACGCTATAGGCTCCCGGGCCATTTCATTTCAATGAATTGGTCTGGGTGCCATGTTCCCTCCATCTTAGCCCTGAAGCTGAAAACATTGCCATTGCTGCAGTAGCGGCAATGTTTTCATTGCAGGGATAACGCTGTCATTCTGATTGGAGCAGTGTGGCATTTTGCTGCGCATATGCACTAGCCTATGGAAATGCATTGCATTAGCTGAGTTAATCGATCTCAATGATCTCAGCCAAAAATGCAGAGTGGCACGCCAGAGACCAGAATTGTGAGGGACAAAATGTAAACTCACCTTTACAAAAAATTTTGCTGGGGGCCCGGTCACCGGAACGATGACTATGAAACTATAGTATTAGGAATACACATTTGTATTCCTAACGGTATAATCTCACTTTAAAGTATTCTAAAAGTGATTTAAAAAGGGATTTATTTACTTTAACCCCTTAAGGACCAATCATCTGGAATAAAAGGGAATCACACATGTCATGTGTCCTTAAGGGGTTTTAAGTAAGTACAGAAAGTTTCTGCACAAATCTCTGCTTCAGATGTTTGCCAAATTTAGAGTGGCGGAAATAAAAAGAGAGACAGAACAGTGTTCTGGTATAAAAATTCTGATAAATCAGTTGGGTTGCCTAAAAAAAAAAAAAAGGTATATATTCAGAAAATGGTTAGGTCATCTTTCCTGATTGTTAAGGGCAAGTGACAGAGTTTGTAATAATGATTAACAGGGAGCTACGATGGGGGTGTTCCAGTTGCAGGATAAAGCAGATTTCTCCATTAAATTTTTCACTCTTAAATTATAAAAGTTGTGAAAATTGACAGTTTAGTTTTAACCCCTTCAGGACGGGTGACGGACGAGGTCCGTCACACAGGGGAGACCCTTAACGACGGGTGACGGACCTCGTCCGTCACGCGGTAAAATTAACCCCGGATCGCCGCTATCGCGGCGATCGCGGGGTTAATGGTGCTCCCGGTATGCCTCTGCATTGGAGGCATACCGGGAGCACCCGGTCAAGCTGCCCAGCACATGTGCTCGCTCTGACCACAAGTCGGAGCGAGCACATGTGCTCTGTATACTCACCTACCGGCTCCCTGCACTTCCGGGTTCTGTGTGAAGTGCAGGGAGCCGGATCAGTGCTGATCCTGCCCCCTGCTGTTAAAAAAAATAAAGTTAATTTAAAGTGTCCCCCCCCTTACCCATTTTAATAAAAAATTAACCCCTTCCCTGCCAATTGATCACTGACTACAGTGATCAATTGGCAGGGATTACATTTTACTATGATCTGATTTTTTTTTTTAACCCCTGAGGGTTAATTCTTTTTTTTTTAACCCTCAGGGGTTAAATTAATTAAATTAATTAATTAAATTATTTTTAAATTATATATTTAGATAGCTGGGGTAGGTGGAAGTTAGTGGGGAATTGGGGGATTTGGCGTTAGGCTAACTAGGGGTTAACGTTAAAAAAAAGTTTTAAAAGAAACTTTAAAAAGTTAAAAATTAAGCTTAAAAAATGTTTTAATAACATTTAAGTAATAAAAACAAAAAAACACACTTTACCTAGTCCAAATAAAAATTAACCCCTTCCCTGCCAGTCGATCACTGCCTACAGCGATCAAATAGAGATCACAGTATTATACTGTGATCTAATTTTTTTTAACCCCTGAGGATTAACTTTTATTTATTTTTTTTAACCCTCAGGGGTTCAATTTATTTAATTAATTAATTTAAATATTTTATAACTATATATTTTGCTAGCTGGGGTGGGTGGGAGTTATGGGAAAATGGGGAATTTACTGTTAGTGCTGCGTACTGCTAGTTAGGGGTTAACAGTAAAAAAAATAGCTTAGAAAAATGTTAAATCTGTAAAAAAGTTTTAAGAAAGTTTAGGAAAGTTTAAAAAAAATTTATAAGCAAAACAAAAGTTTAAAAACTAGTTTTTAAAAGTAAAAAAGTTATAAAAAGTAAAAAAATACATTTTAAAAACGCTCATTACCACTACACCTGGAACAAACTAGAGAAAAAATTATCCCACGCCAAGGTTCAAAATATGCCTTTTGAATTACCCCAGGGTGTATTCTTTAATAAATAGTATGTGTTTGTGGGGAAGTCTCAATAACCAACCGTCTAAACTATTCCAAATTGGAACATGGACACAGCGTAAAACTTCAAAGTTAGAAAAAAACTGAATGGCTGCGTCTCAAATGCGCCCCTTCAACATCCACATATACCTGGCAAAGGTACATACGGGGGTATTGCTGTACTCAGCCGACATAGCTGAGCAACATATGAAGTATTATACAGTCATAGTACACATAAGGTTTGCAAAATATGCTGCGCAAACTCACTTTGTATGTCAAAAAGGCAGAAAAAATGCTTATTACCACTACACTTGGTACAAGCTAGCGGAAAAATGATCCCACACTAAGGTTCAAAATATGCCTTTTGAAATACCCTGGGATGTCTTCTTTAAGAAATGGTATGGCTTTATGGGGAATTTGGATTATATAGCCTGGTAAAATACTCTAAAATGGGACATAGGCACAGCATAAAAATTCAAAGTTTGAAAAAACTGGAATGGCTGTGTCCCAAATGTGCCCCTCCGATGTCCACACATACCTGGCAAAGGTACATACGGGGGTATTGCTGTACTCAGCCGACATAGCTGAGCAACATATGAAGTATTATACAGTCGTAGCACACATAAGGTTTGCAAAATATACTGTGCAAACTCACTTTGTATGTCAAAAAGGCAGAAAAAATGCTTATTACCACTACATCTGGTACAAGCTAGCGGAAAAATGATCCCACGCTAAGGTTCAAACTATACCTTTTGAAACACCCTGGGGTGTCTACTTTAAGAAATGGTAGGCCTTTGTGGGGTAGATTGAATTTAAAACCTGCGAAGATGCTTGGAAATTGCACATAGGCCCAGAGTCAAAATTCAAAGTTTGGTAAAAACGGATATGGCTTGGTCTCCTATATGGCACTGTAGCTTCACAAAATAGTGACAAAGACATTCATTGGGGGTGTATTTTTACTCAAAAGACTTAGCTGAGCATAATTTGGGAGGTTTGAACTTAGTGGCACATATGAAATATACAAAACGCCCAGCAAAAATGCAATCCGTATGTAAAAAATGCACAAAATAATTTTTTTACCACATACTTTGGCATATATTGGTGAAAAAATGGGGGTATGTTAAGGCACAATATGCACCTTATGAGATACCCTGGAGTGTCTACTTTTACAAATGGTAGGCCTTTGTGGGGGTTTTTTGAACAGTCAAACTGTTATAATACCCCAAATGGAAGCTAAGGCTCATTAAATCCGTCTCTCAAAATTCTACTGTGAATACTGTAAAGGACAGGTCTCCTATATGGCACTGTAGCTTCACGAAATAGTGCCAAAGACATTCATATGGGGTGTCATTTTACTCAGAAGACTTAGCTGAGCATAATTTGGGGGTTTGAACTTAGTGGCACATATGAAATATACAAAACGCCCAGCAAAAATGCAATCCGTATGTAAAAAATGCACAAAATTTTTTTTACCACATACTTTGGCATATATTGGTGAAAAAATGGGGGCATGTTAAGGCACAATATGCACCTTATAAGATACCCTGGAGTGTCTACTTTTACAAATGGTAGGCCTTTGTGGGGGTTTTTTGAACAGTCAAACTGTTATAATACCCCAAATGGAAGCTAAGGCTCATTAAATTCATCTCTTAAAATTCTACTGTGAATATTGAAAAGGACAGGTATCCTGTATGGCACTGTAACTTCACGAAATAGTGCAAAAGACATACAATTGGGGTGTCATTTTACTCAGCAGATGTAACTGAACACAAAATAAAACTTTGTACAGGAATAGCACGCACCAACTTTACAAAATATACACGAGAATTTCTCTGTTATAAGTTTGTGTGCCAAAAACCAAAAAGAACACAATTTTACTCCAATATTTAGCAGAGGTTGGCGGTAATATGGCTACGTAGAAAGTGTCAAAACAACCTTAGGTAAATAGCCCGTGATGTCTACTTTATATAAATATATACTTTTGTGTGGCAATTTTGTTTTCTTTTATGGCTATTAAGCTTACAAGACAAACATACCAAATTCTAAAATCGCTCCACATTAAAATTTTATTTTACTCCTTGTGCTTTGTGACCTGTAACTACCAAAAAAAACTTAAAATCCCAGACACATTATATATTCTGTAAATCAGAACAAATAAATAAATTTATTTTTAATTACTTTCCTTAACCTGCACTAATTATGCACACATTATTATTGCAAAAACTGTAAAAAAAAAACAATATTTTTCATTTTTTTTGCATTTTTCTGTATTTTTTTTATAATAAGTAAGCATTTATATATATATATGTTATATCAAATTAAAGCCCTTTCTGTCCTTTAAAAAACAGTATATAATATGTGTCGGTGCAATAAATGAGAGAGATGCAAATTGCAGTTGAACGCAAACAGCAAGAAAATGCAAAAATTGCTTGTGTCATTAAGCGTAAGTCAAGCTTCTGAAGCTGTGTCCTTAAGGGGTTAAACATACTTTCTGCTTGATTGACTGCAAATAGTCTGTGATGTGAGATGTGGACACATTTGCTGGTAGAATAGATTAGCTTTGAAGTATGTCTTCAACCAATGGAGTTCATAGCAGAGAACGAATATTACAGATAGTAGACTTGGCTAATACATCAAAGTAAGGGATTACACAGAAAGAAATTCCTGATTGACCCAGAGCAAAAAAAAAAATATATATATATATATTTGTGGGTGTATTTTGATATAGAGCTGACTTGTGTCCGTTTAATTGAGTTAATATTTACCACATTATTAACCCCTTAAGGACACAACTTCTGGAATACAAGGGAATCATGACGGAATATTTCCGTCATGTGTCCTTAAGGGGTTAAATCACACTGTCCATCAATGAGCACCATTTCAGACTCGTTTTTTTACTTCCTACTGCTGTTGGTATATACAATGCTTTTGTCAATAAAGCAATCAGTTTAAGGTAAAAGAAGAATGCAATGAAATCAATATTAATGCTGTTGTTTGCAGTTTAGTATTTTAAATGAATAATGAGATTCTGATAATAAAATTGGTTTGTTGCGCGGTGCTGTTGTAAAACAGCATTTTGCTTTTATGTGTTTCCACCCCCGACAATGCACCTAAATTTTAAGAAGAAAATTTTTTTTTTTTTTGCTAAAAACATACCGTATTTCATACGTATAGCCAATATATAAAAATGTATTTTATGTTCACATATAAACACAAAACAAAACTAATTTTATGTAGATTGTTACAGAGCTCCTTTACTCAGGCTGAGTACCCCCATTAAGTCAGCTTCCTCATTGCTACCAGGGGACTTTGAAACATTTAAGACCTAGTCGCTGAAGCTTGACTGGGGTCTTACTCTCTCCTTCCAGTATGATATTGTCCACTCTGTCTCTTCTTTCCTCCTCCCCCCCCCCCAGACAGGACCTTGCCCCAGACAGGTATGGACAGCTCTACCTGAGCTCTCTCTATAACAACACTTGCAGCTCTCAGGCCGAGCTCTTTCCTAACATGTTCCCGGGATTAGTACAACCAGCAAGCAGACCGAAAACTCTGTTACTATAAACTCTGAACAAACAAGACAGTACACACAGTTTCCAAATGGAACTGACTTGTCCTTAAACACGTGGTGAAATACAGAAGTAAAGTAATAAGTACTACAAAGTTAAAATAAAAGGCTAATGGGGCGTGGCCTAGCGGCGGAACGAAATGGCCGCATAGAGACTGAGCTCCTCCGGCCCCACTCAGCCACGCACAAATTACCAGCCACGGACAGGAAAATGGGGAAACACACCAAGGCGGGGAACACCCCCAGACCACCGGGGACCCGCCAGGTGAGCCAAAACCCCTCCATGCGGCAGTACTTGTCCACGACGCCGGACCCGTTTTCCCACGCGTCATCTGAGGCCTACCTGCAATCAGAGGCCTCCACGCCACACTCCCTCTCCCCAGCCCGGGAAGACACAGGGGAAACCCCCCCCGCAGACTGGATGGCCCTGCTAAGGGCTCTACCCACCCGGGCAGACCTCACCCAAGCCACCTCAGCCCTCCAGTCATCTATTAAGTCAGACCTGCAGCTGATGAGGGCAGACATTCAGGGGATGGCAGACCGCATGGCCCAAATAGAAGCAGATCACGACGCCCTCACTGCGACACAAACGGCACAAGCCACAAACTACTCTAAAAGATCTGCCCAAATGCAAGCCATGGCCAGACATATAGAAGACCTGGACAATAGAGGCCGCAGACAGAACCTACGAGTAAGAGGCCTACAAGAAGGTGAAGACTCACCCGCCCAGCTTAAAGTCACACTCACCGCCATCTTCAACGAGCTCCTGAGCCGCCCCAGAGAGACCCCCATAGAGTTCATCAGAGCCCATAGAGCACTGAGACCCAGGGGCCCACCAGAGGCTCCACCTAGGGACGTGATCTGCTGCCTAGCACTATACGCCTTGAAGGAGGAAATTCTGTATGCAGCACGCAACAAGGGAGAAATCACCCATGAAGGCTCACATCTCCAACTGTACCCGGACCTATGCCCAGCTACCTTGGGATATCGCAGGGCACTAAAACCGCTCACCAGAATGCTAGTGGCCCAGAAAATTAGATACCGCTGGACATTCCCCACAGGCCTGATCGCCACCACCCAAAACGGCCCTAGACCGATCCGCACCCCACAGGACCTACAGGAACTGTCAGAAGATCTCCACCTGCCACCCCTTAATATGCCCTGGCCAGATCCATTGGATTTCTACAACAGCCCACCTACACCCCAGGGGGAACCTGCACCGACACAGCGCAGACACCGAACAAGACTGGAGACCGTGAGGCCAGCAGGGGCAACACGTTAACGGACAAACAAGACAGGAGCCACGCATGGAACTCGTAACTATGCAATGGGACACTCTGCACGCAGGCCTACACCACACATGGGCCACACACTTAGCCGTTAAAACACTCAGACACCCACGTGCCATGGGAGGGTGGGGGGACCATCAGAAGTGGGCAGACGAGACATTATTGCAAGTACAATCGAGGAACCCACGAAAGAAACACTGGGGACTCTGGGTATACTGGGGGGGAAGACGTATGGGGTTGTTTTGCCCTTCCTCTCTGCTTTCCCCTTCCTCCAGGGGGTCTTTTCTTTTCTCGGTTTCCCTCTTTCCTGTTTGGGTGGGGGGATTTGGGAAAGGGGAGGCTGAGGCTGAACAAAGGCTCACTCCAGACCAACAGAGAGAGAGACCAACAGAGAGAGGGAGCGGAGGTCACCAGGGAGGGCTAGTACTAGGAGAAGGGACAGGCCCCCAATGCCAACTGGACCCCCAGAACACCACGGCAAGGGGAGGGACACGAAATGGGAGGTGCAAGGCCAGCTAGTTATAGACCTTAAGCCACAAACCTACAAGCTACAACACGGCAACATAACTCACCACCCGGCAAAGGAGACCTAGGGGCACAGGGGAGAGACTAGCAGGGTAAAGCCAACCAAACGAGCACGCACTCGAACACACACCTGGGAGATAGGGAAAGGGCCGGGATGGGCTGGGCCCAGGGGCTGCCAGCTCCACCTGTACTGATTATATAGCTTCCGAGCAGAGGGGGCCGGTGGACAATGGAGACCCAGAAAGGAGAAGGATCCACCACTATTGGCCCTACGGGGTGAGGGAGTTAGAGGGCCACGTCCCCGGTAGACAGGGGCACCAAGATACCGGCGGGAGGACTCAGCGGTGCCGACAGGTGCTGCACAGCTGACTCCTACCTAGCCCACACCCTAGTCTTTTTTTTTGGAAAACCGACACAGTTTATTATTGTTGTTTATTACTGTTACATTTGTTACTATTTGTTGAAAGCCGCGCCTGCCCGCGGGACCCAGGGGGACCCACCCCCGACTTCAGACCCACACTTGAGGAGTAAACCAAACCCTCTAGTGCCCACCCACACTCCCCAACCCTCCCCACCATACCCTGATTCTCCTGAAACATAGCAAACATGCCACGTCACAACACACACAAACAAGCGGAGATTAAATTCCTCTCCATCAACGCTAAAGGCATGAACATACCCGAAAAACGCTCGCATGCCCTACGTCACTTCCACAGTCAAAAGTCACAGGTAGTCTTCATTCAGGAGACACACTTTAAAGAGGGCCACGTGCCCAGACTGACGGACAAACATTACGCACAATGTTTCCTGAGTAATAACCCAGAGGGAAAGTCCAAAGGCACAGCAATCCTGATCCATAGATCGCTACATTTTGCCCCTACTGACACACTGCGAGACAGCCACGGACGGTATATATGTGTCAAAGGCACAATTGCAGGCCGCACATACACGTTCGCAAACCTATATACCCCCAATAAACGCCAACACCAATTTTTACGCACAGCACTTAGAACAATAGAGGGCTTCGCGGAGGGCTGTCTGGTCGTTGGAGGGGACCTCAATGTGGCCCTGACGCCGACCATAGACACGTCCATAGGCCTCTCTACGACACCCCAGCATATCTTAACAAACATATCAAAAACGCTGCGAGAGAAGCGTCTGGTAGACTGCTGGAGAGCTTTACACCCTGAAGACCGAGACTACACTTATTACTCTATCCCCCACAAAACGTACTCTAGAATAGACTATTTCCTCATTCCACATTACCACCTGACTGAGGTTCGACGAACGGACATTGGAACAGCGACATGGTCAGACCATGCTCCAATTACGATGACACTAACCTCCCCACTCTATAGGCCCACCTGCAGTAACTGGAGACTGAACGAATCGATCTTAAACGACATTACAGTGACGACAGAAGCCAGGGAAAGACTTACGCAATACTTTACAGAAAACGATACGTCTGAGGTCACGCCCCTATGCCTATGGGAGGCTCATAAAAGCGTAATGAGAGGCCACTTCATAGCGAAAAGCGCCGCGCTTAAAAAAGCTAAATCTGCCAGACTTAAAACAATAATTCAGGACATACAGACTTTGGAATGTAGACACAAACAAACCCACCTGATAGCAGACTGGACACAGCTAACAGTACTCAGGAGGGAACTCTCCTCTATCCTGAATGCCAATCACCATAGAGCATACTTACACTCCAAAGCGTTCTTTTACACCAATGCTAACAAATGTGGTGCCCTCCTTGCCCGCATGATCGCCAAAAAGAGAGCAGCGGCCTACATCCCGGGGATCAGAGACAGAGAGGGGAAGCTACACAGTATGCCGACCGAGATGGCCAACACCATTAGGGCGTACTATGCGGACCTCTATTCCCTCGACCCGCCCAGGGGACAGGGAGCGGACACAGAAAGGAAGAAGCGGATAACAGACTACCTAGAACCACGCATCGGCAACTGCATCTCACAGGAGGCAAGTACAGAGCTAGACGAACCGATCGAGACGCACGAGGTAGCATGGGCTCTCAAAACGGCCAAGACGGGCAAGAGCCCCGGACCGGACGGTTTACCAGCACGCTACTACAAAACCTTTGCGGAACTTCTCGTTCCACGCCTCACGACGGCACTCAATGCGATCCGAGACGGGCAGATATTCCCAACACAGACCCTGGCGGCCAACATCATCCTAATTCCTAAAGACGGGAAAGATCCTGAACATTGTGCGAACTATCGCCCCATCTCACTGTTAAATAACGACTTGAAGCTATTTACGAAGATACTCGCACAGAGACTGCAGGCCCACCTCCCGAACTTGATTCATAAGGACCAGGTGGGATTTACCCCGCACCGAGAAGCGCGCGATAACACGATCAGAGCGCTCTCCCTGATCCACCTCGCAAAAACTAGACAGGAGGGCCTTCTCCTGCTCTCCACAGACGCGGAGAAGGCCTTCGACAGGATTGCATGGGACTTCATGTTCCAGGTCCTCGATAAACTGGGGATGGGGCCTCACATGATGTCCTGGATCAGGGCCCTGTACTCACATCCAACAGCACGGATCTGCATAAATGGAGCCTTCACAGACCCCTTCGTGATCAGGAATGGAACCAGACAGGGCTGCCCCCTCTCCCCCCTGCTCTTTGTGCTAGCCCTGGAACCATTCCTGAACTCGATCCGAAACAACCCGGATATCCCGGGATTGAAGACAGGAGCTGGGAAACACGCAGTGGCAGCATATGCGGACGACCTACTGTTCTTCGTAACTAAGCCGGAAACATCCATGCCCACGATAATGAAGGAATTCGAACAATACGGGGAGCTCTCGAACTTTAAAATCAATTTTTCCAAATCCACGATCCTCAACGTCTCCGTCTCGAAGTCCAGAGCGACGGCCCTCAAACGAGCGCTGCCATTCCAATGGTCGGCCACCTCCCTAAAATACCTCGGTGCGGTGCTAACAAACGACCTCGCCCAACTGTACGCAGCGAATTTCCAACCACTCCTGACCACTATACAGAAGGACTTGCAGGAATGGGACCAGGTGCGCCTCTCATGGTTTGGAAGAGTGGGAGTGCTCAAGATGAACATCCTACCGAGGATCCTCTACCTGTTTCAAGCTATCCCCGCGACCATACCGGAGGCATTTTTTACCTCCCTTAGATCGATGGCCCTCCGGTTCACATGGCAGAGACAGAAGGCCAGGATACAACACGACGTGCTCACACTACCGAAGGTCAAGGGAGGCCTAGCTCTGCCAGATTTTAAGAGATACCATAGAGCCACACACATCCAAAGGATAGTGGAGTGGTCTAAACAGGGAGTGGAGAAACTCTGGAAAGATGTGGAGTCTTCCCTGGTGGAGAGACCGATGGCAGTCCTCCCTTGGCTGGACCCCCAACAAAGTAGGCAGCTAGCTGCTCCACACCCCCTAATCAAAGCGACCGTACGGGTTTGGCAAGCTCTGGCGGTGCCACTCTCGCTCACCTCCACGCCATCCCCAATGATGCCTCTAATCCATAATGAGGTCTTCCCGCCAGGAAGAGAACCAAGAACGTTGGTCCAGCTGCTGGGACAAGACATGCCGAGGCTTTTCCATGCCATAGACAACGGCCGCATCAAATCACTAGAGACCATGACGGGGAACTCCAATCACCCATTCATGCTCCAATTCAGACACCGACAACTAAAAGGGCTCATACAAGAAACCACCCGAAACAATCACACTCTCAGACCCTTAACAACGTTTGAAGAGATATGCATGGACCCGGACCCGTTGCCGAGGGGCCTGTCAACGCTCTATGGAATGATCATGCGGTTGAGGAGGCTGCCACCCCCAAGCTTCATGGGGAAATGGGAAACATTTTTAGGCACTACATTCACACCCAACCAATGGGACAAAATTTGCACCCTCTCACTACACTGCGCACCATCTAGCGGAACACAAGAAACAGCATATAAAATACTGGCCCTTTGGTACCGCACCCCACTCCACACACACCTATACGACCCCACGAAGGACGACGTATGCTGGAGGTGCAACACGCACAAGGGAACATACCTCCACATATGGTGGGAATGTCCAATCATCCAACCATACTGGGCAACCATCCACACGATCATCAAAAGATTCACAGACTCCCCACCACCCATGAACCCCGCAACATTCCTCATCCACCACACCAAGATGAAAGCATCAACATATAAAAAATCCTTAACAATACGGATACTTAATGTAGCCAAAAGCCTAATCCCCCTCTACTGGAAAAAACAATGCGCGCCCCCGCTGGGGACGTGGTACCAAAAAATGGAGGAGCTGAGAGCTCTGGAAGAGCTCTCCCTGCTGGCAGAGGGGAGGACCCAGACGTACATGACGATCTGGACACACTGGATACTGACCTCGACTAACGCTGACTTCCAGGACCTGCTGACATGACTGCAGACACCTGAAGAGACAAACGACCACCTTGACGGAGGGAGTGACTACACAAACAAACAGGGAAATCACCAGAATCAACATCATAATAAATAAAACACCCCCTCCCCCTCTCCCCCCCCCAATCCCCCCCCCTCCCACTGGCCCCCCCTGGGGGAACCCGCGGACGGGAAGGCGACAAAGTAGAGAAGTTCATAAGACATAGAGGCTCCAGACGGAGGGGCACCCCCTAAGCAAAGAAGGGAAGAGAGGGGGAAGATAAGGGTAGCAAAGGGGGAAGGAAAAGAACAAGAAGGGGAAAGCCAAGAGTAAAAAGAGAGAAAAAGAAGGAAGGGAAAGGAAAGGGAAAGGGGTAAGGAAGTCCAGAATGAAGGAGACAAAGAGAAGCAGACAAGAAAAACAGGAAAAGGGACAGGGGATCACAGTTAAGGATAAGACAAGGAGAAACAAGCCTAACTTTGCACTCACGCCAAAGGCGGGAGTTAAAGACGGTACAAACCACCGCCACCCCAGCCAGATCAACAGGGGTATACCCCACTGTCACCAAAGATCTGAGAACTGAACGCGCAAGGCACACACAACACCCGATTTCTCCCCCATACGGTTGGTCAAAACACACCACCTGCCTAGACACAAGACATCAACCACCTTTGTCACACTGGGTGATATACTATAGCCACAACAACCGTACGAGAGAGGGAAAACCCCATCCACACAAAGGTTTATAGGACCCATGAGCCCAACTAGTACACGTCTTTAAACTGGTTGATGACTTGCATGTCACTATAACTATCTCATGTCTGAGACATGAACTGGGAAAGCCTTTATTGGACCTGCGTGTCCGCGACAATGTGTTTTTTTTTTTTTTCTCTTCTCTCTCTTTCTGCATAAAATGAAAATTCCTTGAATAAAAGAAATTTACAAAAAAAAATAAAAGGCTAATGAACAACATAATATAACATAATATTTATACAAGGGTTAGAGAAGACAAACACTAGTGGGGAATATGTCTTTTACCTGCATAAGCCAAAATATGCAAATTAATGTATCTCGCTATTCAGTTCATGCATTTAACTGTTCCAACCAATGGGCGGCGCTGTACATAACTGTTGCAGACTAATTTACATCCAGCAGGTGGTGTTGTACAGCCAGATAGGAGATTACACAAGACATTCCCCAAATAACATTACCATACACACCCTTGCACCAATAATGGGCAGACGGGTGACAAACATAAGAGCCATGTCATATGTCAGACATATGCTCCCAGTGATCGGGACTACTGTCACATAAACATCAGCTGTTATATCCATTTTCTATCTATAGTGACATAAAACATTTAATATACATTTAAAAGAAAAAAGGAGCAAGGGGCGGGGCCAGGCTGCCATGCTGACTGGTCGCATGCAGGAGAGGCTCCTGAGAGATTCTGTCATCCATGCTAAAATTTGCAGCTTAGGCACACAATCCAAGCCCAAAAACATACCTGAAGCTGATACACGGCAGTGGGCATCATTGTGGACTGAGATCGGGAGTTTTGGAGTGCAGAGGGGTCTGCGGCCTACTCGGAGGAGAAGAGGAGCAGGTGGCCGCTGCCCCACTTCCCCCCCCCCTTCCAATGCCACACACCTTCTCTCTGGTGCAGCTGCTGACCCCGTCCCCCCCTCTGGGCCAGGGGGGGTCATCCCAGTCTCTACTGGAAAATCTGAGGCTGCACTAACGCACAGGCCTACCCTGCACTCTGCAACCAAAATGGCTGCCGTCCATTCTCACACGAGTCCGTCATCTCACTAACGCTGGAACACAACAGCCCCTATTCATATTAATATCATCTGCGGCTATGCCACAGTCAGCGGGAGCCGCACTCTTGAACACTCACATCTCGACACACAGCAGTCAGAGCTGGCGCCCAACACATGACTTACAACGTCGAAAGCCATGAAGAGTGTAACCCGGCAGCACTGCTTAATGCCTGGGAGATTTAACACCCTCAGAGATTCCGAGATCAGCCATGGGGAGCGGTGGACCTGAAGACATAAGATGCGGTTCCAAGCCGTGATTTAGGGAAGGCGGAGCGGTATGAATTCAACTCACACTTGTGTTGGGACTAAAAATCACACTTGACCAGGCTGGTGGCGGGAACAAGCTGAGGAATTACCCGAATCAGCTGACATGACGGAGAGTCTCGTACTATACACTCAGCAGAGTGAGGGATGCCTGTTATGAGGAGACCCAGTGGCTTTTATTAAGAGAAATATTGTCTTGCTAGTTGTAATTATTCATTAATAATAGGCTTAACATAATGCTCATGAAACATAGCATGTCTCCTTTATGTCTATTTTGGACCACTTATCTAGCCATGCTGCCAGAGTGTACTGCCACTCAATCGTGCACCTCATTAAGTTGCATCAAAGTTAATCTGCCTGTAATGTCCACCATGACATGCATGCTGATGTTGTTGCTTTTTGCTCTGGCGACTTACAGTTAGACGCATGTACCTAGCTTGCTTATTCTCAAAAAAAAATAAAAAAAATGTGCCAATGCTTTCATGTCATCTATGTGAAATACCTTCCTTTAATGGGCTTGTACTATGCTGTTGTGGCATCGTTAACGCTTATGTTATCTTGTGCACAATAAAAAATAAAGAATTTAAAAAAGAAAAGAAAAGAAAAAGGAGCCTCATGGATAAAATAAGACTATACACAAGTCTTGGGTATTTCCAATGTTGAATTTAATTGTGAAAATTCCAGAAAAGCAACGCTTACTTTTTAACTTTACTGTGAAAACACAAAAAAGTACAGTTTTGTGAATTCTGTTTTATACCTTACAAGATCAGTGATTGAACATATGAGGCATGTAAGAGGCTTCCCTTTGCTTGCACTACAGGAAAATACACTCATTATCTCATGGAACTCGCTGGACTTGTAAGTATTTGTATAATGTATCCTGCATTGGCTACATATAAACATAGTAACTTTTTAGCCAATGAATGGCCAGTAGGATCAGCGAGCTGCAGAAGTCGGATGTCGTAAGATAGTCTTTGACAGTCCTCCCCTTATTACCCAGGATAGACTTTCAGTCTGTGCTCGGGAAAAAAACTTAATTCAGATACCTTAGACTTAGAGGCATGTGGGAGCTCTCAGAGCCAGAGGGCCATGGACGCAAAAATAAACTGAGCCCTGTGTGCGCCCACACATGGGAGCCCATGTGCTCACAGGCTCATTGTTATTTGAGGGAGAGGGCATGTAATACATGGAGTAGGTTTTCAAAAATCAAACAAATTACTTAGGAGATTTTATGATTATGTGCCTATTTCTGAGCAACGTCTGTCTTTATTGGCAACCTCTTTTTAGCCCAGCCTGCAATGGGAAAATCAGTCTTCATAATACAGCTTAACCACAATCTCCATTTGAAAGTAATTTCTATTCAAAATAAGCTGCGACTTTGATGTTGTAGAATCTTCTGCTGCTGGGACAATGTGACCTGTTCCACTCCCCTGACCTTTTGTTGGCCCATTCTCTTTAAATCATGTAATTATTGTTCCTGCTATTTCTCCATGAATTCAGTGGTTATGATGTCATCTATAGTGCAAACAGATTGGTCTCTACTGAAGTAAACTGGGCTGAATTTATGTATGTGTCAAGTTTAATCTTAACCCGTTATGGGCACATGAAGGACATTTTCCACCATACTAGCCTTTTACTTCAGAAAACCAAGTTCTTAATGGGTCAAAGTACCAAGTTATACTGAGTTCCTAAATAACCACTAGCAATATTAATAAAGGGCTTGGTAAAACCACTCCTTTGTGGGAATATGAATGTGCTCCTTTTTGGCTATTGAAAAAAAAAAATGTGATTTTTAAAAAAATGTTTCCCTTCGGCATGCTAGGGATTAGTTAGTCCTACGCATTTAGAAATATATGCAGTTTCACAATATATTAACAGGAGGATTATCAGAGAAATTCAGGTCATTTATAAATGCTGTGTAAACATAAAAGTCGATTACCAGGCATTTTAATCAGTTAGCACTCTGAGCTGTAGCCTCCATGACCAACTATTTGCTAAAAAAAATAATCAGAACAAATGTAAACACTACACAGGTTTAACATACATACACCGCTGTGTAATGTAGATTGGCACGCACCACTTTTTAATGCAGATTAGCATGCACCGCTGTTTAATGCATCTGTAGTAATAATATTATAAATAATAATCATTTTTCAAACAATTTGTTAGGAGTGATAAGAGTGGAAAAACACAAATCAGTAAAAATATGTTTATACTGGACTCGTGGATGGTGAGATTAGTTTTGTCAGAACCACTTTATTCTAAAATATTTTTTTTCAGGATGGCAGAATTTCAGCCAAAAGAGCATCTTCACTCATTTCATGTTACAGAAAAAAAAAACAAAAAAAAATTTGAAAAATGATTTAGACAAACTAAAACGGTCTGAAAATGGGCCAATCCATGTAATATAAAATCTATATGTATATCTATATATTTTGCAGTGCCCGGGTGCATTTTGTCGCCATCTGGTTCACAGAACAAGTGAGAAAAAGTAACCAATAAAGGGAGAAAGAGGAAAAACAGTAAACAAAAAAATATATATATAATATATAAATAGAGACTTTTCTTTACTGCTTATTGGTCACTTTTCACTTGATCTGTTAATTAAAATCAACATTTAGTAGTCGTCTCCTAATCATCAATCATTTTTTTCCTTTAGCCGTTGCTTTTTTTGTGCTGTGGGTAGAATTCTGAATAACGAATACAACGAACATGCTCGTCCATTGCACAATTCATTCAGTATGTGATTCGGCTACATTTCCTGAGAGCTCTAGTTCACATAAAATACAAAAAAAAATGTAGGGACTACTTTAATTTATGTCAAGGTGAAAAACTTGACAATAGGCAGAGCTGAAAACACAATCCATCAGTGGCAGACATCACAGGCATAGGGGAACAAAATGGTTGGACCCAGGTATTGAGGCACAAGGAAAAACCAAATAGAATACATAGAAAGAAAGGTAGGTGGCAAAATATACATTTAAAAAAAAATTAATTCAAAATGTTGGTCCTTTCACATACATGCACAATAAAGATAAACTCAATACACATCTCACTACAGAAAGCTCACTGACACACATACAATAAACTCACTAAATACTCACAAATGATCACTCATTTCACTACAGACAGCTCACGAACACAAACAAAAAGTCACTACACACAGCTCACAACACACTAGCTCATTGACACATTCACAAGCTCCCTACACACAAAACACAACAAGCTCACTACAGACAATGACACACATACACAAGCTCACTACACACAACTTTCTACTTAAAGCTCACTGATACAGAAGATCACACAAATCATTGGTACAGAAACACAGGCTCACTACAGAAAGCTCACTGATACACACAAGCCCACTAATATTATTATTATTATTGCCATTTATATAGCGCCACAGATTCCGTAGCGCTTACAATATTATGAGATGGGGGGATGTAACAATAAATAGGACTATTACAAAAAAACTTACAGGAACAATAGGTTGAAGAGGACCCTGCTCAAACGAGCTTACAGACTATAGGAGGTGGGGTATTAGAAACATTAGGACAGGAAATATCAAGTAGGAGTGAAGCAGAGCTGGAGGAGAGAGCAGGAGACAGGTATGTAAGGTAGAGATTACTCTGGGAGGCCATACGCTTTCCTGAAGAGATGGGTTTTAAGGCCCTTCTTAAATGATTGAAGACTAGGGGAGAGTCTGATGGCAGTAGGCAAGCTACTTCATAGGAGAGGAGCCGCCCGCGAGAGGTCCTGCAAGCGCGAGTTGGCCGTACGGGTGCGAGCTGCGGTCAGGAGGTGGTCACGGGCAGAGCGGAGGGTACGAGGAGGGGCATATCTATGGATTAGTGAAGAGATATGCGGGGCTAGAATTGTTCAGTGCTTTAAATGTATGGGTTAGCACTTTGAATTGACTCCTATAGTATACAGGGAGCCAATGTAAGGACTGGCAGAGGGGTGAGGTGTGAGAGGACCGACTAGAGAGGAAAATCAATCTAGCTGCAGCATTCATTACAGACTGTAGCGGGGCAATACGGCTTTTGGGGAGACCAATCAGGAGAGGGTTACAGTAATCCATGCGTGAAATTACTAGAGCATGGACAAGCTCCTTGGTAGCATCTTGAGTAAGAAAGGGGCATACACAACATCACAAAGACAGGGTCATAAAGACAGCTTACTGACAAATACACAAAATTCAGTCAAGATATAGGCCCACACTTGGGTAGCAAAAACCACAACAGGACACCTATTATTCAAAGAGAGGTAATTTATAGGATGAACTAACTTATTGTTTAATTATCATAACCGTGGTGCCAAATTACACAAGGTGGGTGTTTTAAAAGTAACAGTAGGAGATGTCCCTTGATGATGACAAAATGGGTCATTATTATAAAAGGGTAAGTATAAGAGGGAATCTATAGTGTTAGGAATTCCCTAACACTATAAATTCCAGACAATGGACTGGGTGCCTATAGTTTCACTTAACCCCTTAAGGACACATGACATGTGTGACTCTTCAGAATAACCCTACGTTGTAGTATAATTTAGAACTTAAGGAAATTTTGATTACAGCTAGGGATAATGGAATTATATCTTCAAAAAATTTTGATTTTTTATTCCAAAAAAATCCAGTGATTCCGATATTTTATTTTCTTCCTAAAACCCATAAGTGCCTCCCTGATCCACCAGGTCGCCCTATTATCAGAGGAGTTAATTCTCTCACTGCTAATTCATCTGCGTATGTGGACTCTTTCCTTCAAAAATATGCTCAAGGGGCACCCTCCTTTATACGGGATACTAAGTCCTTTTTACAAGAATTAGACAGTATAGAGTGGGACCCTGAATACAGTTGGGCCACGTTGGGCCACGTCTCTGTATACGGTAATTAGTCATTGTTTAGGATTGGAGGCTCTTGATTACTATATGTCTCAGGATTTGGACCTGTTCCAAGGCCAAAAGGAATTTATACAGTGAAATTTATTTTGGAACATAATTTCTTCTTTTTTAATGATCAGTATTATCTACAGATTACAGGGAACGCCATGGGCACCAGGTTCGCCCCCAGTTATGCCAACACTTACATGCAGAGATGGGAGGAATTATTTGTGTGGTCGAGGCATGACTGGAGGGAGAGCCTGGTGCTCTGGCGGCGTTATATCGATGATGTGATCATCATTTGGAAGGGGTCCTCCACCAGTTTTTTCGATTATGTTCAATATTTGAATTCCAATTTATATAATCTTTTTTTCACCCCGGACTGGAATAAGAATGAGATCCATTTTTTGGATCTTGCAATTTTTTGTGATCAGGGCCAAATTCAAACTAAATGTTTTTTTAAACCAACGGACGGTAACGGCTTCGTACATCAACGAAGCTGTCACCATAAGCCCTGGCTTAGAGGTATAGCACGAAGCCAATTTACTAGATTGAGATGCAACTGTTCTCGCCCTCAAGATTTCCAGATTCAATCTTCCCATATAAAAAATATACTACGTGCAAGGAGTTACAATAAGAACACGTTGGGAAAAGAAATTCGATCAATTGGTCTTCTTGAACGGAGTAAACTTCTGGAGGACAAAGCCCCCAAAACTGTGGGGAATACGAATTTTAAATCAGCTTTTGTCACCCAATATAATACTGATCATTTTAAGATTAAAAGGAGCCTAAGTGATTTTTGGCCCATTTTACAACAAGACCCCATTTTGGTGAATTCTTTGTCTGAACGTCCGATGGTGATCTTTAAGAAGAATAAGAACTTTAAGAATATGCTAGCCCCTAGCTATGCCATTAAAATAAATAGATCGAATGGATCCCCCGAATCGGGTTGTTTTAGGGGATGTAATGCTTGCAAATCTTGTACTACTGCCCTTATGGGGAGAACTAAGGAATTCATTAGTTATATCACAGGGGGAAACTTTTAAGATTAAATCATTGATAGGTTGCCACACGGACTATGTAGTATATTTACTGCAGTGTCCGTGTGGCAAACAGTATGTAGGACGCACAAAAGGTATCTTGAAGGTCAGAATTTTGGAACATTTAAATAATATACGCAAGGGACTGGTTACCCATTTGGTCTCGGCTCATTGCAATAATTGTCCTTTCTTTTTGTTTAGAGAATTTAAGTGTATGGGTATTGAACACGTCCTTCCCCACTGGCGGGGAGGCGATAGGGTCAAAAAGTTATCCCAAAGGGAAACCTTTTGGATACATAAATTAAAGACCCTTGAACCTAGGGGTCTGAATATTGGGATTGATTTAGTGTGTTTCTTGGATTGATTCTTGGGTCCCCCCTTTTTTTGTAATTATTCCATATGTACCTTCAGAAACATGAGTAGTTTCAGCAGTGTAAATATACAGGGAGAAAAGAGGCAATTATAATCAAAAAAAAAAACAACTTTATATAATACAGTTATGTGTACTAATTAGGTTATATGGTATAAAACAATAATCACTTATATTGAGGGAACATTTTTAGGAATGAATTGATTATGTTTTATTTTATATTGAATAAGGAGGTGCCTGTCACTTTAAACAGATATGCATGACATTATGCAATGGTGTAGGATATTGTTACATATATTTATAAAATATTTGTTGAAGTTCTATATGAACTAGCTTAATATGGCTGTTGTATATCTTATACACTAATTCATTTTTCTTTTTCTATTTAGAGATTAATTGTATTTAGTTTATTTAACACTCTTGGGTTTTTTAGCTGTTCCTATGATTATTTATATTGATGGCTCCTTGCTGATCTGGCTAAGATAGAGCATTGAACGCACGTGGAATGCATGTGGAACGCAAATGGAACACGGAAGTGAAGGTTGACGTCCACTTCCGGTTTCGGCTTTCTCATTGAACGCGCCTAATTTGAATCATCTAAATACCGAAAATATCATCAGCTGGAGGATATCACCCCTGGACCAACGAAGAGCTGGCTATTGGACACTCCTACACCATGAACCAATGGGACATTGGGACTAGCCCTATTTATAGAGATTCTGTTAAGGGGAAAGTAGGATATATTATTTTACAATCTGTGATATTGCTTGTGATTTTTTTATTGTGCGGTCCCTGATGAAGTTCTTGTTTGAACAAAACGCGTTGGACCTATTGCTGCACTTTTAATCTTTATTCTTATGGTGTTTTTTCACCTTTTAAGAAAATAAAATAATTGTTTTTTCTACTACTATTCACCTGGAGTCCCGTGTTCCATTGGTTGTCATACATCGATAAGGGGAACCACCAGCCCCCTATACTATCTGGGGAGGCACCTTGTAATATGCTCTATTTCCATCATCTTGTGATTGGATCCATTTAAAGCGCACAATTTACTGTATTACACTATTGTATTTTTTCTTTATATGTTCTCTCTATAGACTGTACAGCCGTATCCCATTTCTGTCTGTGGTTTTATGCAATAGTATACATGTAAGGTATCATTGTACTCCAGAACAGTAGCAGAATACACAAAATGGGGTTTTTACCCACACATGGTCTGTGAAATTCCCCATGAAAATTAAACACATGTGTGGAAAACACAAAAACATAAATATAACCAGCAGATTTGAGCAAGGTTGGTGATATTGCTGCCGCTATATAAATAATAAAATAATAATAATAATAAAAAATAAAAAAAAACAACTAAATGAAATAGTCAAAATGCTCTTAGTTAAATAGCTTAGGGGGATGTACTTTTTAAAACAATATACTTTTGTGTAGCAATTTTAGAGTCTGGGACAAATAGAAGGAGGAGTTACACATTCAATTCTGACATCCAACACCAGTGAAAGCCGCAAGGAATTAGCTCTGTTAAAAGTCAACCTTAAACTATGTCAACTTTGTGCATATTTTGTACCCGTCATCATCACTCACAGTGCACTGGCAACAAATGTGCAAGTGGAAGTTAGTTTTCCCTTTCCTCCTTGCCACCCTATGGGCCCCCCATCCCCTATTTGTATGAGCATTTTTTTGTTGTTTTTTTTTAATCCTCCCTCATTTCGCTGATGCGTTCTGAGCTGGCAAAATGGTCCAATCACGAGCTGTTTGATGAGAAGCCTGTGATTGGACTGTGCGAGGCTCCTGTGGCATCTCTAGGGGGCATGAAAGTGAGCACCAGGAGCTTTGCCCAGCGCTGAATTCCAGGTGAGTAGAATGCTTTTTTTTTTTGCAAGCTGTAATTCAAATGGAGGGAATGGACCTCATTTAAAGTGCCCAACAGAACATATTACAAAAAAAGATCCCTCCCCTCCACAGGTTTGGAACAACCCTTTAGAGACAATCATAGTCTGCTATTATTGTATTATACAGAAGGTAGTTGAATCAATCTAGAATTCTGTTCTTGTATGTTTCATGAAATTATGCAATTGGTTTAATTAAAGGACCACTATAGGCACCCAGACCACTTCAGCTTAATGAAGTGGTCTGGGTGCCAGGTCCAGCTAGGGTTAACCCTTTTTTTTTCAGAGAAACTGCTATGTTTATAATAGGGTTAATCCAGCCTCCAGTGGCTGTCTCATTGACAGCCGCAGAGGGCTTCCGCGCTTCTAACTGTGATTTTCACAGTGAGAAGACGCCAGCGTCCATAGGAAAGCATTGTGAATGCTTTCCTATGGACTGGCTGAATGCGCGCACAGCTCTTGCCGCGCATGCGCATTCAGCCGAGGAGGAGAGGAGGAGGAGAGCTCCCCGTCCGGCGCTGGAGAAAGAGGTAAGTTTAACCCCTTCCTCTCCATCCAGCCCGGCGGGAGGGGGTCCCTGAGGGTGGGGGCACCCTCAGGGTACTACAGTGCCAGGAAAACGAGTATGCTTTACTGGCACTATAGTGGTCCTTTAATGAACAGTGAATTGTGTTCTGACAAAGGATCAACCAAAATAAAAACATTGTATAACAGATCCCCCATGTCTGCAATAGTAGGCTACGTTGTTGCTATTCTTTTGTCAGCAGTTTCATAAATTGTATTATTATTTTTTTAAATTAAAAGAAAGTATTTCTTTTTAGATATTCTCCAAATTGTTCACTAGCATTGCTAGTTGAATATCGATGTAACTGATGCTGATGTGCTGTTCTTTCTTTTTAATGAGTTGCCCGTTGGACAGCACAGCTATCACTCTCATTCCATTTGTCATGTCATATAAACTTGCCCAACTTATTGGCAAACTCTGCATGGAATTCATAGTGCACATTAAGGGCAACAGGGCCTAAGAAACACAAAAGAGAATCAAGAGAAACAAAAAGGTGGTTAGTGACAAAAAGAGGGGGTGGGCCATGTGGACAGTAGAGATGTCGCGAACTGTCCGCCGAACTGTTCGCGAACTGTCCGCCGGCGAACAATAGCGTGTTTACGTTGGGCTAACATATCCGATTTCCGGTCCGCCCCCTATACGTCATCATTGAGTAAACTTTGACCGGAACCTCACAGTCAGCAGACACTTCCTGGGAGGGAGGGTCTGCTGCTGATTGGGTGGAATGTGTCTGCTGGCTGTGAGGTTCCGGGTCAAAGTTTACTCAATGATGACGTATAGGGGCGGACCGGAAATCGGATATGTTCGCCCAACGCGAACACGCTATTGTTCGCCGGCGGACAGTTCGCAAACAGTTCAGCGGACAGTTTGCAACATCTCTAGTGGACAGGTAAGAATTATAAGAATAGAGCAAGTAACTCTATGGAGAAGCAATTTCCACAGGGCCAGTGCAAGGAGTTTTGCCACCCTAGGCAAAAATGATGATGCCGCCCTATTAGCTTTTTTAAAAAAATTTTTTTACCTTTTTATACCATTTGTATGGAAGGTTGTGATGGGTGAGGGCTTGAATCTATGTAGGGACAGAATCACTATAGTTTTTGCAATATAGGTTTATATTCCTAGCACTATAATGTTCTTTTAAAAGTATTGTTTTGTTTTTTAAATGATAAATTTTCCTTTGTGCACAAATGCAATCACTGAAATATACATACATATACACAGTGACCCATGCACAGATAAATTCACTGACCAATAGCAGATACACCCACACTGACCCATGAAGACACACATACACACACTGAACCATACAGACAGACGCATACACACACACACATTGAACCATGCAGACATACACACATTTGTCCATGCAGTCACACACGCACACACACTGATCCATACAGTCACACACACACACATTGATCTTTGCAGACTGAAACACACTGACCCATGCAGACATACCCACAAACTGACACAAACACTGACCCATGCAGACATACACACACAAACACACACACTTACCAATGCAGACATACACATTCTCTGAAACACTCAATTACCTTCATTTCATATATCAGTTGCATGTAAACACACTCCAGGCATCTGGAGTGTGCCTGGCATCTTGTCATTCTCTGCATTAGCCCCACTTCCTGCTAGGCTCGCTCCCACTTGTCAGGGCAGGGGCGAGTGATAAGTGCACCCAGTTAAATGCCTACTGGGACACTCTCTGCCACCCTGCTCTACTTCCTGGATCCCGCCCTCCTATCTCCATGTCCTTTTAATGATCAATCAAAATTAGAAACTAAAGTAAACTGAAGGGACTAAGAAAAACTTTGGGTTTATTCTCTAATGTCTGAACTATGTGTTTAAATACAAATTTTGCAAATATAGGTAAGCTGGAAGTTTAGTCGAGATTAAAAATATTTAGAAATCAGCTATTTTGCCTACATTATGAGATTCAGAATTCAACTCACTACGATTTGGATTGTAAACCCTTGTATATTTAAATGCCCCCAAAGGTTAATTAAGTATTAAATTTACAACCAAATTGCTCAATTTAGACCTATTAGACTATTTAGAAATAGCTTTCAAATCAGCTAAAGTTACAATTTGGCTACTTTATCTTAAGTCTTGCAATTTGGTTGTCAATTTGCAACAATTTTGGGTGTGCATTCACTGAACACCTAATTATAATGAATTCAAATTTGGGTTCATGGCGGCGTATGAAATGTTACTGTTTAAAACAGCTTTTCTGACTACATGTTGCAATCTGTTGTTTAGTGAATAAATCCCTAAGATTATACACTGAGCAACAAATTACAGTGAATCTTAAACCAAACTGCAAAAATATAGCCAAAAAGTGGCAATTTCCAGAAAAATCCTCCAGTTGAGCTATAGCCACAGAACATGAAAGCCTGCATTTTGCAATTTAGATTGGAATTTAGCACATTTAGGAGTTTAGTGAATAGCTGTTAGTTTTTAATTTCACAATCTGGGTATATAGAGTAAAATTACCCCAATCCCATATCCCCATCTTGTAACTTGTATACTGCATTTCAGTGTCAAAATTAACTGTACATTTTGTGTCTGTTTTCCCTGTCTCACTCTCATGCACAGAATTGTTTTCTCTCTAAGCACAGCAACAGGTCCCCCAAGCCTTCCAGCTCTGTCCTTGATGGAGAGTCCTCTGTGATTGCAGTCACCTAGCTGTGGGTAGTGATTTGGATGCAGCCTGATTCTTTAAAATGCTCATGCATAAGAGAGAGAGAGATGAAAATACCCACCTATCACAAGCAGAGAGCTTTCTGTCTGAGGTCTGGCTAAGCTTTAGATGTGGAGCCCCTGAGAACCAGGATGAATAATTCATGGCGGGTGTGAACATATCACATGGAACACTGCAACCATTGGTCTGCAGGAGTGTGACTCTTCTCTCTGTGTGTTCTCAGTGACAATGTTGCAGATACACTCTCTGCAGGAGAACGCCCGGCTGCTGGGAGATGAGCAGCAGAATGGGATGTCAGAGATACATTAAATGAGCCTTCACACAAACACAGATCAGACAAGTCACTGAGAACAAGCTGTGGAAATGGAGTGTGATATATGAACTGCCTTGATGCTCAGATCTGCAGGTAAGTCTGAGAATTCTCCCTGTATCATCTTTTTATTTATTTCCTATATTGTATTCTATACACTTAGAGCTTTTTAGTTGTACATAAAATTATGATGAGCTTTAAATTTTTTTTATTTTTTAAGTTATTTTTCTCACGTCCCACCTGCAATGAGCTGTAACCCACAACAGGTTAAAATATTATTAATAATGACAGAAAGCATGCTGGGAATGGTAGTCCTTAACAGATGGAGTGTATAGGAGAGATCTACCTTGTTATCAGTGCAATACCTCACATTCAGCTCCCCGCCAGGTGAGGTTTTAATGGATACCCTGCCCTAAAATCAATGGGATTGTTTAAAATGACTGTGTGATGTAAAGTGCCTTATTGTCATTCTTTATAAAGTGTCACAATATTAAAGCTTTGCAACTTTGCAGAGGGGTTATAACAAATACATTCGCGGAGACGTGAGCAAGACAAAGAGTCCTGCTCTAGAAGCTTACAAACTACGGATAAAATAAATATTGTGATAATTGTTATAAACTTAATGGGGGAGGGAGGGGGGTAGAAATGTGGTACTGAAATGGTCAACTGCACTTTCAGTCACTATTCTGAATGTTGTAGTCCATTTGGGCACTGCAGGGGTTAATATCATTTCATGCCTGATTTGTATCTCCTGTAAAACATTTGTTGAGGTTGAGAAGCCAGTGTCTGTAGCTGGTTCTGCATTCCAAGGAAGCTTTAGGGGTGGTCTATCATTGATTGAGAAACTGAGAATATAAAGCGGTTTACTCTGACCTGACTTCAGCCATATAGTGGAAACACACAATCAATGGTCTATTTGTTCCATGAGCCCTTATCTAACCTAACTTCCCCCCCATTGGTGACAGGTACCTTTGTTAAACACCAGGTGTTTGCACTGACCATGGATGGAAATTGTTATTAAACCAGTAAAGTGAAAAACTATCACTTATTCATCCATGACAGATTCCAACATCATACATGTAATAAGATATTTAATTTTTTTCTTTAAAAAAAAAAAAAGAACCCCACCATGTGGGTTTTGGTGTTTAACATGGTAAATTCATGAAACTCCAAGTTGCAGAGATTTTATATGTGGATTGCACAATTTTGGCAAAGATGACTTGGAGAGATTGTTCAAGTTATCCATAGTCACAAAATTGTCTATTTTAGTCTCAAGACTGAAATCCATATTTCAATTTGCTACAGTTTGCAGTTTAGTAAATAAACACAAGAGACTTACAAGCTATTTACTAAAGTGTGACTTGTTGGGAAATCGAAGTGGATTTTACATTTTAAGACAAACTGACAACAGCAGGCTATATTGGCTTACAACTTGAAATTCACTTTGAAATTACTTGTGGGGCTTATTCACTAAACACAAAGTTTTAGCAAATTACAATTCGAATTGCACAATAAAGTGAAAAATAACTCCAATATGCATGCTCTAGTCCACCCACAACTTGGCTGTTCTAGCCTCACTTATGTGCCACTCAGATTGCAGTTTGATAGAATTTGACATTTCTACCGAATTCACTCTGAACAAATTTGGTAGAAAGCAAAGTCTCAAAATCTATTTGGCTTTTTTTTTTTTATAGGGTGACCCACAGAAATCTTTAGTATTTACCCAATAATAGCGTAAGTAGCCACAAGGCTAAGAGTTATAATACTAATTTAAATAAAATGAAATAAATAATATAAATTTAAAGGGACACAATGAGCACCAAAAAAACGTTATCCCATAATGCAGGCAAAGTATCATGGAAGGTGTAGTCCAAAACATTTGGAGTGCCAGAGGATCATGCTCACTGCTCAATTCTCTTCCATTTTGGAGTTAAATCACTTTTGTTTATGTTTATGCAGCCTTAGTCACACCTCCCCCGGCTGTGACTCACACATCCTACATGAACTGTTTTATTTTTTTTCCAATCAACACTTACAGCACAGTGTGTTAACATTAGAAGCTTTTATCTCCTGTGCCAATTGAATTTTGATCACACACAGGGAGCTCCTGCAGCTCTAGCAGGCTATTAACAGTGCAGGCGATAAGAAATTCTAAATTAAACAGAACTTGCAATAAAGGGAGTTTAAACATTAGATCACACTTTACAGGAAATATGTAGGGAGACTGTGTAGATTGCATGCAGGGAGGTATGACTATGGTTGCATAAACAAAGTGATTTAACTCCTAAATGACAGAAGATTGAGCAGTGAGGCTGCAGGGGCATGTTCTATATACCAAAACTGCTTCATTAAGCTAAAGTTGTTTTGGTGACTATAGTATGCCTTTAATAACCCAAATGTGTGTGTTTTTTTTTTTGTTTGTTTTTTATGATTAGGGGATATTGGCCCATCTATGCAGTTAAAAATCAAAATAGTGCTAATGACAACTTTTTGTAATTAAAGCTTTCATTTTTTACTTCCTCCTGCCTGCAGATATGACAAATTATGGAAATCTATCTCTTTACCAAAATTTTGAATGTTTGTTTTGGATTCTCCATAATTCTGTTCTTGATTTCAGTAGTTTGTTTGCCTTCAGACAGGCTGAAATTCAGCCAACATTCAACCTAGTTTAGAGGCGGTATTGTAATATTCAGACACTGATAAATCTTAAGCACAATGCCTGGATTTGTAATCTAATTGCTTTAGTGAGCATTTAGCCATTAATGTATAAACCTGTTTAGTTAATAAGTTACTTAGGTTAGTAACCTGGTTAAAGTGTGGTTTTGATCACGTGAGTAGATACTGTAGTTTAACTCATTACAAGGGGATGGTTGAAACTGTGTTAGTATGGCTGGAAAAAAGAGGATTCTGTGTGCTAAGTGCATATGTGATGGACATTAAATTAATATGGAAATATGAGTTTGGGTGAATCAGGAGGGCTTACTAGACAGCCTATACCAGGTAAAGTAACATTGCGAGGGCTTTGACATGTCCCAGAAAATGATGGTGTATAACTAGGAAGTGGCCTGTCAAAGCTATTAGCTACGCACTTCAATTCCTGATCATTCACAAGGATCTGCTTACTAGATAGAGTACCAATGCCCTGCATTCATCCAGGTACAGGAGTGCTGGTTATACAGAAGCCCTTACACCGTACAGACCATTATGCATATCTGGATCCACACACTCTAACCTGCTGACAATGTCCTTCCAATGCAAAGGCTTCTGAATATCAACCAATACTGGTCTGAGCCTCGTCCACCTATTGCATTCAGCAGAGGCACTGTCAAGTCCCATAATCCTCTGCATAGTAGAGGTTTATATGACATGCAGTGAAGTTCTACACTTTCTGTTCAGAGCTGTACAGTGTGCGGAAGGCCAGATTGTGAGTAGCATAAAAATAAAAATGAATGGAACCAAGGTACGAATTCTATAAACCCAGTGCTGGTAATCTCTAATGTCACCCTTTCCACTTGCAAATACAGATAATAAATATATATATCTATCTGTAATTACTGGCACCGGTATATACCAAATTCTATTGGTTTCTGGCACAGGTATCTATTCTTGCCAGAGCCTATTAGGAGTTGGCTCTAAACTTCAATGGCTCAGTAAATAATATTTCCAGTGAATATTCAATCGGCAGGTTGCGAGTAGGCTGGCAGGCACGAAGGAGGCTGCAACGTTAGTACGTTAAATGTTCTCTGAATGGGGACATTTTTCTTAGTGTCCCCAGATGAGAGACACCAGAGAACAAACCCAGAATAGTAAGACCAAATCCAGAACCATAGGAGGTGTGAGACTACGTAGTTGTGTTAATCAGGATGGTTTTAGAAACTGTGGAAATGAAATGTAAAAACATACCTAAAGAATCTAAATTGTGTGAATTACTTATTTTGGCACTAGTCATGTTTACACCTAGGTGTATAAAAGTATTCTAGCATGTGTCCAGAACACAGGTTCCAGGGAATAGATGGGCCATATTCTAGTTAGCTTTGGGATTACATGCAATATAAAACTTTACCCCAGTGTTAATTTTTTTAAATTTATTTATATTTTTTAATGTGGATTAAAGGACCATTCTACCCACATAAACTTTGCACACTACAGCTTGCAAAGGCTGTAGACAGCAGATCTGCAGCTTTTGCAAGCTGACTTCATATATACCCCCAAAGAAAAAAAAAAGAAGCATAATTAAATGTATGCATGCTTTCATTGGGGGTATGTGGATAAATAGTGATTTTTTTTTTTTGATTTTTTTTTTTTTTTAACACCCCGCCCCCAGTGCAGAATTCCTTTAAAAAAATAAATTGTCTGTAATAGTTTAACTGGAGAAATGTTCTAGCTCTTTCGGTCTAAATTTAGAAATTTCCCAAAGATGTTTGTTTTAAAAATGCGATAAAGAATGAAGTTGATCACAGATTATTGTTGTATATTGTTTTTCCACAGTACTTTGAATAGCATTGAGTTGAATAAAGACTACAGGCAGCTGTCTGTTCTCCTACAATGGGCATTCCTCCAATATTCATTAGAAAAGTGATGACGTTGGCACAATTTCACCTCGTTTGGCATACTTTTAGAAATGGAAAAGCACAATAAATGAATTATGTTTGATACTTAAATGCAGCCTTCATGTGTGACCATATTATATATTTATATAGAAGAAATTTACTAAGGGGCACTATTGAAATTATTGCATTCTTTCATAAAAATATGCCTCTAATTAAAGGAATGGAACACTGTGCCAAGGGTGAAATTCTATTTAAGCGGGCATCTCAATGGCTTTACCAACGGAATTGCTAATGAGTGGAAGAAAGGGAAAGCATGTACATTATTTTAGACTAAATTGATTTATTCTACACATGTTTTAATATTTATATGGAAATCTCTTTTTCTAATCACTGTAATATAATTCATTGTAATTATAAGCAAGATTCCGTTATTTTGCGTAAATGTCTATAAAGATACAAGAGCCCAATACCGCAATTCTCGTGGATTAATAAAAAACTTCATTGGAACGTTCACGTGATACGACATGCGTTCCAGGGATGCTGACTTTGCGTTCTAGTGATGCCAATCATGCGACTCGGAAGTGGAGCGCATGATGTGTGATTTGGAACACACATAGCGTTACAAGTGCGCACAGCCGGTTCTGGAAGAATAAGCCATGCACGGTTTAAAAAAACGCCGGGAAGGCTCCCCTACTACATGCCAACTGAGGAAGCCTCCACCATTGGGCAAAACGCGTACCGGACAGACCAATCATCAGACAGTACCAACATTTGTACTTGGTTATACTAACCTACACTTTTGGACCTTTTAGCACTTTTTCAGACTTTTTGTCTATATTCAGAACCATTTTCTATTTTTGCACATAGTTTATTGTGCTTATCCTATTGAATCCAATAAAGTCTAATTTTACCAGATGAGAATCTCTCATTCCATCATTACCATAGGCTACACAGAGATCAGCTGGAAGAAGGACATCAAATAAGAAGTCCCTCTGCACTACCCATGAGAGCCATTTGTATAGATTTGGCTCCATGTTTGTGAGTATTTACAATCTATATTATTTTGTATTCTTTATATTGGCAATATTGCACTATGTTTTGTTTCTTTCTGTAGAACCAACAGATGTGTGTTCCACCTACTGTATGTATGTTTTCAAGTATTTTTTCAGAGTGGTATAAGGGGTTCCCACTCAGGTGGTTTACAGCAGTTATTGCTAACACATACATCCATATACTGTGCATCTTACTTCTCACGAATGTACATAATCTCACACTGTTTGAAAACATTGAATCCAGACAGCGCCCCGTCTGCAGACTACTCCTGTTAGTGTACTCTGAATGATGCAAGAAATGCAATATAAACAAGCTTTTAAAAAAACACTTAAGAAAAACCCAAAGTGGTTGCAGAGCAGGATTAACCATAAGGCAACCCCGGGCAGCAGTTTAGGGCCTAGGGATTATTTATTTATGTAGTTATTTTTTTAAAGGACTTTAGCGGAAATCCATTCCATTCCTTTTTTTTTTTTTTTTTTTTTTAAGGGCCCTTCGAGCCTTTCGAGAAATACATTTCTTTTACTTGTTGAATGCTGTGAAAAAAGCGATATATATTGGATATTTTATGCACAGTTTTCAAATCTAAATTCACATGGTCATCTGTGAAACGCATTTGACCTCATTGACTGCAAGGTGTAATGTGTAGCTTATGTGCCATGACATACCTTCTAAATAGCAGATTACATGTCGGAATCATGCAGTTGCTGAGGCGTGATTTGAGTCAAAAATCAATCTTCACGCACATATAAGAACACTCAATTGGTTTGTTGCGTCACCTTTGCTCTCAGTATGTTTGTATGGATGGCTTTAAAATAAGCTACAAAACACTTTGTTACACTCTCTTTTTTTATAAATGTTTATAATATAGCTAAAATATATACAATGATGTATAATGAACTCACTGAATAGTCAGATTGGTGCAGAGCATGCAATAGAACACCATTTACTGTGTTTATTTAGTTAGCCTGTAAAAAATCTAAAACCTCATTGGCATGAATAAAACGCCTCTTTTTATAAATTAATTGCAAGACCTCAACTTGAAAAATGTGTGTAGTTTTGGGCATCCGTTTTAAAGCATTACTCTATGCACCATGACCACTTCAGAGTTTTGTAATGGTACTTAGAGTCTGGATCATGCTAACAGTCACAGATTTGCTGGGACAGTACCGCATTTTGGGGTACTGTCCTATGAAATATAGATTCTGGATACCAATTCTGCAAGAGAGGCCTTGGCACCAGGATCATGCATGAAGCGTTTCAGCAGTGCTCTGTGCATGATCTACTGGAGAGGACAGGCTATCAGGCAGCTTGGCGCATACCCACCACCTGCAAACCTGCTCTCTTCCCTGTCCTCCTCTGTCCCGCAAGGTGGACAGGGAATATTGACCGGTCTGTTATATGTGCAGGGTTTCAGTATGAAATACTACACACACATATATGTAGCCCTGCAGAAGCCAGATACGCGTCCCCAGATTCAGAGCCGACCCGGTGCCGGGGCCCAGGTAAGAGGCCAATCTGTTGCAAAATGGTTAGCAGCGCCGGGATACTCATGGCATCACAACAGTGGGTTCATGATGCTTGCAGTAATGCTTTAAAGAAGGATGTCATGGAACCAGAAAGAATGTGGAGGTGAGATACGAAAATAATTCGGATAATGGAGATTTATTCTTGGAGAACGGTTATAAAACTTCAGTGTTTTCATTCGAAAATGTAACACTACAAATGTATACAGGGCTTGTACAAACAGCTCTCTGGTAGTCTTGATGGACTGTAGGAAGGACACAATGTCACCTTTTTAACCTTGAAGAGAGGAGATCTTACCTATACAGGGGAAACTGTACATTAACAATAATACAAATTTAGAATTCTCCGCCTAAAGAGGTTGTCTATCACATTCTGTGCAAACTACTTGCTCTGGAAAAACAGAATACTCAAGGACATTCTGAAAGTTAATATGAGAAGTATCTACGTTCAGAAGAGTTTTGTTTTTTCTCCCAGTTTATGACAAAATCGGTAATTACTGAAATTGGGGTTTTTCACCTTCTTATGGATAAACAGCAGCAATTCAGATTTGCAAAAGGCAGAACTTGATTCAGATCATATTAATAAGCAATGAAAAAGCTCTGAATTTTGTCAAGTTTTTATTTATTAACCTGGGACATAAGACAAAGTAAGTACCATAAGAAAAAGCCGTGCTTTGTTTTATGATATATTTTAATTGTGCTGGAAATTAAATTCAAATCCAGTGCAACCAACATGATGTTCATAAGATATCTGTATGAAATACTCAAAAGCAATAAAGCCGAGCCAGAGCCACTTTAAATGGATTTTATTTTATTAAAATACAGTTTGGTTTTTGTTTGACATCTCATGCACAAATATGTTACCCATTCTTTAAAAATAAATAAATAAAAACTGCATTTTCAAACACCCACAAAAGCAGTTGTATTGTATAAAGACTGGGATAAGTTCACATTTATAAAACACTAGTAGATCAGATTATATACATTTTGTTTAGTAGATCTATATATATTTATCAATTTTATTTTTTATTTTTTGCTTTGTATTATAATGCCTTTCAACTACTAAAATGATATAAAAGGTACATTTTGAAAAAGAAAAAATACTTAATTACTCCAAGATTTACACTAGAAAAAAAGAAAGGCAGCCTAGAAAAATAAATATTAAAACATAACCTTTTATTAAATTTGGTATGATATAAAATCAGTGAATAATAATAAAAGCTACCAATGTGAACAATAAAATCCTAATTGAATACACAATTTAATAAAGTATATGTTTAATAGGCTGTGTTTCCTTTTTTCTTGTTCATATCTATATTCATTATTGGGGTGACCCCCTCGCAATTTCTAACCGCTTCTATTATTCCTTTCTATCTAGCTTACAAGTTAATATTCTATTACTTATATGTTTATTTATACTTTCCAATAAAATATAAATTGAAGGGAAAAAAACCTTGTGTCAGAATTGACAAGAGATCCCCCAAAGTTTTTTTTTTTTTATAAGACAGGATACCTATCTTTAAAATACCTTCCTAACTATCTTTAGATAAAGCAACTGCAGACAATTGTTTTGTCCTTGGTGGGCCTTGTAGGTGAGGTGCAGCTGATATCCCTCGGCAGAATGAGCATAGGGTCTATGTATGGATTATACTTTTACATTAAGGACACCCTAGGCATTTTGCAAACACACCAAAACAGAGTTCAAGAGAGTACTGATTGCTCTCAGCTAGTGAGTTAAGCCCTGTACCGCAAGGCTTAGTTCAGGACAGCTAATGGAAGTTCCTGCCTAGGAACGTCCGATACGCCACCATTGGGAATGGAGATTTGGAGCGGCACCCCACAGACCACAGATTGACTCCTTATTATGTAGGGGGGCACCAGAGCACTCCTACAACAAAATTTAGTGGTTATGGTGCTTGGGTTGTCCCTTTAAAGACAACTGTTTACAGTTATTTTAACAATTGGCAGGTAGGTTGCTAATAATATCAAAATAGATTCTCAACACAGACACATTATGTCCTTTTTACTTATATTCCGGTACACTATATGGACAAAAGTATTGGGACACTTCTTTTAATTATTAAATAAAGGAGTTATAGTCAGACCCATTGCCACGTGTATAAAATGAAGCACGTAGCCATGCAGTCTGCATTTACAAACATTTGTGAAAAAAATGGGTAATTCTGAAGAGCTCAGTGAATTCAAGTGTGGTACTGTGGTAGGATGCTATCTTTGCAATAAGTCAATTCGTGAAATTTTATCCCTGCTAAATATTCCACGGTCAACTGTAAGTGGAATTATTGGAACGTGGAAGTGTTTCTGGAACAGCAGCAACTCCGCCATGAAACAGAAGACCATGTAAAGTGACATTCCAACAGAAACACTCCAAAATCTTGTTGAAAGCCTTCCCAGAAGAGTGGAAGCTGTTATAGCTGCAAAGGGGGGACCAACTACACCTTAATTTATATGTGTTCAGAATGCAGTGTCATTTAAGTCCTCATTGTTCTAATGGTCAGGTGTCTCAATACTTTTGTCCATATTGTGTATTTTCTGGGATATAGTTTTTTTTTTTTACATAACCAAAGTCAATGATACTGATTTTATTGAAGTCAAAAAGATAAAAGCAGAAGTTGATCCAAAAAGGCTTAAGAAGTTTCAAATTCTATTTATGTGTTTGTTGTGTTGGAAGTATCTCGTGAGCCACTAACAAGATTATTGTTTTCCTCCTTTCTTATAGAGCTTAATAAGAACCTGTCAGCTAATTCCCTCCCTACCTCCATTCAGGAGATCAGACACGGAGCTAAAGACATCTGTTGCTTTCCTCTTCACGTCATCAAAGACCAGCAAGAAAGGGGCCTCAAAGCATCTCCAACTAGTCTGGAACTGATGTTGTTTTAAACTCTACAGACACATGGCTATCAAACTGCACTTACTTGTCTTGTTCCTTTGTGGAAGTACAGGTGCAGAAAGACACATTATTTATAATTCTGCCCCAGCACCCTTGGATTTTGGATATGTTCCCACTGGAAGTTATGAAACCAATGCCTACCATGAACCAGGGCCTATCGGCTTATTATTTCATTTGGTTCGGGGATTTCTGTATCTAGTTCAGCCCAATCCATTTCCTCAAGGTAAGTGACTTTTTTTGAATATATATATATATATATATATTTTTTTTTTTTTCCATCACATATATATATATTGTATTTTACGTATGCATTATAGAGGCTCATTATCAAATAATCTTCACAGATATGTTTTTATACATGCATGCTATTCTTTAAAACTTACAGCAATACATATAAAAGTATAAAAGTATTTTATCTGTTGATTTATTTTAATCCCCATTCAATTTCTTTCTGAAGGACTTTGGAAGAGGTAATAAGAGTGCATTTTATATAAGTTCTAAACTACAAAAAAGCAGAGTGCAATACAGGCGGAGAATTGATTGTGTAAAGGATGAGGGATGTTGTGCCACATAGTTTTTACAATCTGGGAAGAATAGTGAATTGGTGGGGAGAGGTCTTGTAATTTTGTAAATTACCTGGACCTTCTCAGTTAAGCAAACATAAAATCTCAGGGAAGACAGAAGAACACGGTTATAAGAGTAAGATAGATAGATTTAAAGCAGAAAGTGGCACTTCAGTCTCTGTGTGTAGTTTTTAGTTTTTCTATTTATATATATATATATATATATATTTTTTTTTTTTTTTTTGGGGGGGTGTGTCTTTTTAACTATTTTTAGGTGATGTGTATACAGTTTTGCAAACTCAATTTTTGTGCTATTCCAAAATACTTTTGGGCAATTCAGTTTTATTGCTGTGCTTTACATTTTATTTTATTTATAAAGTATTTTACCATATCTTCCTGTTATCTTTATAATTGAAGTAGAAGGATGCAGAGTTTACGTAATTGTTAAAAAAAATAAAATAAAGCTCCTTTAATGTCCAGGAGCTTCTTTGTTAGGGCCCTTTTAGGAACACCTATTAATTAAGACAAAAATAAAACGAGAATAAATTCAGTATGTGAAACCGAACATTTTTTTTTTAATAGAAAGATGATTATGTTGGAAAAAAATATTCATTGCTGTGAACCTAATTTTATACATATTTAAAGATGGTCTGTTGGAGAGAAATGTCCATTAGTCATCATGCTAGACGTTGCTCAGTAATCGCAAACCAGCGTAACAAAGCTTTTGTTCAACTGGATCCATTTCAAACTGCTGTGAGCACTGTATGTGGACTTAATGATTCTTCACTTACTTTGTACATGAAGAATTGAAAAGCGAGAAGAATTGAAATATAAATCGGTGTGCTGAACTAGTCATAAATAATGTGTTTTTTTTTTCTCTTCTCCCCCTTTTTCTTTTTGAACATTTTACATACTAGTCTTAGATGATTTTTATTTTCTGTTGATTTACTTCGATATCGAATTAAATTGAGATGTCCTTTGCTAGGACAGTGCAAAATTCTATCTCCTTGTATTGGTCCCCAATTTAAAAAAAATAATAATTTTGGATAAATGTTTAAAATGTTTTATTCTGAATATAAAAATATTATAACATTAAAATATGTTTTCAAAATATGAAATCAATTTAAAAGTTTATCCAAAAATATAAAATTTGAGGTTAGATGATCATTATAAAAGTACCACAAGCATGGCCAAGCCCCACTTCCTCACCCCCATGCTCAATCCTATTGGCTGGTATAAAAACAATTTGTGTCATGTTGATGTTTGCATAAGCTACTTTTAGCTCTAATGGTTTTAAAGAAGACATTGGGCAATAGGTGAATCATCACTGTCTGTTCTGATTTTCTTGATACTTGGTGACTTTTAAGAATTTGGCTCAATTTAATATTTTGAATACACTTTTCAAATTATAAAAATTAAATATATATATTAAATTTAAAAACAAGTTTATCTGTAAAATATTAAATACTTTGAAACGTTAATCCAAAAATACTAAATCAAGGCCTAAGTCTGTGTTTATGCCTTTCCATACAATACTCTTGTAACACCTGTGGCAAATGACAATGACCTGTTTCTGTAATTAGTTATTTTTGACTTCTCCGTTTCCTCTTCATTAAGTAAAATACAGCTGTGTCCCCATTAAGTCCCCTCCTTAGGTGTGGGTAAGGCTACAACTTGCAGAATTTGAGCCTTAAGAATATTAATCCTTCAATTATTGCGCCTACTCAGTAGTAGAATGCAAATATATGTGGCAACATCAAGGCAGATATTAAACGTGCCAATTTGAAAAGGCACAATGTTATTATTCAATATAGTCAAGTAATTATTGAAGCAATTGGTTGGCTACCAAAAGCCTTGCTTGGGTCAGTTTATCACGGTACGTTTTTGGTCATTTAGGGATTGAATATCCATGAGTGTTCTTTCTTGTGAGCAGTTTCAAGTTCAAATGACTTTGCAAATTGTCTCTTAGAAGCAGGGCAAAGCTCCCAAATAACAAGCCACAAACCTTGACGTTTGTTATAATCATTCCTATGGATGCGTTTAGATCTAAGTACCCCATTTACAAATATGAATATGTATTTGCTCAATCACCTCTGTTTAAAAAAAATAAAATAAATCCTGATACTCTTCTTGCCACAGTCAACATATTTAAATGTAAAGCTTCCATTTAATTTTACCGGAATGCGGTCAGCAATAGAATGACACCATGTGGAAGATGTAAAGATTTGAGTCAGGAGATTTAATTAGCTAATCCTCTTAATCTTTTGTTCTACCATATGTCTGTCACTTTATATTTATAACAACGAGACTCTGCTCTCCTCTTTCTGGTTTTTATATATACCTTTTATCAAAATGTGCAACATTCTTCAGTGCTCCCAGTTTTCTTCCCACATATTTATTGAGTTTGAGATATACGTGTGTCTGTCACAGATTTAATCAGATTTAATAAGATGTATGTTTGTTAATAAATGACCCTACACTAAAAAAAAAAACAACAACAAAAAAACATTGGATTTTTTTAAGGCGATATTGCATAAGAGCATTTTAGTTGGTTGGTACATCCGGCTACAACTCTTTCTAAAGTACTGAAAATATGAACATTTCAGGATTGTTCATTAAACAGGAAAATATTGAACATTTTACGGTTTGTTTCAAAAAGATAGCCAAGAGAGACATTTTCCTGTTTGACTGTCTTGGCCTAGGATTTAAAATGCCCTGCATAATCTCCAACAATACCTGGTTTGGTGAATTGGTATGTTTATGTTAGAATATGTTTAAAAAAAAAAAAAAAAGATTCAACACATGAACAATCATGAAGTCAAATTTCTCACTAAACAAACTCGATTAACATCAAGTGTTTTCAAATGATTTGTGCAAACACGGAATGTTCTGATTACACATTCTGTAGCCTGCTTGCTTTTTTTTTTTACCAATATTTTAACTGCTTTTCCTGATGCATGCATTCCATTTTTATATTTCTAATGGCAAACCAAAAAGTATAAAGGATTACATTGTGCTTTTTCTAAATAAAGAAAAAATAAATGCTGAAATTCACAGGATGTTTGGTTTCCACTGATTGTTTGAAAATTCCCAATTTTTAATCACATGTGAGGGCAAAGTTTGTTATATTATTTACTATGAATTACTAGATATCTAGATGTTAATGGCATGGAATAATAGATTGCTTTCTACGTCTCTTTAAAAAGTCAAAACTGATTTGCTTTTTGACCTTGCCTTATCTCAGTGTAGTAGTGCCCTAAATTAATCCCACACAACTTCTGCTTCAATGGTATTTAATTTGTCAATCCCTTTTATAGGATAGAAACGTTTAAGAAGAGAGATGGAAGCCAATTCTTTTCTTGCTTAACTCTCAGTTAGCCATTAGACTTGTGTATGGATCAAAAATGTCCATTTGGCATTTTGGATTGGACGAATTTTCTTACTGCTCCTTACTACTTCTCCTTTTTGTTTTTCCATCCATTGGTTACTTCTCATTTAGTAACTGTACACTAACAGTCAACCCCTTTTTTTTCTTTTCCTCTCCATGGACAGAACAACTGGCTGTTTTTTGTTTTTCGTAACTCTGCTATATGGCTATTTGGAGTTTTGAAGTGCACAAGTCTATTGCTAGAGTCTATCAGATCTGGTTTGTATAGTTATGGCTTCTTCACACCTGTGGCTACAGGGAGGTACAAATTAACGATCTCCAACAATGAATAAACTGTACCTCCAAAACTGAATCTATAAATCTGTGTTGGGATATTCTATCAAACTAAATGCATCACGGATTAGTTATGAAACTGAAGTTTAAATGTTTTCTGTATTCCAGTAAGAGAAAGAAGTTTCTCTATAGTTCTAAGAACACAGGTAGGGATAAGCGCTAGAAGAACAACTGACAAAATATAGGCAGCAAACTCTGGATACAGTGCACCCAATATCTTAATGATCCAGCTAAGAAACAAGAGGGTTAGTTGTTTCTAACCATATATTATTTTTCAATACACTGTATCAGTCACAGATAGACTTCACGCAGAAATGGCCTTACGCTAACAGTTACACCCCACAACAGCCTTTCTGCCACCTCCCACGATCACATGCGGAAACAATACACCATCATAGGGGCTGATTGCCTTACGAGATCCCGGCCATCCCAAGCAAACTTAAACTGACATGGTAACGTGTATGTTGTGGGTCGTGCACTTTGTAGCACAGCGCATTGGGGCTTGGAGCTGTCACCCTGTAGTGGAAACAATGAGATTCCAACCAGGGGAGGCTCGCACCCCCAGGCTGCTTTGGCAATCCATAAGACCAGACTGTATATTTATAATGTTCATGCACCTCTGTCGTGAGGTTGTTTACTTTCTGTTATGTTATGTTTTCCTTTCCCCTTTTTGGTTTTTCTCCATGGGGATTTCTCGGGTTCCTTGTAAGCTTGCCCTATGCAAACTCTATGACCCACTCCCGCTCTTTGAACAGCATTGCCCATGCATATAAATCTGGCCCTACATTGGTTCTAAAAATACTATCCTTTAATGTAAAATGTTTGAATGTCCCCACTAAACAGCGATTGCTCTTGCGTGAGTTTAAAAGCGAGGGGCTCAGACATTACCCTAAAACAGGAAACGCACCTCCTCAGGTCGGCCATGGTCAAGTTGTCCAATAACCTGTATGCCAAGTCCTTTGAGGCCAGAGCACTACATAAGCGAGCAGGAGTAGCCATAATAATTCATAAACATTGCCCCATCCGCGTGACAGGACCTGTAGAAGACCTGGAGGGCCGGTATGTTTCTATATCTGGCACCTTACACAACACTAAAATCCACATTATTAATGTATATGCTCCCAATAAACCTGACCCCCAATATTGGAACACCCTCACAACACTGACTGGAACTGTCACCCTCACAACACTGACTGGAGGCGTACTTGTAGAAGGGGGAGACTTCAAAGCAGTGCCGTGCCCAGCAGTCGACAGGAGCACAAAACCTGGAATGATTCGCTCCCATGGGAGGGGGGTCACAAGACAAACTATTTCACAAGTTTCTTGTCAACACCAACCTTCTAGACGCATGGCAGATCCAACACGCAAGCACTCAAGACTTTACATTTTACTCCACATCACACAGTACATATTCCAGGATCGACAACATCCTTCTAACATGGGACGGGTATGGCAAAACTCACGCACTCCGCAATAACTAGCATCACCTGGTCTGACCAGGCAGACATAGAGGTCACACTGGATAGACTCAAGTACTCTAACTGGATGTGGAAACTAAACACTAGCCTTCTCAGGGACAAAGATTTATGAGAGGCCACCAGTACGATCATATTGGAATAATTCACAACGTCTCAACAGATGTTGAACCAGTAGCCATTTCGGGAACCCATAAGTCGGTCCTGAGGGGCCACTTCATCAAGGTAGCTACACACAAAAAACAACGCACAACTCACCTCCTCTTGGAACTGCAGGCAGCTTTGAGAAAAGCTGAACTGCAACACAAAACAAACCCCATAGCAAGCAAGCTGACTGAATTGAATGCGCTCTGACACTCTATTAAAGAACTATCACTGGAAAGGGTGACTCGCTCCATTCTGTGGTCTCCAGGGCCGGTGCAAGGATTTTTGCCGCCCTAGGCAAAAGTAAAGTTTGCCGCCCCGTGACATCACAATGCCCCACCCATATGACCTGCCATGTTAACTAACGCAAGTGCTGCAGTGCCGCTGTGTTTACATTAAAAGGCCTGCAGGGACAGGCTATAGGCACCATAAGCTGCAGTGGTTCTGGGGACTATAGTGTTTCTTTAATGTGAGGTAAATTAGAGATTAGTGCCACGAATAATATACTAGATTACCTACTTACAAGCAGATGAGGATGATGATGGGCTCTAGCTGCAGTCTGGCTCCACTGGTCTGGTGTATAACAGGATCTCTGGAGGCTGTTTGTAACTGTGGTCAGAATGAGAAGCAGCTCCATTTTTGGGGGCCCTTTACACAGCTCAAGGTCTGGGTCCCAGGGTCCACCTTCATGTTCCACCAATGAGTTTGTTCACAGTTTGTTCACCTCCCTGTTAGTTTCTTTCCCCCCACCTCCCTGTTAGTTTCTTTCTCCCCCGTCAGTTTCTTTCTTTCCCCTCCCTCCCTGTTTCTTTCTTCTCCCCCTCTTCCCTCTCTGCTTTCCCCTCCCTCCCTCTTTCTTTCCCCTCCCTCTTTCTTCCCCCTCCCTGTTTCTTTCTTTCCCCTCCCTCCCTGTTTCTTTCTACCCCTCCCTCCCTGTTTCTTTCTTTCCCCTCCCTCCCTGTTTCTTTCTACCCCTCCCTCCCTGTTTCTTTCTTTCCCCTCCCTCCCTGTTTCCTTCTCCCCCCTCCCTCTTTCTTCCCCCTCCTCCCCTACCTGTGTTGTAGCGTGGCCGAGCCCAGTATAGTCGGTGGGTACAGGGAGCTTTTGTTTCCTGTACCCGGCCGGACTAACAGGAAGTGCACACTCAGTGTGCACTTCCTGTTAGTCCGGCCGGGTACAGGAGACAGCTGCTCCCTGTACCCGCCGACTATACTGGGCTCGGCCACGCTACTACAGAGGGAGTGACAGGAGGGAGCGCTTCCCTCCTGTCAGCCCCTCTCCCCATGCTGCGCCCGGGCGGTGCGGTCCGCCCTCATGGACGCATCGCCCGGGAAAAGCTGCAGCCGCCTGAGGCTCACTACAGAGCGCTCGGGCGGCTGCAGCATGAGGGGGGCCGGCGCTCCTGGCGGCGCCCCTTCCCAAGGGGCGCCTTAGGCGGCTGCCTAGTCCGCCTAACAGGTAACACCGGCCCTGGTGGTCTCTGCATTTGTTTTATGAAAAATCCAACAAAATAGATAGGATGTTAGCCAGAGCGCTGCCTATTTGGAGTGGATTCCGACCCATCACTAAAATTAGCACACCGGCGGGGTTACTAGCCGACAGGCCGAGAAGGCCTTCGACAGGGTGAAATGCCCGTACCTCTTCGGCCTGCACCAGGCATGGGGTTTTCCGGAACCCTACATGGTGGCGGTACAAGCCCTCTACACAAACCTCAGAGCCCAAACCTTAATAACTGGGGCCAGCCACACTCTCTTTCAATTGAGTAATGGCACCAGGCAAGGCTGCCCCCTGTCTCAGATGCTCTTAGCACTCTCCCTAGAACCCCTTATTACAGGCCATTTGACAGCGCCCATACATACAGGGAGTGAGTATACAACAGTTCAAAGTATCACCATATGCTGATGACATTCTTCTCACGCTCACAGACCCACTCTGGTCCATGGAGAACCTCACCAGATTGCTAGATCACTATGGAGACCTGTCAGTTTAGAAAGTCAACCTGGCTAAATCATGACAATGCCTTTCCACCTTTCGACCCTGGACACGGCACCAGTCTGAGATGCATATAGGCTACGCTTAGCCAATAACACCCTGCCCTACCTCCGCATTAAACTTACAGCAGACCACACACAGCTCTACAACCACAAATACCTCCCGATGTTCCGCAACCTGACCTGGAACCTGGAGCAGTGGACAGTCAAGCCCATCTCATGGCTGGGCAGACTTCACTCAGTGAAGATGAATGTCCTCCCCAGGCTGCTGTTTCTCTTCCAAGCCCTGCCGGTGCAGGTCACAAGAGGGGACTTAGCAGGACTACAAAAGGCTCTAGACACATTCATCTGGCAGAGGAAGCACCCCAGAATTGCGCGTTAATTGCTCTACCGACCCAAAGATAGAGGGAGGTTGGGGTAACCGAACATGTACCTATAATACTTAGCCACACAACTAGACCAAATTGTGCACTGGCACTCTCCCCCTGACCATATAAGCTGGGTAGATATTGAATCTCTCTTGATGGGAGCAGATCTCCCCAAATTGTTCAAGGAGAACCTGGCCTTTTTGTGCATTACTTGCCCAGCAATACTAAATTCTATTGGGTTGTGGGACCAGGTAGCACAAAAGTACTCACTCAATAAATTCCCATCTTCGGTGACGCCTGTGCCCTGCAACAGGGCCTCCCACCCCCGGGATACGCAACAGTCTGTCTGTACGTATTCAGCAGTCTATGTGTACTCAGCAGTCTGTGTGTGTGTGTGTGTGTGTATTCAGCAGTGTATTTATTCAGCAGTCTGTGTGTGTATTCAGTAGTTGTGTGTGTGTGTGTGTGTGTGTGTGTATTCAGCAGTCTGTGTGTATGTATTGCATTTGTTGGAGATACTAATAAATATAAGCTTAATTTTATTTATTTATATCATTGAACTCTCTGTGTTTTTCTTTTAAAACAGAAGGTGTTAATTATTTCGGACAACTGTATGAGTTGTTTTTTTTCTAAACTTAAACCTCAGTATTCAGGTTTAATTGCCGTGTTGGCACTTTTAGGAAAAAAAAGTTGCCATTTATTGCGGTTTGGGCACTCTGGCTCCAAAAGGTTCACCATCACTGTGCTCGAGCAATGAAAAGTCAGATTCAGCATGAGTGGGGTAAGTTGCATTGTTGAACTGAGGTAAGGTTCTCCTTGGGTGGCATACTGGTCCCTGTCTTCCAATCATGCTGTCAGTCGATCCCCATGCTTGGTAGGCTGGAAGCAGATGTTTGTAGATCTCGGAGGGTGATGGTAAGCTGAGGGCAGATAGAGGCCTCTCCCCAGCCCCAGGCCTGACCTGAGGTCGGCATTTGTGAATTTATTTTTCCTTTTAAAAAGGACTGGAGGGCAGCTGGATAGGGGAAATGTGGTTGTTCTACTATGTTTAGCTTCAAGTCTCCCTCCAACTCATGATTATATGCGAGTGGGATGAGTCTTGTGGGCCCTGTGTGGCAGTTTCGGTGACTAAAACATGAAACCATTTCTAAAATGAGAGGCACTGTTGAAAACTGAGGGTGAGTTGTAAACCTGCTTTGTAACACAATCTCCTTGTTTTCCCTCTGGCTTCATAATCCCTAATAAATGGGTACTAATACCCAGTGTTGAGAGGAGTTATGTGAAAGTACAACACCGGGGCAAGATTAAATGCCTCTGTGCCTCACTATTATGGATTTTTTTATGGCATTTAAACAGATACGTGAGTGCTGCAGCCTGGTGTGGATGCTTGACCCAGGATAGCATGCTCCTCTATGGGTAGGAACGAAGATGGAATGCGGAGTCAGCTCAACACCATATATTCTACAGTTGGTCCGGAGATGGTTGCAGGCTTACCGTTCATATCCAAGACTCCTAATCAAAGTCTAGTTTATTCGCTAATGCGATTTCCAAATATAAGCTTAAAATGGCCAAACTGAAAAAAAATAGCTCTGCATTTTTTGGCTACTCTGCCCTTAAATTTGAAATTGACTTTGAATTCTCACTTTAGTGATAATCCTTTGTGTGTCAGAGGGAGACTTGGAATACACACTCAGACTGCTTTACTAACATTGTGTGAATCTACACAGTGTTTAAGTTTTTATGTTAATCTGTTTGTGAACGCTGTCATGCTCTGACATGCTGTGGAAAGGGACCTCTCTTGTTCTGTAGCATTTAGGATTAGCATTTTACATCGTAAGGAACAGCACTGCCATTACCTAACTTCAGATGACTGTATCAGTATGTTTGATTTTTTGTGACTTACCCCTACAACGATAATTCTTTGGAGGTTAAGTGAGTAAAAAACAAAACCGCTATTTGTAAATAATTAAAAGAAAAACAAATTTGATTTTCCTGTATTTTGTTGAGCAGGTAATTTTGTTTGTATGCTATCCTGTAATAACCAGAAAATTCACACCAGTAAATCTATCTTTCTAATAAATATAATAATGCAGAAAATATCTTCAGATTCACACAAATGTTGCCTCTGCATATAAAGTGCTCTCAGATCCAGCTGCAGTCTTAAATTGACTTTGGATCCTGCTGGGTTACAAATCCCCTGGGCTTAAGCACTGCAGGGTCCTTGATGTTTTCCTGACTACTGTGAAAAAGTAAACCCATATATTTCTTTACTGCACTTAGGGATATTGGAATAATAAGGTGTCCTAATCCCGAGGGACCAAGAATGCTAGATCTACTGAACGTCTAATTCTGTGAAGGGGAAAGATGTATATAAAACCCTAAGGCCTTATTTACCTATAGCATCTGCCTCAAATTGTGGAGCTCAGATAGTTTTAGTTCCTATGGAAACCTGTCCATCTCTGCATCTCTGTGATTTTATTTATTTATTTTATTTTGCAAGTCGGATCTTTTCAGCAAGTCTTTAGATTGTTTGCTCTTATATAAAAATAATAAAAAAATGCAATATATACATTTGCCAAGAAAAAAAAAACATTTTTTGCTTACAGGTTTGCAAAACCTTTTTTTTTTTTGCAGGACACCAGCAGGTTTTGTAGGCAAGACAAAGATAGGGAGTTGCGACATTTAATGCATTTTTATCCACCATCCCTAATTATAAGGATATAAAAATTGCCTGTCTGTCTATCTATCTCCTGTTTGCCTCCCGTCTCTTGAGAGAGAACAATGCTTGTTCATCTTGCTTTGGGAACCTTACTAAATCGGAAGTGCTTTTTCGCCTATTGATATGTGCTGGATGGTTTTCTTTCTGACTTCTAAAAGGCAAATGGACAGGTTCTTACGTGGGTAGACTCTTGATTCTGCTGTCAAATCACTTATAAGGCAATTCAAAAGCTAATTAAAATAATTGTAAATTAAAACGTTAAAAAATACTACTACTACACAGAAAATAACAAATGCAAAATGCATTCATAAAATCAACCAAAAGACAAGCCTTTTGTTATGGGGCCATAGAATACAGTTAAGCTACATTTCCACTAGGAGGTGACACTGTCCCTTTACCTTTGTCTTGTCCCACCCCCCTTTCTAATTGATGTCGATTACCCTTCCCTTCTCTATACTTCTTTGCTTGTGGTAAACAGAGCCTAGTTTGAATCTTGTTCAATTATCGGTTGTATCTCTCTATTGACTTGCACTATGACTTGCACGTCTTTTCCTTATTTTTTGACAATTGCCTTGAAATGCCTCTAATATCTATGTCACTCAATCAAAAATAGATACACGTAAAAAACAGACAAAAAGAATAAAGTGCATCGCTTGAAACACAGAGTGATTTGTTAAAGTATTTTTTATTTATTTCAGAAGGTAGATTAAGACTTATTAAGGGCAATACTCGAAAATACCCACTTTTGGCGTTATTGCCCGAGCTAAAAGACAGGAAGAATGGTTAGACAATGTCATATTAGGATTTTTGTTATCATGTGGGAAAAAAAAACAATAGCAAACTCACAATAAAGATAAAGTAATGTAGAACTGTATCAATGGATTACACAAATAGAATATATTCTCAGCGTAATGGACCACTGATATTGACTGGCTGACAAAGAAATGATGTAAAGCCAGCAGTTAATTATTAAATATTGGTATCCGTGTTTGGCTATATGTATACACACGTAATGTGGGCTGACTTCAGCAATAACATCCATGAAAGGAGACACATAACAAGAAAAAATATTTTTATAAACAAAAAAATTAACAAAATTGACAGATCTACATTAATGGACAATTCACAATGTTGCTGAGAGTCTTCCAGCTTCCATGAGCTGTGATCGTGACATTCTGTATACAGCGGCCTCCATTCAAGTTTTTCAAATGACCACAATCTGTCAGAAAAACTTTTCAAATTATTTATCTACAAAAATCCCCTAGGCACTAATGATAACTTCTGTAGACAAATCATTTGAAATGTATTTTTTTTTTTTTTTACATACTGTGTTTATTTTAAAAGGTTATCAAAAAGAAATGCATGGAGGCCATGGATGACTCAATTTCGCAGTGTACCCAGATAACATGATTGGAAGCAATCAGCATTCTTAATCTTAATAAATGTTCTTGCACGTGTTGGGAAGTATGCCAAAACTCTATTACTGTAGTTGTTGGGGTAAATTGTGGGTATACTTCTTTCAAAAGCCATTAAGTGAGACTGATGGCTTATGTTTCACAAAACCTTGAAAAAAATGTGTATTTACCTATTTTTTTTGTTTATTTTATTTTTTAAATACCTTTTGTTAATAGATTTGTGATTGTAATCAAAGAGAATCTTGAGCCTGCCAGATGTAGGGGGATTGGAAGGCTGCACACAATGTGTAGTACTGTCTGAGTCATTAGTCTGGCAGATGGAGTAGTATGTGCCAATGTATCTATGTGAATCTTCATTTGTTTTGAGTGCATTCATCCTCTTACATTAAGCTATAAATGTCAATTTTTGGTGGACAAGAAAATATGATTAAAAACTAAAACATAGAAACATACAAACCACAAAAAAAGATGTCTGCTTCTAAATTAAATACTTTACCTTACATAAAGGGTCATTCGAGGTAATATATTTACTAGTAATATGCAAAGTTTAAAGAACCCTATAACCAGCAGCTAAACGTTTGTGTATTTATGGTCTTTTTTTCCCCATTGATTGTCGGTCTGTCTGTCTGTCGATCTATCTATCTATCTATCTTATATAATATTCCAGTCCAAGCCACTGGTCTGGCTGAAAGTAGTATATTTATTTGAGTATTGAAGTAAAGCTGGGTCCTCAGTGCAAGTCTATATATGAAGGCATTTTGAATTAAGTCTTAAATGGATAAAAGTTTTAAGGCTGGCAGAGCTCGGGCAATGCAGTTCAATATCAAGCAGAAGTTGTGCCCAACAGAAACTATAAACCACAGTAATGGATTTTTGTGTTTAAAGCATAGATGGTGACATGATGGGTAAAATACCCATTGAAATATTTCTAAATTGATCATTCCGCAATTCCTCAGTAGTCCATTGAAATAACACCTGTTATAGTCAAACTACTACATTTCTGGAATTGTATGTTAAACAATCCGTGCTCATCTGAAATGTTTAACCTGCTACCTCCTGTAACCAATTCCTTCCTAATTACATGTGAATGCAAATAAAAACAGTATCAGCGCTTAGTTAATATACCCCTATTTTTTGTATATGGGTCAACAACAAAAATATATTGAATAAATTAAATAAAGAGTCCCAGTTTCAATCTTCATGGGGTGTTTTCAAATGTCCGCAGGGATTTGATAGTTGTAACAGTAATTGGTGTAAAAAGACTTTGTCTTTATATGTATCCAACAATTAAAAGTGGTGAAACTTATTTCTAAGGTTCACAATAAAAACGTAGAAATGCAGAATATTGGCTGATGAATATAAAGTTACCGCTCCGTGGATGTTATTTCCAGACCGGTCCTGTGCACTCAGATCGATCCTCACTGAGAAGCCAACTAGCCAATCTTACTGCAATCTCTCTCTCTCTGGCGGGATTTTTGAATTTGGAGAGATTGCAGTAAGATTGGCTAGTTGGCTTCTCAGTGAGGATCGATCTGAGTGCACAGGACCGGTCTGGAAATAACATCCACGGAGCGGTAACTTTATATTCATCAGCCAATATTCTGCATTTCTACGTTTTTATTGTGAACCTTAGAAATAAGTTTCACCACTTTTAATTGTTGGATACATATAAAGACAAAGTCTTTTTACACCAATTACTGTTACAACTATCAAATCCCTGCGGACATTTGAAAACACCCCATGAAGATTGAAACTGGGACTCTTTATTTAATTTATTCAATATATTTTTGTTGTTGACCCATATACAAAAAATAGGGGTATATTAACTAAGCGCTGATACTGTTTTTATTTCAATTTATGTCACACATGATGTTTTAAAACTTGGGAAGGTTTTTAGTGTATCCGGCAGCTTTGTATTAACTTTTTCTTGTGGATAATCATAATTTGAAGCACCTGCTTAGAAAATCCACTATTTTATTGATATATATATTCTTTTTTTGCGCTCTCTATAAACCTGTTTTTTTACATGTGAATGCAATTGACATCCTAATAGTTATTTCAAATACCCCTTAAATTATCTAGGGGAATTAGGTTAACAGGTGTAGGGTTAATAGTGCAGCTGCAGATGGCTTGGCTGATCACAGCAGGGCTTGCAGCGCAACCTTCTGCTAAAGGAGGGCACCAACTTTAGGCATGCACATTTTACTGCAGTAATAGGAACCGTAAAACCCAGGAACATATATAGTGCTTATCCCTAGACTGGTGAGGAAACTGCCTGGATACAGAAGTGACCAATAAAGGACTAGGTACGGAAATAGTGCTTGTATACTGAAAACGCATAGCTGAAGATCTTATTTTACTTAAATGAAGTCTTAAAAATATATTTTCTTAATTTTCTCACTTTTTACTTACTTTTATCAGTACTAATATGGTTCTTTACTAAAGTAAGAAATCAGAGTTAATACTAAGTGAATTTCAAATTTAAGCTTTTTGAGGTCTGTGGAGAAACTAGCTACTCAGGCTATTTACCCCTTGTTTACCAAATCTGTGGGGTTTCTTTTTGTTCCCCTGAGCACTTGTCACTATGGGGCACAAGACCATTAAATCACAAAATAGCTGATTCGTTTAACCTGACACCCAGGTCGTATCCAACAAAAATGGCGCCTCTGAGAGAACCTTCTTCTGAGTTTTCAGAGGATAGTGCAATGGAGGAGCCAGACGATCTTCCCCTTAGAGAACTGGCAAGCCCTGGTAGAGATCCAACTACACTTACCAAACGGTGGTGGCTAACTAAAGTAACACCAGGTGCCTGCACTCCCCCTCCAATACATACCCAACACCGATGTATGTCCAGGCCGAAACTCCCATTGACAAATATCACAGTAAGGCTTATATTAAACATTTGGTCATGGAAGTCAAGGTGATGTTCACATGAAGGCGGTCGATGAAGAGGGACATTGTCACGATTTAAATGCAGAGGTGGAACAGCTGAAACAGGAGCAAGAAAATTGCATCTATGGAAGATTTGCACCAGTCACAGAACTTAAAGGACCACTATAGTGCCAGGAAAATATACTCGTTTTCCTGGCACTATAGTGCCCTGAGGGTGCCCCCACCCTCAGGGTCCCCCTCCCGCCCGGCTCTGGAAAGGGGAAAAGGGGTTAAACTTACCTTTTTCCAGCGCTGGGCAGAGAGCTCTCCTCCTCCGACCCTCCTCTTCTCCTCCCCGTCGGCTGAATGCGCACGCGCGGCAAGAGCTGCGCGCGCATTCAGCCGGTCTCATAGGAAAGCTTTTACAATGATTTCCTATGGACGCTTGCGTGCTCTCACTGTGAAAATCACAGTGAGAAGCACGCAAGCGCCTTTAGTGGCTGTCAATGAGACAGCCACTAGAGGATTAGGGGGAAGGCTTAACCCATTGATAAACATAGCAGTTTCTCTGAAACTGCTATGTTTATAAAACAATGGGTTAACCCTAGCTGGACCTGGCACTCAGACCACTTCATTAAGCTGAAGTGGTCTGGGTGCCTAGAGTGGTCCTTTAAGGTTCCGAGGTTTTCCGGACTTGATGCCTTTGCAAGAGATTCCCCACCTCCTTGGAAGGCTGGGGGCCTCCCTGCTGCCATCTACAAGGATGAAGTATATTCTGGCAGATTCACATTTCCATGTGAATTGATCTCCCAGAACCTCAGTGGATGTCCCAAGCAATTTTGGCGAGGCTCCCCTCACAACACTTTTGAGACTTATACCCTCCTATTTTATGGGGACCTTTCCCAGTCTTCAGTATAGTGGAGTCAGTTACTACACTCTGTCACTAAGCTTCTCCGCATTAACGATGTACAGTATCGATTCAGGCTGGGAAGACAACTTACCGTACAGCATAACGGTAAGCCACTTAATTTTACAAGCATCTCTGTGGCATCAGCCTTTACCTGGACCTTAGGATTTCTCCTACCTGGAGCAGAACCAGCAATGACACATACATCACACTATAATTTATGATGGAACATGGATAATATATGCCATTTTACGCTACAGCATCGCAGGATGCCAACAGAAGCCAGTCCACTTGAGGTTGCTGAGACTGATTCCCTCCGTATGAGGCTTGCATTCCTGTTATGGACTCTACTAGGTGCCTTTTGTACTCATGTTGATCGTTAACTTTAATTTAGCTGAATTCTCTTTCCGTTTATTACTTTATTTCATTATTTTACATACATTTTATAGACTTCGTAAAGGTTTACACTTGCCAATCTCTACTACCGGAGTTATACCCCACTTCCCCTTGCACAGTACCGGATTTCGATATCTAATAGCAGTCTCAAATTTGTTGCACTTATATGCCGACAACCATTTTATTTAGTTTACCACAGGTGGGGCATAATCCACTATATTAAGTATGTTTAAGGCATTGGCCGAATTTTAGACATGTGCAATTCGTTTCGGTCCGAATGTGAATTTGGGCGAATTTTGGGCAATTCGGACATTCGGGTACTTCCGAATGTCCGAATAGGTGAATTGCCAAATGGTCGAAGTCCCGAAATTGCTGAAGTTCCGAAGCACAGTATTGCCTAAGAACCAATATACTTACCCAGTGGAAGAATGAAGAATGTTACACTGTATACAATTTTAAATAAAAAGTATACAAACATAGCCAGGATTCAGCTGTAAGCATTTGCAACAATCAAGTAACATACATTCATATAAAATGTAAGTTACTTAGCCTGTCAATGTAATTACAGTAATGAATAAATAGATAATTCCCTAATTCCCACGGTATTAGGGAGCTATCTACTAAAAGGCTGAAAGACCAATTTAGGCCAATTTAGACCAAATTTACTAATACTAAGTAAAGATTAATTAGTATTAGTAAATTATGCCCCTACTCGCTATACCACGAGTAGGGGCATGTCTTTAAAACAGTGAGCAGCCTATGGCTGCGCACTTTAAAAAAATAAATAAAGAGGTCCCCCCCCCCCGCCTGCGCCCCCACCCGTGCCGTACGAGTGGGGGCTTCTAACCGGAAGGGGGGACCTATTGCCCCCCTGCCCCCACCCCTGAACGGCAGGTGGGGTCCTACAGTAAAATAAGGGGGGGACCTAATGTCTTCCTCGCTGGCCCCTACCCCTGAGCAGTGGGTGGGGGCCCTAAATACTAATAAGGGGGGGACCTAATGTCCTCCATCCTGGCCCCCAACCCTGAGCAGTGGGTGGGGGCCCTAAATACTAATAAGGGGGGGAGACCTAATGTCCTCCCCCCTGCCGCCACCCCTTAGCAGTGGGTGGGGGCCCTAAATACCAATAAGGGGGGGACCTATTGTCCTCCCCCCTGGCCCCCACCCCTGAGCAGTGGGTGGGGGCCCTAAATAAAAATGTTACCCCCCCAAACCCCTAGTCACCCCCCTCCCCCCAAAAAACTAACCCCTACCTATCCCCGTCACCCTAAAAATAATGAGGGGGGGCATTAACCCCTTAAGGACCAAACTTCTGTAATAAAAGGGAATCATGACATGTCAGACATGTCATGTGTCCTTAAGGGGTTAACTAAGTACATGTAAAAAAAACAAAAAACTTACCATTTGATGTTTTCTTTCTTCAAAAATCTTTTTTCAGCACAAAAAAGGCCAAATAAAAAATCCATAATAACTGACGCAAAAAAATAAAATAAAATCCATCTTCACCCATGGAGGGCTCCGTGCAGACTGAGCTCTGCAGGGCGGGGGAAGGCTTATAAAGCCTTGCCCCGCCCTGCAATTAGGCTCAGAGCACTCCGATTGGTGGTTTTAAGCCATCCAATCAGAGTGCTCTGACAGGTAAATGAAGAGATTGAAAGGGAAGTTTCTACATTTACCTGTCACAGCACTCTGATTGGTTGGCTTGAAATCCACCAATCAGAGTGCTCTGTGTCATTTTACACAGCGTTGGAAAGTTCTTTGGAATTTTCCCACCCTTTGTAATTTGACTCCTAACACTCTGGTGTATTAACCCCTTAACCCCTTCAGACCGGAGGACGTACTATTACGCCCTATTATAGGCGGCTCTAAACGCCGCCGGGCGTAATAGTACGCCCTCCGGTCTTTCGGTACTTACTTATTCAGCAAAGTCTCACGTGTAAAACAGTATCCCCTATGTACAGGTTTTATGGTGTTATGGGAAGTTACGGGGTCAAATATAGCACGTTACATTTGAAATTTAAATTCGCCAGATTGGTTGCGTTGCCTTTGAGACTGTATAGTAGCCCAAGAATGAAATTTACACCCATAAGGGCATACCATTTGCAATAGTAGACAACCCAAGGTATTGCAAATGGGGTATGTCCAGTCTTTTTTAGTAACCATTTGGTCACAAACACTGGCCAAAGTTAGCGTTAGTATTTGTTTGTGTGAAAAATGCAAAAAATGCCAATTTTGGCCAGTGTTTGTGACTAAGTGGCTACTAAAAAAGACTGGACATACCCAGTTTGCAAGACCTTGGGTTGTCTACTATTGCAAATGGTATGCCATCATAGAGATAATTTTCATTCTTGGGCTACCATAGGGTCTAAAATGCAAAGTAACCAATCTGGCAAATTTTAATGTGAAAAAAATGAAACACAAGCCTTATATTTGACGCTGTTACTTTTGAAACCACCATAAAACCTGTACATGAGGGGTACTGTTGTACTCTGGAGACTTCGCTGAACACAAATATTTGTGTTTCAAAACAGTAAAAAGTATCACAGCAATAGTATCGTCCATGTAAGTGCTGTTTGTGTGTGAAAAATGCAAACAAATAATCACTTTTACTGGCGATATCATCGTTGTAGTACATTTTACTGTTTTGAAACACTAATATTTGTGTTCAGCGAAGTCTCCCGAGTAAAACAGTACCCTCCATGTACAGGTTTTATGCAGTCTTGGAAAGTTATAGGGTTAAATATAGTGCTAGCAAATTAAATTCCCTATACTTTCGGCATGGGTTGTCAGGCAGGTCCCACTAATTGTAATTAATTAAAATACCTAATTATGTAAAAATATTACATATATTAATTCTACATATATATTTATGTATGTATGTGTGTGTGTGTGTGTATATATATATATATAATATAAATTTAAAAAAATATTTTTATTTATATATAGGTATATATTTATGTATATAGATATATATATTTTGTTCTACGTGTATTTTGATATAAATATATATATATATTAATATCACAATACAGTTAGAACGAAATAACACACATCTATAACTTTTTAAATTATTTTTTATTTGTTATTTTTATTTTTTATTATTGTATTTACATATTTATTTTTTTATTTTATATATAAATATATATAATAATAATTATATATATATATTTAATCAGTATCAGTCTACGTGTAATTTGATAATATATATATATATATATATATATATATATATATATATATATATATATATATATATATATATATATATATATATATATATTAATAGTAAAATACACCTAGATAGTGTATGTGTGTGTATGTACACTTATATCATATATATATGATCTAAGTATATAATTTTTTAATTTTTTTTTTACACTGATTTTAACTGTTGTTTATTTGAATTCAGCCAGCAGGGGGACTAATTGTCTTTACAGGCAGTCCCCCTGCTGGCAATGCAACAACCAGCTAACCTGGCCATGTGATTGTGAGGTCCTCGCAAGGACCTCACATGGCCGGGGGGGTGCCGGAGGAGGCAGGATCTGCCGCGGGGGACTCCCTGGGATCCCAGGTGAGTCCTCCGACCGCAATCACCGGCGTGGGATAGCCGGCGACTGGGTAAGTAAGAAAAACTTTGAGGGTGTACTATTACGCCCTGTGGCGTTTAGAGACGCTTAGAATAGGGCGTAACAGTATGCCCTCGGGTTTTAAGGGGTTAAGTAACCAATCAGAGAGTTATGAGTCAAATTACATAGCGTGGGAAAATTCCAATGTGTAAAATGACACAGAGCACTCTGATTGGTGGATTTCAAGCCAACCACTCAGTGCTGTGACAGGTAAATGTAAAGACTTACCTGTCAGTCTCTTCGTTTACCTGTCAGAGCACTCTGACTGGATGGCTTAAACCCACCAATAAGAGTGCTCTGAGCCTAATTGCAGGGCTGGGTAAGGCTTTTATAAGCCTTCCCCCGCCCTGCAGAGCTCAGTCTGCGCGGAGCCCTCCATGGGTGAAGATGGATTATTTTTTTTTGCGTACTTTTTTTTTTGTTGTTTTTTTTTAAGTGCGTCGGTTTTTATGGATTTTTTATTTGACCTTTTTTGGGGCTGAAAAAAGAAGATTTTAGGAGAAAGAAAACATCAAATGGTAAGTTTTATTTTTTTTTACAGGTACTTAGTTAAAGGTCCCCCCCTCATTATTTTTAGGGTAAGGGGGGGTACGTAGGGGTTAATTCATTTTTTTTGGGGGGTGACTAGGGGTTTGGGGACCCCTAGTCACCTGGGGGGGGTAACATTTTTCTTTAGAGCCCCCACCAGCCGCTCAGGGGTGGGGGCCAGGGGAGAGGACATTAGTTCCCCCCCTTATTAGTATTTAGGGCCCCCACCAGCCGCTCAGGGGCTCCCCCTTATTAGTATTTAGGGCCCCCACCCACCGCTCAGGGGTGGGGGCCAGGGGGGAGGACATTAGGTCCCTCTCCTTATTAGTTCTTATGGCCCCCACCCACGGCTCAGGGGTGGGGGCAGACATTAGGTCCCCCCCTTTATTAGTATTTAGGGCCCCCAACCACCGCTCAGGGGTGGGGCCCAGGGGGGAGGACATTAGGTCCCCCCTTATTCTAATTTAGGGCCCCCACCCACCACTCAAGGGTGGGGGCCTTGGGGGAGGACATTAGGTCCCCCCCTTATTCTAATTTAGGGCCCCCACCCACCGCTCAGAGGTGGGGGCCAGGGTGGAGGACAATAGGTCCCCCCCATCATTTTATTTTAGGGCATCCACCCGCCACTCAGGGGTGGGGGCCGGGGGGGGCAATAGGTCCCCCATTTAGTTTAAAAGCCCCCACTTGCGCGTCGCGGGTGGGGGCTCGCTATGGGTGACCCCTTTTTTTTCACCCACAGGCTGCTCACTGTTTAATAGACATGCCCCTACTCGCGGTATAACGAGTATGGGCAAAATTTACTAATACTAAGTAATTTTTACTTAGTATTAGTAAATTTGGCTGAAAGACCAATTTAGGTCTTTTAGCCTTTTGGTAGATAACTCCCTAATACTGTGGGAATTAGGGAGTTATCTACTAAGCGGCTGCAAGAGAAGTCCCGAAGTTCCAAAATTCCGAAGTTTCCGAAGTCCTGAATTGCAGAAGTCCAGAATTTCTGAATTCTGAACCGAACCAAAAAATTTCCCCATGCACATGCCTACCGAATTTGCTCTATAGATTAATAACACTGCCAGCACTGATCAGGCTCTATTATTAGCAAAAAGCTGTTACCTCACTAATTAACCCTTTAAGGACACATGACGGAAATATTCCGTTATGATTCCCTTTTATTCCAGAAGTTGTGTCCTTAAGGGGTTAAAGTTTTATATCCCCTGTATATTATGTTTTTGTAAATATTTATCCAACTAGTGAATTCTCAAAAAATCATCCCAATGACTAATTCATGGCTATATTCTTGGAAATGCCTGAACTACTTTCTGTTTCATACAATCGGCTACTTATTACCACCTTAACACATGCTGGTTATGTGTGACGTTCATGCTAGAAGGCACTAGATTGAATTGAAACTATTACTATTAATAATAATCTAATATCAAATTAGTATTATTTTATACATCTAAGGTTATGGATCTACTTCATGTCTGGTAAAACTGAGGGGAAAATGACAATTAACTGCTGTATTCTTTGAATTGGTGGTCTGTTTTATTATTATTATTGCCATTTATATAGCGCCAACAGATTCCATAGCGCTTTACAGTATTATAAGAGGGGGGATTTAACTATAAATTGGAAAATTACAAGAAAACTTACATGAACGATAGGTTGAAGAGAACCCTGCTAAAACGAGCTTACAGACTATAGGAGGTGGGTATAAAACACATTAGGACAGGAAATAGCAATCAAATCAGGTGGGAGTGAAGCAGAGCTGGAGGAGAGAGTAGAGTGCTGCCCTTTAGGAGAGAGCAAGAGAAAGGTAGAGGTTACACTGGGAGGCCATAAGCTTTCCTAAAGAGATGGTGTTTTTTAAGGCACTTCTTAAACGATTGAAGACTAGGGGAGAGTCTGATGGCAGTAGGAAGGGAGCCGCCCACGAAAAGTCCTGCAAGCGTGAGTTGGCCGTATGGGTGCGAGCAGCGGACAGGAGAAGGTCACGGGCAGATCGGAGAGACCGAGAAGGGGCATACCTGTGGATCTGTGAAGAGATATAAGAGGGGCTAAGATTATTCACTGCTTTATATGTATGGGTTAGCACTTTGAATTGACTCCTATAGGATACAGGAAGCCAATGTAAGGACTGACAGAGGGGTGAGAGGACCGACTAGAGAGGAAAATCAGTCTGGCGGCAGCATTCATTACAGGCTGTAGTGGGGCAATAGGGCTTTTGGGGAGACCAATCAGGAGAGGGTTACAGTAATCCATGCGGGAAATTACTAGAGCATTGACAAGCTCCTTGGTAGCTCTTGCGTCAGAAATGTGCGAATGCGGGCTATGTTTTAGATACTTTGTATGTTTTCATCTGTTTTTTTTTTACCAGGCTTTGTCTGCACTAGAATCTACAGGTTTCATAATATTTCTTATAGTAATCTGTCTTTAGCTTTGTCTGAAAGAAGAGCAAAACATTAACAATCCATCCATCTTCTATCACTCAATGAGTTTATCAAGGCCAGGAAATTCTACAGATTTTGATCCAGGGAAATTTAACACTGTCATAACACTGTCAAAAAAAAAAAATACTTCCTGCAATTTCTAACCAACTCCGGATGGGACACTGAGCATGAAGTGGATCTTATGGTTGATAGCATTTGTTGAAAGTAAAACACTAACCGGATATAACAAAAAACTGAAACCAGTATAATCACTAAAGTCATTAGCCAAGACGTCAACTGACAAATGACAGTTGGATATTTGGATATCCATTTTATATTGGCATGCCAGTCACATAAAGATACATGCCAATGCAAAATCGTTGCAAAATAAAACGCTTATCTTAAAATAATTATTGCTAATAATAATGACTTTAAGAAGTTTTAAAAAAAAAGTATCAATTTAATTTTCATATCCTTAGTATCAGCATTTCCTCTCAGTCAGTGTAGGTAATGCGTAAAAGGTGACATTATTTATAACATTAAACCCTTTATAACTCTGCACATTTTTTCACTTTTTCTGGAGTGCGCCAAACTAATCCACCTTTCCAACACTTTTTAGTCCTGTTTCGGATTTTGTTCCCCTTTTTTGTTTTTTTTTTAATGACTTTTTTTCTCATATGAGAAGACAAATATCAGGGTTGAGTCAATTCATTGGAGGTACTCAAACAATCCAACTGATCTGACAAGCCAGATCTCTTACACTCTACTTCTCTGTATGAGACCCCCGGAGCTAAAAATAGCCTTGTTTGGGCTTGCTGATGTGCCAGGCACCTCCTGAGGCACACCCTGGTGGCTCTATTTATGGACATGACGCAAGCCCCAGCTATAGATAGTGGTGGCGGGTGGATTGTGATGACATTGTTGAAACGGACACATTACAAAGGAGTTGATTGACATACCTCCCTATCTAAACTCCTTTAAGCTCAGAAAAAACACTTGGACACTCATGGGCCCTTTCATTGCCTCCCAATATACTTCTTTGATGTGCTTTTGGATATTAAACTTAGCAAGTGATCCCTAGGTTGAACCCGTGCTGCCAGGGACAATGGAATTTGCCCATATCTTAGGTTCTACTTTTTTTTTTTTTTAAAGATCAGTCCCCATGCTGTCACTCCATTATCTGGTTGGCCTGTCACCCTATTAGGTCTCCTGGTTAGTAGTGTCACTGAAAGGGTCCGCTAGACTTCAAACGCAACCTTTACACATGAGTTGTTTTACTTTAAAAAGGAAGGCATACACGCAGTTTAAAGAACTGTATTTTTAATAGTATGTTTACTTTACCCAGTATTTAACAAATATGTATTTTTGAGGTGTAAATCGCACCTCTTTTTCCTGCAACCAGGCACCTCCATCTTAGCTCCCTGTCAATCACTGCTACAAGCTCTGTCGTTTACACCCGGCCGTCGGCATAGAGAAAACGTACAGAGAAGAGAAGAATCATTTTAGTTCTCCTCTACATTTACAATGTTAGTACATTTAATAGAAAATAGAACATTTCATGAAAAACACTGATTCAAGATATAGGGGATGTCAATGTTTTATTCTATGGTATAAATTGCAGAGAATATATATATAAAAATAGCTTAAAAGAAAAAGTAAGAATGTGAAAGCTGATTATTTGTCATTGGAAAACCCTCTACTGATGACAGTTGTAGTAAAATCGAAAAGAAAAGTTGCACATTTGCTCTGTGGTTCTTTGCTCATTATCATTAGCATTCAATGCTCATTGTCATTTGATTAGTCCTTTGTCATTCATCTGGTCAAGCAAAAGGTGCTCTTCTGGTAAATGTCTGTGTGTAGTTCACTATGATTCACAGATCTTTAGGGGACTTCGCACTTGCCCCGTATGTGACTCTACCCAGATTTACAGACTATTTCCATTTGGCTATTGTGGCTACTTACCTTAAATAAAACTTCTTACAATCAGCACAAGACATGATGTACAGCACACCTCCACTTACCTGCTTTTGAAGATATGGGGAAAGTACAGATTTTGGCCCCAATTTAATATTTGTTGGATAGGAATTTCAAACAATTTAATATTTTTGGTTACACATTTAAAATAACTTATTGGTTATATTTTTATTTTTTTTTGAAAAAAAATATTTTACTAGTTTATCCAATGTGTCTATCAAGACAAGGAAGTTCTACAGATTTTGATACAGGAAAATTCCACACAGAAATAAAGTAAAACAAATATTTCCTGGAATTTCTAACCAGCTCCAGCCATTAAGGAACATGGAGCATGAATTAGTGCATCTTATGGTTAATAGCATTTGTTAAAAGTAAAAAAAAAAAAAGAATTACAGGACAGTAAACAAAACAGAAAATTCACAAACATTAAATCATTTGAAAGCTTAGCCAAAATTATTAGATCAAGTCCTTTATTGGCAATAGAATAAAACCATAAAACTGTACCTTAGAGTATGCAGACCTATTTTTATAATCAAATTAATAAACATTAGAGGGTCGTTTTGTGCTTTTTTATTTTTACAAACTATTATGATCTTCGAGTTCTGAAAACACAAAAACAAAGTGAAAGGGTTAATCGACTTCTCTTTAACTCCCTCAATTCTCGAATCTCCAGGTCACCACATCAATTGACGGGACTTCTTGTTTAGCAAATAAAGACACAGAAACGAAAGAGTGCCTAACAAGTTCTCAAATGAGTGTATTTTCAGGGCTAGCATTTATATACAGTTTGTCACGCAAGCAGCGAGATCTATCGCTTCCTTATAGTTAATAGTACATACTTGTCTGACATTAAAAAGATAAGCATTTGAATAAAGATGGGACAGGAACATCCTGAGGTTGAGCGAGGTCATACATCCTGTAGAAGGGAGTCCTCTCAGAGCATGTTACAGAATACATCTGCCAAGGTCAGCATAATTATTTCAAACATTATTTTAATGCATATATTGCAAAAAGAGTTAACTATTTCATATCCTTACACAAAGTCCATACAAAACACTTCCATCCCGTTTTTAGAAATGCACAGTCTGTCTGCATCAAACACAACAGACGGTTTAAAGTTAATCTCTCTATTAATAGGTTGTAGAAGCACTGATTTAATCAGGTTACGTTGGGTTCATCCGCCTTCTCCTCCTGCTTATGTAATTGCCCTCCACTAGAAAATTTGGAGAATTTTAAGATAGCAGCAAAGTGCAACATAAAGAGGTAATAGCTTTAGCTATTTCAAATAATTATCCTGACTCATCTTCATTCCCTTCTTGTGGTCTAGCTACAAAATACAAAGAATTTGATCAAGGAAGCAAGGGAGTACACACACATACATTGCCATACATTGTAAGGGAATATAAAATATTAAAGGATTCTTTACACTAAGAACAATAAAGATGTGGAATTTTTTGTCTAAAGATGTTGTCGTATTATATTCTATATTTTTATAAAAATACATTTTTTTTTCTTTTTCTCAAAAGCAAAATATACAAGGATATAATTAAAGGAAAACAGATACAGACTTATTTTACTTTTGTTATTTAGCACTGACCCACTGTGTGTTTTTATCTATAATTAAAGGGTTCACTATAGGCATCAAAACAATGTTCGCTTAGTGACGCAATTTTTGTGACGCCATTTTCTACCATTTAGGAGTTAAATTACTTTTTTTCTTTCCATGCTGCCCTAGTCCCACCTTCCCTGGTGGGGAAAAAAACGTTTTTATTTTTACCTGTTTGTTGGTGTAACCTTTTTTTTCCAATTCTTTATTTATTAGTTTGGAGATTCAGTGGTACAGAAAAAGACAATGAAGTAGTGAATCACAGTGACACTTACACCAATACATTGGATTAAGTCGTCAATGCTGTTTCTTGTACAGACTATATAAGATAACGTTAACTTGTGCCATCAGTTACACATCCGGCCTAACTGCAATCATAGTGTCTAAGCGAACTGAAGTGGTAGCAAAGTAACACATCGTCCACTTGCTTTATCTCAAACTTTTTTTTTTTTTACAATTTTTTTGTGTGTTCTTATCCAATTGGTCACAGACAGCTGTCACTGCCTGCACAGTACGGTGTGGCGCCATAACAAACAGTGATGGAAGAGCAAATACAATTGACATTACGGGTGTATTAGTTACACATCAACCCTGTGGTGGTAGCATGGCCGATAAATCACATTTACATATGGTGCAATTATAGTGTATGCTATGGAGTGAAATCTATGTGTCTACATGTTCATCGGTTAGTGTAACCTTTTTTTAAGGACATGCCTTGCATCCTACCTCCTCATACTGATTAGTTGCTAGAGTCAGATGCAGTTTTAGATTCTTCATGTACAAGTGGTAGTGTTGGAACTCTCTAGTCAAAGAAGAAGTGGGTGCTGTCTTTAGGCTCCGGGAAATTCAGAAACATCCAAAATGTGGGTAAACCATTGGTAAACCCATTAGTGTTTCATGTGTATGACAATAGTTATGTGCCAGCTCTAGAGTGAAGAAAGTCTCTAAGATAGCCCTGTAGGGATTTTGGAAGCAGTCTAATGTCTAGATGGGAGTGTATGGACATAATATAGAGAGCATGAGTGTCCAACCTTTGGACTTCCCCAAGCTACATTGAGTGAAGAGAAATAGTTTTGGGCCGCACATAAAATTTAATATAATATGAATTTATATAATAAAACTTCAAAAGTCCTTTACTTAATTTTGATATTTCATTTGCTTTGTAGATAACCTTCTATTTTTAACCTTATTTGGGATTGCAATATTTATAGACACCAAACTAGGGAGCTGTTTGAATGCGCACGCGCCTCTTGCCGCGCATGCGAATTCGGAGCTGAGAGGCAGATCAGGGCGGAGAGATCCCCAGCGCCAAGGGAGCCCAGCACTGGAGAAAGGTAAGTGCTGAAGACGCACACACTCTCACGAACAGATGCATACACACTAGCTAACAGACACACACATTTATTGACAGACACACTCAGTGACAGACATACATACACACTCACTTACAAAACACACACTCACTAACAGAATCCAGACTCACTAACAGACACACACACACACACACTCTAACACACACACACTCATACTCTAATACTAACACACACACACACTCTAACACACACACGAACACACACACACTCTAACACTAAAACACACACACTCTAACACACACACTCTCCCCTGTGTGCTCCCTCTTCAGCTCCCTCGCGTGTCGCGTACTGATACCAGAGCCGGAAGGTGACGTCATCTTCCAGCTCCGGTATCCGTGCGGTGCGCAAGGGAGCTGTAGAGGGAGCACACAGGGAAGAGTGCTACTCGCGCACCCGCCAGCCTGCCCGACGGGTAAAATCCAGGGCCAGCCTGGGGGGGGCCTTGAGGTGGCCTGCTCCTGGGCCCCCCAGGAGAAGAGGCTGGCCACAGTGGGTACATACCAGGCTGCAGGGCGGTCGGGCCCCCTGGTGGGCCAGGCCCGGTCGCAGCCGCGACCCCTGCGACCCCAGCATGTACGCCACTGTCGCACACACCTTATCAGATATATACACACACATACACATAATCACAGACCTATACAGACCCACACACAGATACAATCACATACACACATAATTACTGGCATTCACACATAAAAATCACGTTCATACACACACATTTCGTAATTAAGAGGTTAACCCTGGTGGCCAGTGGCTGCTGCTGTGATGAGATCACTGTGCTCTTCCTGCACGTGTCGCCCGCGCACCCAGTAGTGACGCAGATGCCAGGATGACGTTATATCCCAGCTGCCAGCTCACTTCAGTGAAGCTGTGCAAAACGAGCACAGTAAGTAATGGGCTCCCTGCCTCCCATGTCACCCGGCAGCCTGGATGGCAACTGGCCACATTACAAGCACTTCATTGCCGCGGGGTCCGACACGAATAATATAGCGTGAATGTGCTGAGAAACGCAATGGCATTTTTATTAATACATTATGGTTTAAATATTTGAAGATATGTGTTTTATCTTCGGGACATTCTGCTGACATATTTTGGCTCTGTTCACTACGCTCCTGATTTGTGACCTCCGACATTAGACTAGAGTCTCGGTTTTTTTTTAGCTAAACTCCTTAGCAAAACAGCGAAATATTCTTAAGTTGCAAATTGATGCCAAAGTTTGAAAACAGTGAAGCATACTTCTCAACTATTCTTTGCGACCAAAGTCCTGATTCTCTCCTCCAGTATTCTGCATTGCAGTGACCCTAAGAGGGGAATTTGAATTAATAGTTTTCTTGAGTAAAATTTTTGGTTTCTACTAATATGTTAATCTTTCTGTCTGCTTAGCTGAGGAAGTTTGGAGTAGACAAAACTCTTAGTGCGGGGTGGCAGCAGGCTTTACAACCTAGTTTCTCAATCCATGTTAAGCGTACCCGAGGGGGTATGTGCACCAAAGACAGGGGGTACACCAAGAAGTAACCTTGGCAGTCTTCAGGTTGTGGCCGGCTGGACGAGAATGGAGGCAGAGGCGTCAAGGAAGCTGTAATCTCTGTGCTCTTTCAGCACGGCAGCCTATCGATCCCTATGGTGATGCCGGAAAGCAGGTTATGACATCACTCCGGCCCCAGCATCACTTTAAACAGTACGCAAGGAATCAACACTAGGTCTGCTGTACTTTCTATTGCTGGTATTTTATGTAGTACCTCAGGATCTGGTGTACATACAGCTAAGGGCAAGCCTTTAAACACAGATGGAAGATTGAATCCTTGGAAGGAATTTATACTTAAGGCTTTTTAACTTCAGTGAATGTGTGAGTGGCCATTTGCGAATACAACACTTGTGGTTAATTCATATACACGGTTATACGCTATATCTTTTTGTTTGTTATTGGTTTAGCAGATTATCCCCTATTTTTTTGCTTATATTTCGTGGACGACAGGAGGGAAGTCTTTGGGGATACCATTGAAAGCTTCACCTCGTACAGGGAAGTTTTTTTCTGCTTGTACCTAATTTGGCACTAATTGCACTTTGTGTGGTTTGTGTACACATATACTGTTTTTTCTTAGCTAAGGGCAAGCCTAGCCTGATACAGCTGTGATTTAGCTCTCCTATTTATTAACATATACGCAAAGTTTCCGTGACAAATCATTCAGGATAGAAATCTATGGAAATTAAATGGGGAAACAATAATTCAGAAAAGGGAAAACAATATAAATAATGGCCATAAATTTGCATCTCTTTCATTCAACTAAGCTCCCTTGCAAGTAGAAGTCAAGCCTACTTTGTGTGCCTTAAACCATCCATACCCATGTATTAATGGGTGCATAGCTTAGATCAAGAACTCGTCATTAAGGTTGAAACTGTAAAACTGAAACCATCTGCTATTTTGTTATTTTGAATATGCTTCCATATTCACTAGGCAATTTTATAATGGCATCAGTGGACTGGAAACCAACCTCACAATGGGAATTGTTGAATAAAGGGGTGTTTTTTTTTTTTTTTTTTTTTTAAATCAAACATTCTATTAAAATGTATGAATTGGTCATTGAGTTAATTTACTATGTGCCATGTACCTTTTTCTTTATTCTTGTTATATATGTATTAAAAAAACAAAGGTTAGCAGCCGCTGAACTAACCTAATCCTTGTTGTTTTGTTTTTTCTATATATTATACAGTATTGTTTTTCTCTCCACTTGTTATTCGGAAACATTGTTAATTCTAAATAATGATAAAAGGATTTAAAAGAAAAAATAAAAATTAATAAATACAAGAATGTAGTCTTTATTTTAGTGCTTTAATTGCTTTACTTTTAATGTTTCCAATCTCATTACATTATGAACCCCAGGGAGAAGATTAGAGCAGCAACGTGGCAAAATAACTAAAATCATGCCAGCGAAACAAACAAAAGCTATGAACGACCTTGCAAATCAAGTGAAGCATACATAAAAGTAAAGAACAGCTAGCGGACAAAAAAAAATAAAAAAATGAGTACCGTCAGTGGATACACACACATTGTAACCACTGGGATATCCCATATTACTGCTGCTTCATCCTATTAAAGGGGAAGTGCCCTTTTCTGGATGTTACCTCAATGTCTAAACATTGAAAATCACCTGTAAAGTGTGTTAACATTTTCATATAAAATAAACAGTTCACAGTTCACAAATCCTCTCTTAATGAGTGTAGGTGGTATCTATTCAGGACATAAGAAAAGGGAAAAAAAGAAGACTCATGATGTAGTACATATAGCACAAAATAGCAAAATCATTATTATTCAGACCCATTCATGTGGTCCAGAGCCACATCCAGGCTCTCTGAGAACAATTTGAGGGTGCCTCCTTCAACGCCTGATATGAAGTTGAGACAAATGGTGGAACCAACCAGTATTCTAAAAAATAGTTCACGTGGTTCACAATAATTTTTAGATGAATGAAGTTCGAGGCTGCGATCGCTCAAGGTCACTTTCAGTCTGAGAAATTTGCCAGTTAAGGATCTACTTCCTACATTAACAGGAGCATGTGATTGCGATCACATGACTGCGACAACGCAAATTCGTTGACATTCGGAATCAACTTAGAGTCCAAGCTATGCAGGACTGGACTACCATACATATTAAAATCTTAAGTACCTCTGTAGTTACATAGGCTGACAAGAGACAGGTGTTTATCAAGTTCAGCCTTCCTCACATTTATTTTTTGCTGTTGATCCAAAAGTAGGCAAAAAATCCAGTTTGAAGCACTTCCAATTTTGCAACAAACTAGGAAAAAATTCCCTTTTGACCCCAGAATGGCAGTCAGATTTATCCTTGGATAGAAGCTATTACCCTACAGTTAAAAAATTATGTAATTGAATATTATGTTTTTGCAAGTATGCATCTAGTTGCTGTTTAAATATCTGTATAGACTCCAATAAAACCACTTCTTCAGGGAGAGAATTAAACATCCTTATTGTCCTTTGCCTTAGACTAAATCTTCTTTCTTCCAGTCTAAACGCATGACCTTGTGTCCTATGTATAGTCCTATTTGTGAATAGATTTCCAAACAATGGTTTGTATTGGCCCCAAATATATTTGTATAATGTTATCATATCCCCTCTCAGGCGACGTTTTTCTAAACTAAATAGGTTTAAATTTGTTAAGCTTTCTTCATAGCTAAAATGTTCCAGTCCTTTTATTAATTTTGTAGCCTGCCTCTGCACTCTTTCTAGTGCCATAATATTCTTCTTTAGAACAGGTGCCCAAAATTGCACAGCATATTCAATATGCGGTCTTACCAGTGATTTATAAAGCGGCAAAATTATATTCTCATCCCAAGAATGAATGCCCTTTTTCATGCATGACAATACCTTACTGGCCTTAGCCACTGCTGATTAACATTGCACATTGTTGCATAGTTTGTTGTCTATAACAATTTCCAAATTGTGACATCCGGTCACTTCCTCCCACTTTACTCCGCAGGAAGGAGGAGAGAAAGGGCGTGAGGAGAGGCAGCCGACTCACATCATCCCCAGCCACCCTCCTGTGACGAAATGGTAAGGAAGAGAGGAGGGTGGCTGAAAATGAGGTGTGTGTATGTATGGCAGTGTGTGTATGCCAGTGTATGTGTGTATCTATCTATGCCTGTGTGTGTATGGCAGTGTGTGTATGCCAGTGTGTGTGTGTGTGTATGGCAGTGTGTGTATGCCAGTGTGTGTGTGTGTGTATGGCAGTGTGTGTATGTATGCCAGTGTATGCATGCCAGTGTGTGTATGTGTGTGTGTATGTATGCCAGTGTGTGTATGCCAGTGTATGTGTGTATGTATGCCAGTGTGTGTATGCATGTATGCCAGTGTGTATGCCAGTGTATGTGTGTATGCCAGTGTATGTGTGTATGTATGCCAGTGTATGCATGCCAGTTTGTGTATGCATGCCAGTGTGTGTATGCATGTCAGTGTGTGTCTGTATGTATGTATGCCAGTGTGTGTGTGTGTGTATTTATGTAAGTATGCCTGTCAGTATGTATGTATGCATGTATATATCAGTATGCAGTATGTGTATGTATATGTATGTTTGTCAGTATGTTTGTCTGCATGTATATGTGTGTTTGTGTCAGTATCTCCCTATGCATGTGTGTATGTCTGTTTCAGTATTTGTATCTGTTAGTGTGTGTGTATTCCTGTGGGCGGGATTTGGAGGCGGGCCCTGTTGGCGGGCTTGAAGGGGGGCCCAGACCTTGAGCTGTGTTAGGGGCCCCAACATTTCTGATGGCGGCCCTGCTAAGCAGCAATCATGCAAATAGGAACCTGGTAACTGCCTTTGTGGTCAAAGGCTGGTTACAACCAATCAGATCCACAGACAGGGTATTTATACCCAGTTCTCATTCTGCTCAGTGCCCTGTCGTGGTTGTCCGAGAGCGCGTTATTGATTCTGGTAATTCTGGTTATTTGACTTTGACATTGTTTTTGACTTACCTGTTTTCTGGCATTCCTGACTCCTGGCTTTTCCTTCTCGCTGTGTCTTTCTGTGTCCCTTGACCTCGGCTATTCCTGACTATTCTTTGGTACATTAGTTCGGCCATTCTAAGGTCCGGTATATGTTACCTATCAGTCCTCTGTGTTACACAATTCTATGTGCTGGATCATTCTGTAATCCTGACACCCAGTCCCCAAGTCTATTTAAATACCTCTGCACCTTTTCTGTCGTCTACTCTTTGATTCTTCTATTTTATGTTATGTTATTCGGTGAAAATACATATGGTTCATGCAATGTGAAGATATGCACGTAATGCCTCATAAATGATACACGGTACTGGGACAATGCTACAGGAATGTATTCGTTATGTGATGACAGTGCTAAGCAACCTGTTGTATATTGAACTTATCTGCTGAACCAATAAAAAATGTCAAATTGGAAAAAGAAAATGAACATTATCTTATCACTCACTTTTTACACTGACCTTTTTTTTAAAACATGACCCTTACAAAGTTTTGTAAAGTACTTCTACAAAGTAAAGATTTAATCCTTGTTTGCACATGTTATTAAACAAATCTTTTAAAATACTGCAGCCATTGTTCATCTTATTAGTTAAAAGTCCAAGCTTTGCAAAAGTCGCATTGATTAACAATTAAAAGGATTATATTGGACAATGCAACAGACAATATCTGTTCCCCAGACAGACCGATTTAGTCCGGCTGAGAAAATGTGCTGAATTATCTTGGTTCAAAAGAGTTGGTAATCTCTGTTTGGGACATCAACTGTCTGTTTGCTCAGTCAACATAGTTAATTCATATATAGCAGCACAACTACAACTGTAAATCCGCAAAGACTCTTATTTTCCACAATGAGAAAAAAGCTGCTAATTTTGTAACAGGAATGGTAAATATGGAAGGCTAATTTCAGGAAATGACTGCAATAATAAATATATTATAATAAGTACTATACGTTAGTTTAGGAAATAAACAGGATTTCTGTCCTTTTTAAGATGCAATTAATGTAATGCAGTAAAACGTGTACAGTTGTAATCAAAATTATTATGTGGCTGATTTCTCTTACATCCTACTCTTAAGGCTTTTTAATAATTTTTTAAATTTTTTGTAAGGTATTACTCTTAATAATACTGTTTATCTAAATTATATATAAAAAATTATGTGTTAATATTCTTTTTTAAAATTTATTTTATAAATTCTTTATTTTTACGTGCTCGGTTAAACGTTTAAGATATATCAAACATTTCAAGAAGTTAAGAGATTTTGTATGATGACAGGTACACAATATTAACAAATAATATCCATATCTTAAGGTTATCAACAAGATATATATTGAAATGTTTGGGGACAGACCTAGGGCAGGCAAAGATTTAAAAGGCTAGCGATTAGTGTGCGCTGCTCTCCTGGGTTACTACAGGTGTGAGGTGGGGGTATGCCCCTTTTATTTGTTTTTGTTTTTTTTAAACAAGAGGATAGAAGGGCACAATGGAGCGTGTGTTTGTGTGTGCTCGGGCTGGTTTCTGTGTGTTTTGGGGCTGCCAGAGTGTGTGTGTGCCAGAGAGCACCGTGTGCGGTATGGTGGTCTTGCTAGTGTAGATATTGGTCGGTGCGAGTTCAATATATTAGTATGGCATGCTTAAAGTTACCCCTGACTTTGGGGGTGGCATGGGGGGGCGGTTAGTTAAGACGCCTCCCTTCTCTAGATAGCCTGAGGGTTGTGGCTTCTATGTGTGAGGGAGGCTCGTTTCTTGCCGGGTAAAAGATACATAAGGCCCTTTGTCTTTTGGGGGTTTATTGGGTTTCCTTTTGTACATTTGGTATTTGATGTGAGCAAAAGCATAAAACGAGAATTTGAAAACAATACTGGAGTGAAATAAAAATCAAAACAAACATTTTAGGTATTGTGATCTCGGTATTCACTTGGCTGATCACATTTGAGGGTGTCCCAGTCCCTGCTCAGTTACAGGTGTTTGGGAGATGTAGGCTCCTTGTCATCGGTCCGGTTGAGATGCCGGCTGCAGGTTCCCAGTTTGCAGTTTGGTTTTCATCTGTAGTCGGAGGTTGCCCCGGGTGAACTCCTAGTGTATTCAGGAAAGCTGGGGCACTGATCGGGGATGTGAGGTTGTGAGCAGCCCAGAGTGGTGAATGAGTATACTTATGTCCTCTAAATTGCTTTTCTAATTCAATTTGTACAGGAGGTACATCAAAAGATGCAACAAAAAGTCTGTATTGCCCCCTACCACACCATAAAACAAAAAGCTAGCACACACTCCCTAAACAGCTGAAATAAACAGTTTTTTTTTTTTTTTTTTTTTTAAATTAAGTGTAAAAGATTAACCCTGGGCTTGCCAAATCCAAAAGGTCAAGGAACAAATGTGTGCGGAACACTTATACTTTTCCAGTGATCAGAACTCTACATTCTAGTCACCATGACTACTACAGTTTAATGTAGTGATTCTGATTGCTACATCCAGGCATTTCAATGAAAACACTGCCTTTTTCGAAAAAAAATGGCAGTGTTTATATTGCTGCCTAATGACACCTCTTCTGGTAGTCACTCAGACGGCAGATTGTGCATCACCTACGTTCCCCATAGCGATGCATTGCTTCATTCAAAATCACCATTGGCTGATTTTGTGGAATATATCAATTCTTGCATGCCAAACATTCCTTTTCTATTGTAAAATACGATATCTCATTCTATAGATATTTTTCTTTTTTTTATGTACAATAATCTATATACAAGATAAGCTAATGGCCAATCTGTTGTATGGAAGTGCTCATCCTAAAAACTTTTAATCCATAATCTGCAGCCAATTTATGCATGTAACACGAGTCATAACAGAAGATTGTAATCTAGATAAGAGACTAGGAAAAATGTATAAGAAATTCAATAAGAGGAAAAAAATAGAAATATGCTGAGGCACTGCTTACATCTCAATTTGAAAACGAAATCTATGGATAGGAAAAGATTAAGAGAAAGCAAGGCGAAACAACCAGTTGCACAGACAATAACACAATGTATTGTGCACCACCTAACACTTAACCTAACATACACCCACATGCTTGGAATTGTCAGATTCTAGATGAGTCTTTTGTGGACAGGTAGTTGTCCATTTGCAGTGGCAAGTAACTTTTAGTCTTGACTACTAGCATTGGATTTGACACTTTGAGCCCTTCTTGTCTTCTCACATAATGAGATTTTGTACATAGTATCTGCAGTGGCTGTGATCATTTGCTTAGAAATGCTGGGTATTCAATGTAAACTGCTCCACTTGGGAAAGGCTGGCCACAGCTCTGCAGGCACCTTGACCATTTCTTTTTTTTGACTTGTTTCATGCAGTGTGCTTGTCGGATTACCAGGGGTGTTGCTAGGTTCTAGAAACATCTGGGGCTTGAGCCTACACGGACAGAGATCATATATTATTATCAAAGATTACATGATCCATGTGTCTTCTGATGATCCAGACGCAACTCTCTGCTCATTCATAGTCTTAATGATGTTCGAGGAACCAGACTAGTTGGGATGATGACCTCATATCATGGACAGCATTCTACCTCATCAAGGTACACTGGCCACTAGGGAGAATACGTTGAGCTTTGCATCAACAGACACCAGGCACAGGTCATGTCCTTTGTATACACTGAACCACCACAAATGATGCCCCAACTACTATGTCAAAAATGTACATCATTGGGTTGGGGCTGAATCTAGAGGTGGCATTTTTCCATTACATTTTTATAGCAGGAATATATTTGAGGATATATGTAGCAAGGAATATAGGATATTTTGGATGGAAAGAGACTCAAAAACAAAACAAAATAGAATACAAAAAAAACCTTTGTAGATGTGTAAGAATTGTAAAAATGTATTTCACTGTTCAACTATATTGCAACTAGTTAGTACATGATTAAAAAGCAAAGTAACAAAGGTAAAATGGGGTCAAAGGTCCGCAGGTATCTTTTAATTTAACATATATGTAGTTTACATTTGTACTTACAATGCCTATGTATGTGAGATATTCATATGATTGACCTCCTCATTTGGCCAATCAGTCATGTAGTCTGGCAGCCATTTTTAATTTGTCATCAATAAGCATAAGTGCCAAAAAGGGTCAATGTCACAAAGAACAGGAGCCATTTTGAAGTTGAAATGGTCTTAATTCACTTCTCTACATTTATTATCTATGCATGTGCCGTATCCACACTCTTATGTTCGGCCACATCTCTTGGTGAAACGTGTGTTTTAGCAGTAAAAGAGCTACAGGTGTGTTCACCCATCCCAATCATTATTTAGGCATAATGGTTGGAGACAGCAATCTAGAGTCTGCGCAAGAGCTCTGCCGAGCACTTTAAACAACATCCAAACATAACAATTGCAGATGCCTTCAAGTTAAATGCTTCTTCTTTTATTATTTATGTAGAAAATAAATCCACTGGATGTATAGGAATAAAAATGTATAAAAACATACACTCCTAAAACAAGATTCCCACTTCTTATATTTTGTGCTATACCTGCACTAATGTTTAAGCACATGTGGTTTGTCGACCCTTTTGAAATAGTCACACATGTTTAAATACTTTATTAAAATAACCACAAAATCAAGAGAAATAATTAAACAACAACAAACTCACACCCCCAAAATCTTTCAAATCTGTGCTCTGATAAATTTCTATATTTTGTCTTAAAAAAAACAAAACCTGAAGTCCATGTGTCATGCATTCAGATGGCCATATTGAATTATGTGACCAATTTTGAAATATTTTTACTTTTATAAAAACATATTGTTGCAATTTACCTCTCTACGTGCAATATCCGTTCATGTGTTCATTTCGGCCTCTTGTGCTTAGTCAACTCCATTGCGATTTGCAACAATTTTTTTTGTTGTTGTTGTTACAGCAACATTTTCACTATGCCAGATTAACGCTGGATGATAGCAATGTCAGCTAATTCTCGAGACAACATATGGAAAGGAATTGCTTTGGGATTTAGTACCTTTTCTGTCTGATTTTCTGTGTGACTTTATAACTACTGTTTAAAAAAATTTCAAATATGTTTAATGTATCTAGTCAATGTCTTGTGAAGTAGAATCTATGTGAAGGTATTAACCAGTTTTTTCATCCCTGTCTGCTTATTACATCCTCTTTACTTAGTTGAACTACATAGTAGAGATTCTAAGAGGATTGCAGGATCACAGAAAACACGCTTTCAGCTAGTGTTTGACTGTAGGTATGGGTGGGGGATGTAGAAGTAGGTGTTTGTGTAACACAGCAGAAGACGTTATTCATTAAGTATCTGAGGACACTGAGGTGGCAACCTGACTTCATTGGCTAAATTGACCGTTGTTTAGATCAAAGGATTTGTCTACTTGTTATAAATCAGACATTAGCTGAGATGATTTAATGATATGTTTGGTGGACTGAACATATGTATATGTTTTTAAAAGTTTACTATCAAGCAAAACAAATTTAATCTTATTAGAATAGTGTTTTTCATTGGGTCCTTTATGTGGAGCCAAGGTGACCTAATTTTAAGAATGCTTTTTTTTTTTTTTTAACTTCTTGTCGGGTTAAGATTTTTATTATTTTGGGCCCTGGTTAGGTATAAACAAGATTTGTCAGTTTTCTGTCTATTCCATTATGCAAACATACATAATGAAGTTGTCTAAAATGCATCTGCTTGCTACCTTCTCAAAATACCCCAGTCAGCTCACACCTCACCTCTTCTTCAAAAAGTCCACTAGCTTTCTATTTGTCAGCACCCTATTTTCAGATTCCTCACCATCAAATACAAATCCCTCCATAACCTTGCCCCTTCTATCTCTTCTCACTCCCTGACCCACTATCTCCATTCCCTTTCTACCACTTCTCTTAAACCACCCCCATTCCCACATTCTTCTTCTCTATTCTGCTCACTCTTGCTCTTAGCCCCCTACTGCTGGAACATGCTCCAGTCTCCCATCTAATTTGCTGTCCTTGTATATTCAATAAATTGCTATGATTGCTCTTTAGTCTAACGTGACTTGTCCTCTAAGTATTATACCCAACTACGGCCTCAGTTAAATAAGCTTCAATAATGCTTCAAATCGGTTTGAAAAACTTTATAAATTATGTATCCACAGAAGTCACCATTAAAGTCTATAATTCATTTAAAAAAAAATTTCTAGCAGTTTAAAATCACTTAAAAAAAAAAAAAAAAACTTATCCAAAAATAATAAATTGGGGCCTATATTGAAACTAAATATCTGACGCAAAACATTATTTTCAATCACTGTATAACTTGGTAATTTATGTAAAGCACACTAGATAATTGCTAAATAAATAAATACAATTATTTTGCTCACATTCAATCTTGTGATAGCACCCAGAACTAATATAACACTGCTCAGAATACCATAAAACAAAGAACGTATACTTGCTAGAACAATTTGTTTCCTTGTGTTATTGAACACAAGATATGTACACATACAGCTGAATTGCTAAAGAAAAACACAATTAAATTTAAAAGCTCTGTTCTCTTGCAAAATCTTATAATTAATCTAAAAGAATAAACCAATTTGTGAGATTTTGCACACATATATTCTTGCTCCTTAAAACCTGGCTGTGTAAGTTGTTATAACATGAATTATCCGTACCCTTATCTCTGCTATTCTGGTTTGCTTCAAGGCTGATGTTACTTAGCCAACCTATGCACATAGTGGGCAACGAACCAGAGAACAGTTGATTTATGTGGTTTACTTTCTTCTAACTGTATTCCTCAGATTTTCTGAGGATGAATAGATGCGTGCACAGTCTTACTTTCCACGCTATGTTTTAGAACATACTTTATATTTTCAGAGTAAAACTGTCTGACTGTCACGTATTCATCCGCGTATAAAAATGTGGTTAATGACATTTACTGTCCACACAGGAGAAGTTGTGCCGAGCAGCAACCAAATCCACAGAAGGATTAATGCTGAGCAGCAACTATGCAAATGGGAACCTGGTAACTGCCTTTGGGGTCAAAGGCCGGTTACAGCCTATCAGACCTAGAGGAGGGGTATTTAGGCCCAGTTCTCATCCTGCTCAGTGCCCTGTCGTGGTTTCCCTTGTGGTTGTCCGAGAGCGTGTTATTGATTCTCACACAGTAATCTATCACAGTAAATGAGGAGACTATATTTAAAAGAAGAAAAACTACCACAACAAGAGGACATAGTCTTAAATTAGAGGGACAAAGGTTTAAAAATAATATCAGGAAGTATTACTTTACTGAGAGGGTAGTGGATGCATGGAATAGCCTTCCAGCTGAAGTGGTAGAGGTTAACACAGTAAAGGAGTTTAAGCATGCGTGGGATAGGTATAAGGCTATCCTAACTATAAGATAAGGCTAGGGACTAATGAAAGTATTTAGAAAATTGGGCAGACTAGATGGGCCGAATGGTTCTTATCTGCCGTCACATTCTATGTTTCTATGTTTCTATGTTTCTATTCTGGTTATTCTGGTTATTTGACTTTCGCATTGTTTTTGACTTCCCAGTTTTCTGGCATCTCTGACTCCTGGCTTTTCCTTATCGTTGTCTCTTTCTGTATCCCTTGACCTCGGCTATTCCTGACTATTCTTTGGTACGTTAGTCTGGCCGTTCTAAGGTCCAGTATACGTTACCTATCAGTCCTCTGTGTTACACAATTCTACATGCTGGATCATTCTGTAATCCTGACACTAACTCTATGCCAACCCTTTATCAATTGCTGCAAGTTATGTAAACAACATCAAATGTAGGTGTCACAGGTTTGCTAGTCTATTGCTGTTATTCCTTCAATCCTCCACTCGTCCTAATTCCAGATGTGCTGAATGTGAAGATAGTACTATCGCTGTGTAGAGTTTCCCCAATATAATGGACGCAACCAGTCATATTTGGTAGAAGAAGCAATATTGACTTTATTAGGCCACACTTGGCTTTTTATGCAGTGCCCTTGTAACATATTCATCCTCACCTTGCGGTCAGCGGCCATGCATCTGCACGAATGACACTTGCGGCATGTTAATGGACGCCGGCCGCTGAGGATCCAAGCTAATTATACCCCCACGCTCACTCACGTAACTGACGACGTCGGCATTCATGTGACATCGCACACGCACCACGCGCGGACGTTTTGGGGTCAAAGAACTATCACGGCCAATCAGAAAGGTAAAGCAGGTATAAAAGCCTAGAATTACCTTTCCTCATTGCCCTGTCGTGGTTTCCCTAGTGGTTGTCCAAGAGTGTATTACTTATTCTGGTTATTTGACTTTGATTTTGACTTCTCTGTTTTCTGGTATCACTGAACTCTGGCTTTCCTTTATCGTTGTGTACCTTTCTGTGTCCCCTGACCTTGGCTATATCTCTGACTATTCTTTGGTACGTTAGTCCGGCCATTCTAAGGCCCGATATACGTTACCTATTAGTCTCATGTGTTACACAATTCTACCATCTGGATCATACTGTAATCCTGAAAGCCCCTAGCATGGGGTTTCCAAGACAATTATCTCTAAACACAAGCCATTGTGTTTAGAGATGATTGAGCTCCAATTAGGATAACTCCATTATCTCTCAAATAAGAAAATTTACATAAAATGTTAACATATCATGAAAATACAGGAAAAAAAGTACTGGAACCCCACAAAAATCATATTCCCAAATAGCCCCGATATGAGCGCACAACATATCCAAAAAGCGCTCAGATCGGTTTGGTGAAACAAAAGTTATGTTCTAGCAAAGTTTTGACCAACCGGTCGACTTTGGGAGGTTCCTGTGCGTACATCGATGAACGCATCCCCTGGCTTTTTAGAAATGAATGCCTTCCTTGTTCAGTAGTTTCTTACTCTCAAATGCCTTTCTCCTAGCTGGTCGGGAAGTCAAACGGGCAGGGGTACAAGTTTCCTCGGGGTTCGCGAGCTTGTGTAGCCGACAAAGAGATCCTTGCCGTCGTCGACCATGTACCGCTGCTTGCGTTCGGGAGACAAGATGGCTGCTAGTCCTGATAGCACATTTTGTTTGTATATTTGAATGGCGGCAACCTGGGGAAGCAGGGAGATTGCTCATTGTAGTTAGCAGCCAGGGATGGTCGGTGATTACGAGGTGTTAACAAGGTGGACCACACATGGTCTGTTTGGTAACCGAACACAAGGGAACAATTATTTGGTAGTGATTCCATTGGAATGCAGGGGAATATCAGACGAAACAAAGTACAAATAAGTGAACACGTACAAGGAGTCCCATCTTCTGTGACAGTAGGTTAGAGTGGACCTGTAAGGCCCCTAGTATGAGATTTTCTTCTTAGCCATACAGATCTTAGCCATAAGTCAAACTCTTAATATTCTTCAGCATTGTTGACACAAGTTATATTTTGGACTAGGTACAACCTATCTACCTTTTCTATCAAAGCAATTCTAATTCTTTTAGCAGCTCTTCCATTTTAGATTAGACTTCTATTGAATCTTTACTTCTCCCAATCTGAAGTGGTCTGTTAGGTGGAGGTTCTATAAATAATAACGCTCTAAAAAATAATCTCTTAAAACCTCTCAACAATGATGCCAATTTACAGCATTTGAAAAAAATATGTGTGGCTGAGGAAAACCCTCCATCTTTTACCTATCACTTATGGGTTCATAAGCAGCCGAGAAGAACATAGTTTGCCAACCTTTACATCACATGGGAGTGGGATTTGCATATTTATTTACCACAAGAATAATAGCAAACTCTTTTGTTGTAGTTCAAATTGTCATTTAATTCCTACTTACACAGGAAACAACTTATAAGATTTTTATCTGGTGGTATTGAACTTTCTGTTTTATGCACTGTGTTTTACCTTAATTGCCTGATTTGGTTTTGCTGTTGTCAAAATGCTTTGGGAACATATGACCGTCTCTGGGTGGAAAGTTGAGCTACATTTAAAATCTTGATGATCAGGGATTTCTTATAAGATGAGATAAAAAAAATAATCTGGTGTTGTGAAGTAGTATCGGGTCTTAAATAGTCATGGATTTAATGCTATTTGTCCTCTGTTTAATTTCTTATTTAACAAAAGATATGGAATGTGGAGACATTCCACCATTAGATTGTAGAAAGGAGTAAAGATAAGAGAGCCAGAGCTCCAACTGATCTGGGATAGAGAGTGTCCACTCAGAGAAGGTTAGAGCTCTGATATGTTTGTGTTTTTGTGAAATTTTATGCAGGTATTTTACCTGATATTAAAAATCTGCTGTGAGGAGGGATGCGCATCCCCAACCAGAGTTTAAAGTGGTACACACTGGTCTCTCTCTCTCTCTCTCTCTCTCTCTGATAAGGCATAACTGGGGAAGGGTGTTTGGCAATATTACCCTGAAAGACTTTGGGTCCATACGAGGGCAGCAGGTGAAGTTTTTAGCTGGAGGGGCACCAGGTTTCACCCATAGAATGTGACTACACCCCTTTCTCTGGAATCACCACCTCCTGATCTGTTGGAATGAAAATTTTAAAAACTGTCAAAATAAAATTAAAAAAATGCAAAACTTAATTTCATATGTTTAACCCTTTGACTGCCTTAGGTATGACCAGCAATTTGCAAAGAAATGTGAGCAACACAGCCCTGGCACTGAAATGGTTAAAACATATAATTATGCAATACTTTGTATGCAGGAAATTGCTTAGGTTAGAGAGTTACACTATGCTCTATGAATCAATAAATTATGCTAAAATATGAAATTATTTCAATTGTCAGCACAAATTATAATGGTAAATTGCACGTCGACTATTTCCCAAAGTAAAATAATGTCGGTAATTCTCTCTTTTACTACTGGCAATATATCTAGAGCAGGGCAGACAATGGTCTATCAGCTTGTACACTTTCCAGATTCTATATGAAATTTTCTTTTAATTTTTTTTAATTATTATTTTCATAATTTATTTTAACATATTCCACAGCACTCTACTATGTAATTTGCAATGATTACAGAAAAATATCTAGTTCAACAAAAAGAAAAACACGATGGTCCAACATGAATTTTCATGTGATACAAAGTCCTTGCAATGACACGTTATGTAATGTAGACTTTAAAAATGCATAGTTTCAACGGCAACATTTTAGATGTATACTCACACTCTTGCTGAAAATAATGGCATATGTGCATCATGTGACCAGCACAGGGATGATCAAGGGATCTTCTAGATTAGTGGAATCCATCCTGTATCGCTGAACCTTAACTCCGTCCTATGCACAATAGGATTCATATAAAGTCTTCAGGTCTACATATAACTCTGTATCAGCACCCATAACCAGAGCTTTCACCAAACAAATCTTTTCTTGTTCACTAGATCCTGGTTTAAAGCTGCCATATTGCAAGGGTTGCTATTATAATGCTTTGGCAGAATCTTTTTGAATACATTGCCATGTTTGTCTATGTATGAAAAGCACTCCCAGAAGTACATAGCTTACATATGCTGCAGCAGTAAAATAATTTAATCCCATTGTCTCATTTAGGATTGTTCATGGCATAGTTGGATTGATTTTTAGCCCCAGGTATGGGAATGCCATATGCTGCCAGACCACATGTTTCTTGCGGAATATAAATGCTGCATACTTAATAGCAGCACTGTTACACATCATCCCACAGTAACAATCATTTACAGGTATCATCATTTACCTTGAATTATTTTCGTTTGTTTTCAGAACTCGTGAAGAAAATTGCACACCAGAAGTTTGGCGAAACACGAAATGATTATCAAAAGGTTCGTTATACACAGGGGTGAAGAGGGAGTGAAAATGTTTGACCCCTTTAGTGCTTGAGTGAGCTAGTTTAACACAACCAAATGTCAAAACTTTATGAAATCACAGAGTGGTGTCTAAAAACCCGCCACAATAGAATGCCCTGTTTATTTAACTTTGGCATCTCTATCCAGATTTGATTTCATTAAATTAGTGGATCATTGTGTTTTGGAATATGAGCCTTAAACTCCAGGTTGTTGTGACTGCAAATGCATTCATTGGTCTTTAAGAAGTTCAAGGTAGTGAACACAAGTGCAAATTTCGTATTAAAGGAACACTACAGTCTGCTAGAGTGGTTATGGTTCCATGAATAACCCGAGGCTCTCTCAGAGTAAATAGTCAAACTGTTTGAGAATAGTTTGACACGCTGCCTGAGTTCTGCGAGGTGTCTGCCAGGTACACGGCTGAAGCAGTTATTGTGCCTGTTGTGTTCCTTTTAAAGCAATATAATCCATGATTGACTGTGTTTTCTTAAATTTATTGTATTTCTTGTCATCCATCAGTATGTGTAAATTGAGTGTTACCTGGCCATTAATAAAATTGCATAACATGGTGAACTTTAAATCTTTCTCCCACTATCGACTAACTGGACTTGTGATGTCAGAGTTCATCGATACATTCTATTTGCTAAAAAAGCTGATGGTAATTTGTTTAAATATTTTAAATTGCTCCGCGTGATTCCATGCTACTTAGAGGCTTGTCTCATTATCATCCGAAGCTATATTCTTCCTTTTAACGCCCCCTCCTGCACGGTCTCCTGCTCCATGTTCCTCCTACTTTAGAGAACTGATCTGTGGGTGGTGATGATGGATTTATGGGCATAGGTGTGCGCAGCCTATTGCATTAGGGTGTGCACCCTAAAGCACAAACACACATGCCACTTGTATATGTATGTGTGTGTGTGTGTATATATATATTTATATACATACATACACTGCTGTGTGTGTGAGGGTGCTGTTAGTGTGATGTGTATGTAAGGGTGCTGTGTGTGTGTTTGTGAGAGTGCTGTAGTGTGGTATGAGGGTGCTGTGTGTGTGTGTGAGGGTGCTGTGTGTGTTTTGAGGTTGCTGTTAATGTGCTGTGTGTGTGAGGGTGCTGTGTGCTGTGTACTGTGTGTGTGAATTTGTTTGGAGTGATTGTGTGTGGGGGTGGGAGGGACAAATTAGGAAATAACCCCCCTCTCTTCTTACCTTTTGCCTGGGAGTGAGGATCCTTGCTGCCATCCCTTGTGGTCCTAGTGGTGAGTGAACTCTAGCCTGCAGGGCTAGAGTTCACTCTTGCGAGATCTGAACATTGCCACCGCAATGCTCCGACCTCGCGAGAGGAACCCGGCGGAGCTGCTGGCTAGAGCTCCCCGGGTCCTCTCCTTCCTCCCTCCCTGCCTGTGGGCCGGTGAGGGAGATCTTTGCTCTCCCTCACCGGCCCATTGAGGCACACAGCAGGGCCGGCGCTCGGATAGCTCCGGCTCTGCATGGACCGACAGGGGAGATCCTGTGATCTCCCCTGCTGGCCTCTATCCATGCGCGGCCACGGGATTAGGGTGTGCCCAGACACACCCGCCACACCCTGTGTGCACGCCTATGTTTATGGGCAATATGTGGAAGAGGACAAGAGAATAATTTTATTTCTCTTTAATCCCTTTTCCTACTTTGCTTTATACAATTTAATTTCTTATCTATTATATTTCATCCCAACATGCAAATGTGCAAAAGCTAGAAAAAAAAAAGAACATATTACTGTCCCTTGACCAGGCCTAGTGTTCTAACAAAAGTGAGAATAGTCAGAGTACAAGCCGAGGTCAAGGGACATAAAGACAACAGGATGATAATACCAGCAAAGGGTCAAGGAGCACAGAGGTCACGGCTATCAAAGAACAAACCAAGGCCAAATACAGGAAGTCACAGTAAGAATGTACTCTTGTGCTACTAGAGACCATGACAGGGCACAGGTCTTCTAGTGGAGTGAGCTTAAATAGCCCTAGCATCTGACATCACCAGAACTACTCCAAATCATCATTGATTTACAACAGCAAATATTGTGAGCATCGCAGTTTGTGTCACTATCAACACGGGACAGTTCAAAGTTGTTTCACCTTGCATTTATAGTGACAAGGGATCAGAGCACAGCATTACTCTGGGCTTTGGAATGATGCCGAGAGTGACCACCAAAAGTGATACTCCTTTGTATCTCCTTCAGTTCTCTTCTATGTTCTGTCTGGCTTATCATTTGTTTCTCTCATTCTTCTCTTGCTCTGTCTTGTCCCGGAGGCTGTTGGTCACAAAACGTTCCCCTGTTTTGTCTGCGATATAATCTTGTGGATGTTTTATTTAAAATATACAAAGTGGTGTGATAATAACGTTTTGTATATGTTTGGGAAGTTATGTATCTGGATATGACTGTGTTATTTTCCACTTGTCTACTATTGGATTGTTACTGAAATGTTTCCTTCTCACTCATTGTTCTATTAACATGATTTTGTGCACACTGCCTTTCATTACATGCTTTCCACATCTGCTTTGCCTTCCACAGCCAGAGAACGTTGTTCTCACTCTCCAGGTAATTCCTTCTAGTCGTATTCTTAACCCTATTTTTATTTTACCCCTAATGGCTCCATGAATAGAATCATAGTAAATGTTAATAAATATTAATAAAAAAGAACTTTCTAAATCCCCGTTTTCGCTCACATCAGATGTCTCTGTTTGGTTTCAGATTTAACTTTCTTAAGGTCTGAAGTTGTAATAAAAATGAAATCTCGGCTTTCTGTTTGAATTACACTGATTTACCAGTGAGGTGTCTTTTCCTTCTTTAACATAGTTCATCGATTTTTACTTCCCACGAATAATGCCAATTAGCCCGTTACATTTAAAGTCACAGGGCGTTACCTCATTCTAAGTCGGGATCACACCTCATCTTATACTACACATTGAATTAGTATTTAGTCTTTCAAATTTTATTTTAGTATTAGGCTGCTATTCTTTGAAATGACTATTTAAATACTGGGGACTCCTACAGCAATTAATTATTTCAGTTTTGAGTTACTTTGTAAAAGTTTTATGGTTTGCTAGTATTGAGAAAAATGTTTGACTCCATCACTGTAGAGCAATGGAAAGTATGATTAAACGCAGTAATATAGAGCTATGAATTAACATCAAGTCATAGTTCTAAGGTGAAAAAGATCAAAGTATCATACCTGGAGCATTTCATAATTACACTTTACGTTTTCTTTATGCATGCCCATAACCTTCGTGTGTTTTTGTTTCAGACGATACACTATGAGATGGGTTTCATTATTGCGGCTGCAGTTGGCCTGTTTTTTTCTCTGTTAATGCCTCTGGTGGGTCTGTGCCTCTGCATGTGTCGTTGCTGTGACAACTGTGGCGGGGAAATGCATCAGAGACATAAGAAAAATGCCGACTGTCAGCGGGGCTGCTTCGCAACATTCCTATTTGTTTCTTCGGTGATAATAAGGTTAGCTTTGCTGCACTCTGCTTTCCAGTTTTGCCAATTGATACCAATTATTGTTTGTTCATAAAAAAAATGAGTAAAGATTGACCTGTTACTGTGATAACTGACTTTTTTTAATCAGCTGATTCCCGAAAACATTGGAAAGTCTTTTTCATGTTTTTTTTAAGAACCCATTCATTGGTTAACGTTTCCTATGGTTTGAACAATTAACATGAACATACCTCCCTCTTCAGCTTATCGCCTTTAGGCAGAGAATTGCGTTGGTCTGTTGCAAGAGGGGGCTGCGTGCAAGTCATGTATGTACTTTCCTGCACAGTCTTGGTACATTATGTAGATTAAAGCAAAAACACTATATACTTCATACAGGATGAGAAAAAAGTGGCGAACCGCCAATACACAATCCAGAAATCCACGTAGAAGCATAGGAATCTGCATCATAGGCACAGCCATTGGTCACTTGCATTATGATAATTATGAGATTAATCTAATATAAGCAATTAAAGGGACACGCATCACTTTAACAGATTTAGCTTTGAATGAGACAGGTGCCTCACTCTGCAGATTGAATAAAAGCAGGTAGATATGATTTGTTTTCAGGTTTTACCAGTTTCATATTTGTAATCCAATGGTTAGAGCATGAACCTATCCCTAGAAATGCTGGAAAAGTGCATCGGGCATGCCTTACAGACAGGGCTGCCATCAGAAATGTTGGGGCCCCTGACACAGCTCAAGGTCTGGGCCCCCCGGTGCCTGCACCTGAGTCCGCCCAAAGTGCTGCCCCCCCCGAATCCGCCCACAGGGATGCAGTGTCTGCAGGGCCGGTGCAAGGATTTTTGCCACCCTAAGCAAAAGTAAAGTCTGCCGCACCCCATGTGACATCACAATGCCCCACCCATATGATCTGCCATGTTAACTAACACCAGTGCTGCAGTGCCGCCGTGTTTACATTAAAAGGCCTGCAGGGACAGGCTAGACACCAGAACCACTACATTAAGCTGCAGTGGTTCTGGGGACTATAGTGTCCCTTTAATGTGAGGTAAATTAGAGATTAGTGCCATGAATAATATACTAGATTGCCTACTTACAACCAGATGAGGATGATGATGGGCTCTAGCTGCCGTCTGGCTCCACTGGTCTGGTGTACAACAGGCTCTCTGGAGGCGGTTTGTAACTGTGGTCACAAAAATCAATGTTCTGGGAGAACAGGAAGCAGCTCCATTTTTTTGAGGGCCCTTTACACAGCTCAAGGTCTGGGTCCCAGGGTCCACCTTCATGTTCCACCAATGATTTTGTTCACAGGTAGTGGCGTGTGTCTGTGGGGGATGTCCTGATGTGTGAAAGGAATGCATTGTGTGAATCTGTGTTTGTATGTGAATGGGCTGCAAGATGAGTTTGTGTATGTATGGGATGCAGTGTGTGCGTCTGTAAGGGATGCATTGAGTGTGTGTAACGGGTGCATTGTGTGTTGCTGTGTGTAAGGGATGCATTGCTTGTGTACGTGTGTCTGTGTGTAATGCATTGTGTGTTTTTCTGTGTGCAAGGGGTGCATTGTGTGTGATGGATGTCAATCTCTCCCCCTCCCCCCCCGTCAATTTCCTTCTCCCCCCCTCTCCCTCCAATTTCCTTCTTCTCCCCCTCCCTCTCCAATTTCCTTCTTCTCCCCCTCCCTCTCCAATTTACTTCTTCCCCCTCCAATTTCCTTCTTTTCCCCCCTTCAATTTCCTTCTTCTCCCCCTCCCTCTCATTTCCTTCTCCCCCTCTCCAATTTCCTTTCTTCTCCCCTCCAATTTCTTTCCTCTCCCCCGTCCCTCAAATTTCCTTCTTCTCCCCCCGTCCCTCAAATTTCCCTCCTCTCCCCTGTTCCTCAAATTTCCTTCCTCTCTTCCTCCCTCAAATTTCCTTCCTCTCCCCCCTCCCTCAAATTTCCTTCCTCTCTTCCCTCCCTCAGAATTTCCTTCCTCTCCCCTCCCCTCAAGTTTCATTCATTCCCCCCTCCCATTTCATTCCTTTCCCCCTCTCCCATTTCTTCCCCTCTCCCCTCCCATTTCATTCATTCCCTCCCTCCCATTTCATTCCTTTCCCCCCCCTCCCATTCATTCATTCCCTCCATTTTGTTTGTACCTCTCCCATTTCATTCATTTCCCCCCTCCCATTTCATTTCCTTCCCCCCCTCCCATTTCATTCGTTTCCCCCTCCCATTTCATTCCTTTCCCCATTTCATTCCTTTCCCCACCCATTTCATTTCCTTCCCACCCCTCCCTCAAATTTCATTCCTCCTCCCTCCCCCACCCCCGACACCCGGCGGCAGGCGGGTGGTCCGGCGCGCGAGGGAGCACTCTCTGTGTGCTTCCTCTTCAGCTCCCTCGCGCGCCGCGTACTGATGCCGGAGCCGGAAGATGACGTCATCTTCCGGCTCCGGCATCAGTACGCAGCGCGCGAGGGAGCTGAAGAGGAAGCACACAGAGAGTGCTCCCTCGCGCGCCGCCCGCCGGGTGTCAGCAGGGCCAGCCTCTGGGGGCCCTGAGGTGACCGGCTGCTGGGCCCCCCAGGAGAAGAGGCTGGCCCTGTGGGTACATACCGGGGTCGCAGGGCCCCCTGCGACCCGGTATGTACCCACTGAATGTGGGGCCCGGACGACCTGAGCAGTCCGGGCCCCCAGGACCGCCGTGCCCATGACAACCGTTGCGGTTGTCATGCCCTGATGGCGGCCCTGCTTACAGATGTACACATGTGCAATTGGAAGATCTCTTCACCTTGCAACATCTTAACAGGGGGTGATGGGAGGGAGTCCGATCAATGTGATCATGCAGATGCGGATTGGGTTTCTCTCTCCTCCTGCTTCACAATTATGTCCTGTTTTGGTTATTAGAGACCTGTCTGAAACTGAGATGGGGGAGTACAAGGGGGTGGGAGCTAAATAAACTCCCCCAATTGAGAGGTATGTCCAATAATGCAATCTGACAAAATTTATAGTAAGTTTATAAATATGTTTCTTTTTTCTTTACTTTCGTTTGTATATTTGTTTAAAAGTGATGCTTGTCCCTTTAACTCGTATTTTGGTGGCTCTTGACTCTTCTTAATAGGTTGTCTGAAGAGTACTGCAACATGTGGGCTAATTTCAAAATAAAATCAGAAGGTTGTCAGGTGAAGGAGGATGGTACTTCAGATAAGTCTTCGATCTCTCTCTTAAAGACCACAAAATGTGAATTTAAAAAGGTGGCTTATACTGAGACAATATTTATCTGAGTTACTAGGTTTTTTTTGTTTCTCCTACTGTAGAGTGTACAGAGACAGTCTCATTATATCGGCCCTTCTCTTATTGAGAAAGACAAGCCTCAAGCAGAGAGAGCTAGTGATAGATATTGGAGAAAAGAGGTTGGCACCAAAAACACGACTGTACCCTAGTACACCCTGACTGTAGGAGTCAGTTCTTTCACCCACATGTTTGCCACCTGACTTTCTCCAAAGAAATAGTAAGGACAGGGGAGAATAGTAATAGTAAAATGATGCACTGACTTGCGCGTTTCACTTGTATTCTGAACTCGTAAGGAGTTCCATCTCTCTCAAACTACAAACTCTGTTATAAAAAAAAAAAAAAAAAGGATTTTCTCTAAATTCTAAATGGTGTCAGATTAAATTCTGAAAGGCAAAACTGGCTTAAAATATCTGTTCTGAGAATATTGTCCAACTATGCTATAATCACAGCTTGGTTATTTTAGACTAATTTTTGTCATTCAGAATTTTACTCTGTACTATTAGAAGTTTATTGAATAAACCAGTAAAGGACAAACTGACATGACAATCAAGATAGGACATAGCAAGCCAGCTGTCTTTTGTTATATGTAATCCAATGCAACAAAACTCTTCCATCAATTAGGGAACACCCATACATCTAATTAAAATGATTTTATTCATCGTAAAAACTCATTGCTAAAGATGGGGAACAGGCTATAATTTGTCTAGTGATTTTATTGCAATGGTTTTGGTAAATCTCTTTAAATCATGATGACTTCCCTGGTAGGTCATCTGCCAAGAATATGTTAAAAACTCTACATGATGATTTAAGGAACTGAAAACCAAAAATTAAGTGTTTCGTTTTTTCTCCCTAATATGCACAAAGCAAAGTGTATGGTTTCTCCAGGAAATATGTTGTATGAAATGCATAAGTATCCATTTAAATCAGCCCTAATCCTGGCTTCCTGCCTGGAACTGATAAAGATTACATATTGGCGAATGCTGCTGTCTCGGGTGATACAGAGCTTAGTAAATTTATCCTGCTGGATTTATTGCAGGCAATCCTTGTGTATAAAAGGGTCACAGACATGGTAACACCGCCGTAATTTATAGGTCACTAGTAAGTGTTGCCAGAGATCAAAGCAGGTTTAAATAATGCAAGGGATATGAAGAGAGAGTCAAGTTATTAAACTGTTTGTATAATACACTATGGGCTTAATTTTATTCCTCGGTCTGTGATCTGTGTAGTTATATGTAGATACACAGGTTTGTGTGATTTTTCAGGTAATATCTGTTTTATGTTCTGAGAAACATTTTCCCCCTTTTCACATTCTTCACACAGCTCCTTGAGTTCTTATTAAACGAGGCACAAAAAGCTGGCTCAAAAAAGGTTAAAGGATCACGATAGGCACCCAGACCACTTCAGCTCAATGAAGTGGTCTGGGTGCCAGGTCCCCCTAGTTTTAACCCTGCAGCTGAAAACATAGCAGTCACTGCAGGGTTAATCCAGCCGCTAGTGACTGTGTTCCTGACAGCTACTAGAGGCCGCTTCCGCGATTTACACTGAGTAAATCGCACTTATTTGATGCTGGACATCCTCATGGAGTCCAGCATCAAATAAGATCCCCATAGGAAAGCACTTAGTAATGATTTCTTATGGGCGTGCTTGAATGCGCGCGCACCTCATTCAGCTTCACTCGGGAGCTGACGTCGGCAGGGGAGGAGAGTTCACCAGCACAGAGGCAGTCTGGCGTTGGATGAAGGTTAGTGGCTGAAAGGGTTTTAACCCCTTCAGCGCCGAGGGAGGGGGGCACTACAAGAGCCTATAGTGCCAGAAAAACTTGTTTGTTTTCCTGGCACTATAGGGTCGCTTTAACCAATAATAGCCCCTGTTGGGAGGTGCTGGTCCATATAACCCTCTGTAAAGTGGGTCACTTGTGGAAATGCAATAGATGAGAGAAAAAGGGATATTGCCATTTTCTTTTTCATTTGTGTTTTAAAGTATTTTTTTAGCTGTAAATGTGTAAATACAGTGTGGAAGGTGGGTATGCTCACCACCCGCATTTGAGTTGCATGTTTGCCGTTTTGATCCTTGGAATAGTTAAACGCCCACTGTAGGCACCCAGAACATTCTGGCTCATTTCAGTGGTCTGGGTGCAAAGTCCTTGTCCTCCTTAGTCCAGCAAAGTAAATCAAGACTGCCTCTAGTGGATGTCAATCAGCCATACACTGGAGGCACTTCCTGCTAGCCATAGGCGACTTTTGGCTACTTTTTCATGCTTTGCATGAGGACATCGAGCGTCAATAAAATCCCCATAGGAAAGCATTGAAGCAATGCTTTCCTATGGGCAGGGCTTAATGCACTTGCAGAGCTCACCACACACAGACTTTAGCCTCCATGTTGGATGACATCAGACGAGGAGGCCAAGCGTCAACCTAGCACCGAGGGACATTGTTGCTGGAATCGAGTGAGTACAAAAATGGGGTTTTAACCCTTTCCATGCTGGAGGGATGAGGGGCAGAGGTAAATATAGTGTAAGGAATACAACTTTTTATTCCATAGAATCCCTTTAAGGGGAAATATTTGTTTTTAGAATGTCCTCTGTTTGTAACTGTTGGCACGATGTCCTAAAATCTTTTTTAAGACCTTGATCACATAGAGATATTGGACCATTTACCTCTGCAGGCAAGTAAATGGTAGGCTCCATATTTGTACTCTGTGTATGAATAGCTAGATGCTCCAGGGAAATAAAAAAAAAAAAAACCTCATAGTACCTACCATCATACACATAGCAAGGTAGTAATATAGTATGTATCAAGGTACCATCTAGAAGTCATTTATTACACAACATGTCCATTATTATTAATAATACTATTAATAATAATAAAAAATGCCTCTCACATTCCTCATATCTTCCCTGTAGTGGAATTCCATGGTCCTGTATGCTGGGCCTTCCTGAGGCTATACGTGATTGGTGTGTGCAGTCAGCTACAGTATTTTATCGTTCTTTACTGCTGTCCAGTCTAGTATTTTATGAGCCACTTTAAAGTTACATTGTTACAGATCTTTTTTCAGACATATTTTTTTTTTTTCTTTTTTATTTGTTTGTAATGACTCTCTCTCTATATATGTTCACAGTGTAGGAGTACTTTGTGCTTATGCAGCAAATCAAAATCTTACAACTCAAATTCGAGGATCAAGGCATCTTGTTCAGAGTAACTTTAAAGACTTGAGAACATTATTAAGTGATGCTCCTACGGTAAGTTTGTTTTTTGTTTTTTTACTAAAGATATATCGTTGGTCAATGTTGAATAATTTTTTTGTTCAGTTTGGTCATTCACACAACCTTAAAGGAATACAGTGATCGTGATGCTGCCTTTTAGTGCACAATTTCCTCATAGTCTCCCCTTAAGTGGAACCTAAGGTTACTTATGTACTTATAGAGGTCATATGTAAAGGTCACTGGGCCACTGCTGCTCACATGGTATGCATAGTTTTAATGCAAGTGCAGACATATTCTCATTGATTATCAAAAGATAAACCATGCAATGTAGCTAAGTAACAAACAGTTTAATTGTTTTTAAAACAATACATACACACATAGGCCTTGATTTAATATTGTTGGATAAGCTTTCCAAATGATTTCATGTTATAAAAAATGTTGTAATATTTTATTATTTTTCAATATATTTCCACCATTGCCTTTAGTATATATATATATATATATTTGGGATTTTTCTGAAAGCATTATTATTATGTGTCTCTGCAGTTGGCAGATTGTCCAGTAGATGCCGCTAAACAATTTATGAATGTTCAATGAAATGTAATGAAAGTGTAAATCAAATTACTGTCAGTTTAATATTATGTTATTATGTATTCAAGTATTGACAACTTCATTAATCACAATTTTAACCTGTTTATCTAGAAACACTGTGTAATGTTTTGTGTTTAAATGTGTTCATTTACTGAACATTTATGCAAAGAAGTAGGTACATGGTTTATTTGTTATTATTTGTCTGTGTTGTGTATGACATGCAGAATGAAATGATATTTACACCAGCTATTGCAATGTACTTTGTCTAATTGGACAATTTTTTATTTTATTTTATTTTTTAGCAAATAGACTATATCCTGAGCAAGTTCAATATTACCAAAGACAAAGCACTTTCTGATCTTAACAGTAAGTACACAATGCAACTGTAACAACGTCACAACAAACTGCATTCTGTTAAATGATAAAATCTTGTTTAAATGAACAATATAGCATTAGGAATACAAATATGTATTCCTCACGCTATAGAGCCCTAGTCACCGTTTAGGTGACTAGAGCCCTGTTCCTTGGCGAATAAATGGTTAATTAACCATTTATTTGCTTACCTTAATTCAGCGCCAGGCTCCCTTGGCACTGGTGACCTCTCCGCCTCCATTGATGTCAGCTCCCGAGTGGAGCCGAATGTGCATGTGCTGCCAGAGATGCGCGCGCTCATTCAAACCTGCCCATAGGAAAGCCTTACTCAATGTTTTCCTATGGGAATCTTTTTTGACGCTGGACTCCGATAGTAAAACAAATATGTAAACAGAAGCTGATGTGATAGTAAAGCATAAAGTAATAAAATATGACTGTGTGTATATGAATATTATACACAGTACACTTATGCGTTATTGACTGATTTATTCATATATATATATACCTAAATAGTGGAAGCATGGGCTGCACTCACGGTCTTCTTATGCAAAAATTCTTTATTTCATTTAATAACAAAAATCGACGTTTCGGTCCACGCAGGGATCTTTCCTCAGGATAAAGTGACAATTACACAGTGAAATAAACTTGAATATATACTCATATGTATTATAAGAAAGTGACTTACCTCAGGTGTGTAACACTAAAACCGGCATTCTACCCCTGTGACTGCGCATGTGCAAGAATACCACGTCCCCACGTAGACTCGCGGCCCATGCGTGATGACGTCAATGAACACCGTTACCACGGCGACTCTGTCAACAACACCATAGTTACTGTCTAGGATCAACAGACCATATTGAAACATAGTTTAAAGGTATTACCACCAACTCATCCTACTGGAATATTGCAATATTTAATTTTTTTCCTCATAATATGTCCCTATGTATATATTACATCTTATGTCTTACCCATAGAATTTTCAAGGTTTACATCTGTTGTTGATTCCTTTAATTTTAGAAGTCTATGATTTTCATTCCTATATCTCTCATGTAAACGGTAAACCCCATATTTGTCTACTCTTGCTTTTTTTTTAAGGGATTGTTTATTAAAAATGTGACCCAATATTCATTTAGTATATTGTATAGATAATGCATTAAACACAATTTTGACAACATTTTAAATAATAATAATAAAATTATTAAATAAAAAGGTTACAAACATCAGAAGTGCATCGCAGGAGCTCCTGATTATCTGGCCGATTTGGGGATGCTAATCCCGGCCAAGTTGCTATTCCACCTTCTAAAATGGGCGATGCTGATTGGACATTCCCGGACACACAAAATGGGACTTTTATCGTGATTCTAAACCTTCGGGAGCCCCGCAATAACGTTGCGGCCTGTTGCAGGTGGAGTTTGGGAGAGGCAACCATTCTTCTCAAATTCTATTTTCTGTCCCAGGAACGCTGTGTTGCTAAGCCCCCTCTCCCTTGACTGATGGGGGATATCCAAGTCCCCACTGGACTGATTTGAGCTGTTTTAGCCACACTTATCTTGTGCTTTGAGCTGCCATCGCAACTTCTCTCAGCCACAATCTGGTGATTCAAGATTGTGGCTGCCTTTCCACACTGTCTGTGGAGCCTTTTCCTGTCTCAGCAGAATCCATGCAGTTACTTACCTACAAACGTCTGATCCTACCAGCCATTGTATCCAGGCGAGCTCACGAAGATGGCAGACACCTTCGTTCAGACTGGAGAAGGCATGGCAACTCCACCCAGTACAACTAAGCTCTTCCTCATGAAGCTAGACTTCATGACTAAGTTATATTTGAGTGTTTCTTGGCTACTATGGAAGCACGTAAGGCAGCAACACCACATCTCACTCCTGCAGGTGCTCAGAGGAGCAAGCAGCAGGGAAAAAGAGAGCCTCTGTTGAGCACAGCACTTGTGCATACACCTGTTCTTCCAAGTGTTACCCCACCCAGACTGAAGGCCTCTAGGGGTTGGCCCCTAGGACATTGCCAACACCGGCGGAGGATAACCAATGACTGACCATCAGCTCCTCCTGCATTCCCATACATAGGAAGGACTTGAACTCTAGGATTCTCTAAGTTCGTGGCCCAGAGATGCTGTCCTACAGATGCTGGGGGTACATCCTACCTCACACGTATTCTACAGCTGCCTCTTGCTGCCATCTTGCAGGCCCCAGTTGCCTTCCAGTGTTGGGAATCGGTTGATGATGACTCTATATACAGACCTACTGCTTTAGACTAACTTTCTACTGTTTTTAGCGGCCGCCATCTCACTTCTGGCACGTTGTCTAATATCATTCTTGTTTACTTTCATAAGGGTAAGAGTGCTATATTGATGAGATGCCCAGTCCCAGTGTTAAAGCTTTTTTTCTACATATAAGAAAGATTGACAAAATAAATTATTTAAAAAGCACCTTTGGTGCTTAAATCGACCCTTTAGCTTTTCTGTGTGACTCTATATGCCCATTTTGGTCTTCTACCTGCAGTCACCTTGTATTTGAGGTGCTATTAGCAGCTTGTCCAGTAGATGGCACTTGATGCTGTGAACGGTGACACTCTGCTATTATTATTATTTATTAATCGCCACCAAGTTCTGCAGTGCTGAACAATTGGTGGACTAACAGACAAGTATTTGCAACAAGACGTGTTGGATGCACAGGAGCAGAGGGTGTGGGGTTAAGTGACAAAAGAGGTAAGGGTAGGATGTATTTTATGTATGGGAAAAAGTACGTTACTAGAATAGTTTACAATGAAGGATTAGTTTTTTGGATGACACAGTTGCAGGAGAGGAAACAAGGTGGGATGCCAAGGTGCGGGGAGGGAAAGCTATTAACTTTTTAATTGCTATGCTTTCCTAAAGAAGTGAGTTTAATGATGTTTTGAAGGAACTAAGACTGGGTGAGATCTAACGCAGTATAGAAGGGAGCCCTAGAGAGGTCTTGAAGGTGGGTGTCAGAGGGGCGAGTACAAACAAAGGATAGAAACAGCTAATGATTTAGAATGTATTTTTTGGGTGCTCTTTGGCATAGGAGAATATAAATGGTGTGAAAAACTTGCAGGAGTTTTATCTTTTAACTTCCTAAACACCTGTATACATGGGGAATTCAACAAAATATAAATCTGTGATATTTGCAGTAGAAGAACCCACAAGGCCTGTAAACTTCACCATGAAAATCAGTACAATTGTGGAAATATATATAAAAAAATAAATTTAAAAAAAATTGCTAAATTGAGCAGAAACTTGTGATGAAATGACCAGGTGAAAAGACTCAAAATCACTCAGATGATAAAGCCCAGGATTTTTGTTTTGAGAATTTAGCTATAGGGAAAATCTACTGCTGGAGGCGGCACTTTTCCCCCAAAACTGATATATGTCCAGTAAATCAATCTGTGGAAATTTATAGTAAGGAATTTGACAATTTGAATGACAATTTTTTTTTTTTATTGCTTTGAATCAATATGATAAATTCAATGTAACATGGACAAATATGATTACCACAGGCTGGTAATGGGCGGTCTCCTGCGTCTTCTGGGAGGAAAGTGTATAAGGTGTGTAATAGTTAGGAGAGTAATACATGGGGGCATAGTTGTTTTTTTTTCAAAGTGTACTGAGGTAAATTGTTCTAATTCTTTTATCCAGTCCAATCACAATGTTGATAGTGTATAAAAAGTATATTGTATTTGATTAGGTATATTTAAACCCAGATTAAATCTGTGTTGTGATAGTTTGTGCAGTGCTATTCGGGGGTCTTTTTGTTTCCAGAAGAATTTGGAGAAAGTTGATGTTTTTTTTCCATCTGATCTAGAGAGCAGTATATGTAATGCTTGTAATGGATATAGAGGTTTTGGCGTTGTGACTAATTTTAGTACTCTCTCATTGGGAGGTAAGTTTGAGATTGTCCATGTTAAAATTGTCAGTGCCTGTAAACGTATCGGTGGACCTGGACCTAATCTCAGGGCTGTTGACTTAGACCAATATACTTGAAAGCCTGGAATTGAGTGTATAATGCTTTCCTGAAATCATAGAATCAAATTCCAAAAAAGTTATATATTAAGTTTCTAAAAATGTGAGGCCAGGATAGTTGGTCAAACTGAGTATCTAAGCTGAGCAAGACTGCTTGGTTTTTAGTGGAGTGTTTTTCATATATGGAACCTTCGTCTATTGCCATTCTGATTCCCTGGATGGACTGCCTGCCTCTAGTAAATCCCAACTGTTGGAGAGATAAGGTAGTGAGCAAATATAACTGGAGTCTGTTGGCCAGTATTTTAGGAAGAAGTTTAAAGTCATTACTTAATAGCACGATCGATCTGTAGGAAGGTAATAGTGCTGGATTTTTGTCTGGTTTTGCGATTAGAATAGTTCTTGAGGCTGTAAGGGGTTCAACCGATATCTATGTATATAGCATTGAACAGTGAGACTAAGGTGTTGGTAATTTGGCCTGGTCCCTGGGCCTTTCCTGCCTTTCCCATTCTTATTGCCCATGCTGGTAGGCAATAATAATTCTCTAATAGGAGAATTTATCTTTGATCATAAGTTAGTCTAGGTGGGTTTGTTCCCTTTTTCAGATCCATGCCTTTCTTAGGGTCATATGGCTGTGAGAAAATGATGTTTGATAATGATACGATATGGACGTGAGGGGCCGCAAGTCCACTATAGTGCTAGGAATACAACTTTGTATTCCTAGCACTATAATATTGTGCCTTTAAACTTGTAGTCTTAGTTTAACAAGGTTTACAAATATTAAGCTTTACTTGCAGTATGTTATCTATATCTTCCAAAAATATTGTCATTCTAAACATGTAAGGTACGTCCACAATCAGGACTAATAAATTCATGTATTTTGCTATTTCGTTCTAAAGCTACGCTTGCTGTGTTACAATGAATATTAACAAAACGTTTTTTTTTGTACCTTTTTTATAAATAAGGTTTTGTTGTACACATATCTTGAGTATCACAAGAAAGCCACCTTAAAACTTTGAAAAACAATAAATAATACATATGAAGGTAATAACAGTTCAACAAACACAAAGCAAAAGTGCATAAATGGTCTCAGGCATAACCGCAAGGATTCTTGGAAAACCTGGGTCCCAAAGTGGTTAAATATGCAGTAAACTGTAATCGTGCTGGGAGCAGTCCATATTTATTCCTAGGAAATGATGGGTGAATTACTGTAAATATTATATTGCTTATTGTTTAACAACTGTAACTGCGGTATCTACAAACATTACTAATGTAGGGAAATTAGGACTTTGATCTGCATGTTTAAAGTCATGATAAGGCTTAACCGTAATACAATGATTTTATTTTTTACAGGGCTTCTCTTTGCTGTGTTCCAATTCCCAGCTACAAAATTCAGAAAGACACTAAAAAGAATTAGTATCACTTGTTTCAGCCACCCTGTACTCTTGTTCTGTTGTTAGACTCTAACTGGCTGTGCATGATGGGAGTTGTAGTTCGAGTATGTCAGGGGAAAATGGCCAAACACTGATAAGTGTACTGGTGACTAAGGCAACAGAGGAAAACAAACAATGCCTGCACATGTCACGCAATCCAGGAAAAATTTAACTTGTTTTAATAAGATTGATAGACCTTAGGCACGACAAACAGCAGTGAAAAGCCCCTAATTAAATATACATTTTTTGGTTTTAGTTATACATTTTTTTTGGTTTTAGTTATATTTCATGCGCCTTTATCACAAAATTGAGGATACCTTTGTATATTGCCTTGCGAATGTTCAGTATCTGTAACTGAATGTGGCAGCCATGAATGGTCAATGTGCTGTATTTTGAGTTACACATTTTGGGGTGAGGAATGCAAATGCTAACTTGTATTTTTAGTCATACTGAGTTAGTAAGAACACGAGAAGGTCTTGGGTATAGTTATAGACAACAAGCTAGACATCAATGTGGAATGTCAGGTTTACAGGGCCTGGCTGGCATGGTGGACAGACACACTTCGAGCGAGCTCTTCTTATTCAGTTAGCAAATCCTGACTTACTGCTTTGAATTTAACTTCAGAAGTAAATTAAGCCAAAAGCTTTCCTAACAAGTTGGGCTTTAAGGCATTTCTTAAATGATTGAAGACTAGGGGAGAGTTTGATGGTGGTAGGCAGGCTACTCCATAGGAAGGGAGCAGCCAGCAAGAAGTCCTGCAAGCGTGAGTGGATGTATGGTGCGAGCAGCAGACAGGAGAAGGTCACGGGCAGGGTGGAGGGACTGAGAAGGGGCATACCTATGGATCTGTGACGAGATATAAGAGGGGCTAGAATTTCTGAGTGCTTTATATGTATGGGTTAGCACTTTGAATGACTCCTATGGGATACAGGAAGCCAATGTAAGGACTGGCAGAGGGGTAAGGTGTGAGAGAACCGACTAGAGAGAAAAATCAGTCTGGTGGCAGCATTCATTATAGATTGTAGCGGGGCAATACGGCTTTTGAGAAGACCAATTAGGAGAGGGTTACAATAATTCGTGCAGGAAATTACTAGAGCATGGACAAAGCATCTTGCATAAGAAAGGGGCGGATGCGGGCTTTGTTTTTAAGATGGAATCTACAGGATAACGCATTGGTTGAGACAGCTCCCTCAGGAGAAAATTGGAAACCGGGACTGTGGCCATGGACACACAGGGGTGACCCAGGGACTCAACTTAAAATGGTTTGACTACTTACCATCAAGTAGAACCAGGACACTCCTGTCACCATAACTACTGCAGCACCTGTAGTGGCTACGGTACTTACCACACACACATTTTCTTAAACTAAAAGCCTCAGTCAAGAGACTTGTGAGAGGTGATGAAAAAGTATTCAGTGTTAAACATCTACGTCTACAGTACTAACACAATAAAGGTCCCAGTGTAGACTGAAATATTGACTGTTATTTGATTTTAATTTATGTACATTTCATACAATGTGAGTTTGTTGTTGTTGCATGATATGACAAACTGATTGACATTGTGTTCTAGAAACACTGGGAATATATTCTACAAACAAGGATCGTGATCAGTCCTATGTAGAATACTATCTATAACTGGCTAAAGATTTTCATGTCAACAGACTTTCCTTGTTGTCCATTCTACTCTAACAATATTTTTTTAAATTTAAATTGTTTTTCCCAGATATCTCACCGTTGCTTGGTGAACGAGTCCACGAACAGCTAGGAAAAGATGTCCGTCCAGCTTTTGACGCAGTTCTTAACATGGCAGGAGGTAAATCATCAAATCCCTGTGTCAGGTCCGAAATGTATATGTCCATGTATTTCTAGTGAGTCTCTTTTGGTAGGTTTGAATGCATAATATTGTTCAGGCCACATGCAACTGCTCAAAATAAGTATTTTACTACAAAAGTATCCAGTGCCAGACTGGGAAAAAAAATCTGGCCTGGGCATTTTCTAATCAGAAAGGCCCAATATTAGTAGATGGAGCCAGAGAGGGAGCATTGGTATTGTGCCCTCACCAATAACAACACATCCCCCCAAAGTGAGCATGTTAGTTTATTGCTCTTCCGGGGCAGTCCATGCGCAGAGCTCTGCTAAAGAGTTCTTGCATGGGAAAAAAAGACCCTGTGTAATGCACAGTGCTGTGTTTGCTTGTGACTTGTGACTTGTCTCCTTAAGTGGGATTCCAAAGGACAAAAAGGCTAGGAGAGAGTGTTGTGCATGTGTTTGGTGGCTAATTGTGGTGTTGCATATGTGTACAGTGAACTGCTTGTGTGTCAGGGATATTGTGTGTAGATGCAAAAAACTGAAAATGAAGGAGAGACCACCTCGTAACAAGACGGGCCGCTCTCCTTCAAACCACCCCAAAATAAATGTCTATAGAAAATAAATACATTTTATTGAAAATAGTGAAGTAAAAAACCAAATAGCCCTAGGACTCATAAAAAGTCTAGTCTATTAGCTGCAAGGTATGTCAATCACTAATGAATATAGCAATTTAAACTTAGACAAAGTTGATACCAAAAGTGATAATAACAATGTAAATCACTATTAAATGTGGCCGTCTAAACTTAAACCCAATTGAATGCTAGAAGTGATAATAGCAATACAGACTAAACCTTGCAAGACATCAGAGAGTGCAAAGTTACTAGCACAAGATGGAAGTCAAGAGGATGGAGGGGTATTATGTATCAATCACTTTTAGAAATAGCAGTTAAGACTTAAGCAGGGTTAATGCTAAACGTGATAATTACAATAACAAATCACTATTAGATATAGTAGTTATAAACTTAAACCAAGTGCATGCTAGAAGTGATAATTCCAGTGTAGACTAAACCTTGCAGGGGGTCAGAGAGTGCAAAATTACTAGCACATAATAGAAATCGAAAGGATAGAGGAGGTCATGTAATAAGAGAGGAAAATATAAAGTAGGATATTGTGTGTAGATGGTATACCACCAGACCTTAATAGAGTGGTCATTTTAAATACCCGTGATATAGACTGGGGATTCTACGTACTATACCTAACTGATCAGTACAATTTACATTTCAGTTTAGTTAACCCACGTAATTCTTAGCTCATATACCCAAGTTTACACTATATTTTTAAGGATCACTATAGTGTCAGGAAAACAAAGCGGTTTTCCTGACACTATAGTGCCCTGAGGGTGCCCCCACCCACATCCCCCCTCCCGTGGCACCGAAGGGGTTAAGACCCCTTAAGCAGCTTACCTTATTCCAGCGCCAGGCTCCCTCGGCGCTGGTGACCTCTCCTCCCCCGCCGACGTCAGCTCCCCCATCCAACGTCAGCAGAGCCGAATGTGATTGTGCGGCAAGTGCAGCGCGCGCATTCAAAGTGTCCATAGGAAAGCATTTCTCAATGCTTTCCTATGGACGCTCTGCGTGATGGAGATATAATATGCCTCCAGCGTCGCAGATACGCCTCTAGTGGCTGCCCGGAAGACCGCCACTAGAGGCTGGCTTAACCTTGCAATGGGTTAAAACCTGAGGGACCCAGCACCCAGACCACTTCATTGAGCTGAAGTGATCTGGGTGACTATAGTGTCCCTTTTACCATTTGTATGCACTATTACTTTATATTTCGTTGTTTTTAATTCTTCACTGAGGTTTTAAATAGGAATTCACCTAAAGTTTGGTCCTATCCAAACTAGAAATTTAGGTGATATCTCCCCTTTTCCTCTACGCTCTATTTTTTGTTCATATTAGATACATTTACCTTCTCCACAATTGTTACAGATATCCTCAGACTTCCAGCTAGCTACTTGTTTCCAGTTACAAATTCTACTGGAAAGTAACTATCCTCATGATCTGTAGTTCGTATTATTTAACAATTTAACTACTCATGGCCATATTTGGAGAATTTACCATTTATTATTTTCCCTTAACCTCCCTTAATTTGTATATATTTTTCCTATTCCTCGTATTCCACAAAGATTTATTAAACGTTAAATTTTATGTGTCAAGTTTATTAGGGACCTTATCTAATCTGGACAGATTATGTTCTCCTGTTTTCTCTATTAAATTCTTTCCAAGGGTTATCCCCTCTAATCTGTCCCCAAGATAGTTTCTATACATACTACCAGCTTCCTACAGCTTTCTCTTCTTTTTGGTGGTGCAGTGTGTGTTTATTCTCAATTTTCCCGTGGAACCCTTTGACATAGTGTACACACATCATTGAATCCCAAAAACTTATTTTGCGCCATAGGATAATTCTTTAAATTAGCAGATCTTAATTTTTTTATTTTTTTTTGGCAAAGTTTGTTTTTTGGTATATAAACACAAATTTCTACAGATAATAAACAAATTGAAGTACTTAGGAGCAGATGTGCTTCTGTGTGTAGAGTTAGTGTTTGTATCTAATTATAGCGTTTTAATACAGAGGTGTATTTATATGTTATGATTGCATTTGCGTGCAGTGTTGTATTTTAAATGCGGTTTCCCAGTTTTGTTCTTGGTTCCGCGGAACACCGTTTTATCCGGCCGATCTCCCCACAGGCCGTGAATATGTGAAGCAGGGCTGGTGCCCACTCTGCATGAACCAGTAGGGGAACATCTCTTGATTTCCCCTACTGGCCTCGGCCCATGGCCATCGTGGCTCACCGATGATTTGCCCAGTTTATTCAATGGCCAGTCCGGACCTGCAAGTATCACTTTCGCCATTGCACTACATACCCGTTTGATACTGGGAAATATCCAGTATTTTGGAAGTATGGCAAAAATTTATTTGAAAGGGGAATTGATATCAATTATTATTTTACTCTTTGTTTTTATTTATCCCATATACAGTTGCAAGAAAAAGTATGTGAACCCTTTGGAATGATATGGATTTCTGCACAAATTGGTCATAAAATGTGATCTGATCATCATCTAAGTCACAACAATAGACAATCACAGTCTGCTTAAACTAATAACACACAAAGAATGAAATGTTGCCATGTTTTTATTGAACACACCATGTAAACATTCACAGTGCAGGTGGAAAAAGTATGTGAACCCTTGGATTTAATAACTGGTTGAACCTCCTTTGGCAGCAATAACTTCAACCAAACATTTCCTGTAGTGGCAGATCAGACGTGCACAACGGTCAGGAGTAATTCTGATCAGATCACATTTTATGACCAATTTGTGCAGAAATCCATATCATTCCAAAGGGTTCACATACTTTTTCTTGCAACTGTATATTACAATGAGGTGTGAAAATTAAAATGAGAGGGTTATTCCAAGCACCATAACCATTTTAGTGATTTCAAGTGTTCCCAAAGAAGGCCAATTAAATCAGAGTGCAGATGGGATACACAAGCTTTTATAACCATGTGAAACCCATGAAGGTAAGTTGCGTCTGTATCTAAAAATGTTCAGTCGGTCAACACAACTGCACCCACTTCAGTGCTTTCAAGTGGTCATTGTGCCTGGTGTCTGTTTTGCTTCAAAGCTCTGCAAGTACTGAGCATAACCTCTAGCTGCTGGAGTTGTAACCACCTCGGGCAGCAACACGTGCAGGGAAGACCACAGAGACTAACTCTTGGTTTTAAAACACTTTGTTGTTTTATGTTGTGTATGTATATGGTTGAAGTTTTTTTTTTTCTTGTTTTTTTTTCCATATACCTCATTAAAAATAAATTGCTTCTTTTCATAACTTAATGAAAAATTATTATATTAGTTACCTTTACTCCAGTGCCACCATAAATACAGATTTGTGTTTCACACTCTTATAAAGCCTGTGTGTCCTGTCTGCCCTCTGATTTAATTGGTATTCCTTGGGAACACTTGCAAGAAGCACTTACTGGAGGAGTAACCATAGCAACCACTGTGCATATGCTGTTCCGGAAAGCAGAGAATTCCATGTCAATCAATCTTCGACAAAGAGTTTGTATAGATTGGTTGATAGGTGAAGGAGAGACCAATTTTTAAATACGTTTCCAATTCACACATTTGATTTTAAATTAAATTACCTTCACCAGAGCTTTTAAATCTTGGAAAATGTAATGATTTTCTTAATTTAATAAATGTCAGCATGAATCTGGAAAGGATTTCCAACCTCAGCCTAAAATTCATTGCCCACCTGAGGTCCAAAGAGAATTATGATAAATGTAGTCTGACAGTAGTAAAAGGATCAAGGCTGGCCAACAACATGCTCTAGTCTAGAGGATCATGTACTTACTATTCCTGTTACCTTGGATTTTCCTCTTATGGCTAGTGATCTTTTATAAAATTATACTCAGTGGTAGCTTGTTTCATAATTTAACTTAACTTGTGCACCAGATGTTTTATGTGAGAAGGTACTTTACAAAATCAGCAGGTACGTTAAAAAGATTTACCACCACACGGCTCTGTCGTTGATCCACCTTCAGGGCTTTGGATGCCCAGAACACTACTATTTTTTGCCAAGGGAAGTGATTTAAAGCTTTTTATGGCTTAAACATAAATCTTTTTACATTAACTGGCTTTTAGGTCAATTCCTATTTTAGCAATACTTTTAATACCTTAAAGAAGAAAAGCTATAAAGTGTTTTAAAGGGACACTACAGTTACCAAAACAACGTTAGATTAATGAAGCAGTTTTTGTGTACAAATCATGTCCAAATGCAGTCCCACTGCTCAATTATCTGCCATTTAGGAGGTAAATATTTTTTCTGTTTATGCCATAGTCATACCTTCCCTGGCTGTGACTCACACAGCCTGCCTCAGAACAATATGGTTTCACTTTCAATCAGATGTTACTTGTTTTAAAAGTATGTATGTATTGCTCTGTAAATTGAACTTTAATCAAACACAGAAGGCTCATGGTGGGTCTAGCAAGCTATTAACAGAGCAGGAAATAATACATTCAAAATTAAACAGAATATTCAATAAAGGAAGTTTAAACATTAGATGACTCTTTACAGGAAGTGTTTATGAAGGCTGTGTAAGTCAAATGCAGGGAGGTGTGACTAGGGCTGCTAAACAAAGTGATTTAACTCCTAAATGGCAGAGAATTGAGCAGTGAGACTGCGGGGGCATGATCTAAACACCAAAACCTCTTCATTAAGCTAAATTTGTTTTGGTGACTATAGTGTCCCTTTAACAAGCCACCTGTTAGAATGTGGGCCACGCACTGTTAGCAGACGTCCCAGCACAGGTGGGCCATTTGCTACAACATATAACTATATATTATAAAGTGAAATCTCTGTATTAAGAGATCTTTAAGGATACCAGAGAGGTATCTGCAACATTGCTCCAATTGGATCTCAGAGAGTTAATTGCAGGATCGGCAGCCACAGGTCTCTTTAATTTGATGCGGTTGTCTTTTAGCTGTAGGCGGTCTATGCAGAACGCTCTGATATAAGTGTAATGATCCTTGGCCAAAAAAAAAGTAAACAAATAAAATTCACTGACGAAAATTGAGGAGTTTGTTTTATCTACATTGTCATTGATAAAGGTTAATACCTTTTTTTTTTACCATAGTAGTGTTTTAAACTGTCATTTGTGGGTGTGTGTATTGTAATTTTTCAAGAAACAAATAAAATTCATCTGACTCTTAATTGTCCAGGTATTCTAAAATTCCAGAAGAAATATGTTGTCTGCTAGTCATCCGCTCAGCAATCAGTCATTACATTGGAATGTGTATCTCTGTCTACCTGGGGGTTCTATGACAGAACTTATAGAAAAATGTATTTGAAATAATATTGCATTGACTATGCTTTCATGTCAACACATAATAATGTTATCTTAGAAAACCTAAAGATTTATCCTGTTGCAATCAAACATGCCATGTGTTCTAAGTATTTTTACGTTTTCAGGAAATGTAGGAGTCTGGCGTTCTCACGTTTACCTCCCTAGTGGTGGTTGGTAGTGAATGGGAAATTCTTTAAAAATGTACTTGTTATACAGTGTTGAGGTTCCTAGATGGATTTGTAATGCAATTTGTTTACTAAATTAGTCCTTCTTAACGGTCCGATAATCATAGACGGGTGTTAAGGTATAATTTTAATTATTTAGTCTGGTTTAGTGCATAACCTGTTACTTTTATCTTCTGCTTTTTTATTTCTCTTCTTGTAAGTGAAATAGCATTCTCCAAGGAAGACCCCAGGGGAAAGTCCAATGCTGTAATCTCCAGAGATTATTGCCTTTTAAATCTTTTTAGACAATATAAAACTTAGAACACTGTAGTTGAAAATATGTTTTAATTTATAGAGAGGTACTGTCTCATAAGAGAGATTCTAGTGTCTTACGTTACACTGTCTCTTAATCCAGTAGATATCCTATTTTATCACGATTTTAATGATGCACTGATCATTGCGGGTGACCTGCACATTTTAAAAGACATCCTAAAATTCCTATAGATCTTACAATCATTTGTTCGCATTCATTGGGGTTCAATGTCTTCTCAAGACTCTTTTTGATTGATTTGTACGGATATCAATTCTTCTTTCAATGACCAAGCGTGGCTTTGTGGAATGTAGCACTGATTGCACATATAAATTCACGGAGGATAATATATTCTGTATCATGTGTGTAACTCGGATTACGGGCTGGAACATGTCCTTGTCAATAGATCATTCAGAGAGCTGATACATACAGGTTGTCCACTACTTGTCAGTATAGACTGATGCTCCATCTTTTAACTAATTTCCATTGTGGGCTCTCTGTACTGGTATATTTGTGTCTACCCATTCATATTTCTTCATACTTTTCACATAACTAAACATTACTATAATGAACAAATGTTTACCTTTCCAATACCGATAAATGATAAATGCAGTTTTATTTCTATATTGACGTGTGCTGCGTTTATAGATTTAAATCTTCAGTTTTAAACGGCTACTGTTTGCATGTTGTATTCACAAGCATGTCTATTATTTTGTCTGCCTGTAAGCTGCACAAACGCTAATGAAGTTCAGTCCATTTTATGGACATGTTTTTTTTTTCGGTAGTGATTAGGAGTAGTGTTAAAAACAAAACATTCTAATTTAGCTGCTTGCTGTCTTTGTTTGTCGTTGTTTGTGGTCAATGCTTAGTGCATCAACACCTGTTTTGTTTATTCATCCATGACATTTTTGTTGTTTGTTTGTTTTTTCTTTGTTTCCTGTTTCTTTGTTTTGTTCTTGAAGTCAAAGTGGAAAGGGCTATTAAAGGTAAACTATTCGTCATGTGATGTGTAAAGTGCTTAGACTCATTTGCCTAGTTGTGTTTGTGTATATTGTAAAGTATTTGTCTTGCCTGTTTTTCAGAACTGATTTTATGTCCATTTGAATAACTGATAGACTGTTTTAAAGTACAGTTGGTAAGGTTGATAAACTAAATTTTCTTGGTTGACATTGACAATCAGTTCTGTCACGAATCCCTCTTCTTAGTTGTGCAAATCAGCAGGACAAGAAAGTTTTCTGTTAATAAGCGAATAAAGCAAGAATTTTAAGAGTTGCTTGGTATAGAGATTGTCTACAAAAACATTCTTACAAAATAGTAGAAAAGTGTCTTTTATAGCTTCGGTGAGCAGTTTTTGCTAAAATATTTGCAGTTGTCTACAGGTACCTATTGAGATACATATAGAATTGCACTGAAGCGAACACATATGCAAAATGCATTGGTGGAATTTTTAATGAGTAATAAAAAAAAATAAAAAATAATTTTACTTACGTCTTGTAGAGAATATTTATATATTAGACTGTCAGACTTCAATGTACCAGGAAAATGAATAGAACCTTTGCCAGTCTACCTGATCTACGTTGAAGTACATATGGTTAGTCACTAATCTGTGAATTGTCCAGAAATTTCCTGAGACTTGCAAATTTTTGAAGAAAGTAGGTGGTCTGGAATAATTCTTTCAATTGACTAGATTTTCAGTTCAGCCAATTTGGCGTAAAATATGAAGCGTTCTCATTAGTTCCCCACAAATTCTCTTTAGTGAAAAACCCTGTTGAATTATAATGTGCGCAGAAGATTGTTGATATATGATTGTTGGCTTTAAAATACTCTGTAAATCTTTTTAAAAGTTCCGAACAACCTTGATTTACAATTTAAGAAGATAAAATATGTATGGATTTACATAGCAGTGCATATTAAACTATGAGAATGAAATGTATTTGAAGATAAAGATATTATTTCGTTTTCTTGTATTATTGTGTTTGTTGTTTGTTCTTGTGAACCTTATGGTAGTTGGTACGCAGACGGGGAAGGCCTTATCTGTACACATTAACCGTTTTAGACTAATCTCTACATTTCTTGGCCTCTTGCTTCTTTTTAATAAAAAAACGAAACAAACAAACTGTTGATTGAACTGTCCTAGATGGCTAAATGCAAGCATTTTTCTATATACTCTCTCTGCTTCTTATTTTCCCTTTATAGGACATAGGATTGGATTTATAAAATGTGCAGATCACTATTTGCAGAGTGCAGTAGGACTATTATGTGCTGATTCATAGCAACAAAAATCCACTTTAAAGTCAGTTTCTGCAGAAAAATATATTAGGCCAGTAAAATGCGTCGTGGATAAAAGTTAATGCATTTTGTTAATGTGTGATTATAAGCCTAATTTTATAAATATCTTTCTTAATAATTGCATAATCTACTGTACTGTTTTATGGAAGAACTTTTTGCTTCTGCCCTTAGCTATTAAAGAAACAAAAGAAGCTTTGGAGAATGTAAGCGTTGCCGTTGAAGTGTTGCAAGAGGCGACAGACCGCTTGAACACAAACCTAACAGAAGAAAAGCTGCAGCTCAATAGCACCCTAAGTGATTCGGCATGTTCCACAAATGTAGCAATGATACCCTGCAATAATGTTAAGAATTCATTAGGTCAGCTACGGATCAATGCAAACTTTAACTCGGTAAGACAGCTCTCTAAACCGCACATTCCTCACCCAAACCTTAAAATGGGAGTTGGGATTCAATTAGGTGTTTAAGTTATCCATCCAACGCACGGAAGTGTCCATGAATGAAGGGTTTATGATATAGTTTCTACATCCATTGAGATTCATTGAGATCAAGTGGAATTTTATAAAAATAACTCCTGATTGTTATCTAGACAACATACAGAGGTATCCATGAACCTTCACCTTTGCTATTTTCATGGAGAACATTTTGATTGGGCCTCACAGTTCTTGATTCTTTTTTATTTGAGTTTATAAAATGGTCTCCAGATCCACTGAGATTCATTGAGATCAAGTTACATTTAAGAAAAATGACTGCTGAAGCGGTTAGCTTTTATGCAAACATTTCAACATTGACAGAAATCTCAATAACGACACAAAAATAACTTTGTAAAACTTATTTTTTTTTAATGTATATCAGTGGATTTTTTTCTTTTTTTTTTTTTTCTTTGTGCAGTTGCCAGACATTAATCAGTATCTGGAGAAGTTACAAAGAGTTCTCAGAACTGACCTCAGCAACCTGGTTCAGAAGGTATAACAAGAAGACTGAAGTTAATATTATGTTCAAGAAAACAAACTGAAAGAATTAAGGCAGCTGTTTCCGAGAATCCATAAGAGGATAGCAGTGGTTTTATAACGTCTTACACATACACCACAGTATATTCAATTGTGAAATATATAACTGATAAATCCTGTGAAGGGGGAAAACATGAATTAAATCAGCTTTTCTTTTTAATTTTCTCAGGGATATGCGGCATTTAATAACACTCCAGAAATGGTGCAGAACCAAACCCGAAATGTTGAAGAAGGTGAGTTTTGACCAACTCATATACTAAGAGTAGCTTTCTTCAAAAGGGCTATTAATTTAATTGAATAATGAAAAAGTAGGAATGAAACCGCTTGTACAAGGTCGCATAGCTGTCTGCCTGTTTCTCTTTACTTAGTAGCTAATTCATGTTTTCAGGAATTAACTATTTCCAGGTAGTCAGCCATGTACAGAACAGCTTTCAGTTGAAAACTGAAAAGGATGCAAAGTTTTATGGGATTATTAACCCCTTAAGGACACATGACGGAAATATTCCGTCACGATTCCCTTTTATTCCAGAAGTTGTCTCCTTAAGGGGTTAAAGGGCACCCGTTAGAAATGTGAGATCTCATTTCCTGGTTGCTGCAGACATCACTGTAAAATGATCATTGAGATTTGTGTTAAACAAATGTCCTAATTCATTAATAAAAGGGGGCACAACTCAACAGTTATTACGACTTATTTACCTGATAGATAATAGATGTTCCGAACCTTTATATGTGCCTCGTTTTTACCTCTAAAGGTATATTGGGACCCTCCATAAATTAATAGTAACTTTATTCCCCTTATATTTGCTAAACTGAATGGTTTGAGAGAAAGTGAACAAGTAATTTAATCCATGATATATTTTATATGCCCAGGGTGCAAACAGAAAAATGACTGCTTTGCATCACCTGCATACCTCCAGTGGTGTATCCTGGTTTTGTGCTGCCCTAGGCAGGACAAAACTCAGGCACCCCCCTCCCCCCGCGCCACCCCCACCCAACCCTTCCCCCCGCCCCACCTTCTAAATACACACACACACACAGTCAGACACAAACACACACACAGACACAAACACACACAGTCATACACACAAACACACACACACACACACACACAGACAGTCAGACACAGACACAGTCAGGCACAAACACACACAGTCACACACACACACACACAGTCAGACACAGTCAGGCACAAACACACACAGTCAGACACATACACACACACACACACAGTCAGACACACACACACACACCCAGTCAGACACACACACACACACTCAGTCAGACACACACACACACACATACAGTCAGACACACATACAGTCAGACACACATACACAGTCAGACACACACACACACACTCAGTCAGACACACACACACACACTCAGTCAGACACACACACACACACACACAGACACAAACACACACACAGTCAGACACATACACAGTCAGACACACACACACAGTCAGACACATACACAGACACAAACACACATACACAAACACAGTCAGTCACACACAGTCAGACACACACACAGATTAACTTTTTTTTTTATTTAAATCCCCCCCAACCTCCTTTGGGAGTGCTGGGGGGGGGAGGTCTCTCTCTCCCTGGTGGTCCAGTGGCTGCCGGTCGTGCGGGCAGGCGGGCGGCTGGCGAGGGAGCACTTCCTATGAGCTGTCTGCTCAGCTCCCTGAGCTCAGCTCAGCTGCCTTGTTTGCCTCGCGGCTAATACGTCCCTGCATACCTCCCGTTGGACTTTGGGAAGTCCTACTTGAGCAAATAAACTCGGGAAAGCATGTTTTGACAACTATCCCAGAGTTCTCACCTTGACATGAAAATGAGCACAGACAGGAATCCTGTTTCAGACTTTAAACTGTTTTATTTTTTGTTTTAAACACAGCTTGGTCTATGATTCAAAAGGATCTGTGACTAGAAACCAGCCATGGATTGCAGATTCAACCTTGCAGGTCTCATTAGCACGGAAAGTGTCCATTGCTAAGGGTATCTGTAGTATGAAGTCTGAAATACAATATGTGTCTGTGCTCATTTGCATGTCAAGTTAGGAACTCTGGGATAGTTGTGGAAACATAACTGCTCAACTTCCTGTGTTCAATGAGTACTTCTCAAAGTCCAACTTAAAGGGACACTAGAGTCACCGGAACAACTACTGCTCATTGTATTTGTTCTGGTGAGCAGAATCATTCCCTTCAGGCTTTTTGCAGTAAACAATGTTTTTTCAGAGAAAATGCAGTTTTTACCTTACAGCCTAGTGATAACTCCAATGACCACTCCTCGGACGGCTACTAAAGGTGCTTCCTGGAGCAGTGCTACACACTGTGCAGTGCTGCCATTCAGTGTCTCCACCCTCTGCATGGAGACACTGAACTTTCCTCATAAAGATGCATTGATTCAGTTAATCTCTATGAGGAGATGCTGATTGGCCACGGCTGTGTTTGAATCATGCTGGCTCTGCCCCTGATCTGTTTCATTGACAGTCTCAGTGAATCCTATAGTAAATCATTGTGATTGGCGCACAGAATCACTTCTGATGATGTCCGCTTTAAGCAGGCAGATCAGGACCAGAGGCAGCAACTGCAGACTTGAATACAGGTAAGAGTTTACTATATTTAGGGAGGCAAGGGGGCCAGGAGTGGATAGAGGTGGTTTTAACACTATAGGGTCAGGAATAAATGTTTGTGTTTCTGACCCTATAGTGATCGTTTAAGATGTAGTGATTCATAACTGTAATATTTCTATTTGCACTGGGGGAGTTTTATAGTGTTTGGTCTCACTACAATCTCTTTGGTACCTAAGCCTTAGGGTTTCCTACTAAGCACTTAAGGATTATATTCCTGACATGTAGGAAAACAATCCAACTTCATGACAAATGCATATCTCATAATTTTATTTTGTTTCTGCTGTCATGACGATGTTTTAACTTCCCACTGCTTCAAAACTATATTTATATTTATATATAATTTTTTTATTATTATTTTTTTTTTCAAATATCAAAAAACGCCTTTATTTCAATTTAATATGGCTGTTTAGTTTAAATGTCTACACTTTGATCTCTTTAACTACATGTAACTAATAAAATGTTTTGTTTTCCAATATCTTTTTTGGACTGTATTGGAATTTTACCAGCCTTTCCTTGTAAGTTGTTTACAAAAAAATCCTGTGCATGTCAGAGGAGGCGATTCATTTTACTACTTTCCCAAGTCAGAACTTTCTTTAATGTACCTGAGCAAAACATAGATTTTCCTGACAAACCATAAACCTTTTAATTGTCATGTTACTTGGCCTCCAGATTCCAATTTGTTACAAATTCTAAAACTCTACTGTGATATTGACCTTCAAAACAGACTTGGTATGCATGAAAATATAAAGGCTTTCAGCATGCTAATACATACACAAAACTAAATTGTCTGAAGTTAATAAGGTGAAGGCTATCGAGATGAAGATGGAATATTAGAAATGACAGCCATTTTGATGGAAAATCTGTTCTCTTTCAAGTTCAAACATTACAAGCATACAGACATGGTTCTTACTTGAAAATTTATCCCAAAGGCAAAAAGTAAAAATGTTTAGAAAAAAAAAGAAAAGAAAAATATCTTAAATTCCAAAACCTACGTTCCATGGTTTAAAGCAGAATGTGGGGGGTTTCCTTGTTTAGCTAACACACAGCGATGAATATTAAGTCTCCCAGAAAAAGAAAATTCTGACTTCATATTCCAAAAATATTCATTTATCTCCATTCATTGTGAAGTGCACTGTGATGTTTTTATTCATTTTGTGAACCATTTGCACCCATCCACCCCTCCACTTAATGATTCATTTTTATTTAAGCAAATCGCTTTTTATTTATCTATTCTGCTTCACTTTTTACATGATCTATTTTTTGTTTTTTAGATGTAAAAAATATTTTGGATTCCATTGGGTCAAATATCTCCAATTATTCAAAAATGATACCTGTCCTTCATATTATTTCCAATTTAACATCCTACCTTTCTCGGGGTGAAATGTACGTACGGGAATATTACCCTGTGGTCGAACAGTATGATTTTTACAGGTATGTCCTGCTATAGCAATACACAGTACAATGTCTCCTACTTGTAAACTGACTTTTAATAGACATTTACTGGGGTCATATTTTGATCCCATATTATGATCCCATCAAGCATTCGTAGAATGTGATCTATGCAGTTGTGATTACACTCCCATGTCCTGATATCCCAATTTGTCATGAGAAGAGAGATGGCTTTTTCTTCCTATCTCATCTCTTGTACAGAACCCTAAACACCAACTCTTATATTATATATAAAACTGCGCTAACGTATATGTCTCTTTACTCATTTTACTTTTTTTTTTTTTAAAGTTAGTCTATGGCTAATGGCTAGTTGCTATATTAAATAATCTATAATCTCAATGTATCTTTCCTGGTAAAATATTTTATAAATAAATAAAATATTAAAATGTTTTTTTTTCTTCTCATTCAGCTTTGTGGTTTGATTGTGGACCCAATATGGGATTTTCCCTCTAGCCACTTTATAATTTCATATTTTTTCTATCTGAGGTTTATTTCTTGTAGGTGGTCCACACGAATAAGAATAATATAAAGTTAGATATTTTATGGTTCAACTATATATTGTAAATCTATAATCAATTATGTCAGGGTTTAATATAGTAACTCCAGAGGTCTCAAACTCATTAGAGTGACTTGATAGTTAACTTATTAATGTTTTGTCATCCTTTAATGTACTTAAAGGTTGCCTTATTGCTGTAACTTATGATCACCTCACAGAACAGCTGTTTTGTTATTTTGGGGAACATTAGCACCCTAAAAAAATAATCAGTTTGCAATATTGGCCTTTAGTAATTAAGCAGAAACACATACTTTAAAACATTTTAACGATGGGTCCAAGGAGAAAAAATATCTAACCTGTCGTGATCTCTTCACTAAAAGAAAACTGAATTGTTTAAAGTGTTAAGAAAAAAAATGCTATTTTTATTAAGGATAGATCAGAGACCGTTTTAACGTCGGAATTAGAAAAGTCTGGAAACTATAGTTTAAAAAAAAAAAAAAGCTTATTGTAGAATAAAAAATTACCAGAATTATATCATAGGGTCATCTAACCAAGTTTGATTGGGAGCAATAAAAAGTTCATAGATTTTATATATTGGAAGCAAAACTCACTCAGATTGAAAAACAAGAATGATTCAATAAAGTAATGCCACATATTAAAGGACCACTATAGTGCCAGGAAAACATACTCGTTTTCCTGGCACTATAGTGCCCTGAGGGTGCCCCCACCCTCAGGGACCACCTCCCGCCGGGCTCTGGAAAGGGGAAAGGGGTTAAAACTTACCTTTTTCCAGCGCTGGGCGGGGAGCTCTCTGCCTCCTCTCCTCCTCTTCTCCTCCCCGTTGGCTGAATGCGCACGCGCGGCAAGAGCTGCGCGCGCATTCAGCCGGTCACATAGGAAAGCATTTACAATGCTTTCCTATGGACGCTTGCGTGCTCTCACTGTGAAAATCACAGTGAGAAGCACGCAAGCGCCTCTAGCGGCTGTCAGTGAGACAGCCACTAGAGGCTTTGGGGGAAGGCTTAACCCATTCACAAACATAGCAGTTTCTCTGAAACTGCTATGTTTATGAAAAAATGGGTTAACCCTAGCTGGACCAGGCACCCAGACCACTTCATTAAGCTGAAGTGGTCTGGGTGCCTAGAGTGGTCCTTTAATACATAGTTAAACTTATACCACCTCAAACACAAAAACCCAAATGGGCAATACACGCACTGCACAAAATACCGGGAAATTCACAGTTTGATTAAAAAAAAAGGCCTGAAAATTTGCAGTTTGACTCATTCTGATAACTATAACAGATGTGATTGCACCTTCGGCAATCTGTTATCCATGCAATCAATTCTTGTCATGTGAAAAATAACATATTTTTTGTATATCTTATTATTGATGATGCTAATTCCCACCTTAAGGCATTGTCATACTATATATATATATTATTGCTCAGTTACATAAAACTGAATGTTCTTGATGTGAGGTTGATATACCACAATATTAAATTATGTGTTCTTTGAATTAAATTATGATGCATTAAAAGCACCTGTCTACCTGAAGGAGACGCAACAGACTGTCAAAGGGTAACGATGTCATATGTATATATAAATAGGAGAAGAGGTAATGATGCATGGAGAGAGGGGGAAAAATGTTTGTGGAGAGAGAAGATAAATCGTTTAAAAAAGGCAATAGGTTAGAGAGCAACAGAGTGAAAACAAAATTGGTGTGGAGAGAGATGTGTTGGATAAAGAAGGGAGAAGTTAGGAGAGAAATTCGGAGAGAGGGGTTTGGAAAGGGGGAAATTTATTTTTTAAAGAGAAGTGGGAATCCCCAAAGGGAAAGAATGGAAAAAGGTTTGGAAAAAAACAATGTTTTTTTTTCCAGAGAGGAGTTGGAAAGGCAATGTTATAATATCAATCAGTATTTGTAACTGGGGTAAGTTTGAATTTATTCCAATTACACCGCGCAGCAAAGACATGAAATAGACTGGAATGTTGTATGAAATGAAATGTTTCTTTATATTTGAACCTCGATTTAATAAGCTTTCCAAATGATTTGATACTGTTGGACAAACTTCCCAAAGGATCTATTATTATAGAGGCTTGTTATTTCACGGTTTCAATGAATGATAACTTATTATGGCAGTTGTTTGCAGGTGGTTGGCATCTCTCGTCCTCTGCTGTATGGTTGCCCTTATAGTTGTCTTCTTCTACCTGGGTTTGCTGTGTGGTTCCTGTGGCTATGACCAACATTCTTCTCCAACCACCAGAGGCTGCATCTCAAACACAGGAGGCAATTTCCTTATGGCGTGAGTACTTATTTTTTTTTTTATACACTGTTTTGAAACCAATCCAAAAGATTGGTGAACTCTATCCTAGCCTTCATATGATTTCTAGAAATACATGCAGAGTTTTCTCCACAAAGAAATCGAGAAATAGATCAAATAAATTACAATACTAATATTCTTATTTATTTTGCAAAGCAATTTCAGGGCAGAAGCAACATGATGATTGCAGGAAAATCCATTGCTACCGCAAAGACCAATCAACAAAGACACCTTAAACAGACACTCTATTGTCCAAATATAAATAACCATTTAGTAAATATACACCAGTGAAAACCTGTATGCATTTAATTCTGCATATTTTTCATTGGTGTATATTTATGTAGATCTTTATTCTGGAGCATTGCAAGCCCTCCCCTTCTTTTCCAGACCAGACTTTCTGTGACTGTCCAATTACAGACTTCTCAATGCACAGTGCTACCATCAGATAATTTGGGGTCCCTTACACAACTCAAGGTCTGGGCCTCTTGGACTCGCTCTCAAGTCCACCCCCCAGGATCCACACCCGAGTCCACAGTCTATGTGTAAGGGAAGCAGTGTGTGTATAGTAGATGTAGAGTATTTGGTTGTATAGTGGATGCAGTGGATGTGTAATGGATGCATTGAGGGGGTGGGGAGAATGAGACACATGGAGGGGTTTGAGTAAGGGGCACATGCAGTGTTTGTGTATATAGTGAATGTAGTGTGCTTGTGTATAAGGGATGCATGCAGTCTGTGTATACTGTGGGTGAGTGTATGTTCGTGTGAGGGGTACATTGTTTTGTGTGTGTATGTAGCACAGGATAGGGGCTGTGTTGTGTGTGTGTGTGTGGGTGTGAGAGAGGGGAGCGGCTTTATATTTTATTTTTTTAATTATTTTTTTTTGCTGAAAATTCTCCCCCCTTCCAGCTTCTTACCTTTGAGGGGGACACTACATCTCCTGGTGGTCCAGTGGTACACAAGCAGTGTGTGCATAGGGGATACAAACATTGTATGTGTGTGTGTGTGTGTGTGTGTGTGTGTGTGTAAGGGATCAAGAAGTGTGTGTAAAAAAGATGCATGCAATGTGTGTATGTAAGGGATACATGCAGTGTTTGTAAGGGATAGATGTGGTGTGTGTGTTATGGATTCATGCACTGTGTGTAAGAGGTGCTTTGTGTTTTTCTGTGTGTGAGAGAGTGAGTTTGTGGGGTAGGATACAGGCTAAGTTTTGTGGAGGCTGAGAGAGGGGATCTGTTTTCTTAAAATTATATTTATTCATTTATTTTTAAAAGTTTTTTCCCCCTTCTCCTTGCTTCTTACCTGTGTCCTGTGAGGGTTGACAGAGAATTAGAGCATTCCCTGGTGGTCGGGACTAGCCGACGGAGGCAAAGACTGAGAGCCTTTTGGTCTTTACATATAACTGCAAAGACCCGGGGAGGGAGATATTTGATCTCCCTTACCCAATTGTGTGTGTGTGTATGTATATGTGATATATATATATATATATATATATATGTGTGTGTGTATATATAGCGATACACGATACTCGCTCATGACACACACACACACACCTATATATATATATATCCTGCTTCTGATCAGATGTTCTCCAAGAACATCTCCACGCTTTGTCTGCTGTCATGGGGGTACAACTCCTACACATGTAAGGGGCCCCAAATATGCAATATATATATATATATATATATATACTCACAACATGCAGCTCAATGAAAATCTTTGCAAGACAGGTGCTCTGGGCAATTTCTGCCTCTTGAATTTAGCTCCACTGAACTCGCCAAATCAGGAATTGACAGGACCTGTTGTCTGCTTGAAACGCAGCAGGGGTGTAACTAGGTTTCTTTATAAAAGTGCAAATTTATATGGAATTCTGCACTTTATTTAAAATGAGAAAGAGGCCACACTCTTCGCATATTAAGCACTTTATGTGTCTAGAGTTTCCCTTTAACTGATGGAAAAAAAAAGCAAAAATAAAATATGCCATGGGTGCATAATTAATTGATTGTTGCACTATAGAATATTGCTATTTAATATGGTTTGTGTAGTGCATACATGAATTGGCTATTTGGTAGATGTGGTATGGCCAATATGATTGTAGAGGATAGATGTCAGAAGAGGTTAATTTAAATTATATAGGAATGTGATAGATGTCAGAAGGTTTACAACATGAAATCCTATTTTGTGACTCCAACCATAGCTCCACTACAAGGTGTGAAATGTTACATAAAATTAGTTGCCTGTAAGTTTGATTTTATTATTATTATTATTATTACTGATTTTCAATGTAAATAACTGATCAAACATACGCGTCTATATTCGCTCTTAGACAGTGGATTATTTTGATACGTTAATGACCATTAGCATTCAAGAGAACCATTATGTGTGATATCCAAAGATATTTTGGAAACATTAATAAAAACCCACAGATGAATAGTCATGCCTCCTTTTGTGCATATTTAGAATTGGAAAAGCACAATCTACACAGTGCAGCTTAAAACATTTGGAAGGAGCTGTGATGTTCATTACATCGGGTACTAGTAGGGTATTTGACATATGCATTAAAAGTTGAAAATCGCAACCAATTCCCAGGTGCAATTATTGTTCCTTTATTAAGTTCTGCCTTTGTATGGTAAAGACTCCCATTACCTGGTTACACGTTACCTGAAGAGACCAATTTATTGCTACATTGTATTTGGTGGGTTTTTATTAGAATTTACTCGGGGTACGTAAGGCTGGATATTCCTGAAGTTCCCAAAGACCCTCAGACTGCCATGGACTTATCAGCAGGTTCCAACTTTTCTCTCACACACAGGACAACTCATATTTCAATCAAACCTCTCCTTTTAATTCCTCACAGCAGAGAGAATATATCGCTTTTCAGTCTAGGGTAACACACAATATTCAACCAATCAAAGTTGGCACAGTTTACTTTGCAAACCAAGTAGTTCTAACATTATGTACTATTCTGTTAGGAGTAGGAGCCTGCTCAGCACAACTCAGGGTGCTCTTAGTATGTGCTTTGCACGCAAGGGAGAAGCCCCCGATCCAAGCATTTTAAAACATTTTACTGAGACCGATCAAAAGTATCTAATCAATATATATAATTTGATATATTCGGTCTAAGCAATAAAAATGGCCTTTTCAGGGTACTAAGGCACCCCATTTATAAATTCCAGTCTTGTGCAGGAAAATAGTGAATTTCAACCCTTTACCACCAGAACACACACACTTAGGGTAGGGTGAGTTTGTGACACCAACTGCTAAATAAACACATATAGCAACTTCATAGAACAGGACAAAATGTGATGTCTAGTATTAAAAACATTTAAAAGTCTCTATATACAATAACACCAGTACCTCAGGATGTATTTGAAAACTAGCTAAAGCTAAATATACCTTTAAGAAGTAAATACACTTCTATTATTGCATAGTATGCTACACTCTTAAAGGGGAAATGGCAAATTCCAGGATTTTTATTATGTTTACCTATCCTTTATGTATGTTTGATGTTTAAAAAAAAAAATTTAAATTTAAAAAATGAAGCTTTATCCTGCAACTGAATACCTCAATCTTGGCTCCACGCTAGCATAGCTAAGTGTGTGCGCTGTCCTTTGCAAGTGGCAATCTGCATAGTAAACTGATAAAATAGATTTTAATGGTGTTAATTGTTTAATAACCATTTAGAAGAAAAGAAAGCATCATGTGAAAAAAGGTCAACACAAGTTATGTGATTTCAATTTTGTATTTGTTTTTTTTTAATTCTTTATTTTTGGTGCAAATCACAAAGATTTTGACACCAGAAAATGCCACAGCGGCAAATACAAGTCAGCAGACAAATGTCATAATGGCATGATGTGTGACATAAATGAACATTGCACTTTTTTTTTGTATCTGTCTAGACAATTGTTACTGACTGTCAAGTTTATAACCTTGATTACTACTAGGCAGATGCAGCACTCCTGATGCGAACATACTAAGGGCACTTCTGTATGTAGGGGGATTGTTTACTCGCTTGAGTCATCATGAAACAATACTGACTGTGGTGACTAGTCCTACCATCACACATTTTACTACTAAACAAGCATATTGTGTACGTTTAAGTACAACAAGGACACCTGTATATAGGTGGGATTACCCCCTTGTTTGGACCATTGTTAAGCAAGAGAGGCGGTGCTGACTAGGTATATGATAAAACACGGTACTACTGCACAAGTATAGTACGTATAGTGTAATCATGCCAGAGAGCATATCTGTGTACAGATGGGGTTGTCCACTCGTTTGGGTCATCATGAAACAATACAGGCTGTGTTGTCGAAGCTTGTTACAAGTGCTAACATATAGACTAAGCATTACTAGAAACACGTCTGTGCATAATAGGATTTGTCTTTTCGTTTGGGTTGTTGTTAAAGTGGGGAAGTTCTTCTAGGGGTACTGTCTCAGGGACCACTCTGATCTTTACATCCTTCCTTCTGCCTCTATCATCAAGGCTATTAACTTGCCTTGCACCTTGTTGCCAAATGTTTGCAGTCCCTGTTTAAGCTCCACGACATCTTCCTCTGTGGCTCGGGTGCGATCTGTCACAGCTTGTACTTCCGTAGCCATTAACGCCAGGTCCGCCTTTCACATTTGCTGTAGGTTATGTTGCAGGCCGTTTAGCATGGTTTTGATATCCTGCTTAGAGGCTGGGGCAGAGTTATCCGCCACCTGTAGGGTCTCTTGGTCAGGTGCAGGCTGTGTCGGGCTGTGAGGGAGTACCTCCCCAGTCAGCATGGCGGCTGCAGCATTAGGCCTATGTCTCTGTGGGCACTTAGTGTGAGGGTAGTCAGCTTTTGCGACCGTCTTCCCATCACTTCGGCAGTGTAGCTGTTTGTATGTTGGTCCGACTGCACCGTGGCACTCCATGCCTGATATATCCCCTCTAGCTCCCGGGTCTGTCTGCCCACGTGGTAGGCGTTGGGAACTCAAGTGCAGTGTTTCTCTGTTGGGGTGAGTAAGGAAGGCATCAGCGTGTGCAGCAGGGCGTCCAGATGCTCGATCCACCCGTCCCGATTTTGGTGATGCGTTGATGGAGCCGGTATCGTGAGTATTAGACGCCTGTAGCTCGGAGCTATGTAAAATGGCGACAGCTCCGCCGCCAATTTTGTATTTATTTTTTAATCTGCTTATGCATTTTACAGAGAAGTGACAGTTTATAATACAACAAGTCCTCTATCGATATACTATAAACCTTCATTAAAGGGTTACACAAACTCTTATGCAACCTATCTTTTTTAATTTTACTATTCCCTACAGGCCATTATGTTTTGGTCCCACCCCCACAATAAAACTTGTTAAAAGATTTTAAACTTACCTTGAATCCAACGCCCTGACTGGGGATCCCATCCAGACGTCACAGGGGGCCTTGAGTGGTCCAATCACTAGCTTCTCACAGAGGGGAGGGGATGCAAGAAATTCTCAATAAAAAAAAAAAAAAGAAGCCAATTCAATTAGCTGAGGGAGTGAAAATTAATCTTCTTCTAAAAAAAGCGCTACTCCTGCAAGAGGGAAGGTTTTTATGTCTGTTGCCAACTCTCTGTGCGTGCTGACAACAGACATAATATATGTACGGAATTAACATTAGGCAGCCTAAATTACGTATTCTGAGGGTACAACTAGCCTCCATCACACATATAAAAATAACTCAATATGTGCAGAGGTTTAAGCTTGCACATATATATTCTTACCACCATGACCACTTCAAAGCAGCTGAATGTCACTCTCGAAACCTGGAGAAGTACAACCAAAGCTAGAACTATAAATCTTAAAAGTATTTGACATTTTAATGTATACTTGCTAACATGAAAGAAAGAATGTTTCCAAATAAAAGCCCTACACAAAACTGAAAATAGTGAATGTATATCAGTCCATTCATCCGTCAATCCATCCGTCACATCATATCATAAAACAATTAGAATACTTCTTGCCAGCAAAAAAGGTTATGTGACAATTCAGATATATAGTTTATTTGTCTGTGTGTGTGTGTGTATGTATGTATGTGTATATATATTCAGTATAAATATATATATTCAGTATAAAAAATGAGAGCACTCGAGGGGCGTGGCCGACCGTCGGAAGAAATGGCTGCATGTTAGTCTGGCTCCGGTAGAGCAGGCACTCAAACGAGCTGGAACACAGGCACAAACAAACATGGGGAACCCCAAAAGGTCGCAGAGCACCCACACAAGCGGCGGGAAAGCACCCACAGAGAAACCGGGTTCTGTAACAAAATACTTCAAAGACCATGCCGGCCGCATGGCGGGACAGGGGGAGGCAAACATGGCGCCGACCGCGGGAGAGCACCTCTCCAATCCTCCCAGCCCAGCAGCCTCAGAGACATCAGTAATGTCGGCAGACCCAGATATTAAAGAACTGCTCAGGAACCTACCCTCCAAGGCTGATCTCACAGCAATGTTGGAGAAACTGGAAACCTCCTTCCAATGTAAGATGGAGGGCCTGGGATCTGACATCCAGCAGGTAGTCCTCCGTGTCCAAGACCTGGAGAAAGACAGGGAACAGATGCAGACACAACTAGACACTTTGTCAGATTGCTTAGGCGCCCACGAAACGCAAATGTCACAGCTGCAAAGATCACTGGATGACATAGACAATAGGGGGCGCAGAAACAACCTCCCACAGTTCCCATACCTGACACACCTATACATGGGTGGTATCACTGCACTCAGGAGATGTTGCTGAACACATATTTGGGTGTTCTTTGTCAGTAACCCTTAAAGTTCTCAGTACAAGTTTTTTTTTTATTTGGCATAGATTGGTGGTAAAATAGTTGCATGAAAAGAGTCAAAATACCCCAAGTTTAATACCTTCGGTTGTATTCTTTTAAAAAATATATACATGTGAAGGGTTATTCAGGGATTCCTGACAGATATCAGTGTTACAATGTAACTTTCATTAATTTTTTTTGGGGGGGAGGAGAATGGTTTGGAAAATAGCAAAGTGCTAATTGTACTTATTGCCCTATAGCTTGCAAAAAAAGCTATTTCTAAACTCAGGACAATATGTTGAAACTATTTATCATGGGTGTTTTTTGGCAGTTGTACATGTGTAACAGACTTTGTGGGTCAAAGTTAGAAAATGTGTTTTTTTTATTTTTTTCATCATATTTTATAATTTTTTTATAGTAAATTATGATATGATGAAAATAATGGTATCTTTAGAAAGACCATTTAATGGCGAGAAACATGGTATATATTATGTGTGGGTACAGTAAATGAGTAAGAGGAAAATTACACAAAATAAACACAAACACCACAGAAATGTAAAAACAGCCCTGGTCCCGAACGGTAAAAAAAGTGAAAAACGGTCCGGGGACAGGCTATAGACACCAGAACAACTACAATATGCTGTAATTCATCTGGTGACTACTGTGTCCCTTTAAGTTAACTGCATCTCCTTTTGCTTTCCTGTTCCCAGGTGTCACCATGTAACAGACATTTCTCCTTGATGGGATAGTCTTAGTAAATTAGAACCCCAAAAGTGACAGTGGCACTTTATGTGTATCCTTATTTCTAAGATGTCCTTCATTCAGCTTTGTAGATTAATATATATCACTGATTTCATGAAGACCTGTTAGTTATAGAAAACATTTATGGTATGTTGACAATTTAACCCTTCAGGCCTCTGGGAATTTAGAGAACGTTTACTACAAAATATTACAGAGCAATAATCCGTGTATTGGTACTCAGAGGGTTAAATGCACTTACGACTCAATACGCAGACTGAAACTTTTTTCTTACTTTTGGTCACCCTATTGCATACCATTTCAACATGTTTTAGCAGGTTTGAACCCTTTGTAACTAATAAATAACCTTTCAAACACATTAACTACCCTTTTAGTGTGACATACTTGATATAATTCTTGTGAATTGCAGACTATTGATTTATGGCTTAATATGCAAAGGTGTATTCCTTGCAGCACAAACACTAAAAATAAAGCTATTAAATATTTCTGTAGAAAGGATATGCAAAAATATGGCCTACAGTAATGCAAATAAAAAAGAAAATATTAAAGTTAAAATCTAAACTTAAATTCCTGTTTTCATTGATTTATTTTGTTTAAATTTTTCTTTATTGGCAGTGAGGTATAGATACCAAGCCTATGGCTGTATTATGAGTGCCCTAAATACATTTAAAATATAACCTTTAATAGTAATCCTTAAAATCTAGTATGAGTATACATAGTAAGAGTAATGCTCAAATAATTATGAACTAAGGTATATACACAAATAAAGTAGAAAAGGTCCTGTCCTAAAGTATCCAGAGACCTTGACCTAGTGTTATGTATACAAAAAAAGTAGGGGATAATCTGATAAATCAATAATAAGAAAAGAACATAGCGTATAACTGTGTATATGAATAAACCATGAGTGTAAAATTCACAAATGGCCACTCACACTTTCACTGAAGTTAGAAAGCGTTTTTTCAGCATAAATGCCTTTTCAGAATCAATTCTTCCATCTATATTGAATGCCTCATGAATTGGCTGAGATGTATGTGCTCAGGAAAAGATGCAATAAAGTTGTAGTGCACATTTAGAAGTATAATAAAAATAAACTTAATAACTTACATCAAAGTATAAAACAATGGGTGTAGTCTGTCTGTCACCACCAGGGGTCCTACACGTTTAGTCCGTATATGGGACTTCCTCAGGGACTTCAGTAACAAGTAATGACAGGATACAAGTGAACAATAGAAATCTCTTCCTTCCTCAACCCTTTATACCTCCCCCAATGTCCACATAACAAATTATTCAGACAAGGTGTCTTGTTTTTCGGTCCGGTTTCTGTGACGTCATCTTGTGCGCCATTCAATCACTCATGTGTTCCAGTATGCGTTCCACTGCCGAAACCTGGAAGTTCATCATAACCGATCACTTTCTTCTTTATCTTCATCTCAGAGGCAAATAAATATAACGTATACGGACAGGAGGCAAAGAAGAGAGGGGAGGGGTATTAGAAATTCTAAATGGCACTACTATATTTGAGTTTGCTTTATGCACATACAATATTAAATGGATAACTTGTAGAAGCCTTCTGGCAACATGCTTCTATATTAAAAATGTACAGAACATGAAAAAGTTAATATATACATCATAACAATATATAAAAATATTAATATTGAAAATAAAAAATACAAATAAAAAATACTAAAATAAAAATCTTCTTTTTCCTTTTCAAGAGCACACACACTTTTAGGGTGAACAAAACTGTGATATCCCAATATATGTTGCATTTTCTCCATTGTTCCATAAAATATGAAATATCTATCATGACACCAAATGAATCTTCTTTTCCCATAAATGGGGATTCCAAAAAAAGGATTCAATTGAAGTAAAAAATGGAATTCAATCAATTTAGGATTAATGCAACTAGAAATCAACTGGAATTAAATAATTTAATAAAAAATAAAAAATATAAAAATCCAATTAATTTCAAATAAATATAATTGGGACTCAATTGGAATTGAGCAGTTTAATTAGAATATAAAATATAATTTGATTGATTTAGAATTAATACGATTAGAATATGGAATAGAATTAAATTAATTTAGAATTAGTACGATTAGAATTCAATTAGAATTAAATGATTTGGTTAGACCTTGATTTAAATTCCAATTCAATATAGACAAGAAAAGAGGGAGGAGGGAATAATTTGATAATACAAATTGCCCCCTTTAAATTCAATGGTGTAAATATCAACTTTCAATACTACAAAAAGAATATGGATAGAATGCAACATTTACAGAAATAGTGCAAAGGGAAAGAACATTCAATCCTCAAAAAAACTCCATAGATCTATATCTAGATTTAATCCATATGGTTGTAACATCTTTAATTTACTTATCCAAAAGGTCTCTCTCTGTGAAAGCTTCTTCATTAAATTGCCCCCTCTCCAATAAGGGTCAACATGCTCGATACCCATGAAAAAAAAGTTTTTCCATCTAAATTCCCTACAATTAGAGAAATGAATTGGTACTATATGTCTTGTTGAATTTTTTCTAATATTATTTTGATATTCCAATATTCTTTCTTTTAATTTTCTACCAGTTCTTCCCACATACTGTTTCCCACATGGGCACTGTAGCATGTAGACCACACATTTGGTATTGAGCACTTATTGCACTGTGGTTTGTGTACACATAAATTGTCTTTTTGCACCTAGTGGTGTGTGCAGGAAATTGTTTTGCAACCCACAATAGCTAGGTAATTAACGTTAGCTATAAAAATTAACAAAATTATAAGCTAAGGTGTAAGCAGTCTAATAGATCCGTGTCAACTGAAGTATATACATTTTTGATAAACAACTAAAGTATATACAGATTGGTTCTGATAAACAACTAAAGTACATACAAATTGGTTGGAGGTCCTGTTCGTAAGTTTTCAGAGACCTTCACCTAGTAGTGTGTGCAAAACAAAGTTTTTCAATCCACAGTGGCTGTGTAAAGTAGAGTAAGCTATACAGACTGATAAATCAGTGTCTATATACGGTAGAAGAACGTAGTAGTATCTAAAACTTATGATAAGAAGACTATGTAACAGTACTTGTAGCTGATCAGAGAAAAGGTCTTAGAAAGATTAGCCTGATAAATAAGTATCGGTACAAACTGGTAAAAGGTCCTGTTCGTAAGTTTCAGAGACCTTTGCCTAATGATGTGTGCAAAACATAGTTTTGCGATACACAATTGTAGCGTAAAGTAGCGCTTGCTATTAAACTGATCAGCATGTCTACATAAAATGCTACAGCGGTTGTAGGTAATGTGTATATATATCTAGTGCTTCATGGAATAAATGAAGCACCCGAAATGCATATAAAGCAGTGCAGGAGATATAAATAGTTGCACAAATAAATAATTTATCTGGCTTAATGCTTAAGGGGCCCTCGGTGATCTGAGACCTGGCATTAACTCAACTCTTACTTTCATCAGAAATAATTTATTTTGTGTCTCGGATCCCGAGTTCAATCTACCGCTACCACTAATTGTTTCTTTTGGGGTAACTGGGCTATATGCACCTATTACTATGTATCTAGCTATACCAATAGACAGTAATATTTCATAAGCTTAGATTTAACAGCTTACTCTCCGCTTTACCAATAGCGGAGCAGTACTTTATATGCACGGAGGCTGCATTTTGTGCATATTTTTAGCAGTGCTTATTTCGGCTTATCACCACTTACCGATTTAAGCATTTAGGAAGATATATTCTTTGTGCAACTATTTATATTTCTATCTCCTGCACTGCTTTATATCATATACATCTCTGTACCTCTATAAACCCAGAGGCCTAAATTATTAAATGGTTTAGGCCAAATGGAGGGAATCAGTCTGAGTGAGTTTGTTTTTATATCTGTCCAAATAGAAAGTGAGTTAAGAAGGGGTAGGTAGGTGGGCCGCAGCAGATGCCGCTAATGTTTCTCAAGCTGCAAATAAAATAATGGTAGGTCAGTAGTCAGCAGTTGAGACTCTAGATTTAGCCAACTGGGAATTCCGGTTTTAAGAGGTGGACTTATAAGTTAAAAACGTTGGTTTTATGGACGTAAGGCAGATCCAAGAGAATCGATGTGATACAAAATTGAAAATAAACTAAAACATCTTGCTGAATCAAAATAATCCGCCAGCATTTGATAATGTTAAAAAAAGGGGAATTTATATTATGCAAATTTTATACAATATAATCATACATTGGAACTGAAGTGAATTTAACAAATAATCCCATGTAGCCAGGAACCATAGCTGATAGAATTTTTCCTGTTTTGCTATATTGGCCTTATATTTGAATGAAATTCATGACAAATCTCAATGTAGGGAATAACACTTTTTTAGTGATTATATTCTGAACATTACTGTGTTTAAACTCAAATAAAAAATATATTTTTATATGTAAAAATAAGAAATAATTCTTATTGCTAGATAAGTCCTTATTTTGGATAGTATAACAACACAAAGGGAGTATCGCACATAAAATAATAATAAAAACAAAAATATAATAGTGAAATACACATTGCATAACTTTAGGAATAAAAAAAGCCAACAGAGTGCACTCACAAAAACAGAATATGATAATGTGTCAAGTCTATATATGTGTGTGTGTGTGTGTTTCAATGTGTTAGGTGTCTAATAAACGCACAGTTGTGGCTTCAAAGAAGGTTAGAGCTCCCTTAAAATAATTCTCAATAGTAAAAGAATCTGATGGCAAACTCTGTATTCAATTGAAATCCAGAGTCTTTCCAGTGTGGTACACAATGGATTTCCGGCATACAGAAGCAAGGCCTCTGATTTGGTTAAACTGCTTAAAAAGATTGACTGAGAACTTGGGCGACAGTGGTCACAGTCTATTAGCACCATAATCACTACAACAGCACGTAGATGTTATGGTGCTGAAATTGTCCCTCTAATTTTCACAAATGTTGTTAATAGCAGGTTTTGTGTGCCTCATTTGTTTAATTAAAATCCATGCTTTGTTTTATACAGTGGCGTTGGATTCAGCTTCATCTTCTCATGGATACTCATGCTAACAGTGGTGGTTACTTTCATTACCGGTGGGAATATAGAAAAGCTAGTTTGTGAGTCCTTCCAAGACAAATCTTTGTTTAAGGTGAGATGAAATTGTTAGTTTAATATTTATATCGACTATTTCTGATGTTTGTTCCCTGCACAGATATAAATTCGTAAACTAAGGCATACTATATTTTGTTTTGTCATCTTAAAGGCATACTGTGACAACATTGCTTTAAAGGCTCATATAAAGCTTTTCAAGATATGAATATTTTTCAGAAAGTAAAATATAGCTATTGTGTATGCTATTTATTTTATGTAAGGGTTGTATTATATGTTCTGTTGAGTTTAGTTATTTTGATTTAAAAAAAAAAAAGTTTTGTCTATCATCGCAATTACTTCTTGAAAAGGCACACTCAAGGCACTTAATGGAAATTACTTATTACCCATGATTTTATTTTTGGCAAATATTCATGATAAACCCATAAGAGAGTATTCAGTAAATTCACTGTTTGGTCTGATGGAAAAAAGGTGCAAGTTTCGGTAGGCAGAGGTAGTGTGAGTTTATCTAACTTTTCATTGACTGATTGACAAAACCACATACTTCGCTGGAACATCAGCTTTGGAAAACGGAACATTCCTTCTTAGATTTGAACATTTTGTAAACGTTGTGTTTAAATTAAAGCTTTTTTTTAATACATTTATAGGTTAAAATGTCCAGTCATGATTGAGGAAACTAATAAATTCATCTAGGGTGAGGCATGGCTATTTTTATTTTTTTGTCTTACAGCTATAGCAAAGCAAAGGTAAAATCAGATGGTATTACTTGATAGTAATGTGTAATTCAATATAGCCAAACTAAGTCAAGCATAATGCTATAGGACAGGGGTCAGCAACCTTCGGCACTCCAGATGTTGTGTACTACAACCCCCATAATGCTCTTACACACACAATACTGACAAAGCATCATGGGAGGTGTAGTCCAAAACATCTGGAGTGCAGAAGGTTGCCTATGCCTGCTGTAGGAAATAGATTTGTAATCCAATTTCTTGTGCCTGTGTTACATTTTCTATCAATCTAATGTCTTTCTTTGATCAATACATCATCTAGATTCCTAATCCATCTAGTCCAACTTTCCCACTTCCAATATTTATTCTTTTAGTCCCTCATCTCTTGGTTGATCACGGACTCTGAAATAATAATAATAAATAATAATAATTTGCGATTTTTATAGCGCTTTTCTCCCTCTGAGATTCAAAGCACTTTACAAGTATAGAAACATAAAGACATAAAAGTAGACATGTGCACCAGTGAAATTTTCGTTCCGTACAAATGATTTCGTGCTAAAAAAAAATTTCATTAGTCAATCCCAAATTTCGTCCGTAAACCATTAGTTTTCGAATGAAATTCGTTAAAAAAAAAAAACGAAAACGAATGCACGTCTAGTTAGGAATTTCTAAAGGTCAGCTGAACGGACTGAATGCCCAGTGGAAGAGGTGAGTCTTTAGCTTTTTTGTAAAAAGTCTGTAAGGACGGTGCCTCTCTGATTGCGCACAGTAAAGAGTTCCAGAAGGTAGGGGCAGCGTGGCTGAATGCCCTAGAACCTGAGTCTGTCTTTAATCTTGGCACTGACAGGAGGGATTTGCTGGCTGACCAAAGTGAACGGGATGAATGTAGGGTGTCAGGAGCTCTTTCAGGTAATATGGGCCCTGATTGTTTAAGGCTTTGAAGGTTAGCAGGTCAATTTTAAAATATGTTTGCCATTTAATTGGAAGCCAATGCAGGGAGTTGAAAACAGGTTTTATGTGGCAGGAGCGAGTTTGATCGGTCAGTAGTCTGGCTGCTGCATTTTGTACAGTCTGAAGTCGATGGAGTTCTTTTTCTGGGAGGCCCAAGTAACGTACATTGCATGGGAATACTCTGTGCTTTTATTTATTTAAGTTGAGTCTTTTCATTTACACCTCAAGTATCTACACAAATCTAAGGACAACAATCCATACCTACTGGTTTCATCCTAGTTATCATAATCTTTCCCAGTTAATGATCTTCCTATATTATGTACTTACTCTAGTTGATTATCCGTATTCCACTTTAAGTTCCGCAAATGTTTAACTCATGATAAAACTTCTATTCCAGTAATATGAGGATTACTGTTGGCAAAGATCTTTCTAGTTTTCCTCTGTTGTGTTTTACAACAGATTGCTGTTTGGCAACATACATAATGAATGAGCCTATACTTTCGATAATAATGTGTTGGCCTTTCTTTTACCTCCTGTAAAAATAGAAAAAAAAAAACTTCTTGAAGCATTATGAATGACTATATAATCCATACAAAAATTACCCTTAAGGGCAAAATCTAATTAGCCTATCCTTTTCAAGCAATACTGGTACATATTTTATCAAGCTGTAACCTGCTTGACAGATTGCGATTTTTGTGATATCCCCAATTCTCAGGAAGCCCAAGGCATAAACAGCTTAGTTGGAATGTGCAGTTTTCTTTGGCACAAAAATAAGAAATATATGATTATTTTTTAAACATTAAGTTGAGACATTGTGACTGCATATTTACTATGTGTGAAAAATTGGGAGGAATGTATAAAGTATGATTTGGCATGACTTCTCAATGTCACTGGCATGCTGCGATTTCCGTACCTGTGTGCAACTTCTGAGCGATGTGTTAAGTTAAAAGAATATTTGTTAAAAGTTTTTCAGTTCTAAATTCCTGCAAGTAAAGAATTCTATGCAAATGCAAAATGTTATTAGGTAATGTTACTTTGGGTTATTTAACTTTATTATGACGGCGTATGTGCATGGATGCTTCTCAAAGCCCTCCTCACCAATGTTTGGGATAATGCTCACTATGCGTTGACTTGTTTGACGTTCTTTTGTTTCCTGTAGTGATTTATAATATACATACAGATAATTCACTTATTTATGTATGGCAAATGTTCTTTGGGGTTTTTTTTTCCCCCCTTGCTCTCTTTACAAAACATCAACACACTTGCTGCTTGATTCCTTCAAAACACACTGCTACTTATCTGGTTTACAGGAGGCTAATGTTGTTATTTGAGGAGCACAATCTCTTTGTGCAAATTTAAATGTTATTTTTCTGCTGCCTATGTTATAGAGAAACAAAAGAACTGAGTAGTTTTATGTGGAGTGAGACAAACAGCCGTTTCTTTTAGATCTCGATAATAAAATCAACAAGGTTAATCTGAATTATGGTGACAATAAAAGTGCCGCTAAATAAAAAAGACCTTATAGACACTAAAGTATTTCAATCTATGTGAATGGATTTTTAATATAGTAAGTGGTTTAAATACCACCATTGTTCATGCTACATGATGTGTGTAGTTTAATTGTGTTTCTATGGATTCTGTATGTATCATATTGTGTTTATGTGTCTACCTCAAATATGTCATTTTTTTATTTAAAGGTTTTGGATTCCCCTTATCAATTAAATGCACAGTGGAAAAATTACCTTTCAGGCATGCTGTATCAAAATCCCAATATGAACCTTACTTTTGAAAATGTATATAGGTAAGAAATAGCCAGTGCTGTGCTCAGATTGTGTTTATCATTCCAGTACTCATTCTGTGCAAACCTGGCCGGAATCTGCACCAAACATAAGGTCAGAACAATATCCAATGGTAATTCCTCAGATTTAGCAGGTCTGAGGAAGACTTTGGAACTTTGCGAAACCTATGTATAAAAAAAAACAGAATAAGAGCATAATTTGTAAGTTTAAGTGGCAGGCATTTGATCTCCAATGATTTAATTAGCACTAAATATCAATGTACAATTACAATGAAGTTTTAAGGTTTAATAAGCACTAAACATTGCTATAGGCTTAAAGGGACCTTATAGTCCCCAAAACAACGTTTGCTTAATTAAGCAGTTTTGGTATATAGATCATGCCCCTGCAGTCTCACTGCTCAATTATCTTCCATTTAGGAGTTAAATCATAATATATATTAATAATGATAACCTATCATAGAAGAATAACAATATACTAGGTACCTTTATTACACAGTCTTTTTAATCTCAAATTTGTTATCTTTTGCTCTGTTAATAGCCTGCTAGACCCCACAGTAGACATGTGCAATTCGTTTAGTTCTAAATGTATATTCGAACAAATTACATGCAATTCGGACATTCGGATGCTTACGAATTGCTGAAGTGGGTTAGGGGTTAAGGTTTAGGGGTTAGAGGTTAGTGTCCGAATTACCGAAGTGCCGAATTTTCAAAAGTGCCGAACCGAATGCCATTGGTCCGAATTGCCGAAGCAGACAAATCTTTTTACTTACCCAAATTTCTGAACCAAATTTTTTTGCCCATGCACATCCCTACCCCGCAGGAACCTCTTTTGTTTAATTAAAGTTCAATTTACAGAGCAGGATAGAAAAACCTCTAAAGCAAGTTAAGGTTTGATTAACTTGATTGAAATTGTAACAACTTTTGTTTTCATGCAGGCTGTGTGAGTCACAGCCAGCGGAGGTGTAACTATGGCTGTAACTAGTGCTGCATGAACAGAAACAAAAGTGATTTAGCTCCTAAATAGCACAGAATTGAGCATTGAGAATTAAGACTGCAGGGGCATGATCTAAACATCAAACTGCTTCATTAAGCTACAACTGTTTTCATGCCTAAAGAATCCCTTTAACAATACAGATTTATCTTCTGGCAGTCTCCATGGAAAGTTAAAGGGACACTATAGCCACTAGAACAACTACAGGTTAATATATTTGTTCTGGTGAGTATAATCATTCCCTGTAGGCATTTCCATGTGTTCCTATGGGAAAGCATTGGATTGGCTAAAAATCATAAATTCTGATGATGTCAGCAAGAAGGTGGATCAGGGATTGGGCCATCTCTGAATAAAGTTTTATTACCTTTTAAGTTGTATTACCTTTTAATTGGGTTAAGGGGGGGGCAAGTCACCTAAATGGTGGTTTTAACACTATAGGGTCAGAAATATGTTTGTGTTCCTGACCCTATAGTGTTCCTTTAAATTGGAATGATGAACAATTTTCAGGCAAGAGGCAATTTTAGATGTATTTTAGTGATACTTTGGGCTTCTTTCAGTGAAGACTGTCAAGTTACCCCAGTGATTGCAGGACAGTCAGTCACATCAGTGTTATTGAGGCAAAGAGAAGTCTCACTCTACAGAACTGTTGGAGAATGTAGATAATCTGAAGGATTTTCACAGTCTGCAGTTGGTGGTGACCTGCATCAAGTGCTCTCTACATAAATATTGGGACAGAACTCCTGACACTTCGTCCCTCATAAAACCAGACTCACAATAATACTCCATAGACAGAGCTCTAACTAAACCCTTCCAGGAACTGGACTTACATAGGATTGCTATATTGAACATGCAAGTTCCCTGTTTGGGAGTATAAGGGCCAGTCCAGGCATGCTGTAGTTAATGGAGTGGTTCAAATCCTATGGATCATATCCTATGGATTAGTTTAGGCTACTCTCTCTATGCAATAAATGACTACACATTTTGACAGTGACAGTAAATAACCATAACATATGTATATTTTGTCTGCACAGAGTGAAGTATGCCAATGACTTAACATTTGTGTCTTTTTGGAATAAATGTCCCTTGCATTCAAATACATAATAAAATGTGTTACTAAAACTGACAATCATATTGGTTTACTGTCTTTTACAGTACTCTCACATCAATCGTGGTGCTTACATCTTTTATTTTTATTTGTTTATAGTGAATGCAAGGAGAACAAAGGAATCTTCACTGCTCTCCAGATGGACCATATTTTCAATTTAAATGATTTTCTGAACATAAGCTTGGTAAGTGTACTGTGGGATAAATGTTATCAGAGGGTGTAATACTACCCTATAGACATCTGTTTAGGGCTTTTATCTGAAATGATAAAAGTGACCTTTTGAGCACATGCATATAGTTTTAACATAAAGGCCATTGTCTACTCTCTCTTGGAATATACTCAACAAGTAATGCCTAATCCACCTTGATTCTGCCCAATAGCAAACCAACCTCCACCGGGCTGACGAAAAATAAGCGATAATATGAATTGTAGTACTTAGCATTCTTCTGATATTTTTTCTGGGTTACTTATATTTTTAATATTTATGCTAGGACAAATATGATGGTAGTTGCTTCTCAGCAATTTAATATCTAAGAATAACAGTTTCAAGCGGCACTGTCATGCCATCTTACTTTTCTGTGGTGCCTCGTTGCCTTATGTATTTTTTCTACGCCTGACATTCTATGACAAAAGGAGGAGCTTAAGTCAACTCCATTTTCTGTGTCAGAGAAAGTACCCACACTTCTCCTTGACACAGAAAATGGAGCGGGCTTAAGCTCCTCCTTGAGTCAAATAAAGTCAGGCGTACAGAAGACAAAGAAGTTCCCTACTTTATCATATGTTTAAAAAAAAAAAAAACTAGATCAGAAGTAAAGACAAGAAGAACATTTTGCAAAAGAGGAAGAGAAGAGGACACAATAAGAAGGTAAGTTCAGCCTGACAGTGCCGCTTCAATAAATCGGGACTATCATTTGTATTACTTTTGAATTATCGAACCATGCCCACGTGTTTATTCATGTTAAATTGAACTATATTCATGATTTTTATCGTCCTGATTAATCGTAGCCTGCAATCACGTGATGCAAGAAGAGGGCACTGATATGCTGAAACTTTTTAATGCCATAGCCGCTTTAGAAACATATAGCATGCATTTTTGTCTTTGCCTAATAAGATTAAGCAGTTTGTTTGTGCTGCCCTATTAATAGAACGTGTTTCTTGCTTTCTCTTGTAGTATGTCGATGATGTCACTGATAAAATTGATTTGGTCAACCTAGACCTTAGTAATATAGTTTTGTTGGATGAAAAAGGAAAACAAAATTTGTTGGACTTCAGTGCAACTGGCATTAGTGAAATAGATTTTGATGATTTCTTATCAGAGGTAAGCTAATTTTTTTAAATCCATATTTAGTTCTCTATTTTTTAATTATAAACTTTTCACTTTGGAAACTACAAAAAGTATAAGAATGCAATAGATTGTCCATCTTCTCCAATTATTTTGTCTCTTTACTGTATACTTTGAACCATGCAGTTATCTTCTTTAATGTGGAATTGTCAGTTCTTTGTAAATTAAAATACTGAATAAAACATAGAAAATCACCTATAACTTGTGTAAATCCTTTTTTCCTATGTGGTGCATTTTTCTTTCAAAATGTATATTAATTTGTATTCCACGGATAGCAGGTGACATCACAATCCAGTTCAGTCAAGGCACAGTCAGGGCACACAATGCAAATGAGGCAGAAATCAGAAACATTGTTTCAGTGTCTCCTCTTCCACTGTGTTCAGTGACTGAAAGGGGCAATATTTATTACAACAATTAACAGGTAGCCAAGATGGAGGTGCCCATTTCCTGGATTGATGTGCAGATTTTTACCTTTATTTTTATTTTTTCCCCCACATATCACATATATTTATTGGCAAAATAAAGGGAATAGGTACACATATAATTAAAATCATGGGAAGTGACAGTTCCCCAAGAACCACTGCAACCAAATATCCAAAAATGTAGTGTATATGGTCCGACTCATGCATACTATGCATACTGTACATACCTTCACGGATACATTGCTGGAACATCTCCTTGGTGATCACCAGACTTCTACTGCCATGGACTTCAAGTTCTATCCAGATCATACCACACAGTGAATCTGCAATATGCTGACAAGTTTATATATTATTTTGTGTAACTCTGAATGCAATAAGTCATATACTTTGTTCTCCATTTTATTATGTCATAATTTATTATTTATCAGTTTTCACATTTATACTATTTAGTGAATTGGGCTATGTACACCAATCATTCTATCCGTGGTTCACCCATGCACAATCTGCTGCTTGACTCACTCTCCCAAGACGAGAGAATGCACATCACAAGTTGTACATGTGGGGAGTGCACAAGCTGCACTCACAGCTTGGACCCCATGGAGTAATCCATGGAGTAATCCCCGGGAAACCCTCTGGATTAGCTGAGGTTACTATCTCTATGCAATAAATTATTACATCTTTTCACAGAAAACTTACCTTTTAACCAAAAATCTTTTTGGAAAATAACCAAAAAGTATAGAAGTATTTCCATGACCTAACATCTCTTGGTTTTTGGATTAAGCATTCCAACTTAGTTTTGAAATAAAGTTTGCAACTAGGACAAGCCAGAACTGTGTGTGGAAATATGCATAATATAACCTGGCAGTCTAATACATAAAATCATTTTTTTTAAATTTTATTTAATATGATTTCTAGGTTGGGAAGACTAGTACAAAAGTAGATCTACTGGCATTTGCTAATGAACTGGAAGAAAACGCAGACATGTTGGTAAGGTTTTTTTTTTTGTCTTTTTATTTAAAAAAATAAATAAAACTGTTCTATGAACTCATCTTTAAGTGTGTAGAATTCATTGTACCTGCAAACAGTTATTCAATCAAGTAAATTGTGGGAATAAGTACCCTTTAGCACTTTATAGCCAGTCTGTCTCTGCATCACCAGAAAGTTAGCACACATGACATTAGCAGCCCAGAATTCCGGTTCCAGGCTGCCACTGTCATTTCTGTGCATATTTTGCATCTGTCTTTAGCGTGCACTGCACAACAAATGTAGAAATATTTCCTCTTGACGGCAGAGTGCATGAAAGGGGAAGATTACCACCCACTGTGTGCTCCCTCCCTCCTCCTTCCATTGCCCTCAATATTTTTTTGTTTTTTTCAATAAAAACCCTCCCTCCTTCTCCACTTTCTCCCCTTGTCCGGAGCCGGGACGTGCGCTCCTAGTCAGCAAAATGGACCAATCAAAGGCTTCTCTGTGAGAAGCTTGTGATTGGACAGCACAAGATTCCAGTGAGGGTAGAGGGGGCACAGAAGTTGTCACCGAGAGCTCCACCCTGTGCTAGATTTCAGGTGAGTAAAACTCTTTATTTTGTAGGTTGCACTGCAAACAAACAGGAGACCTTCTCCTGCATTTAACACAGGAAACGTCCCTTTCTCCAAAAGGGTTGGAGGAACCATTTAACTGCTCTCACCCCAAGTTTAGACTAACTACAACTCTGACGTTGTATCAAACCAAAACATTAATTGGTTGATCTTTGGATTGCAGCAGAACCAACTACAAGGTTCCTTATAACTGGATCTTGCTCACTTTAACTCGTACTTATGGAAGTTTTAGGTTAACGCTTTTAAGAAGGTGAATTTTTGTAGGGCACGTGAACGTTATTAATCTATATAGCTCATTTTTCCCTTTCTTCTGCCTGTTTAACCGTATTGCATGCTGCTTGCTCACATTGTGTTGCTTATTACAGATATGCTATTTTCTATTTTCTAGCCAAAAGGAGCATTAGGAAATGCTTTAAAAGGACACGCCAATAGCATACGGATGATACATATTCAGCAAGTTGTTCCTCTGGAGCAGTCTATGGTAATTAATCCAAACGATGGGGGTGCTAGACTGGGTGTGGTATCCCTGGAGGTGTACATGCACAGTAGCAGAGAGCTTTGCCAAATTACAATTTAATTCACTAATATATACTAATATTTCTTGCCACAAGCAATATATTCAGAAAGTTCATATCAATCAGCTGAAAAGTACATATGGACTAATAAAACCATTTTTTGGTGTCACGTCAAGTTGATATATAACAGAATATTAAATGTCCAACTGAGGGCGGCACTTCAATTTTTATTTTTTTTTAAATTAAATGATATTTTTGTTTTGTTCCAAGCATTTCTTCCAGTTCTGAAATTCACTGTAATAATGCTAGATTTATTGTACGAATCCTTCTCACTTATGTGTGCTAAGACCTGCTTCTTTGACAGAGAGACATTAATACCTTAATCTCGTATGTCTGGAGATACAGTTTTATTTTTCCCTCGAGCATCTTTAATACATTTTACTGTATCTAAATCCTTTACTTCCTCCTCTAGAACATATCAAACTATATAGAAATTGATATCATTTTTTAGGGTTTACGGGCATTGCATGCCTAGGCACGGTTTACTAACATCCCTTTTGTGTGAGTTGCCGCATTTTTGTTACATTGTCAAACATACACACTCACCACCTGCAGGATAGTGTTTAATGCCTTGTTCAAGGGATTTGTTTTGATTATACAAATGATTCTGTTAAACCTCACTGAGAGCCAGAGATGTGTGCATTTATAGCAATGAACAAATCCGCCTTCCAGGCAGTCTCAGGCTCCATAAAATGTAATGGTGAAATTGTGATTTTTCATGCTCTTTTCTCATTTCTTTACCTGCCTTTCAAGAAATATGTTAAAGCTAGGGTAAGCAGCATGCGTTGTGTGGAAATGTCTTTCATTCTCGATATCCGTGATGTGAAATGTGATTTGCCTTGTGGGTGTGTATTAGAACATGATTAGTATACATCCCGTTAATTAGGGATTGTTAAGATTCATGCTACAGAGCACCAATTGCAATCAAGTCCTGCTGTATACATTATCCATTAGCACTATAGTGTGTGTTAGTATTTTATAAATAATATGATAACGATACTATGAGTTATACCTATTATATGTATATCTCTATTTCTTTTGTTTGGTGCCATTAATAAAAATGAAATATTCTGTTTGAAATCTCAGAAATATATTAATGTTCATATCACTTTGTGAAGCATAACGTCTATAATTTATTTACCCCAAAAGGTGTTTTTAAGTTGCAATATTTGCACCATTCAAAGGAAAGTACAGGTAGTACTTGTAGTACTTATATTTAAAGGGACACTATTGTCGCCAAAACAACGTTAGCTTAATTAAGCAGTTTTGGTGTTTAAATCATGCCCCTGCGGTATTACTGCTCAGTTATCGGACATTGTTGAGTTAAATCATTTTGTGTATGCAGCCCTAGCCACACCTCCTTGCACGTGACTTACTGTTAAGAGTCATCTAATATTTACACTTCCTTTATTTACCAGTTTGTTTCATTTAGAATTTCTCATCTCCTGCACTAGTAATATCTGATTAAAAATAAAACTATGCTTTTTCATGTAGGCTGTGTCAGTCACAGCAAGAGGAGGTGTGACTAGTGCTGCATGGACAGAACCCAAAGTGATTTAACTCCTTAATGGCAGAGAATTGAGCAGTGAGAATGTAGAGTCATGATCTGTATACCAAAACTGCTTCACTAAGCTAAAGTTCTTTTGGTGACTATACTGCCCCTTTAAGTAATGGTCGAGAAATAAAAAAAATTATTGAAATTTTGCTATTTCCCCGATGTAAGTTACAGAATCGGCATCTCCAATGCATGTGTAAGGTTGCTGTGTTTATGTGTAAAATCACAGTCAATATGTTTTTATTATAAACCAAGTATATTAAAATGCCACACCACACACTGTTCACAATCTACTACTCCTATAAACCTCTATCAGCCACAAAGGCAATACAAGGACCTGTCAAAGGCTTATTGGAGTTTTAGTGCGCTAACACCTCTGGTACGGTTATCGAACACAGCAATAATAATAATAATAATATATATAATAATATACAACCACATGTTTCTTTTTCAGATCACATTAAAGCAGAGCATTAAATTGCTACAATCAATATCGTTTGATATTGAGGTATGTGACAAACATTTATTACAAATGTATCAGTTTTTGCAAATTGATTTTTCTCTTACTGTAAATCCCTAATGAGTACATCCTCTAGAGATATTCAACACATACGATAAAACAAACCTTAAGTTTTGCACCTAGTAAGAACCATTAGATGTTAGTAAAATATTGGAGGAATAAGGCAAAATATGAAAGATCAGTCATCACTGTTTTGAATAATTGCAGTTAACCAAGAAAAGAAAAATTGTAACAGGTAACATTGCACCACATGGCCAAAATCACATAAACAGGGCTTTTCATAAGTCACTTACAGTACTTCTTGCACATCCTTTGACTGCAATGCATATAATTAACTAAATAGATATGTGATCGCTAAACACAAGCATTGACTATTGAATTGCCCAAATTGAAAGTTCAGCTTGACACAGGTAAACAGAACAGTGAAGGATTAGCCAACATGAATTACATTGCTTAACAGTGCTGCTATGACAACAAACAATTGTGAACATTTCAAGACTACTTAAAAACTTTGCAAGTGAAAAATATACATTGAGCCGATCTAATGCTGGTGCAAATGCTACATCAGAATATCCCAGCATTGATGTATAGTAACCGAAATTTACCATGGCATATGACGGTACCTTTAGAAGACATTCTTCAAATTTCTGCCAACTAGCTCTATATTGTGTTCAATCTATAATAGTAGGTAGTAGGTGTGCCCTGGCTATTTCATGGATGTAAAATGTCATAAGGGAAACAGAGTTTCTAGTCTAGTCAGGTCCTTCATGGGTACAAACACTTCTCTACAACAGTTTGTGGAGGAAAACGACCTCCAGAATATATTTCTGTGATCTCCACAGACAACATCCCTTTTTATGTACTAAAGCCTATATAATAATGATTCACCATTAGTTCTTACATACCACCTAACAGTTATACATATTTATTTATAAAATATTTTACTAGGATGGATGAGATTCATCTCATTGTCAAGTATGTCCTGGGTCCACAAAACATTGCATTGTTACAATAGGATACAATATTACAAAAATACAATATACAAACTATATATATATATATACATATATATATATATATATATATATATACACACACGTATATACATTTAATATAGAACAGGTGATACATATATTCAACCATGACAGGTGGATTCTGTGCTGAGGCATATTGCCATAGATCTCTTAAAAGATTTTCGATTGAATGAAGATTTAACTGTGTCCCCAAGGGTATTCCATAATTGCGGTGTTCTGTAGGAAAATGAGGATCGAGCCACTTTATTTTTTTATTGCGGTATGCTATATATCGTGCTAGTACTGGATTGGATGTTATAGGAGGTGGGAACAGCCGGGGAGAGCATTCTACTCAGGTAGGGTGGGAGCATCTCAGAAAAGCTCTTATGCACAAGGCTGGAAAGATAAAGCGTGCATTGGGATTCCAGCGATAGCCAGTTTAGCTCTTTTAACATGTCACAGTGGTGGGTAAAGTACCGTATTTATCGGCGTATAACACGCACTTTTTCTCCCTGAAAATAGGGGAGAAATTGTGGGTGCGTGTTATACGCCGGCCCTTTAAATACTGCAGCCGCCTGAGCGCTCTGTAAGAAGAGGGGGGAGTAAGAAAGGGGTAAGAGGGGGGAGTAAGAAGAGGGGGAGGGGGGAGTAAGAAAGGGGGGTAAGAGGAGAGGGAGTAAGAAGAGGGGGAAGTAAGAAGAGGGGGAGTAAGAAAGGGGGGTAAGAAGTTCTTTATTTGAAATTTAAACGACCACTCTAGGCACCCAGACGACTTCAGCTTAATGAAGTGGTCTGGGTGCCAGGTCCCTCTAGGATTAACCCTTTTTTTTTATAAACATAGCAGTTTCAGAGAAACTGCTATGTTTATACTGAGGGTTAATCCAGCCTCCAGAGCCTCTAGTGGCTGTCTCATTGACAGTCGCTAGAGGCGCTTGCGTGCTTCTCACTGTGAAAATCACAGTGAGAAGACGCCAGCGTCCATAGGAAAGCATTGTAAATGCTTTCCTATGCGACCGGCTGAATGCGCGCGCGGCTCCTGCCGCGCATGCGCATTCAGCCGATGACGTCGCGAGCAAGGAGGAGAGGAGGAGTACAGCTCCCCGCCCGGCGCTGGAGAAAGGTAAGTGTTTAACCCCTTCCTCTCTCCAGAGCCCGGCAGGAGGGGGTCCCTGAGGGTGTATAACACGCACCTCATTTTAAGAAGGAACTCGTTTTCCTGGCACTATAGTGGTCCTTTAAGTTTTTTTTCCCTGAAATTTCCTTCTTAAAATGAGGTGCGTGTTATACGCCGGTGCGTGTTATACGCCGATAAATACGGTAATTACATTCTAGTACAAAGCGGAAGAATAAATTATATAATGTATTAGGTTTATTAAGGTGGGTTTACGGTGCGGGTGCATACACTACATCCCCATAATCAATGACCGGCATTAGCATCTGTTTCCTTACTGTAGGGCTCAGGCAGGATTTGTTTCTGTACAGGACTCCTAGTTTTGGGTAAAGTTTTGAAGATATTTTTTTCAATGTGAAGGCCAAAGGATAGATTGGGGTCTAGCAACATACCTAGATATTTAAAAGAGCAGACTGCTGTCAGTGTGCTATTTGAATTTGTTCTAATACATAGTTGTTGATTTTGTAGTTTACGTAATTTAGGTACAGTCCAAAGATCATTGTAACGGTTTTGTCAGTGTTTAGGAAGGGTTTGTTATCCGCTATCCACTTTTCTAGCTCTGTGAATTGGTTAGCTTGGATTTACTAGCGTAGATTAGTGTCATCTGCATACATGTGTACAGTTGAGGATTGTAGATGTTAGGCAGATCATTTATAAATAATGTCAATAGCAGGGGGCAGAGTACAGAGCCTTGGGGAACCCCACACAGGACTGGAAGAGGGAGGGAAGCAAGCGTTATCAGAAATGGCCACATATTGCAATCGGTCTCAGACATATGATCCTAACCAGGTTAGCGGATGATCACCAATGCCTGAGTTTTAATTTTTTTTGCAAATAAATGCCATGCTCTACTGTGTCAAAGGCCTTGGCAAAATAAAGGAAAATAGATCCAGTTAAGTCTCCTTGTTCCATGCCAATTTGGATGAAGAGATGAAGTAGTTCTACATAACCAGTACCACATATCAAGCAACACCATGTGATCTTAAATTACAATGTATAATTTGTCTCATAAATATACATTTATTTATATTTCAGGAAAAGGTACACGATGTGATCACGTCTATAGATACTGCTCAGACTTTAATCAACAATAACGCTTCATGTGTTATAAAACAGGTAACCGTCCCTAACATTTTCCTGGTTTTAAGGTCTAGATTTGGGGAATATTTTTGATGTTCTTCTCCGAACTGACATTAGTTCTTTCTTGTCTTTAGGAGTTTAAGAAGTTCCTGAATACAGTCATTGATTACTTTGTTCAATACGTTACTTGGGTAAAGGATTCTGTAAGTTATCACAGTCTTAGATGTATGAATCGTGTCATCAATGTTCATTGTGGATTGTTGTTTTATTTTTTTTCGTACATAACTTCTTAATTGCAGTATAATTGTAATGCCATTATCGGGGCCATATACGTTATAATATATGTCTGTATATCTTGTTTGGCATCACATTGCAGTGCTGCATCCACCTTCCATCCCCACTTATTAATAAAATAAAAAATGTATGTGAATTGAACATGCTGTGTGTATTATATTGTAATGCATGCATATACAAAGATACCTGTTTTCAGTGCATCCACTGGATAACCCTTATCCATGGGGGTGGCCCTTTTTAAAGTATCCGCTATCAATGGCCAATCAGGCATAGGCTGATAACGTCAACTTGCTCTCTCAGTCATTCACTCGCCACTGCAGTCACATACAATAGAAGCATCCTCCCTCTGCTTATGGATAGTCCTAGTCCTTTTATGCCATGCTACTAAGAAACTGCCCCTATTCCCTAATAAACCTTTCAGATATACCGGGAAAAGGGCAGACTCTTCAACCAATAACCAATCTGAACTGTAACTAAAAAAATAGTTACCCACCCAGCAGCCTCGGGATTAATTTGAAACTGTGACTAACTAGAAAGACTTATCTTAAATTTTTCTTTTAAATTACAAACTAGTGGTCAATGGTCCCTGCATGTTGGAGGTGCCCACACTGTTAGGCCACCTAATGGTTATAAAATCAAAGAAAAAAGGTGATTAGCGCACACATAAGAAAATAACTTTGTTTTACCTTACGTAAATTGTGTCTCAGGTAACCACAAAGCAAGTACTTTTTACACCTATATATAAACAGATAAAACATACATAGTGTAATCTGTATAAGAAATAATAAAGTGAGGAAATTCTTTTCTTCAAACTCACAATTTTCATAGCTATTTAAAAGTTAGCTCTAGACTTTTAGTGCTCATCATCTCATCCTTAAGCAATGCAATGATAATCCGTCCAAAATGTCCACAGGAACTTGTAGCTGGTAAAATTCCAGTAAAATTCAAAGTCCGCGGAGGATTAATATAAAAAAGTATTTATTCTCACATAAAATTCAAAATAAGAAATATGTATATATATACAAATAAGATATTAAAACAGGAAGCAGCCAATGGCTGCTCTCTGTCATAAGAAAGGACTAGCGATTAGCTAATCCAATAAAAGGTGGGGCACCATTTAAAATAATTGATCACTTACTTTCACTGGTTATCTGGTTGACAGCCTTGAAATAGGCATGTTTACAAAATTAGCCTGCAGGGACTTGCAATTTATCCATAAAGCACACAATCTGGGGTTTAATGTATTTGAATATGTTTGGAATGAAATGTAAATAATCAATTTATTTTCATTATTCCGATATACTATATAATGCTTGAGGTCCTACAGATTATATCTATGTTTTATGAAGTAGATGTTCAACTCCTCAGTCCCAATATACTTTGCATACATAAAAGCTTTTCTGTTTACCACAGATAGTTATCCCAAAGAAGTTTGAAATCCTTATTATGTGTGATAGGTGATCTAGTCACTTACTGGTCTTTATTAGTTAAGGATAATTTGACAAACACCTTGAAGTGAGTTCTGAAATGTGAATGATTGCCCCAGCATGTATAATTCCACTTGAATGATTCACATGCAAATCAAGGCTATCCTTGACAGCTGTGTTCGGTAAGCTTAGTACCATGAAAAGGATTCAGATGTCAAGCAAAGATGTTCATATTACAGCAACGCTTCCATTATCGATTATAAATGTTATGGCATTCTGCCATTAGCAAAATGGAACACTTTCATTGTCATGCATCACCTGTCTTTCCAGGTAGCCTTGGATGTGGCCGGATGCAAGCCTATTGCGAATGTTGTTGACACGGCAGTAGATGTATTTCTGTGCAGCTACCTAGTAGATTCTGTGGTAAGAAATAATAATCTTATATTTTATAATTACAGTATTAAGCATATATGTTAGATTAAATATTTTTTTAAATGTTTTATTTTGATAAATTAAAAGTGCTGCCAAGTGCTTTCTTTATATTTTACCTTAAACTTTTGTTTCTTTTATAAAAAAAATATTAGACTTCATATGGTTGGATTATGAACTTGATATTTTGTTTCCTGCCTGTATGTTTCATTCTAAATTACAGGCTGATCACATTGGTGACTATCACTCACTCGTTGCTTTCCCCAATGAGAGAACCTTATTCGTATATACAAAATCTAATTCATCCCATCCACCAGTACCATATGAAAATTATGGTCTTTTAAATCTTGTGCCTATAGAGCAGGGCTGTCCAACCTGGGGCCCCCCAGATGTTGCTGAACTACAACTCCCATGATTCCTTGGCTATCTGTTTCATTGAAAGAATCATGGGAGTTGTAGTTCAGCAACATCTGGGGGGCCCCAGGTTGGACAGGCCTGCTATAGAGCGTTCTCTCACTGGCTGTTGTGGTATCGTCACGCACCTCTTTCATGATCAACTGTGAGGGAACGTTTATTTTTTTGCATAAATGTTTAAATCTTGAAATATGCACAGTATGACAATACAACTTGTCTTAAAATCAGCATGGTACACCCATCTCCACTTGGGTATCCATACCTTGCTTGGGGTGACCTGAGCAATAATACAATCCTGACTCAGGTAGACCAAGGCCTTTGTTTTTCTATAGTACAGAAGTGATTTATTTCAAACCAGGCTGTCCTCCAATTCCAAAAACCAGGCTGTCCTCCAATTTATAAAAAAAAAAAAAGAGGATCTCAGGGATATGGGGAATATGTGTAGGAGTGCAATGGGAATTGTTTGGTATAGATGCGCATCATAATAATATCAATTCATCTAGTTCATGTAAAATATGGCAGACAGGAACCAGGATTCTTAGAATCTTATTAATCTCTTATATCTGATTTAAAAATGTGCAAATTAAAAAAAACTTTAAAATAATTTCATTTTAGGTTTTTTTTACGTTTGTTTGTTTTGTGTTTTTTTTTCTATCCAGTTGAATATTCATGTAGAAAATGCTTTCCTTCTTTTAATTTAATGTTTGTTGCAATATTTTTTTTTTTTTCTCCAATTTAGAATTCGTTTTGGTTTGGCTTGGGAGGAGCTACTATATTCCTAATTCCTGCTATCATTTTCGCTGTTAAATTATCAAAGTTCTATCGCAGAATGGACACAGAAGATGTTTATGATGAGTAAGTATATAAATATGTCATTTGTATAACACTGTAAGAAGAATTCCATTAGAATAAAATAAGAGATAGAATAAAATATTCACCCAACACAAAATACACATGCTATGTATAAACTGATTATTTTATCTTTGTTGTGAAATAATTCGGTTGGCCAAACAGTTGGAATTGAAATTACACTGGAGAGGTTTACTAAGGCAAAAGAGGCAAAATAATTGGCAAATATGTTATTTTGTGCATACATAGAAATTTTAAAGAAAGGATCAACCAAAAATTGTGAAGTTATAGAAAGGAAAGCACTAGCAATATTCCCCAGTGATGTAAGTAATTTTTATAATATAGTGAAATATAAAATATAAAAAAACATATATAGAAAAAATAAGGATTAGAGTGGAAGTAACACAGATTAGCATTCTTCTAGGCATAGACTAGGTTAGCATCCAGAGATACCTTGTTTAGCAAAACACACTATGGCCATTCGGCATAGCCAAAACCTGAGTTTGGTTAGTGGTTTAAAACAGCTTTGAAAGATTTGAAAGACTGTAATTTATGCGTGCTATGATTTGTTTTTGGTGATGATGTTCTCATAAAGCCTTCACAGATTTATAGAAATAATTACCCTGTTTCAGTAATCTAATTAAAGGGGAACTGTCACTTCTCTGAATATTACACCTCTTCTATATAAAACTTCAGAAATCAGTGGAATCACCTATAAACTGTGTCATCTTTTTTTCATGTGATGCTCCATTTTATTTTAAATATATATTTAAAAAAAAAACAAGGTCAGACGAAACAGAACCAGAGCTCACAGTGCAAACGACAAAGAACATAACTGTTACTTCTCTTCCACTATGTTTAAGGGAAAGAAAGGGCAACATTTATAATGATGATTGCCAGCTCTGGGATCATTTTATTTTTTCAGACTTCACAAACACCTAGATGGGATAGGTAAACATAATATTAATATTATATTAATATTAAAATATTCTATTATATCATGGAAAGTGACAGTTCCTCTATAAAAGTGTGATGTGCATTAAGGCACCTTCTTAACAAGTGTCTCCTTTTTTATCTGCAGTGCCTCTGTCTCAGGAACTTGGCATTTCACTTTATGATAACTGTTTTTACCACTTAAACTTATTTTTACTCCTATCTTTTATTTTGTTCATGTTTTTTTGTTCTGTTTTCATTTTTAACTATTTTTCCTGATTATTTTCCTTTTGCTTTGTTGTACATTATTTTTTTTTTATCTTTTCATTCACTGAATCATCCACATAAGTAAAACCAAATTTCACAGGTGCTATAAGAATTTAATCCCAGGTTCTCCTGATTCTTGTAACTTCTGTTACAGGAGTAAACATAACCAGATACATGACAATCCTAACAAACATATTTTAATTAATTGAATAAGACCCATCACATTTGTTTATTGTTTTAAGAGATTTGTTTTCTATTTTGTAGTGTTGAAACTATCCCAATGAAAAAGTAAGACATTTTTTTTATTTAATATTTCATAATTTCTTATTTAAAAAACATACAACTTTATAAAATCATGGAATGGTTATATTACATTTTAATGATATTTTAATGTATATAAGTGAGTGGCTGGTTGACAGTTAATTAATAACTTAATCAGCACTACTTTCCTACCAATATGCACGTTTTTTTCAAATTCTTATTCTACCGATTTTTTATTTTCTATAAAATATTAGGATTTGTAATTGCATGACACTTTTTTAAACCTTTTTAATGGTTTTGTACTTGACACATCAGTTTTCATTATCACACTCTTTTTATTTTAATTTTTAATCTCCATTTGTAACCATTATTTTTTTTTATCTGTACATTTGTGATATGTTAATACAGTTTTTTATTTCTTTTTAAATATTTTGTTACAGTATGGAAAATGGTAATAATGGTTATCATAATGAGATTTTGTATGGTATTCACAATCCTGTTATAACAAGGTAATCCACGTCAGAGCTACTTTTAGCCTCCTAATGCAATATATTCTGGAGTTCATTCAGTGCATGTTTTTCTTCTATTGCATGAAACTAATCCATGTAGCATTCAACACATACCCTAAATATTTAATATCATAAAAAGATATTTGTTTCATGTCATGGTTGACACTATGCTACGCCTGGTATGACTCCTCCAGTTGTATATACTATGTGTATATCAATATCTAGATAGGGAGAGATGAGTGTGTATTTATTTATGCAATAGGGCCTTAGCTGATTCGACTGTAGTTGAAGCCTACCTGTATTCATGTTATTCCAGCCAATCCATTATACTGCCCACATAATGTCTAGATAAGAAGTATGCAATAGATTTGTCTTAGCTGCATTAACAGAACAATGCTTTTCAATGTAACTTGTAGGGGAGAGCATTGTTCATTTGAAAAAAAGCTTTGTTTTTCAGAGCCTCATCCAAATTTAGCATCTCTAACAAACATTGGTTATTAATATCTTTCCACGCATGCTGTTCATGAACTCATCTTAAGTTGCTTATCCAGTCTCTAGGCTGTTTACATTTTTATTTAAACCTTAAAATGCATGCATTAGAAAATAGTATTATTGTATCCTCTGCTTAGACAGACGTGTTCTCCCAAATAATACAGTTATATTTTTGACATTTAATAAAAATTATCTGTCTCAACAAGAGCATGAGGGATGGGATTGATTGAAGTTGATTAATCTAGATCGTTAGTTCCATCCATAATTAATGTTACTATTGCATATCCTGCACTATTTGTGAAGAGCTATATTTTCAAGGCAGTAAAAGTCAAGGTTTAATTATAGATCACCACCAGTGCCCCAGAGATTACTTATTTTTATATTGTATAAATTATATTTGCACTAAATTAATTAACCTGACCGGTAATACCCAACAACAATTACTGCCAGCGTTTGATGTGAAGAGATCATTTGCATTGCTTTTTTTATTTTTTATTTTTAAACATTCTGTGTTTATTCGGTTGATTGTTTTGGCATAGAGTAAGGAAGCATCACACTGATAGATATACAGACATTTGTAACATGGGTCAACAGGCATTTAGGTTCTGGTTACATTAGATTGTTCGTTAATTGCTTTTGTTTTTTATAACATGGTTCTGGCTTTTTTTATTTTGCATGAATAGCATTTCTTCATATGACACAATGAATAGATTTCCCCGTGCATCTGCCCCACCACATCAAGATGATTGAGGTGCGCCACCAATGGTTTGAGAGTGTGAAGGTATTCTAAATCTCCCCTATCTCTTGTTCAGCTTCCACTAGTACTCTCTATTCTAATTAACCGAGGACAGACGCTAAATGTATGGAGTTAGTGCTTTACCATAGAGGTAACAAACCATGTTTAATTATTGAGTGCATGTTAATGAAACATGTACAGTACACCCACTATATGTGACCATACATTAATTACACTCTGCATATAGATGTGTAGTCACCGCGTATGGTTTATATCATATGTCAGCTGTATAAATCCAGTACTTTCTTCAGTACTGACAGTGTATCTGACAGGTTGTGCTCACTTCACGCCGAAAAATAAATCCTGACTGTTAGATTATGAAATAATTATATAAAATTAATCACACTCATGTTGAAAAGCTGTACTCCTTGCTATTTTTTCCCCATTCATACAGATATGTGACTATCGCAATGTATCAATAACTTGCTTTGTATACAAGCTAATGATCTTCTGCCCTTCTGAGAGGAAGAATTGGAAATGCTCCGTAGCCTTTCTAGATGGACTTGCAACTGTGTGTCTTCTTTTTTGTAGATGCCTATGGAGGAATAATCCTATTTAGTGCCTCATTTTGAATCTGTCTCACATTGGTCTGACAAAGCCTTGTGAACCGGCAATAACTGGGTAGAGCAAGGGTTCGGTTAATAATTGGCCCATAACTTTATAAAGAACACTACTCACCAAGCCATCACCTGTTACTCTATTTCTTGGAAGAGATATGTTGTTTTCGTTCCCCCATCCCACCTCAACCATTATAAGGGATTTGATCTACTTGTTTTGTTTCTATTCTTAATAAGTGTGGACCAATACCTGGTATCCTCAGGTTCCATAGAGGTCCTGGGATACCCCATTCTGTTTCTCTTGTTTAGAAAGGGGATTTGGTCTGGGGTAGCACTGGCTGTTGGTATAAGGTAATGACTTCAATTCATTTTTACTATTTTAATTTTCTTGCTCTACATGGTTGGTACCCATTATTGTTAGCATTGACAGAACTAATTGCTAATTTGTGAAAACTCGTACAATATACTAGTGATTTTACCGCTTGCAAATCTAACTCTTTGTAGATGGAGTATAGAATTTCTTTAAAACATTAGATTAGTATACCTGCTCCCTCATCCAACTGGATGGTTCTTTCTGCAGGACTGTTGGAGGAGGACAACTGGATAGAAAGCCCTAAGGTTATCCTAGTTTATAGAGTGACCTGAGTAGATGGCTATGAACACAGAAAAATAAAACCATTTTGATATAAAAAAATATTATCAAACCAATCTAATGTAGAGTCAGTATTTAAATTAATCAGGATAAGTTTAACTTCATTCACTGCATTTGGACAGTAATTAATAACTATCTCTATTCTGTGATGTGCCATCATGCTCACATTTACCTTCATTTCTATTTTCTGGTTGAGAATGTTTGAGTGTTGAGAATGTTACACCCATGGTAAGCACTTGTAATCGCATATTTCAAACTTTATTCCTTTATCTAAAGAGTTTATCGGGTGGGTGTCTTTGTATGATACTATCCTTCTACAACTGCAGGCGTTATGCTTTATGATATCTTTGTTTTTATCTTTTAATTACAGTGTTTAATTTTTTTTAAATTTTTTTTTAATACCTTCTGTTCCTAACCAATGTAAAATTTCTTTTTTTTTGTCCAACAATTTTTTTTTTGTTACACATAAATCCATCATTAACATTGCTTTATGTTGCTCACACATATTTCTATGTTAACCTGGTAAGTTAATTATTAATACAAATGTATAGTCACGACGATGACCTAATATATTTTTTTCCTTTTTCTTTTCTTTCCTCTTCAGTGCTATTGAGCAGTGGTAACAGACACAGGAGATAGTGGTAAGAAAATGCTATAAAAAGCAAATGGAATACATGCAGGTGTTTCTAAAGTGGTATTTGTTCAATAATGTAGGGGCTATTGAAGCTGAGGCTCCTGGCAAATGCATCCCGATAGTTCAGAGGTGCCTGATGTTTGGGGTCTATTTGTGTGATCAGGGTGCATTGCTCAGAGTGTGTGGCCAGGGGGCACAGGTATATTCCATGTCCTGGCTATGTATCATGGGAAACAATACCTATAATACCTAAAATGTCAAATGTAGCTTTGGCTTTGTGTATGTTATCTGCACATTGCACAAAGTAGAGATCTGTATCTATACAAACCTCACTGCACACAGGCCATCTGGTGCCCCGTTGCTGCTAGAATGGATTCAATATTATGTGAGTTCTGATCCCTGTAACTCCATAGTTTAGCAGCAAATTACACTCCCCTTTATAAATGATGTTTTTGCAAAAACATTAAAAATAAATAACTTTTGTTGAATAAATTAACTCTCCCCCTGCCCCCCTTTATTCTTCTATTATAATGGATTTTGTGGTATGTTAGGTGTTATAGAAATATTTGTTCTGTGCACGCCTCTTAATATTTTGGGAATAGAAATTGCAACCTATTTGTATTTCTTTGACGCAAGAGAGACACTGCAATTATAGACAAACTGATAGTGACCCAAACTGTAACAGTCATTACTAGGGGGTGTTCCTCTTATTTTTCTGATTAATTGCACTGATTGGACACAGTACACTATTAAGTTGCATTTTTTGTTTTCTACAGTATTAAAAGTGACACAATCACAATTATCGTTGTCATACCAACATAACAACATGCAGGAAGTTATATTTAACGGTCTGGGAGATTTTTTTGTTACCATAACATATAATATTATTAATACTCCCAATTTCTCTTGTGATCCTAAAGTTTACATATACAGCGGCATCATGTGTGTGTAAAGAGAAAGAATCTGTCATCTTATAACAGATCCAATAGTCACATTATCATAACAAAATCAGGACAAATATACATGAAAGAAAAATAATTTCAAATGACAATAGGTAACAGATAGTTCACACAGCTCTGTTAGTTGCTGCCTTGAGAGCAAAGATGAAGGACAAGGAGGTTACTTGCTGAAACATGCGATACTTAAAGTGAAAACATTACTTTTTTTGTTGCCTTTTGAGAGTCATCTCATGTTTATTTGTCCTGCCTATGTATTTATTTGTAGAACACGTATTATAAATGCTTATTGTTTATTGTGGAATTTTATTTTAATATGCCAGGACAATTTGACAGTTTACCTCCGATCTGATAGAATACCGTAATAATTGCCATGGGTGTTTTTAAAAAATTTTTTATTAGTATTTGTCTTAAATTGTCCTGTTTGGACTAATATGATTCATCTCTGATATTTGTTTAATTGTTAAGTTACATAATTCTGTGATAGTGTGTCAGTGCTTGGTGTATCTTGTCTAGATTAGATTATTTGGGACTCGTTATATTGCTTATACATCAAGTTATGTTTATTTTTTATATTGTTATTTCTGTACTGCATAGTCTGCCTATGCTGGTTTATTAGCATAATTGTGACAGATGTAGCCATAAACAGTGGTTTGCCACACATGTTGGACATTAGTCAGATAACCAGCCTTTCAGAACAAAGTTATGCCTGGTATCTTTCAGAAGCTAATTTTCACTAGACCCTTGGGCATTATGTTCTCTATAGAATGAATAACTGAAATGGAGAGTCCGTTGTCAATTCTGGCTGCCGTAGGGCTACAGACACAGTCTTTCTGCATGGCTGCCACTCTGTCCCAGGTTAAGAATCATATGTTGTAAAACAGGGGTGCCCAAAAGGTAGATCCCCAGATGTTTTAAAACTACAGCTTCCATGATGCTTTTATCATTCTACAGCAAAACTCGCAGCTCACAGTAGACCTCTTTGCGGTCCTGCAAGCCGCGAGTGCATGCATGGTGTTAAAACAGAGTAGGCACCTGCTCTCCCCACATTGTAGGTGCCTACTCTGCTAAAATTTATCCAGCCGAGGCTCGGAGAGGTCGCTGGAAGGGGTCAGTCTTCCTACTTCTCACTGCTCCCTCGCGTGCGTCGTCTGTAGGGATGCCGGGTGCTGGAATATGACATTATATTCCGGCACCCAGCATCACTAAACTGCGCGCGAGGAGCAGAAAGGAGATCTCCAGATAGAAGATCCCCACTGGACCCCAGGGAATGATGTGAGTGTGTACAAGAATGTGTAAATGTGTGTGTGTGTCGTGTCTGTCTTTGTGTGTCTGTCAGTGAGTAGAGAATAGTAGAGGGGCATGCTGGTTTTTGTTTATACTGTACTTTTCAAAAGAAACCTAAGTTTGTTTGTTTTTTTGTGGCCCAGATAAACTTAAACCTTGTTTATTTGGCCCGTGCTAGACTTTGAGTTTGACAAGCTTGTTCTAAAGACATTCTAAAGACATGCAAAGCATCATGGGAGTTGTAGTTCTAAAAAATCTAGGGATCTATCTTTTGGGCACCAATGTTCTAAAACAATAGTAAACCATAGATGATTAATTACCATATAAAGTGTAAAAAAAGCATTATTCTTAAAAAACTGGGACCTTTAGTAGGCATACTGCGACATGAGCTGCCTTTTTTTCTTTTCCCATTTTTATCCCTTTTTTTGTCCTTTTAACCCCTTAAGGACACATGACATGTGTGACATGTCATGATTCCCTTTTATTCCAGAAGTTTGGTCCTTAAGGGGTTAAATCCCAGAAGACATGTCAAACAAAGTCACTTTATAGCATAACTGTATTCTTATTTGTTTATTTATTCATAAACCGTGTTAACTGTTTTTCTGATAATTACAGGTGCAGGATTTAAGCTGTGAAATCGTGTCCTTCCTGTCTCCATTTCCTGCTCCCACCTTGTACAGTTGGCACATTGATGCCTGGCATCTAAAATTCCTCAATGGAATCTCGAGGATTCACTTATTCCATCCACGCGGAATCATTTCACTACAATGGACACAAGGACTATAGGCTTAATGACACAAACCTCCGACTAAATACGTTTAATCCCTTCACTGTCATGAGTAATGCTATGCATAGCAGAACAATGGGGTTAATTACAAGTGTTTACATTAGTGATAGTTTTTGTAACAAAAACTTTTTTTTATTATATCCACTATTTATTTTGATATACATATTCCGTACATGGTATGATTGCTTAAAATCACAACACCTACCCATCTCAATTCATGGTCAGTATTAGATAAAACTGTCTAGTACAATTTGGTCTCCTGTTCTAGATAATATATAACGTTCAAATCAAAACATGAATGCAGTCTCCTGTGAAAATCATTTAGTGTGATTGCTTGTTTGGGGAAGAAAGGTAAACCTAGGTAGCCAAAATACATATAAAAATATAAAATGCATAATATTTCTAATTCTAGTTAACACTTAATACAGGATACGTAAGGTAAGAGTCTCTCGTAAATCATGTGACAAATCAGAATGAAAAAGTGCGTGGATGAAAATTAATAAGACCCAAATAAAATAAATTAGATGGTGTCCTCCTAATTTTTTTATTCTAATCAAGTATAATTGTTCAAGATAGTGTTAGTGCATTCACTTGCAATTCTAAATTTAGTGTAGCAATCCCACACTATCCTTCATTTTACTCAAATTGAAATAGTACATACATATATAACCTATAGAAAAATATAAAGAGGTTCACACCGTGCAGACCTATAGGACCAATAGTTACTAAACTATTCTGTATTTATTTTGTACGTATAATAATTCCCTTAAATACCAATCAACATAAACACCCACACACCAAATACAAATAGCAAGAAACATTTACACATTTGTTAGCCTGTATCAGAAATGACTAAAAACTACAAATGTTCATGAGCAATATTTCCCATGATGCACAGCCAGCCTGTAGACCGTATGAAGTTTCGTAGGTCACTATCAGTAATGTATAGCCTTGATTGCACTTTTAAAGGATATTGATATAATACAATATTCTATCCGATGTCATTTAAAATTTATATTAATTTATATAAATATGAAATAAGTGCCCGTCTTAAACATACCACACATTTCTAGAAGACAAAGATCAATGTTCATTATAAACTTCACAGAACATATCATTATTAACCTATACTAGTCTTTTATCTAAACAGTGTTACAAATACACAGCTCTTTTATCTGAGCAATAAGTCCAAAAGGTTTACTATAATTTACCCCATTAGCCGTGTGACTTGTTGGCACATATGTCATTGTAATAAAATTAAGTTGCGTGCCAATATTAGAACATATTAAGTGACACAATATTTAAAACCAATGTAAAACCTTTTGTACAATTGCAATAGGTTAATTATTTAGAAAGGTACATTTATTTTGCCTGTTGGTAATCCCTAACTATTACTATCAGTAAATGAAAAAGGAGTGATACTTATGCACATTGGCCTGAAAGTGTCAAGCTTCCCAAATGATTCAATACTGTAATAAAAACTTTCACAATTATTCATCAACCAAAGTCACCATTGAAGTTTATGGAATTTTTGCAGATAGTTTCGGACGTTTTACGAACAGCATTGAATCATTTGGAAAACGTCTAGAATCGAGGAAAAAAAAATGTGAATTTAGTTTAAACAACCTACTGGTGCTGTCAGTTGCATACATATTGTTAGGCTAATTTTTATAAGATTTTATATAAAATGTATAACTGTCTTGCTTAATGTATGCATAGATAGACACAAGTTAACCGGTCTCCATTACGTGTAATATATGGTACAAGTCTCCGTGAGCTAATTTATATTTGATTATTTTTTGAATAGTGTTAGTATTTTAGTTCCTGTTCTATCCACTGAACTCAAAATACGAGAATTTTTATAATAACAAAGTTTATATATTAACACAAGTTGTACTCTGGTTTAGATCATGGATAATTGCTTTGAATACAATGTAGATCAGTGATGGCTAATTTTGGCATCCCAGATGTATGTTTACCGATGCTCTGACAGCCTTTAGTCTAGCCATTACTGGTTTCATCCATACAGGGATTTGTACAGATTTTAAATCAATGAATTCATCGTAATTTACAAATGTGCATGATATTATTTATTATTATTATACTCCTAGTAAATATGTATTAAAGTTTCCAGTATATCCAGCCAATCAAATCATTTTTAAAACAAATGCTTGATTACTACAAGAGAATTATCTAAAAGTGAAGCAGAGGATACAAAGAATGACAACGAACGACCACTTTCCTTCTTTAATAATGTGTCCCCTCTTTTACCCAACCAAGTGCTCAACAATTTTGACAACATGTTCGAGTTGTCATGTTCTGTAGTACGGTTGTCAGACTTTGAGCCAAAAGCAGTTCTAAAGGTTTTATAGCCTGCAAAACCCTGTTTCTGTTGTATTTTGTTACTGGCTTCACAAGATGTGACCTGCAACTTATGCGTATGATTCACAAATGGCTCTTCACATCAAAAAGTTGGACAATGCTGTTTTGATCAAAAGAGGTCCATTTTTTATGATATAATACCAATTAGAAAATGACAAAGTATTTGTAAATAAATATTTGGGTTTGTAGATTTAAGGAAAGTTTCTATTTTAATGTAAGATTAAATGATTTACCTGATCCAATAAATGAATCCACTTGTTCTGGAGTCTTGATTTTTTTTTTGATTTTTTTTTTTAGTGGGTATGTGAAACTGTAGAATTATTTGTTTACTTGTACACTTTATTTGATAGGTCATCAGGCAGATTGTGTTTTTAAGACTTTGTATTCCAGTATGATAACACATAGAGCAATAGCAAATATTATGGTTAGACTACAGGTTATGGGAGCTATGGTTAGGGTTAGGTTAAGCATTATGGAATCTGGGCTAGAGATCAGAGTTAGACAAGTAGTACTAGGAGTTAAGGCTCGAGTTTAGAATCAAGCTAGTCATTATTGGATATCATTAGGATGAGGATAGCAGTTATAGGAATTTAGGTTACAGTTCAGCTAGGAATTTGCTCTCCAGGGTTAGAAATTGGAATTTGACTAGGCATTATGGGAGTTATTGTTAGAGTTAGGGTTTGTGTGTAAAAGCTGTAGGATTTCACATTGTTTTACTCAGACAGCAGAGAGTATGATGTAACATCTGCTCAATACGATTTAGAACAGAGTACAGCTCCAATAAGACATGGAAAATACATACATAAAAAGTATATGTAACAGTTATTTAACTTTTTTTTTTTTTACAAGATGTGTCTTGTTACTCTCCGATGAGATCACATTGGGTCGTTAGATATTGCTTTAAGCTACACATAACAGGCACATTCTTGCGATAGACAAGCAGTTTCTCAAAACCACTTCACTTGTATACACAGCTTACACAGTGCATCTGGCTCGCATGCCAGTTGCTGTATTTCGTTGAACTTTCTCCAGTTCTGACGACTGCCATCCTTGTCATTAAACATGAAGCTTGGCATTGTTTTGCTGCCCGTGCTGGTTTTCTACACTGGAACCTTGGCACAGGGTCCTGATGCTGAACGACAGATCCCGTTTCAAACCAAAGACAGGGAAGCTTGTGTCATGAGCACCAGTGGTCAACGGGAAATCCGACTGAAGATCGAGTGCAAAAGTCAAGGCAATACGTATTCGTGTGAGTTTGCAGGAAAACCATCTTACTGCAGAGCTTATAACAGTAACCGTGATAAGTACTGGAACCAACTGAGCCAAGATCTGAAGAAGATGAGCAAACCGTGCGATGCCCAGGTGATAAAGCACAGTTTGTGCCCAAGGGCACCGACACCATCCCAATTCAAGCCAGCAGACTCCAACCAACAATCAGATACAGCCAAGGCACCAACTAAGAAACCAGTCACCAAGAAAACCACAAAAAAACCTGCACCTACAAAGAGCAAAGGACCAGAAAAGGAGAATCCCAAAGCTATGAAGATTGCGAAAGATCACTGTTCGTGGTTTTTCCAAAAATTCTGCTCTTATATAATAGAGATATTTATAGACTAAAAGGTAACTCCACAACTATCTTATCTTACTAGAACTGTCTCTGTATGTGGGCTCAATAACCCCTTGAAAGTCAAACAAGTATGATTTTATTTCTGTTACATTTTCTTACTCATAATATTTTAGTAACCTGGTATATATTGGATTAGTCGTTAGTTAAGGACCATGGAATTGAGGTTAAATTAAACTCTTCTTCAGCATAGTAGTTTAGTGGTGATCTGCTATTAGGTTTTTTTTTAAATGTGATTTACAGATTTATTTATTTTCTATCCAAAGAGTATTATTTTTGAACTTGTGTCTTAGGTAAGATTATCCACTTTACCTCAGTGTTTCACAGGTATTCACAAGGAGCACACATCTTTAGATGTATCACTCTCTGATAAAAAATGTTTCAAAAGAAAGTTCCGTATTATAAGTGAATATGAACACCTATACATGTGCTAAGTTTGATAAGGAAAAACAATATCTCCACTTGTATAAATGCCATATAACTATTTTCTTTTTACCAACATATACATTTTAAGAAGCTTGTGGGGTCCAGTCCTTTTTCAACTTCTTTAATACAATGTGTACAGCACTGTACCTGCTTTATAGATGGTTACACGTAAAAAAAATATATATATTTTGCCTAATGTCTTCAAAAGTGTAACAGCCAACCTCACTAGCTGAAGTAGTAACTATTAAATTGCTATTGTGAATACTCACTATAAGGTTTGGTAATGTTTACCTTAAATGCAATACATTTTTGCTACATTTGATGAATAGTATAGTACATGCTAAGCTCGTTACAATTGCCTTTCAAATTTTGAATAAAATAATCTTTATATTAACAATTAAAAGGTATGCCACTCAATCGAAAGATCCTTCCTTACAATAAGATTTTATATTCTGTATCTTGTTCTAGTTGACCTCTCATTTACAGAGTACCATAAAACTATTGAATCTCCTAAAGGACCAATGCCTTCTATACCATTCTGGACAATGAAGACTCTATGCAGGCATAGAATGTCCAGACTAAGAAATATTAGCAGTACTTTCGAGCCCTGCTAATACTAAAGTAGTAGAACATTTCATATCTGGAATGCCATGGTGATAAAATCATTAGTCCTTAGCAGGTTTCCTTTACAATAGACAGTATCGTTCACACTGTAAAATAATGAAATTGAAAACTGTAATCCGCCAAATACTGCAACGCTTGGACTATAAGATTGATATAAGGTTTAACCCTTCTAATCTAAATATAATTGCCTAAAATATTAGAAATATAGAATGTGAGAAGAACCATTCGGCCCATCTAGTCTGCCCAATTTTCTAAATACTTCCATTAGTCCCTGGATTTTTCTTATAGTCAGGATAGCCTTATGCCTATCCCACGCATGCTTAAACACCTTTACTGTGTTAACCACTACCACTTTAGCTGGAAGGCTATTCCATGCATCCACTACCCTCTCAGTAAAGTAATACTTCCTGATATTATTTTTAAACCTTTGTCCCTCTAATTTAAGACTATGTCCTCTTGTTGTGGTAGTTTTTCTTCTTTTAAATATAGTCTCCTCCTTTACTGTGTTGATTCCCTTTATATATTTAAATGTTTCTATCATATCCCCCCTGTCTCGTCTTTCCTCCAAGCTATACATGTTAAGATCCTTTAACCTTTCCTGGTAAGTTTTATCCCGCAATCCATGAACCAGTTTAGTAGCCCTTCTGAATTTATTGTTTGATAATAACCACAATCAATGCAACTTTTGACTTACTGTAGCCAAAACCTGAAGTAGTTCTACAGGCACTGGCGTACATACTGCGGTCGCAGGGGTCGCACCTGCGACCGGGCCTGGCATAGTTTGCTGTCAGGGCCACCCAATGGAGATGGATTGTCAGGAGGCCCGGTCAGCGCTGGGCACTTTAACAGTGCGACCGGGCCCCCTGTGATGAGATCATCACACGCTGGGAGAAAGTGACTGCACGTCACGCCTCCCAGCTAACACACAGCCCGCATGGGAGGAAGAACAGGGAGTCAGAGTGGGAACTCTGACTTCCATCAACCTGAGCCACCATTGGACCCCAGGGAAAGTCACCCTCCTGCAACTAAAAGGTAGGAAACAGGAGGGTGACTTAAATATTATGTGTGTGTGTTTGTATGTATGTATGTGTGCCTGTCTGTTTGAATGTATGTATGTCTGTGTGTTTGTGTGTCTGTCTTTGTGTTTGCATGTGTGTAGGTGTCTGTATGTATGTGTGCCTGTCTGTCTGTTTGTATGTATATATGTGTGTCTTGTCTGTATGTATGTATCTTTGTATGTATGTTTGTTGTGTGTGTGTGTGTGTGTGTCTGTCTGTCTGTGTGCCTGTCTGTTTTTTTTATGTATGTATGTGTTTTTTTATGTATGTGTGTCTTGTGTGTGTGTCTGTGTATGTGTACCTGTCTGCCTGTTTGTTTGTCTGTATGTATGTGTGTCTTGTCTGTATGTAAGTGTGCCTGTCTGTCTGTTTGTTTCTATGTATGTGTCTTTGTATGTATGTGTCATGTGTGTATGTATGTGTCTGTATGTATCTGTCTGTGTGTCTGTATGTATGTGTGTGTGTGTCTCTGTATGTATGTGTATGTGTGTCTGTCGGGGGGAGGGAGAAAGAGGGGGGTAAGAGGGAGGGATGGGGGCCCATGGATCAGTTTTGCTCCAGGGCCCCATGGGTTATGTGTACGCCACTGTCTACAGGTGTTTATTTTTCTTTTAGCTACTGTATAGTAATATGCTACAATTACCTGTTATATGGCGAGTAATGTCTTGATAAACCATACATCTATCACACTGAACAGACCGTAATCATAGCTACAGTTTGTGTGTTAGTTAAAAGAACATGGGTTGGTTGCCTGTAATGACGACTGTGAAAAAGTGTGTTTTCTTTAAAAATTATAGATTGTTTTGAATTTGGGAATGTAATTTCTATTGCAATATCATAGTTATATGGGTGTTTTTGTAGAATTCCATAAAATATAACTAGTGATACTGATCTTTAAATGGCAACAAGCAAATCTAATTCTAATCTAAACTACCGCAAAATACCTCTAATAATTACCAAAAGTAACAAAAAAATTTTTCAATCTGAATCACATTTAGGTAGTCATGGGTGTAAATTTGTACACAGTGATGATAAAATAGATGAAATAAACACATGTACCTGTAGATCACTCACAATGCCTGCAACAGAGTTTGCGGGAATAGATGGGGATGTATGTTTTGCAAATTCCTTGTGTGCAGGTGTGAAGTGCCATACGTCACCAGGCACATCTGCCTAGAGGTAAAAGCTACAAATATTTAGACCATGCATCCCGAGGATGTGGAGGTCCTCCTCATTGCTACAGTGTGTGACCTTGATATTTGTCTCTACAGATTGGTTGGTGTACTAGTGATTAAAGTAGCATAGTGCAAGCTGACTGAAATGTCAAATCTCTTTTTATCTATACATTTGCTATATGTTTGGCTTTATCAGTTTATAGATTCAATTGTGTTGTCAAAGTGACAAGGTATGCTAGTTGAAATGGCAGATATACTTTGTGATAATCAACAAGAATAATTAAGGGTTCCGCACTACTTATAATTTAGGGTTAATGATGAAGTACTATTATAGACTTAGGATTGTAGATACGTGGAATGACCTTCAAATTAAAGTGATAAACACAGATGATGGTCAGTAGTACAAAGTTTATTAGAGATATTTGCTACTACTGGGTGGTCTGTCTTTAAGAATTACTTTTAATTATAATGAGTTTCTTCTGCCACCATGTGCTGTTCTTGAGTATATAGGTTTCTAAACTGGACTTTTATTTATTTTGTATATATGTTAATGGCACAGTTGACTAAACTGGCATTATCAGTAGTTGTAAGTGAGGCTGTTGAAGAAAGTAAAGGGATTTAGCTTCAAATTCCATGACTGCTTCTTATTGTTAAAACAATTCCATATTTTAATGTTTGCAGTCTTACAGTCTCAAACAAAATGCAGTGAAGCCATAACTCAGTTTGTTCTGCTACAAAACGTCTACGCATTTTGTAATTGTCTGGCACTTTCTCAAGACCACATTAAGTGAGGCTCTTGCTGGCATTGCTGAGAGGAATCAGGAATCAGGTTGTTAGTCTGTCACTGCTTCCTAGTGATAGTGTGTGCGATAAGACTTACAGAAGAAGTGCATGGGAACATGATGTCACTCACCATGGTCCGTCTCACATTCAGCACTGCAAAGAACAGAGCGTGTCTGTACTTTAACCTAGGATGACGTATAGGCAGGGACTTATGACAGAAGGTTTGGAGAATAGAAGTATGATGATGGAGAGGTGGAATTTTAAGGAAGGAGAGGTGGTTTTAGATCTGATGAGGGGAACATTGTGACTCTATTGGGACTTTGGGCCTTGGAAGGAGGAATATTGGAGAAGTTGAAAAGTAACAAATTGGGTTTGAAGGGTAGTTAAGGTTGGGGTAGTGTTTGAGGATAGTGGGATGTTTAAGATTAGAAAGTGACTCGGTATTAACAGGGTTTTGGAGTTAGAATAGGACATAATGACAGGCTCTAGCCTTATTCCCATAAAAAGACTTGTGCTGCATTGTGACTGAAAACATTATAAACAGAAGACAAATCACCCATTAAGGCATTTTGTGATGCCCAACATCAAGACTTTAAGTCAGAAGGTAAGTATAATATTATTCTATTCCCCCCCGTCCCTAATTTTTACTCAGATTAGATTCAGTCTTGTCAGGGGGATGTGAATTGTTAGGGGTCACATTATTTCCTCAGAAGGGACAGTTTGGATACTTCTGGGTAGGTGGCCAATTACTTGGGAGTTCATGGTCACCTGGAGAATTATTGCTACCTTGGAACTCGGTTACTGGTTGATGCCGATACATGTTTGCATTTCTGACCATATAGTGTTCTTTTAATATGTTTATGTGATTTTATGGTGTTTGATTGTGCTTTCCCCTCAGCTGCAGCTACTGGAAATGTTAAAGGGGGAGGGGAGCTGCGGGGGCTGAGGAAAATGTTGGTGTTAGGATTACAGGGAGTGCAGAATTATTAGGCAAGTTGTATTTTTGAGGATTAATTTTATTATTGAACAACAACCATGTTCTCAATGAACCCAAAAAACTCATTAATATCAAAGCTGAATATTTTTGGAAGTAGTTTTTAGTTTGTTTTTAGTTATAGCTATGTTAGGGGGATATCTGTGTGTGCAGGTGACTATTACTGTGCATAATTATTAGGCAACTTAACAAAAAACAAATATATACCCATTTCAATTATTTATTATTACCAGTGAAACCAATATAACATCTCAACATTCACAAATATACATTTCTGACATTCAAAAACAAAACAAAAACAAATCAGTGACCAATATAGCCACCTTTCTTTGCAAGGACACTCAAAAGCCTGCCATCCATGGATTCTGTCAGTGTTTTGATCTGTTCACCATCAACATTGCGTGCAGCAGCAACCACAGCCTCCCAGACACTGTTCAGAGAGGTGTACTGTTTTCCCTCCTTGTAAATCTCACATTTGATGATGGACCACAGGTTCTCAATGGGGTTCAGATCAGGTGAACAAGGAGGCCATGTCATTAGATTTTCTTCTTTTATACCCTTTCTTGCCAGCCACGCTGTGGAGTACTTGGACGCGTGTGATGGAGCATTGTCCTGCATGAAAATCATGTTTTTCTTGAAGGATGCAGACTTCTTCCTGTACCACTGCTTGAAGAAGGTGTCTTCCAGGAACTGGCAGTAGGACTGGGAGTTGAGCTTGACTCCATCCTCAACCCTAAAAGGCCCCACAAGCTCATCTTTGATGATACCAGCCCAAACCAGTACTCCACCTCCACCTTGCTGGCGTCTGAGTCGGACTGGAGCTCTCTGCCCTTTACCAATCCAGCCACGGGCCCATCCATCTGGCCCATCAAGACTCACTCTCATTTCATCAGTCCATAAAACCTTAGAAAAATCAGTCTTGAGATATTTCTTGGCCCAGTCTTGACGTTTCAGCTTGTGTGTCTTGTTCAGTGGTGGTCGTCTTTCAGCCTTTCTTACCTTGGCCATGTCTCTGAGTATTGCACACCTTGTGCTTTTGGGCACTCCAGTGATGTTGCAGCTCTGAAATATGGCCAAACTGGTGGCAAGTGGCATCGTGGCAGCTGCACGCTTGACTTTTCTCAGTTCATGGGCAGTTATTTTGCGCCTTGGTTTTTCCACACGCTTCTTGCGACCCTGTTGACTATTTTAAATGAAACGCTTGATTGTTCGATGATCACGCTTCAGAAGCTTTGCAATTTTAAGAGTGCTGCATCCCTCTGCAAGATATCTCACTATTTTTGACTTTTCTGAGCCTGTCAAGTCCTTCTTTTGACCCATTTTGCCAAAGGAAAGGAAGTTGCCTAATAATTATGCACACCTGATATAGGGTGTTGATGTCATTAGACCACACCCCTTCTCATTACAGAGATGCACATCACCTAATATGCTTAATTGGTAGTAGGCTTTCGAGCCTATACAGCTTGGAGTAAGACAACATGCATAAAGAGGATGATGTGGTCAAAATACTCATTTGCCTAATAATTCTGCACTCCCTGTATATCTTTGTACTCCTAATACTATAGTGTTTCTTTAAGGTTTAGTGAGTTGCCACTTGTATTGTGAGGATTTCAAACAAACTCTGGTAGTTGAGGCTGCGAGAGGAATTGTCTTTCATTTGATGATGGATTTAGCAAGCTTGGTAGGACTAATGTTGGCAGAAAAAGCATTTTTGAGCTAAGCTGGTGGCTTTAGCTCCCTTCTGTATAGAGGGCAGAAAAATTCAGCTGAGCTGAATTATAGATCAAAATGACCAAAAAAAAACCCTGTCTGGCCCTTAGCCCACTCTATACACTGAAGAAGCTCATAGTCTGCACCACCTACAGAAGCACATTCCTATTGTCTCTCTCCCTCAAACGACTAGCGCTTACTGAATAAATCAGTCAGGAACACTGGACAAACACTAAGCTTTTACAGTGATCTGTAGGACCTACTGGAGGGGCCGACCTTGGACCACCAAATATAATTGTTTACATCTTTTCTAGGAACGTGTCAGGCACCTTAACCACTACAATTTGCTGAAGTGGTTATGAAGCTGACACTTTCTCGTCATAAAGCACCAAACCACTTTTGAATGATTTGAATGATACCTGGGGTCTGCTGAGTGCCGCTCCATGCCTCGACTGCCATTTCCCGAGATCCAAAGTTTCCTCAATGGAACTTTCCTGAGCAAAGCGCAACAATGGCATAGCAGGAAATTGGCACTTTTATGGAGGTGATATAAATTACAATCAGACAATCAACAGGGTGCCCCCTCTCTCTTGTGTCTCTGTACTGATTATCTCCTGCACGCAGTGTGGAGCATAGACTAAGGACCCACTCACTATTGGATTAGACAGAGTCAACCCATTTTTTACAATAAAAGGAGTGCAAAGGAGGGGATGCAGACTCACCAATACTGAAATGCTATAAATAAATATATTTATTGGTAACAATATAATTAGTTTTATGGGGATTGTTATCCACAAACAACTGCATTTGCAAGGAGAACTATCATTGTCCATTGCAACCAAGTGCTATTTGTTTACAAAGAAAAATATTCAGAACATTTGCTTGGAGTTTATAACTTGCCCATAATACACTATGGCTATGATGTCACCTCTCAAGGAAGCTCCAGTGAAAACACATTTTAAATAAATAATTTTGGAATGGTTTCTTAAATTGCTATAAATGTTTTCTCTCTTATTATTACCTCTCACCATTCTATACTGGTTGCTTTTTCCATGCCTTCTATCCCTATTTGCTCTTGATCACAATAGCTATATATTGCAGACCTGGGTCTCCTAGTTTAGAAAAGAGAAATGTGTGGAATCACAGGCAGACAAGATTCTTCTGACGTGGCCAGAAGAGGATGCAAGCGCTACTTTGAGAATAGTGTTTTTCTAGCTGTACCCCTCACATTTTGCCAAGACTGATTGTGCTGCACATGAGTGAGCTACTTGGCAAAATGCACATGTACCATGCCTCTGGTCTAGAAAAGAGTATGATTACGTCAGATTTGAAAATATGGTTAAAACAATCATTCTATGATAACCATAACTATACTCAGTCAACTTTACAAAAAAATTTTTTTTTTAAAAAGACTGAATCCAATCTAAACCCAAGACCACCACTAACCTCTCTCTCCAAGCCTGGTGCATTAGTATTTGAAATATAGATAAGGTACTAAATAAACGCCACAGAAACCTATTAAATCTATACCTTTATGTCAGGTATGGTACAAATAATGTAATCATGTCATTGTCCTAATAAACTATATCATTGCCAGTTCTATTTTGATACTAGTTGGTGATCAGGCTGTAATATATACAATTTCAATTTTGTGTTTTTTTTTTTATTTTCTTTTAATTTAAAGGAAGATCTGCAGGAGGTGGAGTAACTTAATGCGTCAGGAAAGTTATTGTTCTTTGTACAATGTGATTGTCCTTGCCAATACTACAATTCCAAACAATGTTTCCTGGTCTGCACATCACAACCGCAAGAGTCATCATTGACCCATGCCTACAAAACGTGGAATGGAGCTATCAAACATCTCAAGCATGGAATTCAAGTATACAATGCTTCTGTATATAGCAAATGTTAAATATTTTGTCGTAGCAATGTAATTGCTCCTATTTTTTATTTTTTTGTATTGTTATCAGAATATGTAGTGTTAAACTTATACAACACAATAATTCCATTTTTGTTTCTTCATTTAAATAACTGGGCAGACTAGATGGGCCGAATGGTTCTTATCTGCCGTCACATTCTATGTTTCTATGTTTCTATGTTTAACTGCATTAATGTTTAAGCAAGTATGTAAAGACTTATGAATGACCTGCTTGAACGAACACAAGAAATTAACTTGGATCAATGTGTTTCCTGAAATTCTTAGGTTTCTTGCATTTTATATATTATTACAGACAAAAACAAATTTAGGATGATCATAATAATAACATAATCTCCAGAAAATATATTTGCAAAAAAAACTCTATTGATATGCTAACGATGAGTGGCTTTGAAAGCCATAGCCCGTATGAAATTACGATGTTGGTCAATGATATGCACAGTGTTGGTTCTTCTTGATGTAAGAGTGTTGGGTACCTATATAGGAATAAAGCAAAGACTAAAATGGGATTTAGGGTTCGGATTAGGTAGGAATTGATGGAAACTGATGACAGAGTGAGAATAGAAATAAAATGGTGGTCGTGTGCAGTGGTAGAAGACGTAAACCAAGAGATTTGGCACTGAACAGTCTTCGTAATTTCAGGAAAATTCCCTTCAGCTCCAAGGTATAACCAACAGTTCATGTGTCTAACATGTATGGTTAGGATATAACAATCATGCTGTTCTGAGACTCATAGGACATATTTGTCATAGATCCCTAACATTATACTTCAACTACAAAAGTTCAGAAAATATGCACCATAGAGTTCCAAGTTACCAGGATACAGGTTATACCTTCTATTAATAGCAAAGATTATATAATTACTTTTAAAAATTAACTGAAATGCAGCTTTGAAGTAGCTAATCCATTGTTGTTACAAAAATAGGTAAAACATAAATACATATATGCGTTAAATGCAGTCAAAATAATATAAAGAATAAGTTATAAAACAGTATAAAAATTTGGAATAAAAAAAAGATTTACCAAAGTTGCAATATAAATATATAGACAAGTAGTATGAAATTGTAATATTTTTGGGTTGAAGATGTCAAAGATCTGCAGTTCTACTGGTTGGCCACCAATGGGGACATTTGTTTCCTTTCTCCTACTCATGTAGGTACATTAGAATTACTATTTCAGGTTTGAAACTATACACACTAGATTGCAGGCAAAATAGTATTACCAACGCAATCCAGGCCCACCTTGTGTACATAAAAATCTGAAAAGTTTTAACTAGTAGATATATAATTAAAATGTTTAGAAATACAATATTTTTCTTACACATTTTTTTTGGATGACGAACACTTAAAACATCTTTGGCATTTACTACGTGCTCAATAAACATTGACCAGCCATTCCATAACATGATATCTTCAGTACATAATATTATTCTTGACAATGACAGCCTTCACACTCTAAACAAAAAACAAAACAAAACAAAGAGAGCCACTGTAAACCCTAGACGACAACATTTAACACTGATTTAGCCATTATCCAGCCATTACTTTGTGTAAAAAGGGGTTGTTTATTTGCAATATTTTTACAGTAAAAATACACAGATTGAATAGCGGCACATTAGTTAATAAAATTATATACCACATTTATTTCTTACTTTTATATATTTGTGGTTGATTTTCCAGAGATACAAATATAAAGAGATTGTAAATAATTAAAATAAGTTAAAATAATTATAAAATAATAATAATGATGTTCCTATATTAGTTTGTAATCCATTAAAGCAGTGTTCACCAAGTCAGTCCTCATGGACCACCAACAGTCCAGGATTTATGTATTTCCTTGTTTTGTTCCAATGGAGATACTGACAAAACCTGGACTGCTGGTGGTCCATGAGGACTGGTTTGGGAAACACTGCATTAAATTATTAGCATAGTGGTTTTGATTACTAAATTGTATATCACATCCATGGCCAGCAGAAACAGTAATTTGGCTTCTTTGTGTCTATACACTAGTATTAAATTAATCTTTTTTTTCTATTTTCTACTCCGGTAAAAGTATTGCATAATAGTTTTATAGTAATAGTTTTAGAGCAGTCTTAATAGCAGTTAGTTAAAAAATTATGATATTAAAAAAAAAATGCATTAAAACATATTTGACAATAATGAACTACAGGTTTACGTAAATAGACTAACTGCATTTGGAATGGGATTCCCCTCTCTGATCATATAACCTTTCCCACGTATGTCTAAAGGCTGGAAAACATCTAGTAATATCTTACTAAATCATTAATGTCTTAAAGGTTTAAACCTCTACTCCATAAAAAGGCACACTCACATCCAAACCAAAACCTATGATTTCAGTTAGAAAAAACCCCCTATAAAAACAATCAAAGATAAATATTGTACTAGTATACTTGTGCCTATTAATTGTCCTGCTCCTTCACATATCAAGGCAAGACAAATGAAGAGCAGCTTCTATCTCCCAGATAGACATGAATGAAAGAAGCACTGTGCATTTAAAAAAAACTATCGAATTAAATCCTACTTTTAACAAATATTTGTTTAATACGTGTGAAAAATTAATTGACTAAAGGAAATCAACCTTTTATCATAAAGCTGGGCAATTTCATCTTATCTCCCAGCCAATCACTGTTAAAAACTCTGTCCTGCCACCTAGCGGTCAACACAGAGAAAGGATATAGAGAAGAGGAGGAATGAAACAGTGTTTCTATTTCTCCTCGACATTTCTAATGTGTGCCTTGCTGTGCCAGGACTGAACTGGATTGTGATGTCATTTGCTAAATCTTTAATGTAAGATTTAAAGCGTCGTATGAAAAAAGGTGAACACAAGTTAAAGGTGATTTTGTGATGTAATTTCCAGATAAGTGACAATTTCCCTTTAAATCGTTTTTTGCAACTCCGCTTACTCAGATTATATTTTGGAAGTCGGTTATCAACAAGCCACAGCTTACTGTTTGGGGAGTAAACATCCAACGACATTAAATAGAAATAAAGGGAGGTGGGTTTCTAGCGTAGTGATGAGGGCAGTTGAAACAACCCAAACCAGAGGTTCTCTTTTCCGGTCAGAGGTAGGATGCCAGGATACATATAATGAAGGGAAGATTAGATGTACGCATCGTATTAATGCCATGCAAGTGGTGTTTCTATTTCCTTTTTAGGAATTTGCTTGTTGCGAGGGTAAAAGAAAAAAAAAATCTAGTCGAGTGTGCGCAAAGAAAATGGTAACAAGAGCTGGCATATTTAATTTCACAGCTGTGCAATTGTTGGCGTCTTGGCGTCTTTGATGTACAATCAGAATGTAGCAGCTACAATTCACCCAAAAATGCACAGAGGAAAATAAACAATGACGGACCATATACAATATAAAATAACCAATTTCTTTAATTTAAATACATTTACAAACACTTCAAGAAATATAAAGTAGTACATGGTAGTCAAGTGTCTAACCCAGTGGTTCTCATACCAGTCCTGAAGACCCACCAACAGTCCAGGATTTAGGGATTGTCCTGTTGTGTCTAAGCTGTTTTTAGAAAAGAAAAAAAAAAAAAACACTTTAGACTCTAAAGTGTTTTTTTTTCTTTCTCAAAAAAAAAACCTTAGTCACAATAGGGCAGTCCCTAAATCCTAGACTGTTGGTAGGTCTTGAGGACTGGTTTGAGAACCACTGGTCTAACCCATCATCTATAATGAGTCAATGTGCATGGGTTAGTTATTGTCCTATGTTATAAAGTTTCTATTTTCTATCTACATGTGTTTTTCTACACTATACTGCTGATAATTAAAGGGGAACTGGGAAATTTTTTGAAATTACCAGTAATTAAAGCAATGATAAATCACCTATAATTTATGGTAATCGTTTTTATGTGATGTTCCATTTTTTGTTAATCTTTTATTAAAGATTCAGATATTGACTTCAATATTTAGTTCAGTCAGGTCAATGGCTTGAATGACTTTTGTTCTAAAAAGTTCAGGAAAATTGTAAAATCTGAAGATTCATTAAAAAATTGTGCCGGCTGTCCTATTGGTGTCCTTTATGAGTACTCCAATTTTAGTACTTTAGACCATGTTTCTACCTCCACTTATTACATTTAACGACCAAAGAGCTTATAACAAAGATTAAAGGGACACTATAGTCACCTGAACAACTTTAGCTTAATGAAGTAGTTTTGGTGTATAGAACATGCCCCATGCAGCCTCACTGCTCAATCCTCTGTCATTTAGGAGTTAAATCCCTTTGCTTATGAACCCTAGTCACACCTCCCTGCATGTGACTTGCACAGCCTTCCATAAACACTTCCTGTAAAGAGAGCCCTATTTAGGCTTTCTTTATTGCAAGTTCTGTTTAATTAAGATTTTCTTATCCCCTGCTATGTTAATAGCTTGCTAGACCCCGCAAGAGCCTCCGGTATGTGATTAAAGTTACATTTAGAGATTGAGATACAATTATTTAAGGTAAATTACATCTGTTTGAAAGTGAAACCATTTTTTTTTAATGCAAGCTCTGTCAATCATAGCCAGGGGAGGTGTGGCTGGGGCTGCATAAACAGAAACAAAGTGATTTAACTCCTAAATGACATTGAATTGAGCAGTGAAATTGCAGGGGAATGATCTATACACTAAAACTGCTTTATTTAGCTAAAGTAATTTAGGTGACTATAGTGTTCCTTTAACTTGGAGCCAAAATGGAGGCACTTGGTTCAGGACACAGCTATATACATCAGTGTGGATTTCTACATTTCTTGTGATTTTAATTCTTTGGACAATGAAACACATTTGTTAATTATAAGGAATAAGTAACCAGATTAAATATCCCTGAAGTTGAAGGTTCCATTTAAAAAGAGTGTGTAAGGGTTGTATTAAATATAAAAAAGTAAATAAAATATTTACCGAATGTTGCATATAAATGTTATTTTATTATCAAGATGAATTGATATACAGCATAAATATCGAAGACTGTCACCATTGGTCTGAATAGTTCATTTTACAGTCCACGCATTTCACCTACATTGTGCGATAATAAATAAGTCATAGGTTTAAGAAATAAATAATTTTAATTTCTTTGTATATGTTAGTTGCAATAAACCAGAATCATTCTTTATATAATAAATTATATGTATATAACAAAACAAATAGTTATCACTAGGCTTGTGGATTTTAGTTTAGCTGAATTGCAATTAACAATAGGTGGGTCTAGCAAATTCCACATCTTCAAAGTGCTATACGGACATATAACCAAGCAACTAGCACAATGGATGCGCATGTAAGTTTGCTTTGGAATTTGGAGTTCCACATGTAGTACCAAAAAAAAAAAAAAGCTGATTAATGGCTAGGGGACAGACACTAAATGTTGATTTTATTAAATTGAGAAGTGAAGAATAGAGGGAAGAATAAGGAATTGAGAGAAGGAGGGAACGTTTGACTGAATTGTTTTCCTGAATATTTTTCTTTGACGCTATCCGGGCAAGCCACATCATCAAATGAAAGAATGTTGGGGGTCCCAATGTTGAAGAACGATAATTCTATACTAAAATTATGATCTTTTTTATGTAGGATATTTATTTTTATATGTTACTGTTTAGATTAACCATTTTATAACTATTAATCGGTTTTCTGTTATGTAATCCTGTTTGTGAGAAAATATAAATAAAATGATAAACCAAATGAAAAAATGAGTAATTTTGTTGTACATTTTTATACATGAGTTATAATATATTTGGGAGATATGAACAAGAGCTGAATCAAGAAAATGGATAAGGACTAAGATTGTTTGGGTATTTTGGATCTGCCCGAATGTTTCTATTTTGAATATATATATTACTCTGGTATTTTGGCATCTTGTCTACTGGACTAATACGGCCAATCCAAGCCACACATATATATATATATATATATATATATATATATATATATATATATATATATATATATATATATATATATATATATATATATATATAATTAATTCAATGTTAAACAAAAATCAGCATACCAGTCAAGCCATAAGTCTTGCTTTTCCCACAGAAATCACACATTTGTATTGATGTTACTACCGCAAAGGATTCTGGGTGGACATATCCAAATAAGTTTAACAAAGAATCACATTTTTGCCTCATTCCATTTTAAACATGGATTCCTTTGAGTCTGTGTTTGCTGTATACAACAGTTTTGAAACACAACTTAGGAAAAGATGCAAATCCAGTAAACCACTCATGGACAGCTGTTTCATTGTTAATGCAAATCATCAGCATGAGGTTGGTTACTGGTTGGCTATTGAGGCTTGGTAGTGCTTTGGAGGCAAAATCCAAAAAAGGTATTATATATATATATATATATATATATATACACACACACACACACACATATGCAAAAATACCAGCACTCCAAGAATTCGATATTTTCTCCTGTTTATTTCAAAATATCCATTAAGGTCATTGTTTCAGTTCCGAATAGGAGCTTTCATCATTTCGGAATGGAAACGTTGACCTTACTGGATATTTTAAAACAAAAAGGAGACTATATCGAAATCCTTGGAGTGCTAATGTGTGTGTAAATAGAGAACACATACACTTGTGGAGAAATAACTATCACTTTGTATAAATATAATATATATTTCACCCTTCCAGAGCTTTTTAATGAATACATTGTGCTGGAGAAAGATGTGGCAGCTGTCCCCGAGTATCCTTCATACATATGCAATAAAAGTATGGGAATACAGGATTAAATCTAAAAAAAACAAAAAACAAACAAACAAAAAAAACCACCATAACGTTACACCATTTATTAGATAAACCATAGATGCCACCAAATGCACCGACAAGATGTAGAAGAAAACAAGCATATCAGGGAGCCTCACCTTTTGGAGGCCAAGGACTCCCTCCTCAAATGTTTAAGGGTGATATAAGGAAAGTTCCAGTGCAGAAAGTCAATCATTCAAAATTAAAAAAAATATTTTTTTCCAGATTAGTTCCTACGCGTTTCATAGTTCCAACGCGTTTCATCCTTTTACCACACAGACGTCCTTACGGACCAACAAGGTAAGGAAAAAAATAAGTAAATAAAATAACTTGGTACATGCAAAATGCAGAAAAGATTATATTCTGCAATAATGGAAACTTTCAATCCAGACAGCACAGAATAAGAATTTTAACATAAAAAATTAAGATTGCTAAAAAAAAAAAAAAAAAGATAGGAAGATGGGATAATTGCAAAACATCATGCTAAATGTTTTCTACCATTTATTGATCTGAAATGAATGCTATTTTTAAATTTGATTCTTGAGAATTGAAGATTATGCTAGTGTACTAATAATCTTAATTTTAGTAATGACAGGAGGCAAGTATTTTGCATAATCTCTCTTTACTAGCTCCACACAGCAGCAAAGAAACACATTGAAAAAAGAACCAATCACAAGAGAATAGGATGTACATAAGGCATAGATACCTCATCATTTCCTTTTTCAGAAAGCGACATCAAGCCAAAGTAAAACAAATAACAAGCAATCACAATAACTCTTAAATCCAACATTGAAGGAGCAAACTTCTCCATGAATTCCACCCAAATAACGAAAAGTGTTCAGGGATGAATCAAATCTGAAGGATCAAAATTCCATAGAGTTTCACATGAACAGCCAAATGTCTTCAGAGACGAATTATACTGAAAAGAGAATGTGTGACAGGTTTAGACACATAGTCATAAACATGTAAATTCAAGTAACGTACCGTATACATCATCCCACAGAAAAACATTGTAAATTCCAATCTAATAACTATTATGTAAAACTCCCATGAGAATTCCAGATTAATGGAAATACAAACATAAATGTAAGCACAAAACATTGAGAATCAAACCTACCTTAGACCCTTGCTACATATAAAGAAAATGAACAGAAAGGGTGGGTTAGGAAGCAGGGAGGGAAAATACTCGCTTCCTGTCATTACTAAAATTAAGATTATTAGTACACTAAACAAGCAGTACAATAAGGGTGCGCCTAAAATATATACTAAGATGTGTAAAATATAATAAAATAATAAATAGTAAAACCATTTTAATATATTTAAAATATATGATTAACAATAGTCCAAAACGTATCAAAGTTCGTGATGGTAGGTCCAACGTGTGGAAAAGAAAATTCTTGAGATGTGGAGTGAGATCAGATCTTCATAGTTGTATGCTTGGAATTCAGTGAAGCATATGTGAAGAAAAGAAAAGACAGAACTCCAATGGTACAGTATGTAAATGCGTAGAAAATAAAATAATGAAATAGGTCTTACTCACACTTTTCAGAGCTGAAAATCCAGCTCTGATAATTCGCGCGTGAAGTGGAATAATCCCCACTCAAGGATATGCAGAGTAGACTTCAGTTGGCAATTCTCTGGCACACGTTCGACGTCCAAGTTGGTATTATTAGACCCAGAAGAAGAGAATAAAATATATAGTGCTCTCTGTATTAAGGTAAAAAGTTTAAAAAAAAGAGTATAAAATATATATATTACTCACATTCTTTTGAGCAGGTTTGTACTGCTCAGTATAAGCGCTTGGGTGGTATAATCCCCACCTATGGATTCTTTATGCCTCTTCTAAAATAGGCAATATATGTAGTCAGGTGGAAAGAAAGAAAAATGGCAATAAAATATTTTATGCCAAAAAGGTTTCCTTTTTATAAAGTAATAAAATATCTAGACGCGTTTCGCCTCAAGGGCTTCTTCAAGTAGATAATGATAAAAAAGGGGGCACACCTGACATGCAAAAGTTTATATAGGGTTCAAGAGAGCTTTAAATTTAAAATTCCCGCCAAAATGACATCAGAACCATCTAAACTTAATACAATCAAAAAACAGTGATTTGCCATAGATTTATAAAGACATAATGAATATGAGGTAGATGCAATGGTTAATATAAAAAAAGAAGGTTATAAATACATGAAAAAGCTTATAAAAAAGCGATCACGTGACGCGCGATTGAGAACACTTCTGCGTCACGTGATGCTGAATGGAACGCATGCGTTCCGTTTATATGGAACGCATGCGTCATATGGGAGGGATAGACTGTCCCGAGCAGCCAGGAAGCCTGCTGAGCAGAAAGGAAGCTGTCTGCTCGAAATAGCAGGCGGACAGCTGTCACAATAGCACATAGGGCTTGCTGTCTGCCTGCACAGGCAGGCAGACAGCATGTCCATACAGAAGCACAAGTTTTAACATTTTAGTGGGTAACCAAGATCAGTGTCAACATGGCATAAGAATCAACAAAACAAGAGAAGAACTTAGTGGAATAACATGAGAGCAACAAGTTATTATAAAGATTGACTAAAATAATACAATATTAAAAGAAATAATATACCCATTAAAGGAAATAATATACCCATTAAATGTTGAAATAATACAATAATATAGAGGATAATATATCCATTAAATGTTAAAATAATAGTGTAAAATGCTCTTAAAGAAATATGATAAAATATGAATACAGGCACTAAACATAAAATGATAAAATAAAGAGATAAAATGGAAAAAAGGTAATGGATTAATAGTGAATTATAAAAAAAGTGTTAATTATAAAAAGTTAAAAAGATCAAAATCAATATTTAGACCTGTGGGGGCAAGGGTTTTCAGATTATATGCCCATTCCATTTCTTTTTTACCAAGAACTTTTTTAATATCTCCGCCTCTCCATGGGACATTACATATATCTATACCTAAACATTTGAGATATTTTGGATTCTTTCCATGTTGTAAAAAATATTTTGAGACAGAGTGATTCTCATAGCCTTTTAAGATATTCCTGCAATATTCAGCTAGTCTTGTTTTTAGGTCTCTAGTGGTCATACCCACATATTGTAGCCCACATGGACATTCCAGGAGATAAATTACATTTTTCGTATTACAGTGGATGAAATGTTTTATTTGATATATTTTTTGTGTAATTGTAGATGTGAACAATGTGGTTTTGGATTTAATAATATTACTCGTACGCTTGCAAACTATGCATCTGTTGCATTTAAAGAAACCGCTAGGTTTATTCAAAAAGGTAGAAGGACTAGGGGATAAGGTGCTGTGTTTGTATTTAGTATAGTTACTTGTGAGGATGGACTTAAAGCTGGGTGCCCCCCGAAATATAACTTGTGGTTTCTCGGGGATAATTCCAGCCAAGGTCTCATCTTGTTTTAATATATGCCAATGTTTCTTTATGATCTTCTTCATAACATTACTTTTGTTTTGAAGTCGAAAATAATTGGCAATACTGGGGCGGTTTTCACTTCTTTATTTGCTTTATATTCTAGGAGTTCGGATCTATTAATTCCACTGATATTTTTTAGCGTCTGGTCTAAATTGTTCCTGGGGTAGTTTTTTTGAGAAAATTTGTTGGACAATAATTGAGACTGTTCCTCAAAGTCTTGTGTGAGGGAACAGTTTCTACATAGATGAAGAAATTGGCTTTTGGGTATTCCTTGGAGCCATGGTTTGTGGTGACAACTGGACACATCAATAACGTTATTGGTGCATACTTTCTTAAAAAAGGTTTTAGTATGGATTTGATCATTTCTAATAAAAATCTCTAGGTCTAAAAAATTAATAGAGGATTTGCTATAATCCCAAGTTAAAACGATATTTTTATCATTATTGTTAAGATGTTGTAAAAACTGATTAAGAGAGCATTCTGGGCCATCCCAAATAAAAAACAAATCATCTATGTATCTAAAATATGTGACCAGGCTTGCCTGCCAGTCATGTCCGCCCGCGATGGCAGTGGATTCCCAGTCTGCCATAAAAAGGTTGGCATAGCTGGGGGCAAACCTGGTCCCCATAGCAGTACCCTGTTTTTGTAAATAAAAAGAATCTAAAAACCAAAAGTAGTTATTATTTAAAATAATATTAATACCCTGGATAATAAAATCTATTTGTTGATCAGGGATATTCTTTTCGGCTTTTAAATTTTTCTCAACTGCTAAACAGCCTTTTCGTGACGAATGATGGTGTATAAGGATTTTACGTCACAAGTCAGTAGAACATATGTATTTTTCCATTTAAAATTATTTAAAAAACGAAGTAAAGACATTGAATCTTTTAAGTATGACTTCATACGCTTCACTGAAGGCTGTAAAAGATTATCTAGGTACTCAGATAAATTAGATAAAATAGAGTTGATCCCTGATACAATTGGTCTACCTGGAGGATTAGAAATGTCTTTATGAATTTTCGGTAGAAAATAGATGACAGGAATGATGGGGTGGGATACATTAAGATATTCAAATTCTTGTTTGTTTAAAATATTTAGTTCACAACCATTGGTTAAAAAGGAAGTAAAAATTTGTTGGATTTTAGATGTGGGGTCTTTCATAAACAGTGTGCTAGTTTTTCATAGACAGTAGAATCATTTAGTTGTCGCATAGCTTCATTTATATACATATCTTTAGTTAAAATGACTATACCTCCCCCTTATCTGCAGGTTTTATGATAATACTGTCATCTTTTTGTAGTTGTTGCAATGCTTTTCGCTCTAGGTGTGTAAGATTGTCTTGATCAAATGTATTTTTATGAATTTTTTCTAGATCTTTTGTAACTAATTTTTCGAAAACTTCTAAAAGGGCCTGATTTAAAACTAGAAGGAAAGAAAGTCAAATTTTTCTTTAATGAAGTAGAGATGATTTTTGGTGACCCTAATGGTGAGGTAATTCGAGGTTGTGAGGTAGGGGCTTCTGCATTCTTACACGCAAAAAATCTTTTAAGAGTGGCTTTTCTGACAAATTTATTAATGTCTATAAAAGCTTTAAAAGGTTTAAAAGGATTCGTTGGAGCAAATTTTAGGCCTTTGGTTAAAACTGATATTTGGGTAGAAGTTAAAACCTTTTGGGATAAGTTAAAAATGCCAAGATCTTTCTCATTAGTCTGGTTTACTGTCTTTCTAGCCTTTCTCTTTTGGATTCTTCTGACACTTCTCCTTCCTCTAAATTCAGAGTTCGTTTTCTGTTTTTTATAGGATATGGCATTAGTGCGTGTGCAAAGCTCTAAAAAATAATCATTATCTGTTTCAGAGTCTACAGATAATAATTGGTATCTGTTATTATGAGCATAGTTCGGAGGGGATCGTTTACCTTCAACGTGTCTTTGTGCATATCTTGGTCTTTGAGTTTTAGGTGTTACACCTTTCTCATTTTGGTACATACCAGGGGAGTGATTAGTATTGCTGGTGTGATTGATGTGATTCTGTGTAGATGACTGTGAGTTACGATATTGGTGAGATAAATGTAAATGCCTTGGTTGAGTTGGATAGTGTTGATATTTATGGATAGTGTGTGACAGTTACGTGATGAAGTGAAGGATTGTTTCCTCATAGGCGGGTGAGGTTGGTATTGTGGTTCTCTTCTCGGTAAGTGGTTTTGGTGTGTTTTGAATATGTGATCATTTTGGTAAGTGTTAGAGGATGGGTAAGTGGTATTATCCAAAGTAATCCTTTTATGGTAGGAACGGACCTGATTGTTAGAGTAATCTTGTTTGTCACGGATATATTTCTTTACCTTAATACGTTTGGTGTCCATTTCTACTTTTTCTATTTTGTTCTGAATAAGAATAGAGTTTTGTTTAAAAACTTGTGTCTCTGTAAATATCAACATTTCTTCTTTTAGATCATTTATCTCCATATCAAGGGTTGAGAGTTTTTCAGTTTTTTTAATGATTAGTGTGTCCATGAGACCAAAAGTGCATACTTCTAATTTGTTATACCAATCTCTCATGAATTCTTCATCATCTCTATCTGACGTAGGTTCTTTAAAGAGTCTTAACCCTCTAGGAGTTATTCTCTCTTCTAAATATTTCTTTAAGGTGGCTAATTCCCATTTTAATTTAATTTCCATTGTAAGTGCTTTTTCTAGTTTGACAAAGAGCTCTTTTTGATTGTAATTATCAATTCTTTTATAGGTAGGGAGGTTTTCTTCTGTATTAAAGGCATGGTTAATATCTATAACGAAATTGTTTCTAAAATCAAAGATAGACATTATTAGAAAATGTGGTCTTAGGATAAAGCAGCTAATTTATAGGGGTTTAGAAAGAAAGTGGAAAAACAGGGAAAAAAAGGGGGGGGGGAAAAAAAAAAGGAAAAAAAATCAGCGCTGAATGGCCACAGTAAGAAAAGGCTGCACTCCTCAAAGTGGAATCCCCTCTAATCCCCTAGTAATAGGAAGGAACACAAAACAAGCAGTACAATAAGGGTGCGCCTAAAATATATACTAAGATGTGTAAAATATAATAAAATAATAAATAGTAAAACAATTTCCACCTGACTACATATATTGCCTATTTTAGAAGAAGCATAAAGAATCCATAGGTGGGGATTATGCCACCCAAGCGCTTACACTGAGCAGTACAAACCTGCTCAAAAGAATGTGAGTAATATATATATTTTATACTCTTTTTTAAACTTTTTACCTTAATACAGAGAGCACTATATATTTTATTCTCTTCTTCTGGGTCTAATAATACCAACTTGGACCTCGAACGTGTGCCAGAGAATTGCCAACTGTAGTCTACTCTGCATATCCTTGAGTGGGGATTATTCCACTTCACGCGCGCAATATCAGAGCTGGATTTTCAACTCTGAAAAGTGTAAGACCTATTTCATTATTTTATTTTCTACGCATTTACATACTGTACCATTGGAGTTCTGTCTTTTCTTTACATATGCTTCACTGAATTCCAAGCATACAACTATGAAGATCTGATCTCACTCCACATCTCAAGAATTTTCTTTTCCACACGTTGGACCTACCATCACGAACTTTGATAAGTTTTGGACTATTGTTAATCATATATTTTAAATATATTAAAATGGTTTTACTATTTATTATTTTATTATATTTTACACATCTTAGTATATATTTTAGGCGCACCCTTATTGTACTGCTTGTTTTGTGTTCCTTCCTATTACTAGGGGATTAGAGGGGATTCCCCTTTGAGGAGTGCAGCCTTTTCTTACTGTGGCCATTCAGCGCTGATTTTTTTCCTGTTTTTTCCACTATTAGTACACTAAAGCTAGCATAATCTTCAATTTTACCACATGACAGGAGGCTTCATATTTTGCATTTTTAACGCTGAGAAAGTAATAGAAAATAATGAAGAATTTGAAAGTGCAATGGGATACTTAGCACGTCGGGTCTACGGGAGAAGCCTCCACGTCGAACACCCTAACATCCGGGACCTGATGGAAAATCACCAGTCAATGCATAAAAGTCCAACAGTAGATGCCCCCAGTCCCGTAGAAAAAAAAAATGGAGAATGACCTCCATGCCCCATCAGCCGGAGGTTGGTGTCACTGGGTAGTTGGTACATAAGTTTTAGGATCCTTGTCCATCAGGAGTCATAATGGATCAAGGTACTGTTCCAAACATCATTCAGACAGGGAATGCCCAGATGGAGAGGTGACATCGTCATGTCCCTAGGGCCCAAGAGACTCCTTAGAGGTTGCTAGCAGCCTGCGATAGTCCGCCGATCTCCCAGGAACCCCAGAAAGGGCACCAGAGGTTGACTCTCGCTCCTCCCGGGTAATAGAGTTAGCGATAGCGGGTATATGGTCAGATGTCTTGAAGTGGTTCTGACAAATGTTATAAGTTCCCTCGGGAGAAGTGTGGCTTGTGCCTGGGGTCTCAATAATTTTGGCGCGCATATCCGCCAACCATCCGTCAATACAGAGGAGTGCTGCTATGTGCATCCCACAGGAGAGGTGAACACTGGGATTTCTGACGAAACTGACATTTTTTTGAGTCCATTAATGAATATCGGGAGCCAATTCCCAGACTGTGTTGGCATTTTCAGGTATGTTACCCCTAATAGTGTCCAGCAGTTAGTCTTGGGTGTCCCTGAGACCTCTCCTGGCTCCCTTGTGGAATTGCGGTCATCCAGAGCCATAAAGGACATCATCCACTGTTTAAACACGGCAGTCTGTGCCACTCCGTCCCGGACGGAAGGGCATGAGTCATCCGACACCATGCGTTTATGGACATCTTATCTAGAGGCTGTAAATCCACAGGAGCATAAAGTAGCCAGGTGTTATCGTGACATGGGATACCCCTATAGAAGGCACAAACCAGTAGACAGGCACAGGATGCAGGGCAAACAGATCCGCCTACCTAGTAGTAGGTAGTGTTTACAGAAACCCCAACAGGGTTGTACTCTGAACAGTGGCCAAATAAATAGACTAGGGCTTACCCAGTAAATAGAGGATGCAACAGCATGCCTCTACTCAGCAGCACAGTGCAGCACACCTAGGGCCTCACCCTAAGAACACAGGATATGAACCCTTAAGTGCTGGCCACAGCCCTGATAGAGAGCGTCCATCAGTTCTCCCATAATTAATTCACTGGTAAGGGAGATATGCCTTGAGGCAGGCAGTGTCGGAATCCTGTCCAGCAGTTCGCTGAGGCTGCAACAGCATTATTTATTTTTAATTTATTTATAAAATATTTTACCAGGAAAGATACATTGAGATTTGTCTCATTTTCAAGTATGTCCTGGGTCCACAAATCATTGCATTGTTACATTAGGTACAACAAAATACAAAAACAATATTAATACACAATATATACAAAATTTAACATAGAACAGACAGGAAATAAATAATCAACCATGACAGGTGTATTCTGTTTTGAGGTATGTAGAGAGGGATCTCTTAAATGACTTTAGGCTTAGGGAAGATTTTAAATTGTGCGGGAGGTCGTTCCACAATTGCGGTGCTCTGTAGGAGAAGGAGGATCGGGCTGCTTTCTTTTTGTATTGAGGAAGACTAAGTAAAGTTCTTGTACTGGATCGGAGCTTATAGAAAGTGGGAACAGCTGGGGAAAGCATTTTGTTCAGGTAGGGTGGGAGTTTCCCATAAAAGCTCTTAAACACAAGGCTGGAAAGATGAAGGGTGCGTCTGGATTCCAGCGATAGCCAGTTTAGTTCCTTTAGCATGTCACAATGATGGGTCCTGTAATTACATTGTAGCAACGAGTTATACAATGTGTTGAGTTTATTAATGTGGGAGTGCTGCTATGCCCTCATATTCAGCGCACATATAGTAGGGGCTATACCCCTTAAGTGCTAGTCACAGCTCTAATATAGAACATAAACCAGTTCTCCAGAATGAGTCACTGTCAAGGGAGATATTACGTCAAGCAGGAAGTGTTTAAAATCTTGTCCAGAGGTTAACAGAGACTGTCACATAGAGTGCATCAATCAGTTCTCCGACAAATTTGTTGTCGAGGGAGAAATTCCTTTAAGCAGGGAGTGCTGAAGATCCTATCCACCCTTAATTGTGCATGTCACTGTCCTGATAGGGAGCACTAATCCGTGCTCCAACATCCCTAAAACCCCACATATAACTGAATTAATTCAACTTAATATGTAATATACAGCATTTTCCTGAGATAGAGCACTAATCCATGCTGAAACAGTTAATCTGAGAGTAATGGGTGATAAATCCCCATATAATAGTTGTAATACAACATAACATGAATTTATAGTACAGAATAATACTTACCTGTACCTGGATTTGAACTTGGGACCTTAGGTTCCAACACCTGTGTCAGAGCCACTTGAGCTGTGAGTGCAGCCAGAGGTGTAATCAGGCGTTTGTGGCAAGATGGCCATTCTCAAACTCGCGAGATGCGAGATTAAAGATGGCCGCCACAGAGAATGGGTGAAGCAAGATAGCTGCCCACAATCTCACGAGATGTGAGACTCAAGATGGCCGGCGCAGTGAGAATGCAATGAGCCATGATTCTAGCTGGTAAACTAGAGAGTGCGGCAAGGCCGGGGGGAAAGGCCGTGGTTGAACCTGGGTTACCAGAAAAAAAAAAAAACTGAAGGAAAGGGAAACAGTGACCCGGGGTCGGCGGACCCGTGGAGGGGTAGGGCTGAAACCCCAGAAAGGCCCCCCCAAAGTAAAATACAAAGAGTAGCATGGATGTAGGACAGCAAATATAAATGCATAAAGTAAATTATTTACACAGACAGAGAGGAACTTGACAAACCTGGATATTAGCTTAATATCAGCAGAGAAGGGAAAGACAGGAGGGGAGGGGGCCAAACACCCAGATTAAGGTAAAAAGTCAAACAATATAAATGAAACCCCCAGATGCCAAAAGAAAAGAAGCACAGCAAAACAAAAGCAAAGTCTATGGCAAGACAGTCCCAAAACAGTCCCAAAGAGGCAAAGAAATACAATAATGGAGAAGAGTAGTGATGTCGCGAACATAAAATTTTGCAAATGTTTGCGAACGGGCGAACCAGGCGAACTGCCATAGACTTCAATAGGCAGGCAAATTTTAAAACCCACAGGGACCCTTTCTGGCCACAATAGTGATGGAAAAGTTGTTTCAAGGGGACTAACACCTGGACTGTGGCATGCCGGAGGGGGATCCATGGCAAAACTCCCATGGGAAATGACATAGTTGATGCAGAGTCTGGTTTTAATCCATAAAGGGCATAAATCACCTAACATTCCTAAATTGTTTGGAATAACGTGCTTTAAAACATCAGGTATGATGTTGCATCGATCAGGTAGTGTAAGGGTTACGCCAGCTTCACAGTGACAGACCAAACTTTAAGCACCGCAAACAGTCCATTTGCACAACCGCAAACTCCCCATTTGCACAAGGTTGGATACCAAGCTAGCCATGTCCCGTTCCTTGTCCTCACTGATGTCATTGAAGGTCTCTTCCTCCACCCAGCCACGTACAACACCAAGGGTCCCCGAAAGGTGACAAGCCCCCTGGGACGCCTGTGTTTGGTCTTCCACCTCCTCAAAGCCACCTTCCTCCTCTGACTCCTCTTCTTCAGACTCCTCTCTCTGCATTATTATAAGGTGTGTTAAGTAGTACTATTCCTATCAGTTTAATCCCTGTTACGTCCCCTATCAGGGGACGTGTATATGGCATCGATTTTAGGAACCGGGAGATGGAAAAAGATGCTTGGTCGGTCCTCCTTCTTCAAATTTGGGGCACTGCGCGTGCAATCTAATGTGCCACCAGATAGGAGTGGTGTGTTAAGTAGTACTATTCTTATCAGTTTAATCCCAATGTCACGACTACTAGTGTGGTCCAGCACGCAGAAACTATGTAAACATATACATAGGCAAGAAAAGGAAAACAGGACAGAGCATAAACCGGACTAATGCGCTAGAGACAGAGAATGGTCAAAGGGAAAGCCGAGGTCAAGGAAGCCAGAAAATACACAATACCGTTTACACAAGCCAAGTCAGGGAAACCAGAATAACCAGGGAAAAGCCAAGATCAGGATACCAGGAAATCGGATTCACAATGATAAAGCACTCTCAGGAAACCACGACAGGGCAAGGTACTGGGGTGAGCTAGGGATTTAAATATCACGCGGCGGGCCGGCAGCCGCTACAACCTGTTACGTCCCCCTCATCAGGCCTTTTTTAGTCGAATGTATCGCCCACTGTCAGTCCCTTCGGGATCCATCCATCTTAATAAAGGTGAGGTAATCTAGACTTTTTTGACCTAGGCGACTTCTCTTCTCAGTGACAATACCTCCTGCTGCACTGAAGGTCCTTTCTGACAGGACACTTGAAGCGGGGCAGGCCAGAAGTTCTATCGCAAATTGGGATAGCTCAGGCCACAGGTCAAGCATGCACACCCAGTAGTCAAGGGGTTCATCACTGTCAGGGTCTTACCTGGGTTGGGAGTCTGTAGCGCAGATATGTTGCTCACCCTTGCAGATAGCCACAGGCCAAGGTGGTCAGGTAAGAATTCACCCGGCCTGTAGGTCTGTGCACGGGGGCTGTGCAGGATGAAGTACCAAGTCGCAGGACAGGCAAGGACTCAAACAGCAGGATCGTCAAAGGATAGCCGAGGTCAAAGGATGCCAGAAGACAGGAACAACGAGGAGTAGACGAAATCAAGGGATGCCAGAGTAAACATAGTCAGAAGCCGGGGTCAATAACAAGTAGCAGCTCAAACAACAGGAACACTGGTACAAAGCACACAACAGGATCAAAGACTTGATCCTGATCACAGGGCGAGGCGGAGTTTAAATACCCTGCTAATGTCTGATCAGGGTCAGGTGAAGCACATCCAAAGTCAAGGTACAGCCCCCAGAGTAATAGACATGCCAGGATGAACAGGACCAGAATGACATGTGGAATACAAAAGCTGCTGTGGCTCAGAGGAAGGAAGCAGGACCAGGACTGCGAAGTTCCCCGGTTCAAGTCCCTTGTTGGGATCTCCACGGGTGACCATGTCTGGCTGTCTGTTTGCTGCGGCGAGAACTGTGACAATCACTCCTCAGAGTGTCGATATCTGCAGTTAAGGCGAGGTAGTCTGCTACCTGTTGGTCAAGTCGTTCTCGGAGGGTGGACCCTGAAGGGCTGTGGAGATGCGTAGGACTTAAAAAGCTCTGCATGTCCTCCATCAACAACACATCTGTAAAGCGTCCAGTCCTTGCCGGCGTGGTCATGGGAGGAGGAGGATTACTTTCACCTCTTCCCCTGTTAGATTCCCGTTGTGCTGTGACATCACCGTTTTGGAACTGCTGCATCCTTTCTGACTTGCCGTAATTCAGTAACATTTCAGGCATTTTCTGCTTATACCGGGGGTCTAGTAGCGTGGACACCCAGTACCGGTCATTCTCCTTCAGCCTTTTTATACGAGGGTCCCTCAACAGGCACGACAGCATGAAAGACCCCATTTTCACAAGGTTGGATGCCGAGCTACTCATGTCCTGTTCCTCGTCCGCAGTGATCTCACTGAAGGTATGTTCTTCCCCCCAGCCACGTACAACACCACGGGTACCAGATAGGTGACAACGAGCACCCTGGGATGCCTGTTGTGGTTGGTCTTCCTCCTCCTCCTCAAAGCCACATTCCTCCTCTGACTCCTCTTCCTCACAATCCTCTTCCAGCGTTGCCGCAGGTCCAGCAAGCGATGCTGATAAGGTTGTTTCTGGTGGTGATTGTGACCAGAACTCTTCCTCTTCACACTCATCTATGGCCTGATCCAGCACTCTTCGCAGGGCACGCTCCAGGGCACGCTCCATTTTTAAATGTACACTACTGTTACACCAGATATAAGTTGCACTGGTGTGACACTGTGCCCTGGCAGGCCCTGAAACGCACACGTGTGAAGGAAACTGACTGCTATTATATTACAGTGCAAAAAGATTTGTTTTTGTTAAATGCAAGCTATTGTGACACCGTATATGAGTGGTGGCACTGGGCAAGTGGGCACAGAATACGCTGTGAGCCTGACACAAACGCTGACAGGCAACTAACTGCTATTCAATCTATTACAGTCAAAATTTAATTTTTATTTTTTTAAATATACCCTACTGTTACACCAGATATGAGTTGCACTGGTGTGACACTGTGCCCTGGCAGGCCCTGAAACGTACACGCGTGAAGGAAACTGACTGCTATTATATTACAGTCAAAAAAGTTTTGGTTTTTTTAAATGCAAGCTATTGGGACACCAGTGAGTGAGTGGTGGCACTGGGCAGGCCCTGAAATGCACACTCGTGAAGGAAGCTGACTGCTATTATATTCCAGTCAAAAAAGTTTTGTTTTTTTTAAATGCAAGCTATTGGGACACCAGTGAGTGAATGGTGTCACTGGGCAGGCCCTGAAACGCACACTCGTGCAGGAAACTGACTGCTATTATATTACAGTCCAAAAAGTTTAGTTTTTTTTAAATGCAAGCTATTGGGACACCAGTGAGTGAGTGGTGGCACTGGGCAGGCCCTGAAATGCACACTCGTGAAGGAAACTGACTGCTATTATATTACAGTCCAAAAAGTTTTGTTTTTTTTAAATGCAAGCTATTGGGACACCAGTGAGTGAGTGGTGGCACTGGGCAGGCCCTGAAACGCACACTAGTGAAGGAAACTGACTGCTATTATACTACAGTCAAAAAAGTTTAGTTTTTTTTAAATGCAAGCTATTGGGACACCAGTGAGTGAGTGGTGGCACTGGGCAGGCCCTGAAACGCACACTCGTGAAGGAAACTGACTGCTATTATATTACAGTCAAAAAAGTTTTTTTGTTTTTTTTAAATGCAAGCTATTGGGACACCAGTGAGTGAGTGGTGGCACTGGGCAGGCCCTGAAACGCACACTAGTGAAGGAAACTGACTGCTATTATATTACAGTCAAAAAAGTTTTGTTTTTTTTAAATGCAAGCTATTGGGACACCAGTGAGTGAGTGGTGGCACTGGGCAAGTGGGCACAGTATATGCTGTGAGCCTGACACACAGGCTGGCAGGCAGGCAACTGCAATTACATTACACAGAAAAAAAGCAGACTGATGTTCTAGCCCTAAAAAGGGCTTTTTGGGGTGCTGTCCTTACAGCAGAGATCAGATGAGTCCTTCAGGACTGTAGTGGACACTGAATACACTAGCCTAGCTATCAATTTCCCTATCAAATCAACAGCAGCTACACTGTCCCTCCTTTCACTAAGAATGCAGCTTCACAATGAATGTAAAATGGATGCTGTCCAGGAGGTGGTAGGGTCTGGGATGGAGGGTCTGCTGCTGATTGGATGGAATGTGTCTGCTGACTGTGAGGTACAGGGTCAAAGTTTACTCAATGATGACAAATAGGGGGAGGACCGAACAGCGCATATGTTCGCCATCTGTGGCGAACGCGAACAAGCGATGTTCGCCAGGAACTATTCGCCAGCGAACCGTTCGGGACATCACTAGAGAAGAGTAATACTCTGACCTGCCTGCTTGGTGGAGCAGCAAAGAAAGAGGAAATGATGAGGTCACTATGCCTTATGTACCTCCTACTCTTTTGTGATTGGTTCCTTTTTCTGTGTGTTTCTTTGCTGCTGTATGGAGTTAGTAAAGAGAGATTATGCTAAATATGAAGCCTCCAGTCATGTAGTAAAATGTTTACAGGCAAGTCGCTAAGTGCTAAGATGGACGATGTCAACATTTGTATTGCTAGCGGTTAATTAAATTTTTTACATTTCCCATAGATATTAAAAGGAGCTGCTAGGCACCATTAGCATCAGCTTTTCCAATTCCATCTTAGACTGCTGCTGCTGTTAAAAATAATGACTGCCATACCAAAATGTAAAGATTAAAAATCTAGGTTTACAACAGCACACACTCAACACATCATATTCAAAAAATACATGTGTTGCATGTTGCATATTTAAAAGGATACTCTAAGCAACATAACCATTACAGTGGTTTGAGACCAAGTAGGGTTTTCCCAGTCTCCTGCTCCTTAGCCACATCAATAACGTGGAATTTACACACATGCGCTATCACTGTCTATTTTATCCAATCAGGATAGCAGTGTTTGTCTGAGAGTGCTGGGAGCAAATTAACTCTGTTCACGGTTTATCACAGTAGATAAATGACATTCTTTATATTGATTTTTCTGATCAAAGGGCAAAATTAGACAGAAATACGTTCATTTTGGTGACTTTTCCGCATGCTGTTCACTTTCAGAAATATTATTTTCTTTTGTGATTGCTTAGTACATGCATCCTCTAGATGTAATTTGCTGGCTGTCTCATAATTTTCTGACACAAATTAAACATCAAATTTGTCAAAATAATTTTAATAGTTTATATATTGATAATCCCAAAATGTGACTTGGTCAAAGTCATTAAAAACCAACCAAAAAAAAAAAGTACTGTAACTCTAAACCCAAACATTCTATTGGATTCCAGCCAAATGAAACTTGATGATGAGGGTTTTCTAACTGATAATAGGCACATATAGGAGCCAACACTTGATGGTATACAAGCAAAAACATGTTACATTATACCAAAGAATTCAACTCTAAAGCCTGGGGGTCCAATTTACATTCACACACACTCAATATAATCAGAGCAGCAATGCCATAGCAATTTACCTCTTGGATTGCAATGATATACAGATACCAACAGGGTCATGGACTAAATTGAGAATTCAATGTGAATTTTACCTTTCATCAGGCACTATAGTCACCAAAACAACTTTAGCGTAGTGAGGAAGTTTTGATGTATAGATCATGCCTCTGAAGTCTCATTGCTCAATTCTCTGGCATTTAGGAATTAAATCACTTTGCTCGTATAGTCCTAGTCACACCTCTCTGTATGTGACTTATACAGCCTTCCTAAACACTTCCTGTAAAGAGTCATCTAAGGTTTATACTTCCTTTATTGCAAATTCTGTTTAATTTAGAATTTCTTACCTTCTGCTCTGTTAATAGCTTCCTAGACTATGCAAGAGCCTACTGTATGTATTTATTTATTCATAAAATATTTTACCAGGAAAGATACATTGAGATTTCTCATGTTTTCAAGTATGCCCTGAGTCCACAAAACATAGCATTGATACAATAGGGTACAATAAAATACAAAAACAATATTAATACACAATATATACAAAATTTAACATAGAACAGATAGGAAATATATAATGAACCATGACAGGTGAATTCTGTTTTGAGGTATGTAAAGGACTTTAGGCTTGGGGAGGATTTGAAAGTGTGCGGGAGGTCGTTCCATAGTTGCAGTGCTCTGTAGGAAAAGGAGGATCGGGCTGCTTTCTTTTTGTATTGAGGTAGACTAAATAAAGTGCTGGTACTGGATCGCAGGTTATAGGAAGTGGGAACAGCTGGGGAAAGCATTTTGTTCAATTAGGGTGGGAGTTTCCCAGAAAAGCTCTTAAACACAAGGCTGGAAAGATGAAGGGTGCCTCTGGATTCCAGCGACAGTCAGTTTAGTTCTTTTAGCATGCCACAATGCTTTCCTATGGACGCTTGCGTCTTCTCACTGTGATTTTCACAGTGAGAATCACGCAAGCGCCTCTAGCGGCTGTCAATGAGACAGCCACTAGAGGATTTGGAGGCTGGATGAACCCTATTATAAACATAGCAGTTTCTCTGAAACTGCTATGTTTATAGAAGAAAGGGTTAATCCTAGAGGGACCTGGCACCCAGACCACTTCATTAAGCTGAAGTGGTCTGGGTGCCTAGAGTGGTCCTTTAATACTTAAAGCAAATAGAAATCTACAATATATGAAAAATTATTATTACTACAGAGGGAATAAAGCAGACAAACTTCTTACTGATAAAGTCAAAGTCCAACAAAAGGCCAAATTAATAAATAAAATCAGACAAGGCCAAGACGTAATATTCGAACCTGGTAAAATTGGTGAGGCCTTTAAAGAATATTATCGTAATTTATCAAATATGCCAGTAACAGTGGCGTACATACCAGGGTCGCAGGGGTCGCGGCTGCGACCGGGCCCGGCCCACGTACCCACAGGGCCAGCCTCTTCCCCTGGGGGGCCCAGGAACCGGCCACCCCAGGGCCCCCCGAGGCTTGCCCTGCTGTCACCCGGCGGGCAGGTGGCCAGTCGGGCAGGCGGGCGCGTGAGGGAGCACTCAGTGCTTCCTCTTCAGCTCCCTCGCGCACCGCAATGGTACCGGAGCCGGAAGATGACGTCATCTTCCGGCGCCGGCATCCCTACGCGGCGCGCGAGGGAGCTGAAGAGGAAGCACTGAGTGCTCCCTTGCGCGCCCGCCTGCCCGACCGGCCACCTGCCCAGGAGCCCAGAAGCACCACTGGACCCCAGGGAATCCCCCCAGCACTCCAAAAGGTAAGGAGGCTGGGGGGATTACAGTTCAAAAAAGTTGTGTTAGTGTTAGTGTTAGTGTTTGAGTGTGTGTTAGAGTGAGTGTTAGTGTGTGTGTCTGCTAGTGAGTTTTAGTGTGAGTGTGAGTGTTAGTGTGTGTGTCTGCTAGTGAGTGTCAGTGAGTGTGTTACTGTGTGTGTGTGTGTTAGTGAGTCTGTTTGATGTCTGTTAGTGAGTGTGTATGTATGTCTGTCGCTGACTGTGTCTCTGTCAGTAAATGTGTGTGTCTGTTAGCTAGTTTGTATGCGTCTGTAAGTGTGTTTGTGTGTGTGTCTTCAGCACTTACCTTTCTCCAGCGCCGGACTCCCTTGGCGCTGAGGATCCCTCAGCCTCTCAGCTCCGAATGCGACCGCGCACGCATTCAAACCGCCCATAGGAAAGCATTACTCAATGCTTTCCTATGGACGTTCAGTGTGCTCCTCTAGCGGCTGTCAGTGAGACAGCCACTAGAGGCTGGATTAACCCTCAGTGAAACATAGCCGTTTCTCTGAAACAGCTATGTTTTCAGCTGCAGGGTTAAAACTAGAGGGACCTGACACCCAGACAACTTCATTGAGCTGATGTGATCTGGGTGTCTGTAGTGGTCCTTTAAAGGACCACTATAGTGCCAGGAAAACATACTCGTTTTCCTGGCACTATAGTGCCCTGAGGGTGCCCCCACCCTCAGGGACCCCTCCCGCCCGGCTCTGGAAGGGGGAAAGGGGTAAAAACTTACCTTTTTCCAGTGCTGGGCGGGGAGCTCTCCTCCTCCGATCCTCCTTCTCTCCTCCCCGTCGGCTGGCTGCGCGCGCATTCAGCTGGTCACATAGGAAAGCATTCATAATGCTTTCCTATGGACGCTTGCGTGCTCTCACTGTGAAAATCACAGTGAGAAGCACGCAAGCGCCTCTAGTGGCTGTCAATGAGACAGCCACTAGAGGATTAGGGGGAAGGCTTAACCCATTCATAATTATAGCAGTTTCTCTGAAACTGCTATAATTATGAAAAAATGGGTTAACCCTAGCTGGACCTGGCACCCAGACCACTTCATTAAGTTGAAGTGGTCTGGGTGCCTAGAGTGGTCCTTTAAGTGTGTGTGCATCTGCATGCACTTGCGTACATACCGCGGTCGCAGGGGTCGCAGCCCTGTAACCCCTGCGACCAGGTGCCCACCGCCATGTGATGCGGCCCGGCCCGCGCGTGGGGTGGGGGACCCACGGATCAATTTTCGCACCGGGGCCCCATGGGTCATGTGTACGCCACTGGCCAGTAACATCATCTCAAGAAGATATACATAACTACTTCTTAGACAAACACCTGCCCAGATTAAATAACTCCCAGCTAGAGCAATTGAATGAAGGGATTTCACCCCAAGAAATTATAGATGCTATTGATGCAATGAAAAGAAACAAAGCCCCGGGCCCAGATGGGTTTATAGACTCCTTTTATAAAATTTCTAAAGATAGGCTTGTTCAGAGATTGGTGGAATGCTATAATTCAGCTATGGCCACAGGTAAGATATTAAAAGAGATTGTATCAGCCAACATTGTACCCATCCTTAAACAAACAAACAAAAAAAAAATCCAGAAGAAATAGCCAGCTATAGACCAATTGCTCTATTAAATAATGACTATAAAATCTATGCCTCGATTATATCTAGAATAATTAAAAACATAATTTCTAGTTTAATATCAGAAGATCAAGTAGGATTTGTCCCAGGGAGAACATCGTCTAACTACATTAGGAAAATGATAAATATATACACCAAGGCACATGCTACAAAAAAAAACCCTCCTCACTATGGCTCTCGATGAAGAGAGAGCATTCGATCGGGTCAGTTGGAATTTTATGAAAATAACCTAGAGGCCTTTGGTTTTTTTGGGGCAGATCCTTTCAGCAATTATGGCCCTCTATTCCTCTCCATCAAGTAGGATAGTGGGGGGGGGGGATTAAGTCAGAGTGGTTTGATATAGCAAATGGCACTCGCCAAGGCTGTCCACTCTCCCCACTTTTTATATCTTAGTGGCTGAACCATTGGCCTATGAAATACGTTCAAATGTAGATATAAGAGGTTTCCAAAGGAAGGACAAAGAGTTCAAGGTTAGTCAATATGCAGACGACACATTGTTAACCTTGACGATTCCAGTCTCCTCAGTGCCAGTAGTAATGGAAAAAATAGAGCAGTGCAGTCTTCTTACAAACTATAAACTTAATATACAAAAAAACGGTGGTATTACCCTTGTACATGGAAGAAGCTGATTTTCTAAATTTAAATAGAGCTTCGGCTCTGGACATGTTGCAGCACTTTACTTCTTGTACCATTTGATTTTTATCTGTGTATAGTTTAATTTGATTTCTCCTGAGGAAGTCTACATATAGTAGACGAAATGCGTAAAGCTTATTTTTTTATTTTATTTTCATCTCTTTTAATTATTGCCTGATATTCCTGTGCCTAACCTCTACCACACACCACCTGGACAGAGGAACGCGGAGACTAATTGATGGGCTTTTTTACTTCGTATATATCGTAAGTGTACCTGAATAAAGCGTGTGATTTATACTTTTAAGCAGTGCTGTACTATGTCCATTCATATATTTTTGCATGCATCCATGGACACTGAGATCTGAGAGATGACGAATTCCTGAAAATTTAAAGCAATATTGATGGGCTTGAAAAACTCAGTCTGTGAGTGCATTATGGTTATAAGAGGCCAAATTTTGTCATATGGTATTTCCCTATGAGTTTTTTTTCTGTTCATACTTAGGTTTATCTTATATGTATATTTGTCATTGAGGACTGAGAGGAATCCTTTGTTGCAACCTATGAAAAAAGAGAAGTAATTACCTTTTTTGTTTATTGTATATCACTGCACCTGAGTGGTCTTGATCTGTTTGTCTATAGGAATGGAATATGTTGGGGGACCAGGGTTAGACTCTACATCAGCGTTTCCCAAACCAGTCCTCAAGACCCACCAACAGTCCAGGTTTTGTTAGTATCCCCATTGGAATAAAACAGGGAAATACATAAATCCTGGACTGCTGGTGGGCCATGAGGACTGGTTTGAGAACCACTGCTCTAGAACATGAGTAATAGAATTTGGACATAATCTTACTTTGGTAATATTGCAATTGTAGGGTTTTATACTTTTGTGGGGTGGGGGAGGGAGGGCTTGATTTCAACACTCTCAGTAGTCTTGCACAGAGAAAATGTAGATGTAGTGAGTATAGAATTATGGGGACATGGCATACTGTCAGAGAGACCAAAGTAGCAAGAGCATTTGCACAGTATGTGAAGTCAGTTTTACCTTAACTAATTCCATAGTCAGCCAGTCATCACAAGTTTTGTTCCCCTAAATCCTCTTTTTTTTTAAATCAATGGGCGTGTTCCATGGGCATGGGATATGAGCTTATAGGACCACTCTACACCACAAAAGCACTTTAGCTTGCTGAAGTGCCTTATGGGTGAGGAGTACCCTCATTTAACCCCGGTTTATAAAAGTGTTTATTTCTATGAGCACTTTTATGAATTAATTGGGAAACTCCCCCCTGGCTGTCAATCAAACAGGGAGGATTCCTTCCTACTTCTGTTAGCTCCCCTGAGCTAACAGAAGTGGCAGGCACGCTCTACTTACCTGTGCCTGTCTCCCCCTCCCTCCCTCATAGACCTCAGACCAGCTTCAGCAGTGCACAAGCAGCGGCCGCGCATGCATAAACGTTTCGCACATGCACGTGTGGACCAAGACAGAGGATTCTCAATGGTTATTTCGAGTGAAGAAACTGAAAATCTCTTCTGGGAAAAGAGGGGGATGAGCTTACAAATGCTGCAGTCACAAGAACTGCAGCTTTTCTAATCTTTTTAAGACTATACTCCCACTGAATACATGGATAACAATATGCATGCATGTATTCATTGGGTTATATCTACTAAACTGTGTTTTTTTGGGTGGAGGGGGGTTGGAAGAGTGTAGTGGTCCTTTAAGCTCCATTAGCCCCTATGTTAGTCCAGCCCTGATGAAAGTAAATATTGCCCACTCTTTTCTATTTCAGAGTGTCTGTAGAACATGGAGATGACCTAATAAGGTTATCGAATTGCTTATAAGAATATTATATCAACATCTAACACTGTAATGATAATATATTCTTTGGCGATCTATGTATACAATTTATTATATATGTAAGAGACGCTGAGGCACAAAACATCAAAGGCAAGGTATCCCCCCCAAAAAACACCCTGATTTTATATATATTTACATATTTATTTTATATTTATTTTGTGACTCTGGATAACATATGTATGTATATGATTCAAGGTAAGACAATATTTTACCAGAAGAAAGAAGAAGACTATATATATATATATATTATCCATCTGACCCGTATTTATCTCCTACTAGACTCTAGGGGAGAAGTAAGCAAAGTTAATGTAAACACATTGCTAAAAACACACAATGAAAGCACAGAAACACCCACTCAGACACAGCAAACACAAAGGCACACATTGCCACACAATCATAATATGGCACACTACTATGCACACACACACTTAGATAACATATACACCCAGTGACACATTGTTATACACATACACTCAGACATTGTACACACTGCTATATACACACGCACACTCAGACAGTGTACACACAATGACACACACTGCTAAGCACAGTATAGCTAGGTACCAAAAATATTTTGGTGAGACCAAACACAATAAAACTCTGTGTGTGTGTGTACTCAGCAGTCTGTGTGTGTGTACTCAGCAGTCTGTCTGTATGTGTATTTAGCAGTGTATGTATTCAGCAGACTGTGTGTATGTATTCAGAAGTCTGTGTGTCTGTGTGTATTCAGCAGTGTGAGTATTCAGTAGTGTGAGTATTCAGCGGACTATGTATGTGTGTTTAGAGGTCTGTGTATGTGTATTTAGCGGCCTGTGTGTGTATGTATTAAGAAGTCAGTGTGCGAATGTGTTCAGCAATCTGTGTGTATGTATTGCATTTGTTGGAGATACTAATAAATATTAGCTTAATTTTATCTATTTATATAATTATTTAAAATTTGTATAATTGAACTCTCTGTTGTGTTTTTCTTTTAAAACAAAAGTTGTTAATTAGTTCGGACAACTTTACGAGTTGTTTTTTCTCAACTTAAACCTCAGTATTCAGGTTTAATCGCACTTTGAGGAAAAAAAAGTTGGCATGTATTGCGGCTTGGGCACTCAGGCTCAAAAAGGTTCGCTATCACTGACCTAAACCAAATGTGTTTGTCCTATGGGTTTTATCTAACATCCATATGACATTTTATATATTAATCACAAGGAGGAGCTGTTTAGCTAAAAATGTTGAGTTTGCACAAAAATAGTAAAAATAGAAATGCAAACCAAGTTCAGTAATGATGGCTGAAATTTGCTAAATGTTTGTATTATTCCATTATTAGTTATATAATATAATTTTTATACTCCTATTAGGTCATATAATTTTTATTTCTCTTATTTATTTTGTTTCAGCTTTATATACCTTGTGTGTGTGTGTATATATTATACATACCTCAATATACATATCACATATCAATATACATATCACTCTTTCACCCAGAACAATAACACATTTACATTTTCCCCTTTATGTACAAGTACTGTGCAGAGAGGTGGTTAAGAGACACACAAGGAGTAAGTGTATGGGGCTAGAATCACCCAAGGACCCAAGGAGGTAATGGGGGTCAAGAGACACATTACGGGTTTGGATGGGGATGGAGGAGGTTATTAAAAAAACACGGGGCCTTCAGGAGATACACATAAGAGAGAGAGAAGGTGTGCAGAGATATAGAAAGACAATTACAATTTCATGGGGGAATTGGTACCAACATAATAATCTCCCCGGGTGCAATATAATTTAGTAATCCTCTGCAGTTACGTGTACCCGTATGAACGAGAGACATGTCAAAACCCAGAAATACAGGTCTAAATAACTGGGAAGCATCTAATTGCAAGGGAGCACTGAAACCTGTTTCATAATCTGATGAACAAAATTAGAATAGCATAGAATATTGCTAAAAAGGATCCACTGTAGCCCTGTGCCGATGAATTGTAGCCTCTATAGCTCCATTTTTAATAGCAGGGAATGGAACAGCTGCCAAAGATATGCTTAGAAATATTACTGAATATAATGGGATAGCTAGATTTCAGAGCAGGGCTAACCATCAAATGACCATAAGCAGCTGCCTAGAACCATTAATTACTTGGCCCCATTCACCATGCTTATGTCAAGAATCAAGAGTTATCCCAAGCTATAGCCTAGGACCCAGCAGGATCTTAATCGTTCTCTAATAGAACTGGCTGACAGATTTCTGTCACTTCCTAGTTAGGTCGGACCTCATTCAGGAAAGCTACAAATACTGGGAAATCTGAGAGAATGACAATATTTCAATGGTGAATCTCTCTCTCTTTTTAGATTTATTTAACTTTTTAATGCATTTGCTATACAACGTATTAAAAACAAATAAAGGTCAACAAAAAAACATCAATGCACATATGAAAATAATATCATATAAGGAATCACAAATATTAAATGAGTCACACATTATAATACATCTAAAATGCTAATAATTTCTCAAACATTAAGTAAACCATTGCCAAAACATTGCCAGTCTAAAAAGTTGAATAAAGTCAAAAACATGCTGATCGACATTCCCAAATTTAGTCAGATAGTCCTGAATTTAGTACCCCTGTCCCACAATCCTAAGTTTTTCCCTCTTGTTCTCTTTCTGAAGTGCTAGGGAGAAAAATCTTGTACTTTTACTGAATCTTTCATGCTATTTTTTTCCTGTAAAATTTCATGTAATTTTGTTGAGGAACCAATTTAAATTGTCTAAAGTTTTGTTAAAAGAATTTTGATTGTTCAGGGAAATGATGTACTAACAATATTTTAACCCCATAATTGCCACAGGTAGGCCCATAGCCAACATAGAGCCTGTTTTATCTGCAAAACCAGGAGTTCTCCTTGGACTTAAATCTTGAAGTCTGGCGGCCAACACAAGGCAGGAGAATCAGCCAATCACCTATCCTCAAACAACCTCTGCATTATAATGTGCCCAGTTTCCACACACTTCCCCCCATCCATTTGGACCAGCTGTGGTTATCCTAGTTTGCTTCTACCGTTGAGATCTGGTGGCCAACACAAGGAAGCATAATCAGCCAGTCACCTGTCCTCGAGTGACCTCTCATTGTAATGTGCCCTGTTTCCACACACTTTCCTCCATTAATTTGGACCAGTTGTGGTTATCCTAGTTTACTCCTACTCTTACAATATATCCAGCATCACAATAATAGGACCTGGTTTCAGCTTAGGGATATGCACCTCTCCCTCTTGCAGTATGACTCCAGACTTCTCTGGCAGTAATCACACGTGGCACAAGAAGCTTTTGAAGCCCCTTATGGAACTTCTAGATGCATTTTATTTTCTCCTCTGCTTTTTTGTTTTTGTTTACAGATGTAATGCCTTGGCAGAGAACTGCAGTGAGCATCTGGTAAGTATAGCTAAATATACCTGCTTTTGCCCCAGCATGAAGATGGTATAAATGTCACATAATGTGTACTTTAATAACTATTGTCATGGAACTAAAAGCCTCTGTTACTTAAAATGGATATTTGTATATTCTTTAATGGAATAAGGAAAATGTATGTGGAAGACTCTACCAAACACATAACACTCAGCCATTACATACATCCACAGTCAGCACCACACACAAATCACCTCCCCCACATACAATACTCAGCCACCACAAGAAGCCTTACCGCCCCACACACAATACCCAGTCTCCTACACAACACCCAGGCACCACACACAACAGCCAGCTAACACACACACAACACTTAGCCACCAAGCACAGCTGTCCCCACTGCACAAAGAACAGCACTCAGGGCTCGAGTTGAGGCTCCACATCTGGCATCCTGCCTAGGGCCCTGGGTGATCTTAATAATGCTTTGAATGTATCACAGAGTTTCACAGCTATACATCTTACAGTATTCTGTACTATATATGAACTTGTATGAAAGAAGACCATTGCAACAAAACATACTTTAACGTGTGCTGTTAAGTTAAGTACCACACAGCTCCACAATAGTATCACTAACAATAATGTGAATTGTGTGTAGGTACTCATAACTCAACAACAATATAAAATATCTGGTTTGAAAGTTGATCTGGTCTGTATGGTGAATTAAATCTTCCAAGCTAAAATAAACAATTATATGTCTCTGTAATTAGGAAATAAGAAGCAGATAAGTCAATGTTTATCATTTCCACACTAGTTACATATTCAATTCAAATAGACCTGAATACACTGCTTTGTTAGCGATTTATCATTTATTGGATTCCACCATACCTAACAATATTCAGAAGGACACTAGAAGGTATGGTTTTCATCTTTCAACCAATCATGCTGGTTCATCAGTATCTACACGAGTTTAACTGAGTAGCTCATATGGTAGCAATTTAGGCTGTCCTAGTAGGCAGCCATTTTGCACAAGATGATGAATGTTGAGCTTCCAGCCAGTGTAGCTGTTTGTGACATTATATTTAATGTCCTTTGTTTGGTGTGCTAAGCATTGTGAATCAATTGTTAGGCTACTAATAAAGTAAACATTTTATGAATTATGCAAATTGACCCTATCTTTTTCTGGACAATTCATCATCAATTATTTGCTTTCCTCTGTTGTGATATTCACAAGAAGATGAGAATATTTTGTTAGGTGTATGTGGGTATAAACATTTACTTTTGTTGTGTACTGGACATAAATTTAAGTTGTGCCCCCAAAAACAGAACTCCATCTGTGGTTACCTAGTCATCGTGACATGGTCTATTTAACTTGACTGAGTGCAGTCACCATGGCAGCTTATTGCCCGCGGTAAGCTTTACATACACATTCCATCACTTCACAATACACTTACTGTATACACAAGAGTTCTGCCATTTTCTGCAGAGACTTTTGTAGTTAATAGACTACACAGAAAGCAACACATTTCAAAGCTACAAGTGTGTGGGAGGAAAGGGTAAAGATTACAGTCGAACTCAACGTCAAGTTTACTCAAGAACAATGTTAGATACAAACATTACTTTCAAAAAAGACAACGGACTTCCTTTCTACTGAACAAACATATAGAAGCAAATAATTTTCCAAACCAGCCAGAATTATGAACATACCGAGGGATTCCTGCCTTCATATTTAACCCCTTAAGGACACATGTGTGACATGTCATGATTCCCTTTTATTCCAGAAGTTTGGTCCTTAAGGGGTTAAAGAAAGATTATCAGCAAAAATGAAAAACAAAATGAATATCAATCAACGTTAAAAAGTCAATTTAAATTATTTATTGGCAACTATTTTCCAACTTAGCTACAATAGCAATTTGAGACAATTAGGCTAATTTGTACTGAATTTTGCAGTTAGTTTGGTGTTTAGTGAATAAACCCCAATAAGTACAATGTTATTCAGTAACTAGAGAAGAAACATGCTTTTCTACATATTTGAGATGCTTGTGTTCCAGTGTAGAAAGAGCCATCGCTGTGGACTAATGACACAACACAAAAATGGAATCCCAACAATAGCTGAACTACAAGTATTAAGCAACATTGCTGGGATTCAGGTATTACAACTCAGCTATTAAATACCATTTTAAGTCGCAGATTGTAAATGAATAGTTCCTGTAATTACAACTCTCAGTGAATAGATTTTAATATTGGCCTATATCCACGGAAGGTGTGTCAAGAAAGTATACCGAGGAACAAATATTCAATGGTTGTGTCGTAACCTTTTCTGATGACACATAGGTGTGTCTTCTGTACTTTATAAATACCTTGTGTGTACAAGGTAGCAGCAACACATGGAATTACAAACTGTCCTGGTAGAGATCAGAAAGAATCCCTACACACACGTTTAAAAGCAGTTAGGTATGCATTCTGTCTTTAATCTTGTAAACTGGTTTATTTGGGTAGAAGTATGTAATCAGGTGTATGGAAACCTTAGTTCATTTGTATGGAAAATGTTTTGCTTTTTGTTATTTAGTTATTTATTTAGTATTTATTTTTAGTAAGAACATAAAGTGCATTTTGTAATTTAAGGGGCCATTCACTATAACATGATTTGTGGACGATTCCAAAAGACAATGAGAAATTTTTGCTTAGAGGATCCAAATTGGAAAATTAATTTCCACCTGATATGATTAAGCGGATGTGATATTTGTTTTTATTACTAAATTCCAAGTACATTTTAGATCCACTGCTTGCTATAGACGATCTTTTAGATGTATTCATTTTCATTTTGTTATGTTTTCTTTTTTAGACTCGGAAATTGCAGTAGAGACATGAAGCTGACACACATAGCATTTTTGAGCGTGGCTGCCTTGCTACTGATCCAGATCCTTTTGGTGGAAGGAAACAAGGAAAGAGATGGAAAAAAAGAAAGAGATGGAGGGAAAAAACAAAGAGGTGGCAAACCAGATGGAACAGGCGGCGAAAAGAAGGGCAGCAAGTCTCAAGGGGGGAAAGCTTCTCTCCAAGGCAAATTTGTGAGCAAAGAAAAGGCAGATTGCATTTGGTCAGTCACTGGTACAGAGGTGGTGCTCTTAAATGTGCAATGTACTAAAGAAGATAAACTTTTATCATGCGCATTTGGTGGAAATCCCTTATCCTGTCCTAAATATAGAGAAAACCAAAAGAATTATTGGAAGCAAATCACTAGAGCACTTAGAAAGCAGAAGAACATTTGCGAGGACCCCAAAGCTGTCTTGAAGTCCAAGGAATGTAAGAAAGGACCACAAGAGGCACATTTGAGCTACATCATCTCTACCCTGCAGGCTGCAGAGGAAAAAGAAAATACTCGTGAAGACCCTAACCCAGCAGGTCATTCCAACGGAAGCGAAGCCACCAAGGAATGTGCAGATGATGTGGATTTAGCGGAGAAAAGACGAGTAGCGGAGGAGTATTGCGGGTCATCCTGGAGCTCTCTCTGCAATTTCTTCATATCTATGCTACAAAGCAAAAGCTGCTAAAAGCCTGACTTTCCTTTATTCTACTGATGTACAATGCAAATGCTAAACTTATGTAACGTATATTTCAAGATGCTTTTTTTTAATGTTTATTTAAATTTTCACTTATAAATATTGTTACATATAACGTTGCGCTATGTTCTTTAAAGAATGCACTAATTTACTATTTTTGGGAGGGTAAAAAAGTCCACTTTTTAGTTTTGAGTTGGGATTTGTTCCTGGCTGTTACTCTTTGGTACTGTGTACTTTGTATGCATCAAACCTTTTCATTTATCATTTTTTGGAAAAAAAAATTGTGTATAAAATAAATGTTACTATAAACACAATGCTTTGTTTTGTTGTGGTTGGTATTTTTTAAATTAAATTATTTATGAAACTAGACAATTCAAAAAAGGTGCAGCCCTCACTCAGACTAAAGCTCTGAGATTATATTTAAATTACTTGTGTTTTGTCTTTATTTATTAGCATATGCAGCCGAAACGGAGCCTAAAATATTAGCAAAGTACTAAAAACATTTATAAAATCGATTTGGAAAGAAGATGGGTAAGAAAAGAGGTGGAAGATAAAAGGAAGGGAAATTGATAACATAAAACTTTAGCAAAATGTAGAGAAAAGGTGAATGTCTGCTTTGGTACTCAGAGTCACTTATTAATTGTAATCAATAATGTTTTATTTTTACCTGTAACTCAAAGGAAGCCGATTTTGCTCATGTGCTTTTTTTAGGTCTGATTACCTGTGTTATCTTTATTGTTAGTCTAGTCATTCAGAAATTATTTACTGTACCCAGATACAGGCAAGTGAAAGCTTTAGCCAGGTGATTTTCGTCATAGCTAGTCTGACAGGTAGTGGCAAATTAACCATTGGACACACAAAGACAATACTTGCCTACGTTTTCCATTCTAAAATTGCCAACAAGAAAAATATAATAAAAAAATTTAAAAAACTGAGTACTTATTGAGACTACATGGTTTTCTACCTTTACTGCCTATTATTAGTGGTATAAAAGCAATTACTATACTATGGCTAAAGGGGAAAAAAATAAAGGAAATATTCAGAACAAACTGTGGGATCTCTTCACCACAATTTCTCCATTTGCGAGGCAGCTTGTTCTTAAAAGGAAACAGTAAAGAAAACAATTGCCCCATATATTTAATGCATCCAAAATGATAGAAGAAAATAAAACAAATATATAAAAGGGAAATTAAAAAATGCTTTGATGGGTTTTTAATGCTACCGATGCTCGCAAACCATGAGCATCTCATTATGGGCTGTGACAGACACCTCTCTAGCAGGTGATCACAAGATAAGCAGATTACCTCTAAGGACATTTCCGCCTTTAACATAAGATGAGTGACATTGCTCTACAAAGTGACCACAGCCATACTAGGCCTACTACACAAAGCAAGCTTTATGTGACTTCAGGCTCTGTGCTTTAATGGCAGAGATGTAGACTAAGAATGATTGTCCACTGTAGCGGAGAGCTGCTATTCCACAGGTTATCTCCACTTGAGATCCCAGTAAGGCTCAGGAACAAGTACTAGAAATCTATATGGCAATAATTCCAGCAGACAAAACAATCCAATAATATCCCCACATCAATCCCAATAACTGGACAACACACAGCATCAGGAGCAGAACTGAACTTTTAATCACACACATTCCTTTTAAATGTTTCTCCCATGCAAGGGAGGGATTCACATTAATTTGTACAGTAGCCAATAGTACAATAGTTACCTCCCATACATCTCCTCCCCTCAGTGTGACACATAATCCACTTATACATGCTACAGTTTTACCCGGTTTCTGGATGTACCCCAAAACAGTCAGGTACAATTATCTAAGTGGTACCCCCTGGTAGCCCTGATCTGGGTGACCAACATATCCAAAATTCACCCAGATCGGACCAGGGGTTCGGGAGTTAGGTGGAAGAGACAATTTGACCGACCGCACATGAAGTGTTATCCGAAAAGGGTTCCATGTGTTTTGGCCCTGCGGTCGGTCTCTGTTCGGGAGATAAAACACATAGAAATACTGGTCATCCACCATTAAATCGGTATACGCATGAATACCCTTGTTCGGTACTTTTAGTTCACTGAACGAGGGGCTGGTTGGCCTCTCCGTTCGGGAGTTACAGAGCTCTGGAGGTCTCAGCTGTGTTTGGGTGATCGAGTGTCCGATTTGAGTTCCAGACACTCGACGACCAAACGCCGCTGAGTTTTCGTGCGTAAGATGGCCGCCGCCACGTGTTCGTCTGCCGAACAGCGGCAACCCAGATACGCATACAAAGTACCAATTGCATCAATTAACTTGCGGTTAGAGAAGTGTGAAAGCCTAATAACGTGCACACTTCTCTCTGGGGTGATCTACTGGTTCGGTAGTTTTCATTCGTATGGAATATGGATGAAAACTACCGAACAATCATACGAATGCAACATACAATCTATCTATACCTGAAAATAAACACACGAATCACAGTTTTAACACAACCATTTGAGGACAGCCCCCTGCCATCCGCTACATCCACGCTCTCTATAATGGAGAGGAAAATTTACTCCAACTTTTCTTTACTGGACATCATGGAGAAACTGTAGCTGTCTAGTAAATATGAGGAGTCAGGCGATTTTTTTGTATGCCTTATTGCAAATACAAACTTGCAATTTATTATTGGATTCCTTGAACAAGTTAAGGGTCATTTGGAATGATGCCATTCCATCCCTAATCAGTCCGACTGCACTGGATATGATTCACTGATTTAGTACTGTAATCTGTAACATGGTTTCACTCATAAACCTCTAAACGTTAACATGAAATTTAAAGAGGTTTTACTTCCCATGATTTTTACTGTCATTTTTACTTATCTCTATAGTTAAGAACCGTGGATTTGTGAAGTATGAAAAGTAAAATTTAACGTAGAAATCCACGCCACTTTATCCCACAACTAGACGCCTCCATTTTACTTCCCTGGCAATCATTGTTATAGGATCTGTACTTTGCAGCTGACAGTCAGTATAGAGAAAGCACACAGAGAAGAGAATACATTAAACAACATTTCTTTGCCTTCTCTGAACTGTAATGTGATTTCACACTGAATGTAAAGACAATGGAAGAAAAAGCTTCAAAAACACTATAACGTTAGGAATGCAAACCTGTAATCCCAGCGCTAATCTGTCCTTGTGTCGCTTAGTATTAGTCCCCCCCAGTTTAATCTGTGGAAGTGCCTCTAGTGGCTCCCTGGAAGTGTTTACTCTCTACAAAGGAAACACTGCAGTTTCTACAACACTGCAACATGTTACACTGCATGGTTACAACTACAGGGCCGCTGCACCCAGACCACTGTACTGAGAGGGTCTGAGCGCCCTTAGAGGTACTTTAACACAATTATAGGTAATTTTCACAGTTTTATTCTATGATCTAAAGTCCCCTTTAGGAAAAAATTATTATAGTAAAAATAAAGATCACTTAGAATTATTCCTCCAAAGTGTGTTTTGGAGGGAGACCTGTTCCCCTTATTAATGTATTTTGCTTAAAATGTAAAAGGTTTATTACCAGGGTAAATGAACACATTGTAACACAAAAAGATGATTAATTTTAGGCTTCCTGCATCTTACAGTGCACCAATAATGTCTCATTGGACTTGGAATAAGGAATGTAAGGAGCATGCAGTTTGATCTTTATTTCCAATATGTTAGCAAACGTATAAATAAAACCTAATTTCACTTCCATGGCTTTGGAGATCCATTAAAACCAGTATCTAAAAGGTGAGTATCATCCCCAAAATGACATAATCACATGATCTCTAAACTCATAATGTAGACCCCTAGATAGCATCACTGGGAGCATTATATCCTTATCCATCACATACAGAGTGCCACATTGTACGTAGAGGAAGTCTATATAGAGTGATCTTCAGGTAGGTCAGTGTATTTTTAGTCTATATACTTGCTAGCACAGTGCATAGATTATATCTACTGCTATCTGAAGGCAAACCTGTGATTCACATGATTTGTGGACAAGAGACTCCCTTTGGACAGCTTACATGGCATTCCTAGTGAGTTTTGCAGCTAGTCACTGTGGGGGTCTGACAAAGATTCATTGGAAACCTGTAGTGATTAGGCAACACATTAACTTATAATTTAGAGACAATAAAATGTTTTAGAAATTATACAACTTCCCTTAGTTTGTTTCAAACATGGTGTAATATAAAAATGTCGAAGCAGAAACATCATCTTCATGACACATGCTTTAGGTGTTACACAGATAGCTAAATAAAAATGGTCCGATACACTTTGTAGGTTTATTAGGGAATGTAGCCTCCCAAAAATGCCATTGGGATGCTAAAGCAATATCTGCAAGTGGCCGCGGTAGCTTATTTAAAACCAGGTATCTGGGGGCTTATCTAAATACATTTCAGAACATTTACAGGAGGTTAGGATCCTAAAAATACGTATTGTGTCCTCTGTACTCCTTGCTCTGCTCCCTCGTGCACCCTGTGGTGATGCCAGGAGGTGGAATATGACATCACTCTGGCCCAGGCATCACTCCATGGCGCGAGAAACAGCAGGGCAAGAAAATCACAGCAAGGATCCACACTAGACCCCAGGGACAGAATCCACACTAGATCTCAGGGATAGGATCCACACTGGACCCTAGGGACAGAATCCACACTAGACCCAAGGTACAGGATCCACACTGGACCCCAGAGACATGATCAACACTGGACTAAAGGGACAGGATCCACACTGAACCCCAGGGACAAATTCCACACTGGACCCCAAGGACAGAATCCACACTGGACCCCAAGTACAGGATCTACACTGGACCCCAGAGACATAATCCACACTGTACCCCATGGGCATGATCCACACTGGACCCCAGGTACAGAATCCAGAATAAAAAGTAAGGGAAAGCACCTAGATATCTCAGCAGACTTTTGGAAAATGACACACATAGGCACGCGTAAATATATGTGATTTAAAAATTATATTGGTATACTGTCTGATTAACGAGTTAGCAAGCCAGGTTAATACAGTGCCTTCCAACCTTAAACCAAGTGGCAGGACTTAACCCTATGATTACCTCAGCACACACTAAGAAAGAGTGTGCCTCCACATAACCAGTGACAGCCGTATGGGCTATGTCTTTTTCTATTGTGATTTTCTTATGCTACTTAAAAACCCACATGGGCCGCACTTTTTGGTAGAAACTTTGATTTAGTATTTGTTTAACCCTCTTCCCCTGTTACTCTCTGTCTCTGGTTATGTGTAGGAGAAGAAAGGAAGAAGTAAATAAATTAAAAGAAAGGAAGAGAAAGGAAAAAAAGAGAAAGGAAAGATTAATTGTTTTTAGCGTTATCCTCGTAATTTTCCAGACCTTGTGTCTGCTTACATAATTTCTGTTCTGTTTCTGTACTCGTTATTAAATTACTAGTATTATCATCATCTGGGTTTTAATGCTTAATCTGTCCTTCTTTTGCACTTATTCAGGCCCCCCTAGATCTATTCTATAACAAAACCTTATCACCATTATCATCATTAGCAATAGCATTTACAAATGAGGAAAACCAAATTAGTAAATACTGCATACATGCACTTTGAATGATATTCTGTATAGTGTGCATGTATTCAAATAATATTTCAATTCAAAGCATCGAGTCTGTACACATAATTGCACAATCCACCTGCAACCGACTTATTAACAAATTTAAAAAAGAAACAGAATTTACGGTTGGTTGTTTTGGGACTTTCCAAAGTGTGCTGCACGCCAGTAAGTTCATTATGTACAGGTGATAATCGAAAAATTTGAATTTCGTGCAAAAGTTCATTTATTTCAGTAATGCAACGTAAAGGGGGAAACTAATATATGAGATAGACGCATTACATGCAAAGCAAGATAGTTCGAGCTGTGATTTGTCATAAGTGCGATGATTATGGCTTACAGCTCATGAAAACCCCAAATCCACAATCTCAGTAAATTAGAATATTGTGAAAAGGTGCAATATTCTAGGCTCACAGTGTCCCACTCTAATCAGCTAAGTAAGCCATAACACCTGCAAAGGGTTTCTGAGCCTTTAAATGGTCTCTCATTCTGGTCTCAGTAGGAATCGCAATCATGGGGGAAGACTGCTGACCTGACATTTGTGCAGAAAACCATCATTGACACCCTCCACAAGGAGGGAAAGCCTCAAAAGGTAATTGCGAAGGATGTTGGATATTCCCAAAGTGCTGTATCAAAGCATATTAATAGAAAGTTATGTGGAAGGGAAAAGTATGGAAGAAAAAGGTGCACAAGCAGCAGGGATGACCGCAGCCTGGAGAGGATTGTCAGGAAAAGGCCATTCAAATGTGTTGGGGACTTTCACAAGGAGTGGACTGAGGCCTGAGTCAGTGCATCAAGAGCCACCACACACAGACAGATCTTGGACATGGGCTTCAGATGTCGTATTCCTCTTGTCAAGCCACTCCTGAACAACAAACAACGTCAGAAGTGTCTTACCTGGTCTAAAGAAAAACAGACCTGGTCTGTTGCTCAGTGGTCCAAAGTCCTCTTTTCTGATGAGAACAATTTTTGCATCTCATTTGGAAACGCAGGACCCAGAGTCTGGGGGAAGAATGGAGAGGCACACACTGCAAGATGCTTGAAGTCCAGTGTGAAGTTTCCACAGTCTGTGTTGATTTGGGGAGCCATGTCATCTGCTGGTGTTGGTCCACTGTGCTTCATTAAGTCCAGGGTCAACGCAGCTGTCTACCTGGAGATTCTGGAGCACTTCATGCTTCCTTCCACAGACAAGCTTTATGGGGATGCTGACTTAATTTTCCAGCAGGACTTGGCACCTGCCCACACTGCCAAAAGCACCAAAGCCTGGTTCAATGACTGTGAAATTACTGTGCTTGATTGGCCAGCAAACTCGCCTGACCTGAACCCCATAGAGAATCTATGGGGCATTGCCAAGAGAAATATGAGAGACATGAGACCGAACAATGCAGAAGAGCTGAAGGCCGCTATTGAAGCATCCTGGTCTTCCATAACACCTCAGCAGTGCCACAGGCTGATAGCTTCCATGCCACGCCGCATTGAGGCAGTAATTGCTGCAAAAGGGGCCCAAACCAAGTACTGAGTCCATATGCATGCTTATACTTTTCAGAGGTCCGATATTGTTCTATGTACACTCCTTGTTTTATTGATTGCATGTAATATTCTAATTTACTGAGATTGTGGATTTGGGGTTTTCATGAGCTGTAAGCTCTTATGACAAATCATGACTTGAACTATCTTGCTTTGCATGTAATGCATCTATCTAATAATATATTAGTTTCCCCTTTTACATTGCATTACTGAAATAAATGAACTTTTGCATGATATTCTAATTTTCCGAGTATCACCGGTACCTATTAATAAAAAAATATTTTGACTGCAAAGGTTAGGCAGAGCCAGTCACCAAGAGTGAGAGGACTACAAGAATGGTAGGGGAAGATTGACTGCTCGGTGGGGAGAGCACTGGGTGATTATTGGCATGGAGCCTCAGTTTAGTTCATCTGCTGGCTTCCCACAAGGCCACAGGACAGCAGAGTCTGAAACAGAGAGTAGAAGACCTACACCAGGCATTGGCAATCATCGGCACTTCAGATGTTTTGGACTACACCTCCCATGATGCTTTGTCAGCATTATGGGTGTAAGAGCATTATGGGGGATGTAGTCCACAACATCTGGCGTGCCAAAGGTTGTCTATCTCTGGCCTACACATGGCAATGAGTCATTGGTCATCTAATAGGCACGTTGCCCTTACATATAATGTGTGTATAATGAGTGTTTAATCTATTCACAGGTAGATTATGGGACCAATATTGAATATAGTATATGTATTCTCTCTCATCATTACTCTTTCAAATATTACTTAAAAAAGAATCAATAAATTAAAAACTAATTAAAAAAAAAAGAGAGACAATAAAAGTTGTAAAAAACTAATTATCATGGAGCAAGTTATTGAAAGTGGAGCAAACCGCATGGAAGTTAATGAATATTACAGTGGATAGATGCTGTTTTATTACTATAGGGTCAGGAATATATGTTTGTGTTCCCTTAACACTTAACAGATGACAGAAGTTTGGCATATGAAAGATCACCTAATGTCATGGTTAAACATATTTTTATATCGTAGTTGCAAATCTTGAAGTGTAACATTCATTTCATTCCTCAGATGTGAGTTAAAAAGAAAGAAATCCTATTAGTACGCCCAATTAAACAGCACGTTGTAATATCAGTTTTCACTATTTCCCAGAAGGCTATAGAGTGTTATAACTCTTAATATTTCATGTATGCTATGATGTTACAGCCTGTCTGTCGCCGGTAAATGCAGTTGGCTCTCTATGCTAACTGGAATACATTACATTTGCATTCTCTCCTCACCTACAAAATAAAGCATATGTGATGATGAATGTATAAAATACTTGTATTCACAATTTATCTGTTCACTTTGCTTTAATTTGAGCATGAAAATAATAACCAGATAATGGTGTATAATCTATAAATATTCCAGATGTTTATGTCGTAAGGAGTTTTTAGCTAAATGTTTGCCCCTTCTCCAGTGCCAAGAAGGACACTGTCTTCCTATTTCCAGCACTCCCTCAATTTCATTAATTTCCTGCCCCTTTATCTCAATCTTATGAAGGAGGGTTCTCCTAATCATTTGGCAATCACTTCTTGGCATATATGCTTTGATTGACAGGTGAAGGCCAGGCATTCTTTAAGTGAGAATTATGTATAGCTACACTGACCACAATAGGTTTCAGTGAATCACGAAGATCTATATGCTGACCACTAAGGACATATACAAACGTACTTTGTTTTTCAATCAAGTATGCCATTCTATTTACAGCTAAGAATCTTTGAATAATCAAACAATACATGAAAATACATTATCATAATTACCTATATCTGATACAAATATTTTTTTAAATCCTATGCCATTAAACTACTGTTAGGTATAGTTCATAGATTCTGATGAAGTTGATTTAAGCTGTTCATGACGTAATAAAACATGACATTTAAATACATTTTTAGCCCTATATATAATGAATAAAAAGATAGAATAGATCCCTATGTTGAAGCTTTAAAATCAATCAACTACGGACTGTGCGTAAAAAAGTGTAATTCTTTCATCAATTTGCAGTCACAAAGATCTTATGAGATTTTTTTTTTCCACTAAACAAAGCAATTATTTTTAAGACGCTTACTATTAAACCAGTTTTGCAACTTAAAAACACAATGGTGTGACAGTATGCAAATTTCGATATGCACAAGACTTTCCAGAGCTGTAGAAGTATCCACATTGTACAGTGGCTGAATGGTAGCTCATGTTAAATATATATTTATTGTCATCGTAAATATAGAGATAAGATAAAGTGTACATGCACTCTTACAATGTGCATTTGTTTGTAAGAATTTGTTATTAACTACTGAATGTCAATTTACTTGCGCAAACCAATAAAATCACATTAATTTATCATTATGTTTGAAATACAATTGGAATGCAGTCACAGTCTGGTGGTAGAGATGGGCTTAAGACTACAATTTAGGATCAGAGAGATGAGAAAACCTCATTTGGAAGTAATTGAGTGGAAATAAGTGACACGAGGCAAGGAGGGAAAGAATGAACTGCAAGTTTAAATTATGGGGAGACAGAAACATCTACCTATATACTGTAAGCTCATTTGAGCAGGGTCCTCTTCAACCTATCGTTCCTGTAAGTTTTCTTGTAATTGTCCTATTTATAGTTACATCCCCCTCTCATAATATTGTAAAGCTCTACCGAATCTGTAGGCACTATATAAATGGCAATAATAATAATAATAATAATAATAATAGTGGAGGAGGAAGGGAATATAGGTCTAAAGAGAACATGGGGGAAATAACTGAGACGGACAATGTGAGCCAAAACGGACAAAGTGGAGAGGTGAAGATAACAATTCTGGTCATGGAAGAAGGATAAAGGCAGGGTAAATGTCTGGCAGGAAAGCCTAGAAAGGAAAGGAGAAAGGGTAGGAGGATGATTTTAAAGAATGTCAATTGGTCCCTGAAAGAGTCTAACATGGTTGTCCACAATAGGTCTGAAATCCGCTGCTTACTGTTTCATGCACAAGTGTAATGTTTGTCTACACCAATATCTTTTAAAGGAACACCCCAGGCACCATAACTACTACAGCCCACAAGAGTCAAGCTCTGCAGAGCTAATTGGATTATCCTAAAGGAGATGACCAGAACTACAAGCACCCGGTGTGGCCTAGGTGAGTGGTCAAACAGTACTAAACTGGTTTGACAACTTACCATGGATGGCGCAAAGTACTCCTGGCACCATAACCACTACAATAAGCTATAATTGTTATGATGCTTGGAGTGTTTATTTAGGATATCAACCACTAATAAAACTTGCTGACATTGTAGACTGCATCACCCAAAATGATCTTACAGCCATAATGCTGACAAAGCATCATGGGAGATGCAGTCCAAATTATCTGGAGTCCTGAAGGTTGCCTTCCAATGCTCTAAGGTTTGTTACAATTAGGAAACAGGTACATGCTACAGCTTTGCAACAGCATCTCGACTTCCTAAATTTAACAGCAAGACCTCCATTCCATTTTAGTAAATGATTCCATGAACCGATAAGACAACTTTGGTGACTTGGTAAACTGCCAGCTCATCATTATCTTCCTTTATCATTCAATCTATGGAATCGAAGGATGCGGTAAAACTAATAGCAATATTACCAGCCCATTGCCATTCTAGAATCTAACAGGGTTATTCTCTAAAAGTGCGAATTCAGAGGGAATTCGAGCCAAACTAGAGAAAATACAAAGTCAGTTTGAATTCTCTGGCGTAAAATTTGACTTTGAATTTACTTTGAATTCTTGCGTTAGTGAACAACCCTCTCAGTTGCTCGGTTACACTTGTGGTTTAATGCCTTATGTAATTACACTGCTTGAGACAATAGTGAGGCTCCTTGTTCATTCACAGATTTTCCTTAGCCTTGGGACATGCGAGGGTTGGCTTTGTTGACAATACAGCAACAATGAATCACTGAACTTTAAATCGCTAATGTTTCGTGAATATGAGTAAATGCGTTGGAATGTTTTACGATTATTTCTATGTATTAATATTAATTCCACTCTTTGGGTTTCTGGAGGTTTGTTTGGTTTCATAGATAACACTTTCATTCTTAATTTTTTCTAAAAAGGTCATGAACCTTGAGAATAATTATATTTTAAAAAAACACATAAGCATAGCCAAGAGATTTTTGAATCATACAGAGATAGGTAGAGGAAAAGAAGATATAGACACAGAGGAGAGAAACAAGAAAAAGACATAAAGAGATAGAAATAGACAAAAAAAAAAAGACACAATAGGCAGAGACAGAAATCTCAATGTATTACCTTGGGAAAGGTGTCACAACTATTACATATCTCTGATCATTCTCTTATACCATTGTACAGCGCTATGGAATTTGCTGGCGTTATATAAATAATAAAATAATAATACAAAAATAATATATCTGTAATTTAAAAATTCTAAAAGTTTGGAGGGCAGAATGCCTCTGTGTATGAACTGAGTCTGAACATGTAGGGCAATTTTAACATTGGTTATTCCGTTGTTTGTTTATCCATCCATTCACTGCCATCTTAACAGCATTAAAGGCCCCTGGGCAAAGCAGTGCAATACATACATTCAATACATACACACAAACTGCTGAAAACACACATACAGTCTGCCAAGAACACACACACAGTCTGTCGAGTACACACTTACAGACTACAGTGTACATACACACAGACTGCTAAATACACAAACAGACAGACTGCTGAATACACAGACAGACTTCTGAATATACAGACAGACTACTGAATACACACACACTGAGATGGCTGAATATACACACACACACAGACTGCAGTGAGGGGTGCAGTGTACCTGTGTGTGTGTAGGGGTGCTGTGTGTGTAATGGGTGATGTGTGTGAGAGGTGTTGTGGGAATGAGAGCTGCAGAGAGTGCGTGAGGGGTGCAGAGTGATGAGAGCATATGTATATTTGTTATTTGGAAAAAAAAACATTAATAAAAGCTTTAAGTGTCCCCCTCTCCCTTCTTCTTACCTTTATCCATGGAGGCGGACACACTGTCAGCCCTGTAGGTCCGGTGGTAAGTAGTGCTTTTTAGCCTGTAGCTCTTCTCCCGCGAGATGAGTGCTGCGTCTGAGCTTTTCCATGGTAACATGTGGCAATGCTCCAGTCAGCATTCACTCGGGAGGAACTGCCTCCCAGGTCCCTCCTCCCTCCCTGTGGCTCTCCATTGGGCCAGTAGGGGAGATCAAAGGATCTCCCCTGTCAACCCCAGCACATGGGCAACGCTGTGGTGCCCCTATACATGTGGGGCTCCATGTGGAAAAACAACTCTGCCTATACTTGTGGTTCCCACAGGCAACTGCCCATCGTGCCCATGCAGAAAGATAGCTCTACATCTGTTTGATATGGAACAAAGTTTATTATTTTTATATTCTGGTTAATCCCTTTTAATGGCTTCCTTGGGATATAGTTTGCTTCATATATTGTCTGCACTGAGTAGATAGTGATCTCCTGAGAGTTCAGTGGTCAGCATTGAGTGACCTCATGTGATGTTTGCAATAAATAGTGCCATTTTCTGTACCGGGCCTGATAAAACAGTGACTGCAATGTGAAAAGGACACTGTTGGCACCGTGGAATTGGACTCCAGTATCCACTGGAGTTTGAAAGGCACTATATCCTCCATCGCTGTTTACCTACTGGCTTTGTCTCTGGCAGGCTGCAGCAATTACAGTATGGCAAAGACAAATATATACTGTTCCTCATTCCCTACCAATTAGTTCTAGCGATTGCTGGTAGTGAAAGGCTGAGAAAACAATTATGGCATGGAGAGAGCACAGCTCTGACTTTACCATATCACCACTTGTGTCTGACCTGCTGTCTGCAAGGGAGTGATTATATCTGCTAAATGGTGAATAAACCATTAAACACTGATGATGGGCCCAGCGCTAGTAGTTTCAAGGCACCAAAACCACTTCATCAGTTAAAGTAGCTATAGTGCCTCTAGTAACAGTCAGACGGACACTAGAGGTGCATTCCTTGCTTCAAATAAATGTTATGCTAATATAGTGTTAATCAAAAAGTGCTTGGTAGTGAAGGGGTTAATTGTGTTCTATCAGATGCATTCTTGCTCCTTAAAGGGACACTCCAGACTCCTAAAGAACTTTAGCTTGCTGAAAAACTTTATGCGTGAAGAATGTGTCCTCTTCATTTCATTTTGCAAAAAGTACAGATTTTAAAAGAAACTGACACTTTTATAAATTAACCCGGTTACATTCCCTTGGTTTTCAAGCAGACAACGCGTCCCATTATTTCCTGGTTTGGGTTGCTCATTGGAGCTGAACTCGAGAAGCAGGCAATAACTCAGAGCACCTGCCTTTTAAAAACTTCTCATTGACCTGCATTGGGAAATCTGTGATTGGACAGTCACAGAAAGTCTGGGCGGGTTAGAAGGGGAGGGATTGCAAAGTTGGAACTGCAACTTTTGCAGGCTATTTTTACAAGAAATAAATGCATAATTAAATGCATGCAAGTTTTCCGTTAGGGTATATCTACTAAACACTTATTTTATATATGGACATTGAAGCGTACCTTTAAGTGGCTAGATTGTGGCTTTGAAGGATGTCCTAACAAATCCTTATTGCCCCATTGTTTTCTTATAATATGAATTATTTGTGTATCCTATAAACCTTGCTGAGTATAGGTTGTGTAATGCTTTCATAATTTTCTCTCTAAAGCTATTCTGAGGCAGAGTGCATGAGCATTAGTGAAAATACCAGTTTTTATATATTTTAAGTTGAAGAGGAAAGCCCTGGAGAAATCACATGGTCACATATTATAAGAGCAGATAAGAATCCATTTCCCAGTCTAGTCAGCTCATTTCAAAATTTTTACTTTTAAAGGCAGGTTAATGTGCATTCAAAGAATGTTTCACTTTCCTTCCTGTCAAGGTTATTGAATAAAGTGACAATTGCCATGAGTTCAAAGTGAATTCAAAACAAATTTAAAATGTTAGACCAAAATAGCCGACGGAGATTTTTTTTCCAATTCAACTACTTTGGCCTTAATTTGAAGTTCACTTTTTGAGTTTACTTTGAATTTCCAATAATTCTCACTTTAGTAAATAACCCTTTGTTTGAGGAGTTACAATCTTTCTTCCACTGGACAATAATATTAGCTTATAGTATTCTTACTGATAAGCTTAGAATGTGTCGAGGAAGGTGTCAGAAACAAAGCACAGTTTATAAAGAGAATCATGTTATCATTTGATGTTGCACAAAATGATTAAATGTTCTATAATACCTCACTGCAGACATTCTTGGGATATGCTACATTGTTGCCTCAGCTATTTAGATAAGACATAGTAAAGTATAGTAAATTAAAAACTCAATAGCAATATTTAGCATAAACCAGTCAATGAGCGAAATTAGTAGCAAAGTGGTAGATTTAGCAAAATGTATCTTGTTTTTTCTTCAATTCATTACAATTTGTTGCTCAGTGTGTTTTTTTATTTTTTTTATTTATTTTTTTTATTTTCCTTTAAAATAGTCTTTGTTAAATCTTACCAGGCCCATTTTAGAAGGGACAAAGGACAAGTAAAGTGTTGCAAAGATTTATTTACAGATTCATCATGTTATTCGGTAAACCAGTAAGCCCTGGTCAATGCTTTTCAACTTGTGTTTAGTGTATAGCCCTCATGTATATATACAAAACTAGATGGGGTTTCAGCTATTCCTAAAAAATACTGATACAATGATAGTGTAATATTCCTACAATACAAATCTCTGTTTGAAATAGAATTGCACTCACAAAACATCTGTGGCTAGTAAGCCCCAAATCCTCCCAGAGTTATGTTGGTTGTCAAAGAAGGCTTTTAAGGAGGAGCCATAACGGGATAGCTGCCACTACATTTTGAGCCAATTTCCTTCAAGTTAAAGGACCACTATAGGCACCCAGACCACTTCAGCTCAATGAAGTGGTCTGGGTGCCAGGTCCATCTAGGGTTAACCCTGCAGCTTTAAACATAGCACTTTCAGAGAAACTGCTATGTTTGCATTAGGGTTAATCCAGCCTCTAGTGGCTGTCTCATTGACAGCTGCTATAGGCGCTTCTGCGCTTCTCACTGTGAAAATCACAGTAATAAGACGCTGACGTCGATAGGATAGCATTGAGAAATGGTTTCCTATGGACTGATTGAATGCGCGCGCGGCATGCGCATTCGCCGCTTACGTCGGAAGAGGGAGGAGATTTCCCCAGCGCCGAGGGATACTGGTGCTGGAGAAAGGTAAGTGATTTACCCCTTCCTCCCCCTTCAGCCCGACGGGAGTTGGATCCTGAGGGTTGGGGGGACCTAAAGACCCTATAGTGCCAGGAAAACTAGTTTGTTTTCCTGGCACTATAGTGGTCCTTTAAAAGTATATCATTTTATTTTGTTGTATACTATTTTTCACTTTCAGTTATTTGCTGTATATCAGTGTGTAGCCCTATCTCCAAAACTATTAAATAGTTTTTTTAAAAACATGACATTTATGCACCAACATTGGCATAGAGAAGTGACTGCGATATAAAAAGATTGGATATTTAATAACACAAATGGGTCTATTCACTTACTAGAAAATTAATTGAAAACTGAACTGAGCCTGCAAACATTTGGCAAGAAAACACAGAGTTAGAAAAACTCTCAATTTCAGTCTCATTAACCCTGAAAATAGAATTGATATTGGTTGCTGTCACGCTCTGTGCACCAAACCCATGCATAGCTTGGATTTAAATGTCAGAGTTACTTGAAGCTTAAACCACGATAATACCTGGAGGATATGATTTGAAGTAATTTAGATTTAAAATGATTACAAGGATACTTAGACTGACGTTGATAAAATAACAATCCGACACACTGTATGTAAAGTGTTATTTGTCTCTTACAGCGATTACACTGATCAACAACATTAAAACAACTGACGGGGGATGGGAATAACAGTGATTATATGGTTACAATGGCAAATGTTAACAAGTGGGATTTAAAAACAGCAATCAAACAGTCAGTTCTTGAATTTCATCTGTTGGAAACAGGACAAATGGTCAAGCGAAAAGATCTGATTGACTTTGATAAGGGCAAGACAAATGTGCCAGAGCATCTCCAAAACGGCATGTTTTGTGGGGTGCTAGTACCTACCAAAAGTGCAGCAAGGAAAGGCAACCGGTAAACCAGTGTTGGGGTAATAGGCACTCAAGGCTCATTGATGCAAGTGGGGGACAATGACACATTGTTAAAAAATTTTTTAATGATGGTCAAGATAGAAAGGTGGATGACAATTTGCCGAGTAGCTGCAGATCTATCAGAGTGCCCATGATGACACTCTGTCCAACACCGAAAGTGCCTTCAATGGGCATGTGAGCATCAGAACTGGACCATGGAGTAGTGGAAGAAGGTTGCCTGGTCTGATGAATCATATTTTTGATAGATCAGGTGGATAGCTGTGTGTGTCGTTTACCTGGGGAAGATATTACAGCAGGATGCACTATGAGAAGAAGGCAGGCTGGGCGGAGGCAGTATAATGTTCTGCTGGATAACCTTGGGTGTATGTTACTTTGACACGTACCGCCTACCTAAAGATTGTTGCAGACCATGGCAATGTTGTTCCCTGATGGCAGTGCACCATGACACACTGCAAAATTGTGCAGGAATGGTTAGAGGAAAATTAGTTCAAGGTGTTCAACAGTGATTTTTCCTTGTTCAGTTTTTTTTTTAGCAATATGCTACCCTGATAACTATGACACTGATACATTATTCACAAAGATGAATTACAGTGAATTAAAAACTGGCAAAATTGACACAAAAATAGCTGATCTGAAAAACAAATCTCAAATTCTGCTATAGTCATATCTTGGCTATATTAACCTTACATTTGCAGATATATTAACCTTACATTTGCGTGAATTTAGTGAATAACCAGGTTAATACACAGGCATTGAAGGAACATTCCAAGTACCATATGCACTACAGACTGTTGTAGTGGTTATGGTGCTAAAAATGCACTGACACCCTCCCAGAGTAAGTAGTCAAACTATCTAAGAAAAGTTTGAAAACTTACCTGGGTTCCTCCGGGCGCCTGTCACTGCCTCAACTGCTGCCAGAAGACAGGGCCGCCATCAGGGGGTGACAACCGTGACTGTTGTCACGGGCCCAGTGGCCCTGGGGGGCCCGGACTGCTCTGGCAGTCCTGGGCCCCACTTTCTTTCTCTGCACAGATAGATAGCGAATATCGCTATCTATGTGTGCAGCCGCGGGCCCCCGGCTCCCTGTTACCGCAGAGAGGGCCCAGGCAGCACACAGCTTCTCCTCTCTTCTCTCTTCTAATAACTCTCGCGAGACCCGGTTACCATGGCAACACTCCGCGGGTCTCGCAAGAGTTATTAGAAGAGAGAAGAGAGGAGGAGAAGCAGTGTGCTGCCTGGGCCCCCTCTGCGGTAACAGGGAGCCGGGGAGGCCCCCCATGCCACCGGACCACCAGGGATGGAATCTCCCCCCTCCCTGGACACAGGTAAACAGGGAGGGGTGAGAAACATTTAATTTAATAAAAAAATAATGTTAAAATGCCCCTTCCTCTCCCTCCCCCCCCAGATTGCACATTTACACACACACTGCATACACTAAAACAACACGCACACACTGCATACACTAACACAACACACACACTGCATACACTAATACAACACACACACTGCATACACTAAAACAACACACACTCTGCATACACTAACACAACACACACACAGTGCATACACTAACACAGCACACACACTGCATACACTAACAACACACACTCTGCATACACTAACACAACACACACACACCGCATACACTAATACAACACACACACTGTATACATTAACACAACACACTCTGCATACACTAATACAACACACACTCTGCATACACTAACACAACACACACACTGCATACACTAATACAACACACACACTGCATACACTAATATAACATACACTCTGCATACATTACACACTAACACACTCACTGCATCCACTATACTGACACACACTCTGCATTTGCTACACATTAACACACTCTGCATTCACTACACTAACACACACTCTGCATCTGCTACACACTGACACACTCTCTGCATTCACTACACTAACACACACTCTGCATCCGCTACACACTAACACACTCTCTACATTCACTACACATTAACACACTCTGCATTCACTACACTAACACACACACTCTGCATCCGCTACACACTAACACACTCTCTACATTCACTACACATTAACACACTCTGCATTCACTACACTAACACACACACTCTGCATCCGCTACATACTAACACACTCTCTGCATTCACTACACTAGCACACACTCTGCATCCACTACACACCAACACACTCTCTGCATTCACTACACATTAACACATTCTGCATTCACTACACTAACACACATTCTGCATTCACTACACATTAACACACACTCTGCATTCACTACAAATTTACACACACTCTGCATTCACTGCACTAACACACACACTACATTCATTACACTGACACATTCTGCATTCACTACACATTAATACACACTCTGCATTCACTACAAATTTACACACACTCTGCATTCACTGCACTAACACACACACACTACATTCATTACACTGACACACTCTGCATTCACTACACACTAACACACACTCCGCATTCACTAAACTATGCATACACTCTGGATTCATTATACTGACACACACTCTGCATTCACTACACTAACATACACTCTGCATTAACTGTACACACAGTATCCACTACACAAACATCCTGTATTCACAGGACACACACTACATCCACCACACATTGAAACACTCTGCATTAATTATACACAGACACTGCGTCTAATACACGCACTACATCCACTACAGACACTGCATCCACTAAACACATTTCATCTAGTACATACAAACACTACATCCACTACACAAACACACACTCTGCATTCACTGTACAAACAGTATCTAATACACACAAACACTACATCCATTACACATATTCTAATTCACTTCCACTATACACACCACATTCAGTCCTGCATCATTGTCAGCGGACCAGGTAGGGCGTGGGCAGGCCCGGGAGGGAGGGGGAGGGGGGCCAGACCTTGTGCTTTGTCAGGGGCCCCAAAATTTCTGATGGCGGCCCTGCCAGAAGATCCTGCAAAGAGCTCCCTGTTAGCTCCATTGGGCTAAGACCTACCATGCAGGGAAGTGCTCATTGACTGTGAGTGTCCCCTGAGTGCTCTCAGCCAGTGATTGTGGCCCTGCGTGACTGGATTTGAAGGAACTTCTGGCAGCAGGGGAGGTGGCCAGGGCTGGTGCAAGGATCTTTGGCTACACAGGCAAAAAGGCATTTTGCTGCCCCTCTACACACACGGGTATTGATAGACATGCACCACCACCTCCCCTTCTGCCAGAGGGTCCTACGAGAAACCACTGGTTAGAGTCACTGAGCTATTCCTGGTGTACATCGCCTTGCTCATTGGCTAGCAGCACTCAACTGAAGCTCTACACCAATGAGCAAGGCTCTACATGGCTGGGCATAGCACAGTAGCAGGAGGTCCTGGCAACAGCCTCCTGGAAATTGTCACTATTGTGACGGGCAGACTGATTGAGAACCAAGTGGCTGGGCTTTGAAGACAGCTGCCAATTAACTGCTGCAGGGCTTTACAAAGCCTTAAGAAGTCCTGCAACATCCTATTATGCTTCAGCAGTGTGCCATTGCAATAGCATGGCTGTTTAAAACCTCCAGTGTAAAGATTCTAACGGGTGGGCTTACAGCAACTACTGATTTTACCCTTCATTAATGTTGGCATGTAATGCCCAAAGGGCACCCATAACCATCTTCTCCTAGAGATAGTTTAAAGTCCAAGTCCCTGGCCAGGTTTTCGGGAATTTGGATTTTTTGCTGTGGCGCACTAAGACGACCACCTGTGTCGCATTAATGTAGTGCCAACCCAGAAGGTGTCAGTAGGCACCTGCTGGAAACCAGGTACACTGTCAAATGTTTAAATGGTTTGACTACTCACTCTAGAAGGGTGCCAAAGCACTATTTGCACCATAACAACTACAGAAAGCAGTAGTAGTCATGGTGCTTGGAGTACTCCTTTAAAGGCAGAAACGTTGTCTGAAAGGTTGTATATTCAATGAAGGAGCAGGGAGACAACGTATTCTTCACCCTGAACTTCCCATCAGCTCCTTTAATTCAATGCAGTGTATATATAAATACAGATTATACCAATGATTGTTATGCTCAGGCATGCCAGCTGTTGTAGGCTGCATTTAACACCTTGAGGGTCGAAACGTGTTCTGCACATGGCCCGGAGTAGCGGCTGTCAGTACCCTGTGACAGGCAGACACACTAGTTCTCAGTCCAGCCCCATCATGAGCAGTCACAACACCAACTCCAGCACTGGGTGAGCGGAGCGGCCGCTCCCTGCCCTCCACAGCACGTCACTCAGTGGTGACTCACCCACCATGTTTTATCCTTGGGGTTCCGCCTCGCACTCCCACGGGCTCCCACTCCCACCGAACGCCTGATCTCTCCCCAGCCCGGCTCGGCCAATCAGCGCGCGGGACGCCCTCTCTCGTGTTACCCGGTGCTCTCACCTCATTGATCGCTGCATGGCTCCATGTATCCTGGAAGGGGACCAGGTACATCCCTTCTCTGATCACTTCCTCCTGTTTAATGGGCTTGACAGGTCTGCCAAGGTACCTGCCAGGTGTAGCCAGAGGCAGCACCCAGCCTAGTTTTAAGATTAGAAATATTTCTTTACACACTTTTTGCATGTGTGCCAAGATTTAGAATGAGAAAGTATTTATAATAAGTTCGACAAACTCACAGAATGCGCACTGAGGAATCCATTCATTTACAGCGAGTTATTTAACGTTCTAAAGCTCGCCATGGAACGCAAGCCCACCTGCTGCTCAGCGTTCCATGGAATGCCAGAGACTGATACAGTGTGCAGGTGAAGCAGGTTAAGTGTTGCAGGGTTACCTGAACATACAGAACACTATAGATCTGCACCTTGTTATCTAAAAACAGGTGACAGCTCACATAAACCCAGATATCACCATGTGCTTAAAAACAAATAGATGTTGTGGTGTTGGATAGCCTATGTATTGGGATATGTGCCTGTGCTCTATAGTCTAAGCCTATGGCCATCTCACATACATAGGGCTAGGAAAGAATTAAACATCCATGGTGATTAATTATCAATTTTCACATCAGTTACCAGACATAAGTTAATTGCTTGTAACTGAATCCAACCCATAGTCTGATGTTAAAGGGACACTATAAGCACCAAGCTCACATCATCTCAATGAAGCGGTCTGGGTGTAGTGGCTTTTGGTCCTACAATGTAAACACATTGCCGCTTTATAGGTTCATTGTTCTTGACAGCCACGAAACGGTCCTTCTGCTGCTATGACAGAGTCAGACTTGACTATATGATATTCAATGTCTTCTCTGGTTTGCACAGCGAGGCATTTTGCTACACTTGCACAATAGCCTCCCAATGATGATCTCAGCCATGGAGACGAGGACAGCCGTGATGAGACCGGCAAGGCGATGGAGAAAAGGTAAGTACCCTCACCTTTTAACTCTACAGAGGCGGGGAAGGGGGTCAGTCACCTAAACATCTATTCCAGCACTATAATTTTAGGAATCAATGTTTGTATTCCTAATATTATAGTGTTCCTTTAATTATAAACATAAAAAAATTAAACTTTGCGCTCAAAGTCTCCCTGATTGGAAGATAAACAGTGAAGCTTGGTCAATTAGAGATGAGTGTGAGCTGAGCTGCTTACTTGACTCTGCTACCAAAGCCATGTAGGTATAGTATTTAAAAACCAATGTATGGGGAAAGGAGGCAGGCAGTAACATTCTGGGGGGTTGAGGGAGGAGGGGTGGAGTCCTTATTAACAACTCTACTCACACTCATCTATCATTGGTTGCGCTGAGTACATGCTCAGTGTACATGTAATAAGGAAGTTGCTTTGTGAAAAGAGTGGGTGTAGGCTAAGGGACGTTGTTACATTGTAGAAAGCTACAAAAAAAAAAGTTTTTTTCCCCTTTTCACAAAATGACAGAGATTTGTTATGATGCCTGGGGTGTCCATTTTGGTTGAAGCAATATGAAAAATGTTGCGACATTAGGTCTCTATACAGTTACGTTATGAAATTATCAGAATAAAACTATAAACAAAATCTCATTAAATATGTGTTTTATTTAAAGCAAGTAAATAAGTCTCTTTGGGTTTTAGGAAAACTCTGCTACACAAAAGATGACAAAGCAAATTAACTTTCCCAGAAAGATACATTTAATTCATGGTTTTCAGCCTAGCGTGAACTTCCCATAGGATGTCAATCCAGGCCACAAGTCATCACAGCCAGACTTATTGTTATAGAGTTATTGGCAAATATAAACCTGACAGTTCCAAAACTCTGAGGAAACATTCTACAAAGTGTCACTCACACAGCTTACAGGATGTTTTGACAGGGAAGCAGTAATGCATAAAAGATTGAATAATAAATCAGCTTCTCCAGTTTAGCTGCCAACTTGATTATACTCTCACTAAACAAGTGAACCTGCCAAGGGTTCGAAACATCTTTCTGCAAGTTCCTGGCATGCTACCTAAACGACACCTTCTGACTCACTTAATGCATGGAATGTAGTCTCCTCAAGTGAATATGAACCTCTTGTACATGTACACTATGTAAACAAAAACTCAGTCAAAAATATTGGAGATACACTTGACAACTGAATTTGAAAGCCACGGTATTGCAGGTTGCATGGCAGTTCTTTCACTTACATTAGCAATTAGTGATCCTGCATGTGTGACATTTTGCACACCAGCTCCCATTGTATGACAGATCTGTGCAAGTTACTGAGTTCAATGAGCATTACTAAAGGAGTCAGGGTTTGAATAGGCAGTGCAGCCAAAATAGGGATGAGTGAGATCACATGACTTTTCAGGAAGTTGCCTTTGTAATTTAGATTCAATATGTGCAGCAACATGGTTCTGACCCCGACTTTTCCATGTATAAGATGACCCCTATTTTTTTAGCCCAAAACTAAGCAATAAATGTTTTAAACATCAAATAGAACAACTTTGATATTTTAGAGGGGACTTCTGAGGAGAACAACACACTACTGATTCTCATGCCTCCCCTGTGCTATGGTACTCTGTGAAGTTAATGGCTCCATAGTTCATGCTAGGAGACTACAGCTCCCACAATACAGCAGGTGGTGTGAGGGCATGCTGGGACTTCACAGCAGTATTCCATCTGATCCCCATTTCCTCCCCCATAAATATAAAGCAGAAAGCAAGACCTACCTGAGGTGGAGTAAGCCTTAATATAGATGTTCCCTTTATGGTGTGGCATGTCTCTGGAGCGCCGTTGGTGGGAAGTGCGGATGTCTTCTGCAGCTACCATGCATATAGGTACCTCTTCCTCCTTACCAAAGCATTCAAAAGTGGATTGATGGAAAGGGGACCAGGTATGTGTGTGGGCCATGGCACACTGATGTCAGGTTACCTTGTGTATCAGTCAGGGGCAGGTTATAGGCTGGCGTCACATTGTGGGTATTGGGGACAATCCTACCAACTCTCAGCTTGTCCCAAGCGATTATCACACCAGCCGCGATAACCCTGCCTCCTTTTATGACGCGGCTAATGAGCGCCAACATCATGACACTATGAGCGCCAACGTCATGACACTATGAATGCCATGGCCCGCCAAGGTGTTCAAACGAGAACATTATGGGGGCGTGGTTACCTACCTAATTGAAAATGGTATTCAAAGAGAAACCAGTGAGAGACTCATTGCCCTGTTGTGGTTCTTGTTTGACCCAAGAGTTTGACCCAAGAGTTTGACTATTCCTCCTTCTGTGTTCATTTGACCTCGGCTATTGCATTATCGTTGATCCTGATTTCTGGTACCCCTGACCTCGGCTCGTTATTTGACTATTCTTTGTGTGTGTAGTGTTAGTCCAGCCATCCTAAAGTCCGGTATACATTACTAGTATTTGCATTCTACGTGTAGGATCCTCGAACGTTCCTGACAACTGAAATGCGACAGGCACATCTTGGCTTAGGCCCCGCGCACAAGTTTTTTTTTTCTTGTTTTTTTTTAACCTCTACAATGACATTCCGTGTATAAGATGACCCCCAATTTTAGACTAAAAAAACCCCTTCATGTCTACCTATGAAGATGTTGCTAACCTGTCTTGTTCATAACTTTGATTGGTGTCTCCCCTTCTCCTGATACAATTTCTGACCTGTATATTGGCCATGGGATCAGTCCCACTGATAGCTATACTGCAAACAAATATAAGGAACATTAAAACACAAAGCCAGAACATTCAGAAATAACAATACTTAACCATATTCTCGCACACCTTACTAGCTACTTTCACACATCTAGTTAGATTCACACATGCCAAACTAACCACACTCAGACATTCCTATTCAGTCACTCTAGCCCACAAAAACCAGACTAGCCATATTCTCTAATACACACATGTTATTAGCTGCACACTCACGCACGTACGTAGATATACACATATAAGTCTCAGTAGCTGCTATAGTACAGTTACAGATACTTTGTATTCGCAATGCTTAGTGAAATTGTACTCTTGTCAAATAGATACAAAATTATCTTTAAGCTCATACACAAATAACATATAGCAATTCAAGTAGGAAGTATTACTGCAATTCTGCACACTAATAACAAGTGATCAATCGTGTTTCATGGGAAATGTAAAAAAGTTGTTTATCCCAATATGGGGAAGGGAAAAAAAGATCATCTAGACCAGTGGTTCCCAACATTTTGTCACTAGAATACCCCTTGGCAGACCATTTCCATAAATTGTACCCCTCATATTACTGAAATCGTTGATAATACAGTTTCTGTTGTTTCAAATATATACATTTATCTCTGCCTTATCTCCCCCTTTTCTCTCCCCTACTCCTCCTCTGCCCCATGCCCCACTGCTTCTCCAGGCTCCCCCTGCTGCTCACAGTGCAGATAGGCACACTGACACACATGCAGATGCACAGACACAGGCACACTGACACACATGCAGATACACAGGCACACTGACACACATGCAGATACACAGACACACAGAAACAAACTGACACATGCAGATACACAGATACAAATGCTGACACTGACACACATGCTAATGTACCGACAGAAAGATAAAAAAAACACTGACATACATACAGACACACAAAGACACAGATACAAACACCGATACAAAAGTAAACATCAATACACATGCAAATGCACAGACACCCGGATATGAACACTGACCCACATACAGATGGACAGACACACAGATCCAAGCAATGACACACTCACACAGATACAGACATACAGATACAGACACACAGATAGAAACACTGACACACATACAGGATACTAAAACTGACACACATGCAGATACAAACACTGAAACACATACAGATACAGGCACACAGATACACATACTGACGCATACAGATATGCACACTGACAAGCATACAGATGTACAGACAGACACAATTACTGTCACACATACTGATACACAGACACACATGCAAATACTGACACAGATACAGTTGTGCAGACACAACAATACACACACTGACTCAGTTACACAGAAACACTAATACACATGCAGATGCACAGATACAAACAATGAGACAAATACAGTTACAAGCAAACAATGTACACATATCTAGTTGCAACAATTTTGCCTCCAGAACGTTTATATGCATAAATCCTTAGTCTCTGTAGAAAGTATAATTACTTTACTTAACAGGACTCCTACATTTATTTGTCCCATGGTTGCAAATATTTAGGTGATAGGCACATTTTCCTTTAGAAGTTTAATTTCTAGTGGTTTATCTAGCTAGCTCATCTTATTTGGTTCTGAGGTTTCCATGTTTAGAAGACTGTCCCCTTTTATTCTAAAGTTTTGGTTTTTTTTTTAGGGTAACTGCTTTATTTAGAATTACTAATAATATTAGGATTATTATAGTCCCTTTTCAGCACTCTTTAATTTCTAGCGCATTTCCTGTGCCCAATAATGTTAAGCTTTGTCTAGAGGACTTTTTATTCACGATATTAGGATATACACCTCTTTTACATTTCCCAAATAAACAAGACGGAATACTTATGTAATTAATGAGCAGAATCGCAGTAATACCTCCCTAGCTCATCTTTTATTTGGTTTTCATGTTTCCCTAATTAGAAGGCAATGCCCCTTTTTCAAAAATTTCATTTTTTATTTTAAATTTATGTAGTTTAAATCTCTATATGCTAATATAGCAAATTTTATATTACAGGGAAACTGCTCTATTTAGACTTGCCAACAATATTAGTATTATTATAAGGTTGGGTTTTTTTTGGGGGGGGGATATACAACCTTGTTTTACATTTCCCAAAAACAAGATTGAGCACTTATGTTATTAATGTGCAGCATTGCAGTACTATTTCCCTCTTTTGTATTGCTACATGTTATTTGTATATGAGCTTAAAATTAATTTGTATCTATTTGGCAAGAGTGCAATGTCACTAAGCATTGTGGATACAAAATATCTGTTCCTGTACTATTTGCACTACTGAGACTTAGACTGAAGTGTCTGAATATTATGAAGCACCTTAGCTATATTATATAACTCCAGTTACTTAATACTATTACTATTTTTTTTGCACCATTATTGTAAATAACACACACTTTGCTTTTTACATTTTGATTATTTTCATGTATATTTTTAAATTCTTTTAAGGGGCCAATCCTACTCTTATGGTGTTATCCCTTTCAGTATTCAAGTTGAGATGATGTGAGCAATCCCCAGTAATGGAGCAAACTGTTTTGCAACCATTACTTACTGGGATCCCTGCCAGGTGCCGAGGGGCCTCTAGTGGCCGATGACATGCATCTGGCTTCTGCGGAGCTGCAGAAGACAGGTGCCAATCCTGCCGGACATTTATTGGCTGAGAATGTCAGCTGTGAGCTCAAGGTCAATGCAGGATATGCACAGAACTGATATTAGCCAGCCTGGGATTCTTGTTCCCACCTCGGTAATGATGTAGTAATGACCCTGCCAGAGGTGGAGTTACATCTCCAGCAGCATTATGAGATATATCTATATGTGCTCTGTAAATTTTACTTTAATTACACATAATTTCATATTGGAATGCTGCACACACAGAATTCAAGCACCATGGCAACTTCATTACTATTACTGATGTTGCTTAGAGTAGCCCTTTAGCTAGAAATTATTAAGTCAGATTCTGTGTGGACAGAACTTAGTGGTCAAACTTAAAATGTAATTCAAAATCCTGGTTGTATTGTAAATTATATGTAAAACCTGTACTGTAACTTATAGTTGTTCCAGAATCGGAATGCACTACTGCTGATGTATCTATTCAGACAAAACTAATCAAGACACAAGTCATTACACTGCATTAACTCTTGATTTTTGTGCTATGTTAGAAAGCTGTATACACCAAAGAAACACACATGACCAAACCCTAACCAAATAAGTGATGTGTTATCATTTTAAATAAGCGATCAATACACCTCTGTTTAGAATCACATGAAAATGTTGTGTAATCCATATTTAAAAAAAAAACCTAAAAAAAACCAAAAAACAAATATAGTGCAGATAATCTCTAGAAAATAAGTTAAACCCCCCTGTGTAGTCTTGCATATACCAGAGCCACTTGTGCCCAGCCCTGGGTAAAACAGCATACATGTAAATGGAAATCTTTCCTACAATGACTCCTTGATAGTATCCTGGATACTACAGGAACTCAAACAAGGAAGAGAAAATCACAGAGGCTATAACAGTGTTATACCATTACATTTTAATATAAGTAAACCATGATAAATACCCTTATTTTCTATCCATGTGAGCTCTCACCAGAGAAAAATTCACTGACTCTCTTTCCATGCCCCATAGTATTCCAGTAACGTGAGCCTTCTGTATCTACCTCCTGATGCCGTACCTCATGACGCATTTTGCAAGAATCATGTGGGCTTCCTTTGAGCATTTCACATTTATATTCCTTTTTCCGGAGCAAGGCATACACGGTTCTGCTATATGTGAATGGTGTACATAAAAAGGCACAGTGGGTGTTAACTTAATTTGTATAGATAATCTGTACTATAAACATATGAAGTTAAACTGTGCTCTCAAACTCCCACTACTCCTGGGCAGCATCAAAGCTATAGTTATCATTCCATATAAATAGTATAAATAATTTGATACTTGTGTTTTATCTCAAATCCCTATGCATATTTAAATAACAGGAGGATACTTATGCATGTGTCTCATTGAAGTCGCACACAGGATTATTGGTATATATTGGTGAAAAAGTGGGTCATGATTAAATTAGCAATGGAGGTCTTGTTAGACTTTCTTTTGTATGAATACCTGCTATTTGTCTTCTCTAACAGAGTATCCTCCTTTCATGGAGTTCAGATTCTGTTTAACAGAGCTTGACAGCAATAAAACTCAGCGTAAATGTGCATTTAAACTAAAGTAAAATGGTATATAGGTATTGAGACTTAATACTTTTGTTTCTGTTTATGTAGCCCTAGCCACACCTCTCTGAGTGTGACCCACACAGACTGCATGAAAAATGGTTTCATTTTCAACCTGATGTTAACTTGCTTTAGAAGTTGTTGTACTCTGTAAATTTTACTTTAATTACTTTAATTACACATAGGAGGCTCCTGCAGGCTATAGCAGGTTATTAACAGAGTAGGAGATACGAATTTCTAAATTAAACAGAGTGTGAAAATAACATGCATGGAAGTGTGACTAGTGTTGAATAAGGAAAGTGATCTAAAAGAGAATTGAGCAGTGAGACTGCAGGGGCATGATCTATACTACATAAGATGCATACACAACAGTAGGTCATGATATCATTCATGTCTCTAGCACTCTGCTCCAGCCATTCATTAAATCCAAAAGGGCTCTCTTTGGCCGTTTGAAACATTGAGCTGCATGAAGATCTCTTCTTCTGACTCTGGAATAATACCAAGTATGGGAACCCTCAGTGTCAGTAGCCAGCTCCTTTTTTGGTGCATTGTAGAAATAACATATACGTCTCTGAAATGAATTACTTTTAAGGTAAAGTGATACAGTCAATGAGAAATGAAATTACCAATGGCCTGCGGAGTGTTAGGTTCAGACCATGAGAAATAGAATGTTCTAGTTTACCTTTAGGGTGGGTAGCTTTTAACAAGCTCTTACTGGAACAAAGTGAATCACTCTCATATGCGTGGGCTGTTCCGCTTACTATCCAGCAATTCTTCATTTAAATAAACTCTTATCATGCAACACAATTTTTATGTTGCTCTTTTCAAATACAGACTTGCAGCGTACATATCTTTAGAGTCCTTTAAAATGCATTATTACATTTTTAGATTTGCTATAACTACCATCCTTTTTATTGTTTGAGAAAGAGATTATATTTGTATATATTCATTCTTAATATGTTGGACACTTTCCCTTGCAAAGCTCTATTGATTCTAACACTGTGGATAAACAATGTCATATTGACTGGATCTTACATAGTTACATGGCTGAAAAGAGACTTGCGTCCATCAAGTTCAGCCTCCTCACATATGTTTTTGCTGTTGATCCAAAAGAAGGCAAAAAACCCAGTCTGAAGCGCTTCCAATTGTGCAAAAAAACTAGGTAAAAAGTCCTTGACCCCAAAATGGCAGTCCGATATCTCCTTGGATCAAGCAGCTATTACCCCACTAATTAGATGTGGAAATAATTCTGATAACGTTTTTGCCTGACACATGTATCTATCCATTCCTTCACCAATAGGGACGTATTTTCCCTTCTTCTACTCCTCCCTGGAGTGTTGCAGTGATCGGTTGTTCTCCCACTACACCTCTTCATTCATCTTCAAGTTTCTAAATACCACCTGTAGGTCACATTGTCCAGATTACTTCTTCTCTTGTGGTTTTAGCCCTTCTATGAAATTATACATTGCTAGTTACCTGTCTTTGACCTGTTCTTGAATATCCCGTTGATCATTGAAAAGTAATCTGTCTAAGTCAGAACATTTTATTTCTTACCTCCAATTCGTTTTCATTGCACCACCTTCCCCATACAGCTGACGGAGTTACAAAGTCATCAACAAACAACGCATGAGGCTTTAATCATCATCAAGTTGCTTCATACCTCTAAATGTATTAATTTCTTGCTCATCCCTTGTCATGTTCCATCATGATTACTGCAACTTTCTCTTCATCAACTTTCTTGAGACCCAAAGCTCTCAGCAGCAATCTTTTTAAAAGCTGCCATATTTCCTCATTATTCATCTTTGCTTTACTCGACTAAACCATTCAATGACTTCCATCTTAGCACAAATAAACTTTAAAACCCTTACACTGATTTACAAATACATCCACAACTTGTATCTCTTTTGCATATCTGCCTAACAGCACATTTGCTCAATAGGAAACTGACATCTTAAAAATTGCCTGTCATGTCAAATACAGCTTAATTTTAAATGATAGATAATCAAATTCCATCTGTGCATCGCACAGGCAGCATGCCTCCAGATGTCTAGATTTCTCTATAATTAGAGCTTAAATAACAGTATTTTCCCCTCCTCTCATCAGTTCAATCTGTGCTGAACCTGTGCTGATTAGCTCAGAGATAAGAAGATTGTGCTCTGCAGGCTTGTTATGGGGGAAACCCTGTCCTTGGCATGTTTCCTGCTTGAATTTAGTTTAAGAGAAAGCAATGCCTTCAAGGGGAAGTAGGGTGGAGGGTTGCAGGCTCTGTGTGAGAGCAGCACCAGCTGCAGCACAAAGAGAAATAGCCAGAATGATTTATATTTCAGCTTTGGACATGCAGTCTGAGCATGGAGAGAGAGAACAGATAAGCTTTATTTATACATCTATTTATTGCCATCATAAATTGTTGGGTACTTTTAACCTGTTATGGAAAGCAAATCAGTGCTTCTCAAACAGGGGTATGCAGGAGAGGTGTGTCTTACAGCAAGTATAAACCCCACTATAAAAAAGATGATTGATGTTCTCAGCACTAGACAGGGGTAAAAGAAATACGTTAAAATATGAGCTTTTATATTAGTACCTTCGTATTAAGGTAAGAAACAATTAATTGTATAACATGAGCCAAGCCAGTTGGTTAGAAACCTGCAAACCTATATCTGCCATGACCGGGTTACTTTAGCAGCAACCCAGTAAATTTGTGCTGTGTAGGGGCTTATGTGAAATGTACAGTTTTGCAGCATAAAATTATGGAAATGCAAGGATTTGTTGTAATATTTCATCAATTTCCTGGTCTAGATGGAGTCTACTGCAGAAGCTGCAAATATTAGGAATTTTCAACAAATCCAGGAATGTTAAAGGTGTTGGGTAGAGTTTGTGTTAGGACGAGGGATACTAGTGCCCTAGGGGTAATTTGGCTAGAGTAGGTTATAAGAGTGGGGTGCTGTAAGTCTTAAGGTAGTTTAAGTGATAAAGGTTTTTGCTAGTGTGAGAGTTACAGGTTAGTTTGCTATATCTCTCTTGGTGAGCCTTGCCTGAGAGTGAGGCTCATATCATTCTGGACAGACACGGTGATCAAGGGGTTCTATGTCTCATTTGCAAATGATCCAAGACAATACTGAGAACAGATAGCACTTTCCCTTCGATGGGTCCTCACTTAGTTCTCAAGCTAGTTTAACTCACTTTTGACATTGCATAGAGAACCTATACCATTCGCATATCAGAATGATCTCAGTCAGATAGCACTTTCCCTTCGATGGGTCCTCACTTAGTTCTCAAGCTAGTTTAACTCACTTTTGACATTGCATAGAGAACCTATACCATTCGCATATCAGAATGATCTCAGTCAATAGGACTGTCCACTTCTACAATATTGCTACACTTCCTCTGTCCCAGAGATATAACAACCTCAAACAAGTATTTTGGCTTTGGTGGACCTCGTCATTTTATTATAGCTGGTAGGCACCATGAGGTTACAGTGAAAAAATGGTTCCATGTCTGGGATATAGCGATATACTTATATCTTCAGACCTGAATGAGATTTAGTCAATTCCTAGTGTTCACTTGGATTCTGTTTGTTTGTTTTCAAAAACCTAGATAAAAGAGTAAATGAGATGTGGAACCCTTGCTCACTGTGCCTAGAAAGATATCAGTTACACTGACAAGGCCCAGGAAGTCTAAAACAATATCTGGGGCTGTTGTATGTGCAGAGGAAGTTTGGGGCATTTTAGATTTGGAATGTCCTTTTGGTTTCAGGATTGCAGTTGAAGTGCAGATTTTCTGATTAAACTTTTTATAAAGTCCTTGTGGTTTTGTTATGACAATAACATGGAAGGCTTTTTCATGGCGCTCATTCAGGGTGTAAAACAGTAAATGCGGTATGTACGGGATCAGTGGAAGCAGTGGACATGAACAGTGTGTGAACATCAAACACAAGTATATCAAGAAAGCCTGACCGTATATTTGACAGCAGTTACCATCTCTAGATATTTCTATTGCTTAAGAAATGCACTTTGCCTACAACAATGGCAATGAGCCCAATTTTTGCATTATTTGTATGCATCGTGTATTTTGATTTTTAGCATTTAGACTGGATTATACACTAAACCAGAGATTGTGAAAAATTGATTAATGTATTGTAGATTTTAAGCCAAAATTTTAAAAATTTGATTTAATTTTGGCAATTCCCCTGTCAGTTTTCCAATTTTTAGACAAGCCCTGTGAGCGTTTTTCTCTGCAAAATAAAAAGGAAGAATTGGAAGCAAGGGGATACACTCATATAGGGGTTAACCCTTCAGAGACTACAGCAGTAGTGAAAACAAGGAAGAAGAGACAGTGAGTGCCCCTAAATTAAAATATAGCTTTTAATAGTATAATTAAAATAAATAGTTTATATGCTATAAATTGGAAAGCGAAAATAAATAAAGATATATTAACAAGATGGACCATAATGGTTATAATCCTAAAGGGAAAACCAACTCATACTAAATGTAACTATAATCAAAAAGAAGTCCTGTTCAAAAGTTTTCAGGATCCTTCTCCTAATGATATGCAAAAACCAACGGTTTTTACAATAAAATTGTATACAGAACAAAGTGTACAAGGTGAGTTGTGTCCCAAAAGTACAGATTAACTATATATAGTGGTGGCTAGATCGCAAAGCTATGTGACGATAGCACAGGGATATCTGTATCTAATATAAATGTAACAGTATATTGCCAAAAAAGAAAAGAAACCTTTGGTTACATTTAACAGTGTATAGTATTCACTGTCCCTGTGCATCCAAACAAGCTCAGAATGAATATGTAAATAGTGCTGATTAAAAGCCTGTATCTAACTCAATTATATATTCACATTCACAGTGTTTTTGGTCAAAAGAAAGGGGAAGAGGGGGAGAGGAAAAGGCACTGGAATGTGTTAATGATAGTGCAAGAAAAAAAAAAAATATATATATAGGCACTAATTAAAAAAGAAACTCCTACTACAACGAAAAGAAGGGGTGGGAAAAAGTAATGCCTGAATAAATAGATAAGGTGTCCGGTCCACATAAACCCCCCAATGTTGAGATCGGAGTGGGGCTCGGGATCACACAGGCAGTGCCAAAATAAATCGTTCGTGAATTCTGGTCTTGGCACCAACCAATATAATGCTTGTCTGAGGATCCCTTGAGAGCCCCTTAGCCCCTGACGCACGTGTTTCACCCGCAGCTCATGTGCGGGGAGAGAACCGATATATTAAGGTAAGTGAACAGTTCTTATTGGTCAGTTTGAAAAAAGTCATCCCATTATTAACCAATCAGAGGAGGGCTGGGGTGTAACATAACTCGGTGTATCTAATACACCCGAGCCCTAGTCTTGAATCCATTTAACCCCTTCAGGGTTAGAGAAATTATGAAAACATGAAGTTCATATGATTTTAATATAGCCCTATTAATATGTATATAATATTGAGGCTATAGTTCATAGGGAAAAATTGGAATTTTGATTTTAATATAAACAGGTAATAACTCAAATTTGGAATATATATATATAAAGGCTATTAATTAAATTTCACGAATAATTATGACTCGTAGAGTGTTCATACTGTGGGCATATTGTTCATGGTAAGGTTTTGAGTAGCCAGAATGAATTGATCAGAAGGAACTGAGCGCTTAGATACAATCACCGCTATTTTTCCTATGATGAATACGGTGACAGATGTTTCCAGCTTAGAAATATTGATAGTAATTGGAAGCATATTTATGACATTATATGCCTAAATTTTTTTCCATTTAATTATTTGAATGTTTAGACAGTGCGGATCCGATTAGCAAGGAAGGTGCTAATAAATGTCCGTACATGGATATATATGATGGACATAGCGTATATTCTAAAAAGATCGTAATCATGTTATTAAAACCCCAGATATGGAAAAGAAACCTGGTATGAATATATTAATGAATTGTGCAGACTATACCTTATAGCTATTATTAAACATCTTGCAGATAGCTTACACACACTATACAGTGACATGCTATGATCATCGTAAAGACTGGTATTAGCAGAAGGCGATAGTTAAAGACATCGGAATAAGTTATCATTTCTACCTTTCTACATGTTTATATCACTTTAAAAGCCACTCTCTCGATGCATAGGCAAACAATACTTTTTCTTTTTCTTGTATAAATATTCCTTACAAATTTCAGTGAATTTAAATATGAAACTAGCTTGTCTAGCCAAGCATGGTGTTGTGCAAATACATAAAGAGTAATTCAACTGCCAGAAATTAAACATTTTAAATAAAGAAGTAAATAAAGGTAACCCGTGCTTAACCTGAATGCAAGCACTTAGCTAAGAGACGGATATATATAGTGTATGTGCACATTGATGGTCGATAAGAGACACAACTCTATATCTCCAAATACAGGCAGTTATATGGATTGCATTCATGTTATATATATTAGAGGCAAACCACTGCCTTTAAAAGAAACTTTGCATAGGCACAGTGACAAAAGACCTATATGAAGTTCCCTTGACATACCGTAAAAGCGTGTTCACAACGCACAGTCGGGGGGATTACTAGAAAAAAACGGATACGAAACTGAGGAAGAATCCGATCCCGTCAAACATGAAAAACAAAGGAAACGCCATCCGGGGAAAAGGAAAATGGTCCACATTGAAGATCCGAACATCCAAAATGAGTCAGGAGGAGATGAGGCACAAGAGCATCGTTAATTTTCGCGGAAAGCTGTCTCAGTAATAAGCCCGAATTATCTGGTCAGCTTTGAAGAAAAACGCAGCCCTTAATCTACGTCCCAGAGACAAGGATATTTAGGTGCAGGAAGCCTAGACAACTTGAATCCCGTATGAGACAGTTCCAGAAAGTCCGGGAACCACGTTTGATTCTGCCCGAGGGGAGTAATAAGGAGGAAAGACATATGTGAAGGCGTATGTAGTGGACTACCCGCGTCAGTAACTGAGAATAGTGGGAAGGCATAGGCTCCCTCATCTGGCCAAATTTGCAGGAAAGCGTCCATGCTTTGCAATCCGGATCCGGCAGCCAGTTGAAGAACCTCGAGAGTTGTCGGTTCGTTCTGGATGCAAGCAGGTCCACCAGTGTGTGGAAAGTAGAGACACCTAGGCGCAAGTTTCCTGGTACCGAAGAGAAGGGTGGAGGGGTTCGCCCTGTGATAAACCTCCATCCTCTCAATGCCTTTCTTCAGTACCAGCACTTCAAGATGGAGGGCATCCATTACCTCTGAGACCTCCTCCAGACGTCGGACTGGTTGGCCAAACTGGACTTACGGGATGCGTATTTCACGGGTCCAATCACCATGGAACACAGAGAACACAATTTTACCTGGTGAGGGACACGTTGGAGGTTTACGTGTCTACCGTTAGGTCTCTCATCGGCTCCTTGGTGCTTCACCAATGTTATAAAACTGGTAGTATCATTCCTCCGCGCACGGGGTGTTCGATTGATTATCTTTCTGGACGACATCCTGATCATGTCCCAGTCGCGGCATCAGCTTCAGTTCCATGTGACATGGACGACCAATTTGCTTTAGAACTTGGGTTTCCTAATAAATTGGGAAAAGTCAGTGCAGACCCCCGCACAATCTTTAGAATTCTTCGGTTTCAGGGCAGACTCTATTCAGCAGTTTTTGTATCTCCCAAAACCCAAAATAAAAGCCATAAAGAAAGAACTCAGACGAGCCCTTCGAGCATCAGATCTGTCGATCAGACAGTTGGCAAAGATTATGGGCCTTCTAGCGGCTTCCATCCAGGCTATTTTTCCGGGGCCACTACACTATCGTGGCCTTCAAGGTCTCAGAGGCTCGTACCTCTGATCAGTACACTCTTATGAGGCAAAGCTGAAGTTGGACGACGGGCCCAGGGACAAGCTGTTCTGGTGGCTCACTCACATGAAGGCATGGAATGGCAGAGCCATCTTTGGATCCGTTCTGTGATCAAATTCGACGCCAGCTTGCATGGATGGGGAGCGCGCTGTGGCAACGTTTCCACCGGAGGCAGGTGGTCCAAAATCGAGAAGTTGTTGCATATCAACTGCCTGCAGCTCTTAGCAGGTGCCTTCGCTATTTGCAGTCTTGCCCCCGCGAACTGCTACGTTGTGCTCAAGATAAACAATGTTACATCAACCGCCTGGGGAGCACGAAGTCAAAAATGCAAGCGATCCTAGTGAAGGATTTCTGGCAATTCTGCCTACGCAACAACATCTAGGTAACGGCGGAGCATATCCCGAGCCTGGACAATTCGTGAGCGGATTGGAATTCAAAATTTGAAAGACTCTGAGGATTGGCGCTTACACGCTTCGGCGTTTCAAGGTATAGAGCAGTTTTGGGGACCATTTGAAGTGGATCTGTTTGCCTCCCAACGAAACATCCAGTTGCTGACGTTTTAGAGCTGGAGTCCGTATCCAGTGGCATTGGCAATGGACGCCTTCATTCAGACTTGGCTGGACGCTCGGCTGTATGCCTTCCCTCCGTTCAAGTTGATTGCGTGCGCGCTCTCGTAATTGGTCTGACAAGACTGTATGATGGTGTTGGTCGCTCCTCTGTGGAAATTACAGCCGTGGTTTACTTTGTTACTGGAAATGGTGATAGATTGCCCGTGCTTAATTCTGAACTTCCACAACCTCCTTCTGGATCCGGATGGGACCTCCTACATCTAGTGGTGTGGCTCCTTTCCAGGGACCTTGGACTCTCACAGGCGTTCCGCAGGCAATTTCCATCTCCTCGACAATGCATGAGCACCAGGTACTCGATCTACCTATCGCTCATCATGGCAGCTGTGGTCTGGTTGGTGCATAGGACGAGCTATGGATCACGTATCTGTCCCTTTGCATATGATTTTGGAGTTCCTCTCTGGCATGTTTGAGTCGGGGAAGGCGTATCGCACCATCAATTTGTTGCATTCGGCTATTTCAGCAGGACATCAGTGCATAGATGGTTCACCGGTCGGGAGACATCCTTTCGTGTGTCATCTCCTCAAGAGGGTTCGCCATTGGAGTAACTAAATGACCTCCATTTGTCTAAATATACATAGGGTTTAAGGAGATAGCGCAGGTAACTTTTTTTTCTTTGGTTTTTAACTATATATTGGGGCTGATGTGTACTGTGGTCATTGCTGCCGCCCAGGAGTGATGGGAGTGAGTGCTTCTCTTTTTGTATTTGTATTCACTTTTTGTATCACTCAGTCTTGTTACAATGCAGCCGCCCATCCCATGTGTTCCCTATTAAGGGTTAATAAGTATATAGGGGTGTATATAAAAAATACCCCTCTCTGTCTCAGTGGAGATATCTTTGCCAGAAGCTCAAGGAAGCAAGGTGAAAGGTCAGTGTAGGACCTACTTAGGGTGGTCTGCCTTGACGTTGGCAGGCGGGCATTCTCTCCAATGGCCATTGGAGTAACTAAATTACCTCCATTTGTCTAAATATACATAAGGATTAAGGAGCGAGCACAGGTAACTTTTTTTCCTTTGGTTTTCAAAATCCTTTGTTTACCCTAGGTTCCAGGGAGTTCTGGCGCCCTGCCCGGTGGAATGTCTGAAGACGTACCGGGATAATACCTGATCTCTGCGTTCACCGGATCTTCACCCTTTGTTCGTTTGCTTCAGGGATCCTCATCTCCCAGTGTCGACTTCTACGTTACCACGTTGGGTTCGTTGGCTGTTATCATTATCAGGAATTGACATGTCGATTTTTATGCCCTAATAGGTGCATGGAGCCACGGTATCTAAGGCTTCAGCGGTTGGTTGTTGTCTTGATATTCTGCGGGCTGCTAATTGGTCGCAGGAATCTGCTTTCCATGATTTCTACTTAAGACCGATTGATCACATTGCATCTCAAGTGGTTGCTCAGTTTTGAACTTGCATAATAGGAGCCTCCATGTCTTTAATAAAATTCCCAGATTTTACTATTAACATGACGTAAAGTCATGAATTTATTAAAGACACGGAGATGAGTATTATTCCCATACGCACTCCCGGTTATGAGGGTGTTTGTGATGCGACAAATTTTTTTATGATTCGGTTAAGTGTTCCGTTTGTGATTCGTTTTTTTTCCTTGTATATGTTTTGTTTATTTCTATGGGTTTTTCATGATTTGGTTATTTATTAATCATGTATTCTGTTTTATCGGTTTGTTTACCTGGGCTGGATATTAACAGACTCGTTTTGTGAGTATTCTGGTTTGGAGTTTGGAAATTACCATATTTTTCTCTGTCCCCCTTTTAGTTTGAAGTTATTGCTCCGGTATGGTTTCTGTTGGTTCCTGTGGATGAGTTTGGTTCGTGGTTACTGGTCTTCGTTTTTCACAAGAAAGAGGGGGATCTTGGGAAACACTTCCTCTGTTATGTGATTGGTTGCTTGTGTTACTATACAGTTTTTTCTCATTTTGATATATTTATATCCCTCTCTGTCTTTGCTGCTGAGGGATTTAAACAAAGAGTTATGCATAATACTCGCCTCCGTCTCTTTAATAAAATCATGACTTTACGTCATGTTAATAGTAAAATTTGGGAATTGTAATGTTAACTAAGCTAACCAAACCATGAAGCAACAGGACCTGTTTGCTTGAAAGGCCAGGGGGTGTAATCAGGTTAATTTATAAAAGTTTCAATTTCTAATACAATCTGTACTTTTTGCAAAATGAAATAAAGAGGACACAGTTCACCAGAGCAGGGCTGGCATCCTTAGGCCTGGGGGGCAAATCCAGTCAAGTGGCCCATTGCACCAAGAGGCGAGTAAAACACCTTTCCCATGTGATTGAAAGGGGGGCAGTCACCTAAACAGACACACTCACTGAAAGGCACACACACACACTTGCTGATTTGGCACACACTAACAAACACACACTCACTGACAGACACACACACACACAGACACACTGTTACAGGCATACTGACTCACACAGACAGACCTACTGACAAACAGACATACTTGCACACACATAGACAGACATACTGGCACACACCCACACAGACAGTAGTAGGGGGTATGAGCTGTAATTGGAGGGATAGGGGCTGAAGTAGGTTGATAGCTACACTTTGGGAAATGGGCTTTGGTGTGGGTGATATGGGTTGCAATTGGGGGAGAGGAGCTTTAGTGGGGATGATATGGGGGCTGTGGTGGGGGGGCATTTGGCTGAGGAAGGGGGACAAGAGCTGAGAGGGAGCAGACAGGGGCTTAGGAATGGGGAAGGGGGACAGGGCTAAGGAGGGGGATAATAAAAAAACTAAAGCGTATTCCCAGCCTCCGTGAGTCTTACCTTAGGCCAGGGAGGGGTGGGCAGCAGCCAGTATACAGCAGCAGCAGTCAGTGAAGTCGATCAGGCTCTCCTGATGATGTCAGGAGGAGGGGGCATGACTTCCTCTGCTCTTCTCTCAGATTCCCCAGCGGTCCTGGGAGAAGAACAGTGAAAGTCATGCCCCTTCCTCCTGCCATCATCAGGAGAGGCCGGCTGACTCCACTGGCTGCAGGCAGAGAGGTAAGTTGAAAACTCCGAGTCCCCAGCCATTCAGATTTTTCCTTTTTTTGGTTGGATGCGTGCGGTCCTGGGTTGAGGGCGGCCTGGGGGGCAATTGCCCCCCCGTCCCAGTCCGCCCCACACATAAAGCTTTTCTGCAAGCTAAAGTGCTTTAGGGATCTGGAGTGCCCCTTTAATACAGTTTCGTTATTTCTCTCCTTAAGCATTTTATTAAAATTAAGAACAATAAATAAAGCTAAGAACATATATGTATATATCTCTATATGTCCGTCTGTAAGTCTATATGTATCTATATGTTTATCGAATAACCTTGGAAACCAGTTGAATGCCTATGAACAGTTTTAATATCTCCCTTTATTTGATAATCTCACATACAGTATAACAGGGCCACATTAAATAATTACATAAATAGTACTTTAGTAATATTAATTGCTTTAATTGTATGAATTATTATCGTGTATCAGGAATCAATAATAAATAATGTATTGGTGTACTCAAACTGTAACTACAAAATAGTTCAATTTCTGTAGGAAAATATGTCTTATGTCTCCCCCTAATGGACTAAAATGGTAATTTGCATTTATTTGAGCTCTGAATCAACTGTCCATGGTTAAAATGTACAACATTCTAAACTTTCTTTTGAGAAATGTATTTACAACTATAGGACGGCAAATAAGTTCAGGTAACCATAGAGCATGTTCTAGTATAGTAATAGAATATTATTTTGTATGTCAGTTTATCAAATACCTTTATACAATTTAATGCACTTCAGGGAGTTGTATGGCAGTGGTCTCTTATAGTAGGATAATGCACTCTGCCACACTACAAAAAAATTTCAGGAATGGATTGAGGAACATGACAAAGAGTTCAAAGTGTTACCTTGGCCTCTAAATTCCCCAGATCTCAATCCAATTGACCATCTGTGGGATGTGCTTGAACAACAAATCCAATCGGTGGAGGCCCCAATTCACAACTTGCAGGACTTAAAGGATCTGCTGCTAATGTCTTGATGCCACAGGACACCTTCAGAGGTCTTGTGAAGTCAATAATTCAATGCGTCAGAGGTATTTTTTTCCACCATTTCTATGGATAGGACAATCAGTGGCTCTATCAGAGTTTTGTGGTACTCTTAGAAAAGCATGTAAAAATAAGTAGTTGGGAAAAAAAAAAAAAGTAAAAAGCACACTTACCCGCCTTTTTTTCCTGCCTGTAAAATGAGACAACAGTCTCATTCAACAGCACACCCAGCTCTGAATAGGATACATGTACCTTTAACGTATGCCGAGTATCTCAGAAATTATATCTTCAGCATTTAACCTGATGTATAAAAAAAAAAAAGAGTATATGTTCTTTAAAAGTGACAATGTGCCTACATATCCCCCTTCCCTTTTAAATCAAAATATATTTGGATTGGTTTGACAAACTCCTTTGCCAGAATTCTGCCAAAGGGACATAAAAACAGCTTTGGTTGTTGCACCCTAGAGAAGATTCCAATAGCAATAATTACCCAGGGTAGAATGTCAGACTGTATTTATAGCCCAATAACTTCAAGAACCATTGGTAAAGGCCAAGCAGTCGAACAAGGTTCTTACGAACACAGAATGCTAAAGACGATTTTAACAATTGAGCTCTAGAGAAAGATAGTCATTTTTATGTTTGTTTTCTCATGCTTAGTACCTTACTTAGAACACTGCGTATAATCCGTTTTGAACAAGGATGTTCAGAGTGAAAAACAATAGGTTTCCAGCCAGATAGTACAATGCCAACTTGTCATTCAAAGTAAACCTGTAATTTAAATATTCCCCATCAAATTATTTTAACTTGCATCTTCACTGATGTAATCCATGGGAACTTTAGAGATTCTCCATGTGGACAACATGTCAAGAGATTGAGAAGATGGGATGGAATTTGTCCCCCAAAAAGTACAATGACAGTTTGGTTCTATAGATACATTTCCACATTTATTGTACTATGCATGTTTTCTGGTAGATTGAAGTATTTTGGTAACGAAAACCTAGAATTAGTATTATTCCAAAGTAGCACAACATATAAACCCACTTATGCATTTAATTTATCCAAATTAGCTCAACATTCTACATATAAATTCCACACATACACAAGAAAATACATACCAGTACATGTATTTCTTTCTTTATTTTATTTATAAAATATTTTACCAGGAAGGGGATACATTGAGATTTCTCTCGTTTTCAAATATGTTCTGGGTACGTACATTCACACAATTTATAATAAAAAAAATTTTTTTTTATATTAAAAAAATATATATATATATATATATATATATATATATATAATAATGGTTTCAGTGTGTATTTATTTCTGGAGAATGGAAAATAATAACAGTATAATATAGCAATCCACCTGTTACACCATCTGGAAAGAGACATTGAATGATATGCCTGTTTAAGCAATTTAGTTTAATGGGAGTGACTGTCAGCAAACTGCAGGTAGAACCACCACAAGGTGGCAAATCAAGTGATGAGCAACAGCCAGTGATCAAATAGTAGTAGATACCAGTTTGGGAATAGTGATTGGCTAGAGCTCCTGTTTAATGCTGCTTGAACATTTTATGCCATTTTCAAAATTCTTTTTTTAATTTTTTTCCATTTGTTTATTTAAGAGACGCTTAAAGGATACTATTGGCATCAAAACAACTTTAGCATAATGAAGCAGTTTGGGTGTATAGATCATGCCTCTGCAGTCCCACTGCTCAATTCTCTGCTGTTTCAGTGAACACATTCTGTAGATAGAATTGGAGTAGCCAATAGCAAGTGTTCTGTCTAGACCCAACCAATGGCAGGATCCTCCAAGCACCATGAACAAACTATCCAATGTAAATTATGTATCACAGAAGCATAATTGTATTGAACACTGTGTAATAATGCATCATGTTGTTTGTGGTCCTTGTAGATCTAATTCTTAAAAGGTTTTTCAAAAAGGCTCCCTTGCATTGCATTTGCTAATGTACTTTAAAGGCTATGTAAACGACATACTATCGCAACCCTAAACAAAGTTCACTGTTAAACTTGGTCCTAAGAGGTCACATTGAGTATTGCGTCTTGACTCTGGGAAGAGGCACTAAATTGCTGCTAGAGGTCAGATTTAGCTCAAAAAAAAAAAAAAAAAAAGTAATTTACCTTCTAAATTAGTTATCAGAGGAATACAGTCGGGATGATAGAAAGAAAATAAAGTCTAAAGATGCAAACAAGAGAAAATGGGTCTGTAAGGCATCGGTGGGTCCTGTAGCCAGGAGGGCATGGAAAGGTGGGTTCTACTTACCTGAATCCATCCCTTGTAAGTCTTTTTCCGGCAGGTCCTCATCAGCCGCAAGGTACGCATGCATTGATCTCTAGGGAGCTGATTCCCTGCTGCCATCAATGTGATGGCTGGGGACATTGAAGCTTCTAGACAGTGGTAGCTTCGCCCATTATCTAGAAGTGTCAGGCATAAGAAAAACACATAAGACAAAATAGCCCCTGCTTTGTCTTATGTTTTTAATTAGAAATTGATGAAAAAAAAAAAAGAAAAAAGAGGTGTAAGCAATCTGGAAAAGGTAAGTACATCGTGACAATGCCTCTTTAGTAATAGGTCGTGCAGTCTGCAGCCCCCGGGTTCTCTATACATTGCAGTAGCTGAACTGGTCTGTAGTAGGAGAAAAATTACATAAATGTTTATTAGAAAGATATTTGTAATATATTTTAAATATACATTTTTCTTAGATACACAGGTTTTTACATATAAATATATATAGCAGGGACCAATGTGTCAACAGAAGTAATCCTAAGATCTGGAAAACATATAACCATATCACCCATACTTTCTGTACTAGGTCGGTACAGTGCTTACCTGTAGTTAACTTTGCAAGAACTTCTTATCTTGTGTTTTTTAATATATTCTTTTAAAGCCACTAATGACTCATTACTGCATGAATTGCTGTAAAAATATGGAGAGACATAGAATAAGTATTTAGAAAGGAAAATCATCTTAAAATATCTAAGCATGCAACATGAATACAGTCTTCGAATAACTATTTAAAGTGTTTCAGCAAGCTAGTGAATGAATGAAAATGAGAATTCCCTTTTTGGCTCCATTATCCTATGCGTCTTATGTGGCACCCAAAGGGAAACCATTACAGGGGTGCGATAGAGGTAAACTGCACGATCCGGACGTTTTCAAGAGAAAGTGATGCCTCTCATCTGTTAAACGGAGGGTTTCCTGCGTCACTCACTTTGACCTGTAGTTCAAAGTGGAAATTAGTGTCCTGTTTTACAGAAACATTCGTTTCAATGTTTCTCTATGAGAAACACTGCAGATGTGTCCAAATGCTTCATTATGAAAAGCATCTGATTGTTCACAAGATATCAGAAATGATGACTTCACAAGCTGTGGTTCAGAGCCACAGTGAGAATACTCTCCCAGTATTGAGATAAAGGCAAATCCAATCATAATCTAATATATGCCAGGGCCGAATGAAATCCTGCTTTGCTGACCGAATGAGCACTATCCAACCAGATCCATTGGGTGTCTGGTTTAACCCCTTAGTGACCAGACCGTTTCTCAATTTTCTTACCATTAAGGACCAGGGCTGTTTTTACATTACTGTGGTGTTTGTGTAATTTTCCGCTTACTCATTTATCGTACCCACACATATTATATACAGTTGTTATCGCCATTAAATGGTCTTTCTAAAGATACCATTATTTTCATTATATAATTTACCAATATGATGAAAAAATTAAAAGTGTAAGAACTTTAAGGGTTACTGATTTTATTTAAGTCTTCACTGTGTGCCTCAACCCCCCGATGGCTTCCGATGCTCTGCTACACTGCTGGGTGCCACGTGGGGCAACCCGGAAGTGATCGCTCCTGGAGAGTTATTGCTCTGCAGTCTAGAGAGGTATTGCAGGATGCCTTGACATTGAGGCATTGCTACAATACCCTTAGAGCGGCTGGAAGCGAGCACGATTGCTTCCAGTTGTCACGGCTTACCGTAGTTGGAGTCTGATGTGCAGGGATATATGCTCACCCTTGCAGATAAACACAGCCCATGGTAACCAGGTAAGAAGCTACCTGGCCTGTGAATCTGTGCATGGGGGTTTAGGCACGAACAGTAACCGGGTACGAGGAAACAGACAAGGGTAAATCCAGAAGAGTAGTCATGCACGGTATGAAAAACGTCAGGACAGGCAGCAAACAGGCAATAACGTAGATTCCACAAGCAGGGGTCACAAGCCAAGTCAGTCTTAGGCAATATGAAACAACAAACTGACCCTGCCCTCAGGGAGAGGCAGTGTTATATAGGTGGATAACGAGTAATCTGCCCCGGGTGGTCTTAGCGTAATAGACAGCAACCACAGGTGAAGTCCAGCCCCCAGTGCTGCAGACAATAACAGGCAAACAGGGCTCAAACTAGAAGCTCTGATGTGGCTCAGAGGCAGGGAAGATTGCTTAGGACATAGAAGGGCCCAGGTTCAAATCCCCTGTGGGGCGACTATTCTTGGGCGCCTGTATGGAATGGAGAGAACCATGACACCAGTGCTCATATTTGCAGTGGGCTTGCTAGGTACATCTGAAGTCTTTAAGGGGTTACAATCAGTGCTTTTGCCATCTGAATCCTATATATGCCAGTGGGCAAATAGAAAAAATATATGAAAAAACTTGGCAGTGCGAGGGTTGGTTACCGGCCAGATAAAAAAAAAATGCTTATGGGGATCAATCGCCATAATATTCCATGATGATAGGGGAATAGCACCCAAACAAATTCCCTGCCTTTGTCACTCCAAGTACTCATCTATGGACTTTGGTTGGTGGCTACTATTTAGAGAGAGGAAATGTCATTATCATCTCACCTATGGTCAGCCAGTGGGGTAATGCATAGATACTGGTGGACACACACACATGGCTATCTGGAGGGGAATAGTCAGGTCAGTAGTTTATGCCCCCATCTCCCATTTAAACCTCCCTTGGGTTTCAAGGGGTCATCAAACCCTTCCTCCCAATAAAATAAATTAGTAACCCTAAATATACCCCATAACCTAATTATAGCAAAGGAAGCCCCGATTAAAAAAAATAACCTTTTAAAACAAAAACTTCATACTTACCTTTTGACACCTACTTTCTTCTAAAATATACACTTGAAAGGAAACTGAGCATCACACAGATTGAATAGGTTAAAATAAATTTTAGGTGATGTTTCACTCTTCTGTTCAATGGGGCAATTCCGAGGAACGTGGCAGTCTGCACTTAAACAACTTCCAGGATACACAATTGATCCTGACTCTTGAGTTATCTTTTATTTGATTTTTCATTATACAAAATGTGAGATTCTGATTGCAGCAACAAAATCAATTGTGACCGATCACCCTGTCCCTGGACTGAAAACCCCTTCATTTCATTCCCCTATAAGTTCGGGACATTGCCTTCTCTTTAGTTTATTCTGTATTTTATTCACCGAACGACCAGACCACCCGTGTGTAGAGTGTGCCCCTCATTAACTTCTATCACCTCTGTAACACCTTAAAAACCACAGACATTCTAAGAAGCCGGCTGGGTGGTCGGCGTTCGGTAACGAACACATGGCGGCGGCCATCTTTAGCTGCAAATGTTTGGTCATCGAGTGCATGGAACTATAATCGGACACTCTACGGCGCAAACACCACTGGGACTTCCATATCTTCATACGTTAGTCTAGATTCGAATAAAAAGAGCGGCATTTTGTAGGAATATGCTCCCAAACCAGATACATCAACCAAGTATTCGAACGAATGATTACGTTTGGTATTTTGACTATTTCATGTATCCCCGAACTAGACCGACCGCACAGCCTGATTTCATTGAACTCTTTTGGGCAGGAGCCTCGTGTACGGTCGGTCAAAATGTGACTTCCATGGAAATCCCGAATCCCTGAACCGATCTGGGTGATGTTTGAATATGTTGGTCCCCCAGATCGGGGCTATCAGGGGATATAACTTTAGTGGAGTTTCCATGAGTTTTGGGAATACTTTCAGGATACTGTGTAAAAGTATATTTTTTCTGCGTTTGGAGATAATTAGGTTGTGTGAGTACAATACCTTATTTAATTATCTCCCAAGCAGAGAGGAGGGATTACATTGTTTGTGTATGGGACCTGAAAGCCAATGCCATTGTATAATTGTCTGTACTGTAGTCTACTTTCAGGTCCAGATGGGATGGAGATTACCTTAAAAGGATGTATGTGGCTCCATTAAACTCGGTCATCTCACAGCATAGAGCCTCATCTCATGTTTGTGGGAGAAAGCTAAACCAGCTCTCTCTCTCTTCTGCTTGGAATGCTTAATCTTTTAAGAGCTGTTCCTGCTCTGCTCTACAGCATCCCTCCCACTAGGGGGAAAAGAACATTTCTGATGGCGCAACCCTTCTTCTCATCAGGGAGGCCGCCACATCAATCACTTACCAAACTGCAAGTGTTCACTCATTTCTAAACAGATATTAGTGTTTTCACATATACACTTGTAATCAAAATTATTCAATCGCCATTGAAAATCAGGTTTATTGTCAAAATGTCCAAACAGCTGTTTGCAATAAACAAATCAAACAAAAGCAATATAAATGGTTCCACACAACGAATGCTTCAAGTTGTTTCCGCAAATTCAACTGGGGAAACCACTTGAAGCATTTGTTGTGTTGAGCTACTTAAATGGCTTTTGTTTGATTTGCTCAATGCAAACAGCTGAAAGAATAATCTTTTACACTAGCCCCAGACGAAGGCGCATTTTAGCAGCGCCGAAACGCACGTCGGGCGTCCTGTACGCTAACTGTTCATTTTAGATTTTGGTGTGGTGTTGGGGGAAGTTATGTAGGACTTAGAATTCAAGGAATAATTATTATTTAGTTAGTCTCTGATTTAGGAGGCAGCGGGCAGATTGTAGCAGCGGACTTGAGACTCAGCCTTCGTTTTACACAGTATTTCTGAGGATCACTGAGGGATATATCTCTAGCGCTAGCCCTTATGCATGCCCCTCAAATCTTCAGGCATCATAAACCCGACTGGGCTGCTTTTGATTCAGCAGGAGAGGTTTTTCTTTAACTTGTAGGATTTGTGCAATGTGTAGGATCGCAACAGGGGTTACTATATTCAGTGCACCCGAAGTTTTTCACCGCAAGGGTAGGCACTATTTAACAACATATTAGTGATCTTATGGTTGTAATTCACTTTATCTGAGCCTAGCCAGTGTGTTATATTTAATTATTTAGATATCTGGTTCACTCAGTGGTTTATTTATTTGTGCTTTGTGCAGGAATCATTAATCATTAAGCAGTTTTTGGATATGTGTCTCTACGGCTGAGACATTGTTGCTACTAGGGGAAGAGAGTGTTATTTTGTTGGTTACTTTATTTGTAACTTTCTCTGTCCTCTGTCCTAACAGGCTACATATTTATGCATTATCTCCTATGTAATGATTTACATACTCCTTTCCATTGAGACATTTAGTGGACATGCCACTTCACATCTAACCTAGCAATTAATAAAGGAATTATTCCATATCAATAAGCACTGGTTATATGTGAGGGCATGATTTTTTAGTTTTCCTTCAGCTTAGTGCTTATACAATTTTATTATTTAGGGTGCCCTTTAGTTTTACCTGAAGCTTTGTAATCCCAGGCTATCCAATATATTTTGTGGTTCCTCCTTTTTGGAACAAACCTTTAGCTGAAAGAATAAACCTGATTTCCAATGAGAGTTGAATAATTTTAATTACAACTGCGTGTTGTACATGACATGTATCTGCAAAACTAAACACTATAGACATCAGATGAATAAATGGATATTAGAATGAATCAACCAAGGATATTTACCTGCTTCCACCATCAGTGCTGTTCATAAGCCAGATTATTAATTCAGATACCATGTCTGGATTCATGTTGGGTATTTCAATACTTTTTAGGATACTGTAAAAAAATTAATTAAGCATTGTGAGTTCAATAAACGTTTGAGTGAATTGCACATGCATTCAGGCACCATTTAAATGCTATTGCTGTGTAGGCTGACTGTACAAGCTGAAACAAAACTATTTGCCGCTCTCTCGTTTAGAGTACGTACCAAGATAGTTAGACCAATTAATATTTATTATAGTTCTTATAGTTATTTAATCAAGCTTGCACTCAGTTTGGTTTTTTTAATCTTTTTTTTTTTTTTTTTTAAAGGAACATTTCTGTCTAGCAAACAGTCTCTGTGTGTCATTTCATTGTTCATTATCAAACTATTTGGTAGGTGGTAATGGTTTTAAAAAAACTGGGACTTTTCAGCTAAATCACTATGCTTCTTAAAAAAAAGTTTTACCCAAGCGACACCCAGTGGCACCCCATATACAGTTGCAAGAAAAAGTATGTGAACCCTTTGGAATGATATGGATTTCTGCACAAATTGGTCATAAAATGTGATCTGATCATCATCTAAGTCACAACAATAGACAATCACAGTCTGCTTAAACTAATAACACACAAAGAATGAAATGTTGCCATGTTTTTATTGAACACACCATGTAAACATTCACAGTGCAGGTGGAAAAAGTATGTGAACCCTTGGATTTAAAAACTGGTTGACCCTCCTTTGGCAGCAATAACTTCAACCAAACGTTTCCTGTAGTTGCAGATCAGACGTGCACAACGGTCAGGAGTAATTCTTGACCATTCCTCTTTACAGAATTGTCTCAGTTCAGCAATATTCTTGGGATGTCTGGTGTGAATCGCTTTCTTGAGGTCATGCCACAGCATCTCAATCAGGTTGAGGTCAGGACTCTGACTCAGGACTTCAGAAGGTGTATTTTCAGGTCAGGACTTCAGAAGGCGTATTTTCTTCTGTTTAAGCCATTCTGTTGTTGATTTACTTGTATGCTTTGGGTCATTGTCCTGTTGCAACATCCATCTTCTGTTGAGCTTCATCTGGTAGACAGATGGCCTTAAGTTCTCCTGCAAAATGTCTTGATAAACTTGGGAATTCATTTTTCCTTCAATGATAGCAATCCGTCCAGGCCCTGACGCAGCAAAGCAGTCCCAAACCATGATACCCCCACCACCATACTTCACAGTTGGGATGAGGTTTTGATGTTGGTGTGCTGTGCCTTTTTTTCACCACACATAGTGTTGTGTGTTTCTTCCAAACAACTCAACTTTGGTTTCATCTGTCCACAGAATATTTTGCCAGTACTGCTGTGGAACATCCAGGTGCTCTTGTGCAAACTGTAAACGTGCAGCAATGTTTTGTTTGGACAGCAGTGGCTTCCTCTGTGGTATCCTCCCATGAAATCTATTCTTGTTTAGTGTTTTACGTATTGTAGATTCGCTAACAGGGATGTTAGCATTTGCCAGTGACTTTTGTAAGTCTTTAGCTGACACTCTAGGATTCTTCTTCACCTCATTGAGCAGTCTGCGCTGTGCTCTTGCAGTCATCTTTACAGGACGGCCACTCCTAGGGAGAGTAGCAGCAGTGCTGAACTTTCTCCATTTATAGACAATTTGTCTTACCATGGACTGATGAACAACAAGGCTTTTGGAGATACTTTTATAACCCTTTACAGCTTTATGCAAGTCAACAATTCTTAATCATAGGTCTTCTGAGAGCTCTTTTGTGCGAGGCATTATTCACATCAGGCAATGCTTCTTGTGAAAAGCAAACCCAGAACTGGTGTGTGTTTTTTATAGAGCAGGGCAGCTGTAACCAACACCTCCAATCTCATCTCATTGATTGGACTCCAGTTGGCTGACATCTTACTCCAATTAGCTCTTGGAGATTTCATTAGTCTAGGGGTTCACATACTTTTTCCACCTGCACTGTGAATGTTTACATTGTGTGTTCAATAAAAACATGGCAACATTTCATTCTTTGTGTGTTATTAGTTTAAGCAGACTGTGATTGTCTATTGTTGTGACTTAGATGATGATCAGATCACATTTTATGACCAATTTGTGCAGAAATCCATATCATTCCAAAGGGTTCACATACTTTTTCTTGCAACTGTATAATAAGATGGTAGACTGGTGAATGGACCCCTACGTTTCCCCATTCCAGTGGAGTGGAGGGTAGTGATGATAATTTGATAAAGTGTTGCAAGATTCTAGAGCCCCACACCACAACCACATGCCCAGTTCCTCTTGGCCCTGCTAACACTGAACTGGGTCTGCAACTCTGGCTGTAAGGGGGGACCTTTTTGAGTTGACATATAGATTAAAGGATCTTCCTGCTTTTCACTGAGCCTCCTCACTTTGTTGAAGGAGCATTGTGATCTGCACCAATATCAGGTGCTGACCACGTTTAGAGCTCCCTCGCAGTGATGGAGCTAATGTATTGAAGGCTCTAGAGCAAGAATTCTTTGGGCTCCCCTCTAGTGCAAGAGTGGCCAAAATATAGATCCCCATCTGTCATACAATTTCCACAATGCTATGCCAGCTTGGGATCTACTATTTGCCCATTCTTCAGGATTGTATTTATGAGCAGTGTTTGCTTGTTTGAATGTAATCATGTTTTTTATATGAAGTATGTGTGAATGCATGTTGGAGTGCATTTGTATGTACTGTTGCCTCTGGAATGCAGTGGTGTACAATATTTATATTTGCATTTAATGTGTGTTTGTATGTAGTGTTTGTTTTTAAATGCAGGTGCACATTTTTGTGTGTAGTATTGGTGAATGAAGGAGTATTGGTATGTAATTTGGGCGTTTTGATATAGGGTGTGTTTGCATGTAGGGTTGGCGTTTTATTGCTGGGATGTATGCACATGTACACATACACTGCCACATACATACATGCTTTCACAGATATACATTCACCTTAAAACACACATACACAGATACACACACTGACACATTGACACACGTATACACACACAGATATATACAAACAGATCACCAGGGATCCAGCTCACAGTGCAGGTCAGCAGCTGGTACTCTCCTTGTGCCTCCCCTCTCCTGTGCTTGCTGTCTCCCTATGAATGTGGGAGGAGGTAACAGGCACTCACTTCCTCCCAGCATCAGTGATCTGACAGTGGCCTGCTTGGCTGTTAAAGGGCCACTGCACCCGAATGGGCCCATGTTCAAAAATTTCGACCGGGTAGCCCTAAGTGCATGGGTCACCTAATGTGCCTCTCTATTAAGCAGATCCTGGTGTAGCCGTTCTGGAAGGTAAGTCCATTGCTGTTCCCTCACTGTCTCACAGCACTTCTAAATGACTCAGAGCACCAGTGCTCTGAGTCATTAACTGAGCACTGAAACTGTGAGGGAACTCTTAAAGAGGTGTCAGTAAAAGCTCCCCCACCAGATCACTAGGGATCCACCAGGAATCAAATTCACCTTCCACTGGACCACCAAGGATAATATGCCCCCACTCCTGCCAAAAGGTAGTCAGGAGGGGGCAAATTACATACTTACACACAACACTTAGACTCCCACACACAATCAGCACACATGGGCACACTGCGTCTACGCCCATGTACAGCTCTCAGCCTCTTCCAAACACATAAGTCAGTCAATACATATACACCAACAACACTCAGTGGAACAATACAATACTCACATAAACAGATCCCAGAGCTCTAGGAGTTGCCCCAATCTGGCACCCCACATAGGGCCCTGGGCTTAAAAGCCCTACAGAGAATGCACATTCCATTTAGCTGAAGGGATTGCAAACAGGACATGCTCAACAGAGAGGAGAGAGTGTAAAATCATAAAACTCTACCAGGTGAAGTCTACTTCCACAGGTCTTGCTTGGTAAAATGGTAATTTGTGCAAGTTTTTGTTTTTTTCTCATGGCTCAATGACAAAATCTGCACTTAATCTTGGAAAATCAATAATATATCTTTGGAGCTTTAAACAAATTTACAAGTGTAACTCATTTTCTTTTATATACATCTGTATTATGACATTTAGTATATAGATTATTTAGCCACTTTTGAACAGAATTAACCATCTAGATGTGTCATAGACCCCACAAGCATAGCACAAATTAAGCTGAAACTGTACCTGTCTTCTCTAACAATTTTGCCATCAGTCGAACCATTAAGCATTACCTGGACCACACCGCATGATGATTTTGCAAACTATGGAAAAAAAATAACATTATGGGCTATCACGTAGTTTCATCAGCCATCAAAGTACAAGTTGACATAGTAAATAATACACCATCATGGTTCCCTGGGCATTCTAGAATTTCCCATTCTTTTGGAGGTTCAGGATGCACTACTTAGGGCACATTCCACAATACATGCAGGAATTTCTTAGGATGTACACACTCAATTGACCATGTTTACACTTGGAAAGTAGAAGCAATATAGCAAAAATATATCACTATAATTAAAAACTTGTAAGAGTGATTAGTTGATATAATTAGATATTCCCTACACAATCTATAAACCTGGTAATTCAAAATCCAGCACCATTTCATTGTATAATACTCATGATACCCACCATTACTTCGTTGGAGCCACATCCATTATATCAGGTAGATAAATGTAGATATTTAGTACTTACTGTAGCAGATGCTTTCTTCCAGAAGGAGGCTATAGAGTTGTTGGCACATTCACCCCAAGCTGGGCAAGACTTAAAATTCATCCCTATAGGAAAAAAAGGATGTTGTTCTCTATATGAGTGGTGGAGTATTCATTGAGCCAGTATTTAAGATTATTATTTTTGTCTGATGTATCATCATATTTCACATTGAGTTTCTGAAGTATGTAAAAACAATTATCAAAGTTATTAGTTATTCTTTTATTTATATATTTATTTTTTCGTACATTTAATCAGTAGTGTACATGTACACATGTACAGGTGGGCTTCATAATGTCATAGAAAAGCTGGGTACAACAAGTGTTAGATTACTGCATTACAAGGTCTTCGGAGAAGAAACAAAATTATATTTACATACAATGTAAGGGGACATTTCTTCTGCTGATGACAAGCCAATAGAAAGAAATCACCCTGGTTAATAAAGAACATCACAAATCGAAAAACAATTTGTAATCAGGATGCCAACCATAAATCCATCAAATTCACATTTGCAGCTAAGGAGAAATACATAAAAAAAAAAAAATCCTTTCTTGGTATTTGTAAAAAGTAAAAAAAAAAAGGAAGTATAACCAAATATAGTGAGGGAAAAAAAGTAATACTTTTCCCCCTCACTGTATGTAAAAATGCTTCTTTATTCAAAAATATTAAAGTATGCATTAAACCATCTAACATGTTCCATCCACAGTCATGACCAAAGACAAACCTCACTGGTCTATGGTTTAGTCCAGCTATGCATGGAGGCTGTGACCTGTGAAGTCTTAGAATGGCCTACTGGGCATTGCTAAAAGCTGTCGTCCATTCCTACCCCCTCTGAATTTAAAAAATATAAAGTTTAAACTTTAGCATTGCCCTGGGATATTCCTGGGGAGTTATACATAAGAATGTGATGTATGTAAGAATTGTTTTAATGTTAATTGGGTGAATAGTACATTTCTAAATCTCAAGTCGATTTAAAAAATAAGGTATTTTTGTAAAATGTACAGAATCTGAATCACCCAAATTTTCTCTCAGTTCATCTTTCAAAGAAATGATATTTTGATGCAATACCATGAGAATAGAGAAGTAATTTTGGAGAAGGTTAAAAATTTCTAGTAGCAGTATTTTGTATGTTCCTTTATACAGATGTAATTGCAAGTTAATCAGTGACTCATGTGAAAACTGTGTATAGTTATATATGTATAGATTATTTATTGCATTACAATTCAAATCACACCCACTCAATAAAAACAAAAGACTGGATATCTAATTGTTGGTTTAAATCAAAATACAAACCAAACATATTCAATCTTTAAATACTAGATTTTTAGAATACGGTTATACATAAAAAAAAATTTAAAAAAAATTAAGAAAAATAAAGTGATAATTATTTCTTATTTGTACAGGGCTATTCACTGCAGTTTGAATGGCTGTGTACTGAATTTCACACTTTTTAACAATGTCGGGAATTTGCAATTTAGGCACCGAATGGGCCTGATTTTGGTCAGCCAGTCCGGATGCTCTCTACCACTCTAATGAGAATTCAAAGTGTGGGAAAACCATTATAAAGGGTTTTTCCGCCTTGAATCTCATTCTGCGCTGAGTGAAGCTCATTCTTTGCGGGGCAAAGATGGAACTATTTTTGATTCTGTCACACTTATAGTTTGTCTTTTTTTTTTTTGCAATTTGTATAATTTTTTATTTTATTTAATGACAACATTGGGGGGTGGGAGGGCTGAAGAAAAGGATATTTACAAGAAAGAAGACTTCTCATGGTAAGAATATATATTTTTCAAATGTACAGGTATCAGCTGTATGCCCGCCCACACTATTATTAGTGAATGGGTGAATTTTAATGTGCTGTGGCTAACGGATTGGGGACCCTAGCTACCCAGGAGGGGACAATGGCCCCCAACTGTCATTCATGGAGGCTGTGGGAACACTTGGACCCCCCCCTTGAATATTATATTTAGAGCCTCCACCCACTGTCCATGGGTGGGGGCCGTGGGGGGACATTAGGTTCACCCATTTTAATAAATTATTTCATCCAGGGCCTATGGGGCATGGCTGGTGGGGGCATAAGAGAGGTTTAAAACCACCCTTTTAGTAATATTTATCTATTTATTACATTTTAATGTGGCAGTCGGCTAGCCTTTATGATCTGGTCTCCACATGGCTAACTCTTGCACTGATGAGGTTTATGTAACTATTTTCCTACTGGCTGCTAGCTTTGCCTGCAGACAAATTATACTTGCAAAATGCAAGTCAACAATAATTTGTGAATGTGCCAGATGCATTTAGATCTGATCAGCGTTTTGTGAATATTCCAAATCATATACTCTGTATAGTGTTCGGATGCGAAAAGCACAGATTTTAACCCCTTAAGGAGCAAACTTCTGGAATAAAAAGGAATCATGACATGTCACACATGTCACACATGTCATGTGTCCTTAAGGGGTTAATCTGGACATTGACTATATCTGGGCTATTGTTGCCGATTCCAACTGGATATGCGTTTAGTAAATATGAGAATTGGCATTCCAGTCGTGATCTGGCCGTTTTCGATGGATGTTGTCCAGCCAGAAAAACTTGATGTTTAGTGAATAACCCTGTGTATATTTTCCTGTGATTAACAATATTAATCCTGTTATATTATAAAAACTGATATAGTACAATGTTCATAGTATGCTTTCAGAGATGAGCTAATTTGCTAGATAAGTTAGTTAAAACTACCTTCTTGGTTAACTTGTCATAATAAACATAACAAGGTGCCACTTTCTAAGGAATGAAAATCAGATCTATACATTGTATCAGCCAAATCGCTACAGCATAAAAATCGCTACAGCTAAAATGATATTCCAAACTCATTTTTTGTTTTTGTTT